>CM042478.1:11132500-11805000 GCA_023621385.1 Quercus gilva
AAAATTTACTTGTGAGTAACTATATATATCAGAGTTGATAAGTGTCATATTATGATAAAGAGATGATTTTTTTTTAATGCCAAAGTGAGTGATTTATTACAAGGTTAAAATATAATTTATGAGTGATCTGTACCAAGAAATAGATGCATTCCAAATGATCAAGAGAATCATTTTCTACTATTAGGTCACATATTGATATCATAAAATCAAAATATATACCTTTAAAAATAAATAAATTAAATCAAAATATATGCGTACACATGAATTTAATATTCAAAAAATAAAATAAATAGAAATCATATATGCTCCCTAAACATTGATTTTATGAAGCCAGCATGTAGTAATTTTTTCCCTCTATTGAAAGTCAGAAAAATAGTATTGGTAAGGTGAACAGAAAGTATTAGATCTTGTAGCTTTGATATATAACACAAGCCAAACAATTAAAACAAACGAAAAAAAACTTCCAAAGTAAAAAATTACTTAAAAGTGGCCTCAAGATGCTAATTAAATGTTTTAAACCTAAAACTTATTAATCTCACGAAGGCTTTAAAAACCATTAAACCAATCCCCTGTACTTGGCCAGCCACTTCATGTCAACATTATGATGACATTTGTATAAAAACATGTCACTAGAACAACTATCATATTAACATATTGATTGAAAAATAAGATAAGGGTACAGTGGTACACTAAGTCGTATTAAAATTTTGAAGTGCTGATTGAAATAACTGATAATTCATGGATGAAATCAAAACCTAACACATAATTTCAAGGATCGAAATTATATTTGACCATGGTTTAATTTTCTAAGTTAAATTGTGTTATATAATATATTTGTTAAAGATCTCTTACGGCTCACAGGAAAAACTCTCTCAACGGCATTAAATTAACATTTGGGCCACAACCCACTTACTTCACTCACAATAGGTGAGTCATGTAACAAATTATATAAGTTGGACCCAATGTAGATATTGGGGTGGGATCTTGCTTTGAATATTAAGCACATCTGCAAATGCCCAATCCTATCTCTCCAGGTTGAAGCCAAACCCAACATGTAACCGTGACTATCTATCTTGAGGCCGGCCTAATGCTTTCTGAGTTTTTGGATGGTTCAGTTCATCTACCAAACCTTGATAAAATGAGCTATTATAAGCTATACCTAACCCCAAACGAAATGAAAAGTAAAATAGTGGGAACTAGTTATAGGCCCGTGCGTTACACGGTTTTATGAAAAAAAAACTTATAAAATAAATGTATAAATAATTATACATTTTAATAGATTTAATAAAGATAAAAGAAAAAATTATCAAGTGTAAATAATTATCTCACTGAAATAAAGGGTAAGATTTCTTCCTAATACTAAATTAAATTGATAATTCCAAATTGAATTTTATATTTAATTATTTAAAAAAAATACTAAACAATTGATAAATCTAAAATTAATATATTCTTAATAATATTATAAATTAAAATTAAAGTTGTTAATTGAAGAATACTCATGTAGAACATCTTGATAATTTGATATAACATAAAAATGAAATAAGAAAATTGTTAAAATCAATCTATTTGTGGGGACTCAATTTGTAGTGGACCCTTAACAATAAAAACTTGTAGAGTGTGGGTAAAAGGGCTTGGCAATATCGAAGTAAACAACGGTTGATATGAAGTTTATAACAAGTAATAGATGACATGAAATTCATAGGAATCTTCTCAAAGAAATTTGGCTAAGTGTTTTTGTAGGGAATGATCATCACTTTGGTTATGTGTTTACGAAGCATATTTGTCATCGGCTCAGGCCGAGGATCTATTTTTCTTAGAGTTGATAGATATTCTGTCCTTTTTCTCCGGACTGATTCCTCTCATCTTTTTTGTTGGGAATCCTCCTGGTTATATAGTATTGTTTTAGTTAATCTCAGCCATCCATCTGTCGGTTATTCGGTCACTGTGGATAAAGGTTTGTCCCATCATCTAATTTTGCAGGCTTTATGTTAGTTCTCAGCCGTCTTTGCAGGATTTCTATTAGTTGGAGTGACCAAGGCACCTGGGCTCGCTGGTCACATCACCATTAAAGCGGTCAGAATGTTGGTGGGATATGTTTAAGGGATGAGGGATATTTTCCCTTTATCAATCGTTGGTGCGCCAAGGAGGAGGGCATCCTCGGTGAGGCCTTTGGACGTCTTTGGTTTCTTCCCTTTTGTCCTCGGTACGGGCCTTGGGCCGGATATAGAGTGGGCCAGGGTGGTTGGTACTTGTTGCCCCACACTATTAATTCTAACCATATTTAATCATTAATTCTAAGACCCTAACCATAAGTATATAAATTAGATCAAAGCTAAAAAAATTAGTTTAAACAAAAGGCAATCAATACACAAAACCTAATCAATTTAATAAAAACAAAATACAAAAACAAAGAAGGAGTCTTTAGAAACTTGAAAATGTTTTCGATGTTTTGAATTCATTAATTAAAATCACATGATGACAAAAAAAACCAATAATAACACTAAAGAAAATAATCAAAATTAAAATAATAAAAAAAAAAAAAAAAGAGTTGATTCAACATAACGTAACATATAAAAAATCAAAAATTAAAAAAAAAAAAAAAAAAAGAGAAAGAGAACGTGGTTGATAAGGAATTTTGATATATATATTTTTTAAATGTCATCAACGTAGAAATTATCAAATTAATAGAGATATATATTGTTTTTTGGAATAGATAGAGATTATCAAATTATTGGAGATATATACTGTTTCTTGGGATAGATTTATATTATTCACCTCTTGAAGAATTTGGATTGTGCTTATCTCTTAATAATCAAGTTTTGTAGCGTGGTATTCTGATAAAATAATATTAATTTAATAATACTAAAATTTTGAAAATTTAGATGATAAATATTATCTAAATTAAATTTTTGAATGTTAAATATTATCCCCTAATTTAAGAAAAATATTCTAACAAATAAAAAAAAATAATGTTAATTAAATTATAAATATTATCTAAATTAAATTTTTGTATGTTAAATGTTATCCCTTAATTTAAAAAATATATCCTAACAAATAATCACGGTTTTATGAAAAAGCTTATAAAATAAATATATAAATAATTATATATTTTAATAGATTCAATAAAGATAAAAAAAAAAAAAAAATGATCAATTGTAAATAATCATCTCACTAAAATAAGGGCTAAGGTTTCTTCCTAAAAGTAAATTAAATTAATAATTCCAAATTGAATTTTAAATTGATAATTATTTTAAAAAATGTACTAAACAATTGATAAATCTAAAATTAATATAATCTTGATAATATTATAAATTAAAATTAAAGTTGATAATTCATGAATACACGTGTAGAACATCTTGATAATTTGATGTAACATAAAAATCAAATAAGAAAATTGTTAAAATTAATCTATTAATTCTAACCATATTTAATCATTAATTCTAAGACCCTAACCCTAAGCATATAAATTAGATCAAAGCTAAGAAAATTAGTTTAAACAAAAGGCAACCAATACACAAAACCTAATCAATTAAATAAAAACAAAAAAGGAGCCTTTAGAAACTTGACAATGTTTTCGAATGTTTTGAATTCATTAATTAAAATAACATGAAGACAAAAAACCAATAATAACACTAAAGATAATAAACAAAATGAAAATCATAATAATAAAAGAAGAAAGAATGCATACCTGCATTATCATAGGATTTAGGCATTTACATATTGAAATAAACTTCACTCCAAAAATGATATATAGAGTTATATATATTGGTAGAGTTCCATTTGAAATATAATTCATTTAAATCTTATTGAAATTAAAGATATCTAATCAATGTGTTTGTTTTTAACCCATAAAAATTGGAATTAAAAAAAGGTCATATGAATAGAATGAAAAAAAGAAGAAGAAAAGAGTTGATTCAACATAACGTAACATATAAAAAATTAATATTATTTTATTTAATGATAAGAATGAATTAGAGTCCTGATAGTATACTATTCCTTTTTAGTTCTTTAAAAATCTAAAAATTTAATAAAATTTATTCAATTTGATGAAGCCGCGTGGCGCAATCATAGCTTTTGTGAGGCCCTGAATGTCAACATGCATGGCCCACTCCACGGCCAGCCCAAGGCCTGCGCCGAGGAGAGTACAGGGGCTGAAAACAGAAAGGATGGGCCCAGACCCTCAAAAGGGCCTATCCGAAGGCGCCTATGTCTTCGGCAAACTGACGTTAGCAAAGGGAAAATATCCCCCACCCATTAAAAAGTATCTCACCAACATCCTGGTCACCTTAATGACGAAATGACTAACAAACCCAGATTCCTCAATCACTTCAACTTTTAAAGTCTGCTAATACGGCTGAGAACTAACATAAAACCTGCAAAAGCAGATGATGGGACAGCCTTTATGCAGAAAATTCAGATAACCGACAAATGGACGGCTAAGATTAACTAAAACAAGGCTATATAACCGAAAGAATCCCCATTAAGAAAGGGGGGGAAAAAAGAAAGAAAAATAGAATCCTCGGACTGAGCCGAAGACGAGGAAATCCTCATAAACACTTAACTAAGACCTTCACTGAAAGGCAAGGGAGATCACTACCAAGACCCTCAAAAAAACCCTTTGCTTTTATAAAAATTCCGAGGAGTTTCGATATTAACCATTCGTTGCTTTGTTAGTGCCTAGCCTTTTTATCCATGCTCTACAAATTCTATTGTCCAGGGTCCATCACGGAATTGAACCTTACAGCTTTAAACCCAATTTTTATTATATATATAATATGATATGATATATATAAATTCCACTATTGGGATCTGTGAAAAAAAATGAAGCAAAACAAATTTAATTTTTGAATGTAAAATTGTACAATAAAACAAATTTTATAAGGAGTGAAACCTAAACCTATTATAATCCTAGTAGAACCAGAATACTTGACTTGCAAAAATAGGTTTGGGCTTTACAGCACGTTTGGGCCTAATGGTTTGCTCTAGAAATCAATATATTAAATTAAGTCAAGCTAGTAGACATAAACGATCAGGAAAGAGAGACTCGATAAAATTATCAATGAACTAATCCTCGAAAGAGACAGTGAAGGTGGGGAAGTCCGTGAAGAAGATAATAACAAAATGAAATGATGATCAATCTTAATATATTTTGTTCGTTCATGGAATATTTTATTGTGAACAATCTAAATAATAATTTGATTATCACAATAAACTAATGTGGCATTAAGAATAGAGACACTCATGTCAAAGTACTATTTAGATTGTCAACTGATTATCACGGTAAACTAATCAATGTACTATTTATATTGTTAACTGATTTTTTTTTCCAATGTTCTGTTCTTAAAAACAGTTTTCGATTTTTTAGTAAGAAAATTTGTTTGGTTGTTTTCAATTTCTAGTTTGTAAAAAGCCAATTAAACTACAAAGAAAACAATTTGGAAAGACACTTTAATGAACTCTTGATCTAGTTCAAACCACACTAACAACAAACATGAGTTTAGAGATTTTCCCCCCTCTTTCTCTTAAACAAGAGTGCATTATACCTTTATCTATTTTAACTTACTCAACAAACTCGACAATCCATGATTACTAGTATTCGAAATTGGAGGTCTAGATCTTAGAATGGAGAGTATAGACTCTATGAGTTCCTTTAAGTTACCCTTGAAGTGCTTTCACCTCTTCATTTTCAAATTCCTCTTTCTTTGAACTCATTTTGTTAAGTTTTTGGTTCTTGAATTTTAAATCAACATCATTCACACACTTGGTTGACTTTTTTTAAGTTCTTTTTGAGATTGGATTTCATGAAAACCTTCATTAGGCCCTAGAACCTTTGTGAAGACGATAGCTCATTCAAGAATCAAATCCTCTTTGATGCGATTCGATATTTTCCTTAAGTCTGAGATTTCGACCAACATTGGCCTTATTTTCTTCTCACTCTGTTCCCTCTCATCCTTGAGTTTCATCTTCAGCTCCTCCAAATCTGTTCTCAATGTCCAAGGCGTCAACACACTTCGAGGCTTTATCTACTTTTGCGTTCTTGATAGAGATGATGGTGACAAACTCTTTTCTGAAATTATGAAATAAACTTTACAAATGAGTATTCTGCTTCTAGAATAAGAAAACTACACTTTTTAGCTATTAATTAATCCAAACAAATTTACAGTAGTTAGAAAAAAAATTATAATTTACCAAACATGTTTCTAACTTTTTTTTTTTTTTTTTTTTTTTTGAGATATAATGTTTCTTACTTTAAAAATAATAATAATAATAATAATAATAATTAAAAAAAAAAAAAAAAAAAACCAAGTAACAAACATGTATAGTTTTATTATGTCCATCGATCCCGCCAAGAGCCTTCTATAACTCAACTATTAACTCCTTTGAAGTTTTCAAAGAAGACATCCAGGGTTTTAATTCTCTCTCCCTTATTGTAAATATGTGTGTGCTCACACATGTTAATCTGTGTAACAACTTGGAACATTGGAAATTTGGACCCAATGGCAAAAGGAAGGAGGGGGCGGGAGGGCATGGCACCTTGGATTTTATTTTATTTTTTTATTTTTGTAGAATCAGGTACATAATTTTATTTTGTTAACGTATATAGTGTTGTGGGCTTTAGGCCCAGTTAGGTTACTTGTATAGCACACATATTTACTTGTACTGCACATATATGCTTCCTATATAAAGGCACCTATGTACATTCTTTTATCAAGAAATACAATACTATTACATTCAGTATTTCTAACATGGTATCAGAGCCACTGCTCTGACCTTTTCTTAGCAGTCTTGTTTTTATTGGTGTTACTCAACTCTCAACATCGCTTCCGCCATCACAACAGTCGTTGCAGCCTCTTGCCGTTGAACCCCCGACATCTTCCAGCCGTTGTCTTTGGGTTACAGACCTGCAGCCGCCGTCATTGAGGAGTCCAACACCACACAGATCACTACACGTGTCATCCCGCCGTGAATATTGCTCCGATCATATTTCTGGAGGTATCATTGAGATCATCTTGAACCGATCTACCCGCTGGTGAAAGCCTCACAGCCATCGGAGAGCTCACGTCCCTCACGCGCCGCCTGAGGCTTCTGCGTCTGCACCCCACGCGCTCCATGCGCCATATGCGCCGTCCTCGTTCAAGCTAACGTCACCCGTGACGTCATATGTGCCATGTCAGCCCTAGCTAATGTCACCCGTGACGTCATATGTGCCATGTCAGCCCTAGCTGACGTCAGCACCATGTCATCTTGGTGACGTCATTTGCTAACAGTTGACCGTTGACCGTTGACTTTTCTCCAGGGTTAACTTTTACAGTCCAGGTTCTCCTTACCCAGTTTTTCATGTATATTTCATTTTTGTAGTCTATTTTTGCATTTTTTACTTCTAAATGAAGAATAAGGACAGGTCTTCTTCTTATTGCAACAATCGTCGCAGCCAATCCATCAAACGTTTTTGCAAATTTTGCAAACGTTTTGGCCACTATATTGAGACTTGCTATCATCGCAACAAATCAACTATTTCAATTTCTGCTACTACTGTTGCTAACATTGAGAGTGTCCAACCAATGGCTCCTGTCTCTGCACAGTCTAAGTTTTCTAGATCCACTTTCTCCATTTCCAAAGATGACCTTGTAAATACCATCGCCAATGTCATACGTATGGTTGGTAATGCATCTTATTCCTCTTCTCTCTCAGCTTTATCTAGTATGTCTCCTGCCTCTTGGCTTATGAATTCTGCTTGTTACAATCACATAACACCTCACTCGTCCTTATTTTCTGACCTTAAACCTGCATCGCACCCTCTTAATATTCGCACAGCAAATGGTTCCACAATGTCTGGTCATAATATCGGTTCAGTTTCAACCTCCAACCTCTCGGTTCCTGGAGTCTTTAATGTTCCTGACCTTTCTTATAATTTATTTTCTGTGGGACAATTAGCTGAGTTGGGTTATCGCATTACCTTTGATTATTCTGGGTGCATTGTGCAGGATCCTAGGACGGGACAGGAGCTTGGGACCGGTCCCAGAGTTGGGCGTATGTTTTCCGTAGACAACCTTCGTCTTCCACTTGTTGCTCCTGTTTCTATTGCTGCATCTGCTGCAGTTTCTTCCACTCCTTCCCTTGCACTTTGGCATGCTCGACTTGGTCACGTATCTTTCTCTCGGGTACAACAATTGGCTTCTAAAGGTTTGTTAGGTTCAGTGTCTACAGAAAATTTTGATTGTGTTTCATGTCAGTTAGGAAAACAACCAGCTTTGCCTTTCAATACTAGTGAATCCATATCCACTGATATCTTTGACCTTATTCATTCTGATGTTTGGGGGCCTTCCTCTGTCTCTAGTATTGGTGGGTCTAGATATTTTGTTGTCTTTGTTGATGATTACTCTCGCTATAGTTGGATTTTTAATATGAAACATCGTTCTGAATTATTGGAAGTATATTCTAATTTTGCAAAAATGGTTGAAACTCAGTTTTCCAGACGCATCAAAATTTTTCGATTTGATAATGCTCTTGAATACACTCAATATGCTTTCCAAGCTGTTTTGCATTCCTATGGCACTATTCATCAACTAACTTGTCCAGGTACCTCTCAGCAAAATGGTAGAGCCGAACGAAAACTTCATCATATTCTTGACACTGTTCGTGCTCTCCTTCTCTCTACTAAAGTTCTTGCTCCTTTTTGGGGTGAAGCTGCTTTTCACGCTATTCATACTATTAATCGCATTTCGAGTCCTGTTATCCAAAATCAAACTCCATATGAGCACCTTTTTGGGTCACCTCCAGACTATCACTACCTTCGCTCCTTCGGTTCTGCTTGTTTCGTTCTTCTTCAGCCACATGAGCATAACAAACTTAAGCCTCGGTCAAGGCTTTGTTGTTTTCTTAGCTATGGCGAAACTCAAAAGGGGTATAGGTGTTATGATCCTGTCTCTCATCGTCTTCGTATCTCCCGTAATGTTGTCTTTTGAGAACATCACCTCTTTATCGAGCTCTCTCATTTCAGTGCTTCCTTGTCTTCCTCCTCTGTCTTAGATCTTTTTCCAGATGAGGCACATATTCCTTTTGTAGCTGCTCCTGATCCTCCTATAGTTACTCCTGATTCTGTTGCTGTAGACTTCTCTGTCCAACCACCAGATATCACTGATCCCTTTCCTAGTTCACCCTTTAATGAACAGTTGGAAGATGAACAGGTTGAAGACGAGCTACCCAACCCCAATCCTGAGCTTAGGTCTCCTGCTCCTATTCCGCCTAAAGATCTTGCACAAGACATTCCACCTCGTCACTCAACTCGGGTAAGATCTATTCTTGCACATTTACTTGACTATCATTGTTACACTGCTCTTGCTACACTACACGAGCCTCACACCTATCGTGAGGCTTCCACTGACCCTTTATGGCAGATTGCAATGAAAGAGGAATTTGATGCATTATCTAAAAACCATACTTGGGATTTGGTGACACTTCCTCTTGGAAAATCTGTGGTTGGTTGTAAGTGGATCTACCAGATTAAGACTCGCTCTGATGGGTCCATTGAGCACTACAAAACTCGACTTGTTGCAAAAAGTTTTACACAAGAGTATGGGATTGATTATGAAGAGACCTTTACTTCGGTTGCTCGTATTTCATCTATTCGTGCCCTCTTAGCTGTTGCTGCTGCCAGTAAATGGAACCTTTTTCAGATGGATGTCAAAAATGCATTCCTTAATGGGGATTTAAGTGAAGAAGTGTATATGCAACCTCCTCCTGGTCTCTCTGTTGACTCAAATAAGGTTTGTCACCTTCGACGTGCACTTTTTGGCCTTAAACAAGCTCCACGAGCTTGGTTTGCCAAATTCAATTCTACCATCTCTCACTTGGGTTACATGGCCAGTCACTATGATTCTGCCTTATTTCTTCGTCGCACTGACAAAGGCACTATTTTACTTCTCTTATATGTGGATGATATGATCATAACTGGTAATGACCTTAGTGGCATTCAAGAACTCAAGGCTTTTCTCAGTCAGCAGTTTGAGATGAAAGATCTTGGACATCTCATCTACTTCTTGGGTCTTGAAATCATTCATTCTACAAATAGACTTTATATTACTCAAGCCAAGTATGCCTCTGAACTCTTGTCTCGCGCTGGACTCACTAATAGCAAGACTGTTGACACTCTAGTTGAGCTTAATGCGCATCTAACTCCCTCGGGGGGAAAACCATTGTCTAATTCCTCTCTTTACAGACGCTTGGTTGGCAGCTTCGTTTATCTCACTGTCACTCGTCCAGACATTTCCTATGCTGTTCACCAGGTGAGCTAGTATCTGTCTGCTCCACGATCGACTTACTATGCTACTGTTCTGCGCATTCTTCGATACTTAAAGGGCACTCTCTTCTATGGTCTTTTCTACTCTGCTCAGTCTCCTCTTACTCTTCGTGCATTTTCTGATGCTGATTGGGCAGGAGACCCCACTGATCGTAGGTCCTTCACTGGTTATTACTTTCTTCTTGGTTCTTTTCTGATTTCTTGGCGAAGCAAAAAACAAACTCATGTGGCCCGCTCTACTATTGAAGCAGAATATCGTGCCCTTGCTGATATCACATCTGAGCTCCTTTGGCTACGATGGCTTCCCAAAGACTTAGGTGTGTCTACATTCTCTGCTACTCCTCTTTATTGTGACAACCAGAATGCTATTTATATTACTCACAATGATGTCTTCCATGAACGGACTAAACACATCGAGATCGATTGTCATTTTATCCGTTTTCATCTTGTCCATGGTGCTCTCAAGCTGATCTCAGTCTCCTCTAAAGATCAACTTGCAGATATCTTTACCAAGTCACATCCTAAAGGACGCCTTCGTGCTTTGGTTGACAACCTCAAGTTGGTCTCACATCCACCTTGAGTTTGAGAGGGGCTGTTAACGTATATAGTGTTGTGGGCTTTAGGCCCAGTTAGGTTACTTGTATAACACACATATTTACTTGTACTGCACACATATGCCTCCTATATAAAGACACCTATGTACATTCTTTTATCAAGAAATACAATACTATTACATTCAGTATTTCTAATATATTTAACTAGATCTGGGATTTTATATATATATATATATATATGTTTAACTTGGTCCATGTTTATATATGTGGACAGTGGTCGTAAAACTTCAATACTCACATTCCAGGCCATATCAATAAAGCAATCAGCAAAATCTATTGTCACTCAGGTAAGAATGCTATTATATGTAACTAGTCGCTAACCCGTGCGATGCACGGGATAGTTAAATAAAAGGACAATTAACCAACATCACGTTAAGGTAAAAGAATTAGTGAGAGACTGATTTGCCTACCAAGAATTTTTTTAAAAAAAGATTGATATAATAAAATCTAAGAAATTTAGAAATAGAAAATTGGGTTAATAATATGCATATTATAGACATTTTGCTAGTTAGCGTTTAAAAAAAATGGATTTGTCATAATTAAATAAAATACAATGGGAATAAATATTTAACTTCTATGCTTTTCTATAGTTTAGAAGTGTTGTCTAACGTAGAATATTATTAGGTTGTAAGAAAGAATTTTATAAAATATTAATACCATATATATATGCTTATATTGTCAATGTCTCACTGCATATGCATAGTTACTGAAACTTACAAAGTAATTTACAATTCTTAAATTAATAAAGCAAAATTCCCAAAAGTTATATATATACACACACTCAAAACTGATATAAACTACAAAGATAAAAACAAATCTTATTTAGTCGTATTAATAACAATATAAACAATTCAAAACATGGAACATTATCAAATTTATAACACATAATTCCATTATCTTTTACGTTGAATCCAAACAAATAATTAATTGAAATTAATCCAAACAAATAATTAATCAACCAAAAATCAAAGCTTTAATTAAGAAAAAAAAAATCACATGAACCCAAAATAAAAATTCTCAATAAAGAAAAAACATATAAGGTAAAGAATTAAAATCAACCTACTAAGACGCAAATACCAAAAACCCCAAAACTTAAACCTTCCAAATTTTATAGAATCCCCAAATTCTACTTCAAAACCAAACAAAACCCTTCAAATTCAAAAAATTCATATATAATATACCAAATAAAAATTTACCACGCCTTGGGTTGGAAGACATAGGTTGTAACTTTGATTTTTCTCCAAAAAATAGAGATGCTTCATCTGCCGTATACAATATAAAATAATTATTAGAAATTTTAACCCAAAAAACAAACTCACAAAAACACTATTAAAATATAGAGATTAACCCAAACATTTAGAAGAAAATAAATTCTAAACATAACAAAACAATAAGATAGAATGAAAATTTCAAGCACATATGAAAGCAAATAAAAAAGACAAAACCTACGTTTTTTTGTTTTTTAGTTGAGTCTCTCTCCTTCTTATTTTTTTAATTTTAAAGTGAAGTTAAGTTTAGAGTTTTGAGATGGTAATTGCTAGGGTTTTAAGGAGAGAAGAGAGAGTCCTACCACGAGTCTAAATAATATAAACAATTCAAAATATGGAACAGTATCAAATTTATAACACATAATTCCATTATCTTTTACGTTGAATCCAAACAAATAATTAATTGAAATTAATCTAAACAAATAATTAATCAACCAAAAATCAAAACTTTAATAAAAAAACAAAAAATCACATGAACCCAAATAAAAATTCTCAATAAAGTAAGAACATATAAAAATTTACCACACCTTGGGCTGGAAGACATAGGTTGCAGTTTTAATTTTTCTCCAAAAAATAGAGATGTTTCATCTGCCATATACAATATAAAATAATTATTAGAATTTCAACCCAAAAACCAAACCCATAAAAACACAATCAAAATATAGAGATTAACCTAAATACTTAGAAAAAAAATCAATTCTAAACATAATAAAACAATAAAATAGAATGAAAATTTCATGCACATATGAAAGCAAATAAAAAAGACAAAACTTACGTTTTTTTTTTTTTTTTTAGTGAGTCTCTCTCCTTCTTATTTTTTTAATTTTAAAGTGAAGTTGAGTTTAGGGTTTTGAGATAGTAATTGCAAGGGTTTTAAGGAAAGAAGAGAGAGTCCTACCAGGAGTCTCTCTCTTTTTTTCTTAATCCTAAAGTTTTTTTTTTTTGGTGAGTCCTTTTTTTTTTTTTTTTTTTTTTATAAATTCAAACCTAAAGTGAGTCTTTTTTTTTTTTTTTTTAATTCTAACATGAGGTATCTTAAAAAATTATAATTAATTTTTAATCTTCAATTTTATATTATATATAGATAATAATAATGATGTTATAGGCCAACAAAATATATCTAATAGAGTTTTACTTAAACTAAACTATTGTAACACTAATAAATATAAGAAGATATAAAATCTAGAATAAAAAGAATCTAAAATAAAAAGAAACTATTTGGTATTTTTGTGATAAGTTGATGTAGGATATTGTTATTTTGGTATTTTTATGTAAAAAACGTTATTTTAGGTCTAGGTGATTTATTTCCTTGTTTTTAGGTTCTTTTAATATTTTTTTAGGTCAAATTTGGTTCCTATTATGGTTAGGTATTAATTAGGACTTATTTTAAAATATATTTTCTTGTCCATCAAGTTTTATGGAGCCCTTAAATAGGCCTCCAAGTTTGTATACGTTTTTCAATATTATTGATATTAATAAAATTCAAACTTTTGTCTATTGTTTTTCTAGTGGATTCTATATAAGATATAAAACCTAAAATAAAAAGAATCTAAAATAAAAAGAAAAAGAAAATAGTGATGATGTGGAAAATTGTGAGAGTTTCAGAGGCTTCGGTTTTATATATATATATATATATATATAGATTAACAAATCGTAAGTCTAACGGCCTTCTAGCCAATTGGCATGCTGCCCCCATTGTGGGTAATATATGGGGTTCAATCCCTCCTGTTTGCCCTTAGTTCAAAAGAAGAGAACACAAGTCCGTGTAATGTGTACTTATAATTTGCTCTAAACCATGTGCTGATAACCCAATTTTGGAGGATGATAATCACTGTTCCTAATTGAAATGGATTGGCAAAAACATACTATTAAAGCAAGGACAGTAAAGGTACTACAAGGTTCCCATTATGCTTTTTTCATGCCGTATAAATGCTCAACGTTACTAGATTTTTAAAGCAACGCAGCTTTCCAACTGTTCTCCAAAAATTTTCATATATGCCTACATATTTCTCAAAAATCTTAAAAAGTGCATATTAGAGGACCTAGCTATCAGCAAGATTTTCTGAGCTTTAGGATGGAAGAACGATTCTGCCACCTTCTAACTAAATCTCTTACTACACAATGCTCCATTATAATCCAACCTAGAGACAGTAACTCTCCAACATAGCGATCTGAATTCTCTGTTCTTGAGCTAGGAAAAAAAAAACTAGAAGCTGCACCCTACAACTTGCAGTTGCGTCTAAAAGAACAAATTTAGTAAGCTTGTGAATACATGACAGCTACAAGAAGTCTACTTTATACTACTAAAAGAAATTTCTCCAATCCAATGGTAAATAATGCGATCAAGATTGAATGATTTACAGGAATAGCCTTCATAAAATATTTAAAAATCATGACCAAAAGAATCTTTTTCATTTGGAAGTTCAAAGAATATGAGACAAGCTGACCCAGATCTAATCATTGCAAACCCATACGAATCATTAAGGAATTGAAAAATCCATCTCTACAAATTTTCTGCAGATATATAGTTCACCACTTCTAAAGAATCTACTAATCAAAACTACTAATCAAAACTAGAGGTTACAAGTACGGAGGTTACCCAATATCACGAACTGTAGAACCAACTAAACCTAGCTCAACTCTAATCCGTCCGGATTGACTTTGATTGATAGTAGACTTCTTTGGTTAGCATGGATATCCCATCAACATAGCTAATGGTTGCATGGATCTCCTATCGATGTGACTGACTCCCTACAGCAATTCTGGATTGTTGTTGATAGGCCAAAAACGTATTGACCCCTTGTGATGAATTAATTGATTAATTAGCTAAGTTTAATTAATTAATTAAATTAACATGCAAACGCATAGCAGCACAAACAAATCACCAACAAACTAATTATGCAACGGAAAATAAATAACAAGGTGATTTGTTTACGAATGGGGAAAACCTAACGGCAAAAACCCCACTGAGTGATTTTCAGATCACCACTCCCGAAACTCCACTATTATCACAACAAGTAGTTACAAGTAAAGGAATCCCAAGTATCTTACCAACCTATAGTTGAACCCTTACCCCAATACCTAATTGGACTTGTTCTGTAATGACAGTATCCCTTTTTGATGCACAGCTCCCAAGTACGTGATTAACCAATTGCGCAAATCCCAGTATGCGACTTCAATCACCAACTAGAAAAGAGTTGTTGGCTATAAAATTCTTCAGTTCATCCACACGATGAAGATCAAGAAGATGCTTGGTCACAAAACCCAAAGGTGCACATACACAGCAACTTCTTCAGAAGAGATGAACTAGGGTGAAACTTTGTCTCCGGTCACAATTTGCTTGAACAGAGTTTGCTTAATGCTTGTGCAACTTGTAAACTCTTTGACGGCCCTTAAAACAATCCTTTTATATGTCTAGGGTTAGGAGAAAAGAAGGCCCAAAGACACATTCACAGATCACAAGAAATCAGATCAAAAATTTTGATTTTATAAACCTCGACAGACAGAAGCTGTCGAGCAGGTGTTGAGCACACGAGTTTGAACAGCTTTCTAAACCTCGACACATGATAGCTGTCGAGCCAGCTGTCGAAATTTAGTAATCTTGCACTTTCAGCTTGTTTTCTTGGACAGACTTGAAGGCTTCTGTACTTGATCTTGAAACATGGTTTCTTGAAGTATTTCAACACATCCTAGATCTACCCAAATACAAGTAAAGTGCATTTTGTCAAAGGATTAGCCAATTACATAAAAGAATGACATATGTTCCTAACAAGTGAAACACTTATGTCCTAACAGTTGTAGTTGATTAGTACAAAATTCTTTGCAGCAACATGCTTCAATGATGAACCAGAACAATACCCTAAAAGCACAAGGGTCGTAGCAATTTCTCATTGATGCGTGTCTGTGTTGTGTATGATGACGACTCTAAGAAATAGTATTTAAGTCGTCTTGAAAAACTTAGTGCACGAACTCCAAGGTTGCCATGTCATCTGAAACATAATTGGAATTTTGTATTAGAGCACTCACAGAAGTGGAGCTAAATAGCTATATAGCTATTTTAGCTCCACCAAAACACCAAAAACAACCTTCCAACAATAAAGCTATATCTATATTTTTTAGCTTAATTGCTATAGTGCACATCTATAGATAGATGTGCACTATAGCTGAGAGGTAAAAAAAATAATATTTTTTTATTCTAGCTGGGGATTAAAATAATACCACTTGCTCCTTTCTTTTTCATTCTTTTATCACGCCTCTCTCTCTTGTTCACTCTCATCTTATCATCTGAAGCTCATCTCTCTCAAGCTCACTCTCTCGACTCTGATCTCTCAAGCTCACTCTGTTTACCGCTGCCGGCCCGACCATCGTCAACGTTGCTGCCACCGAAGCTCGACGTCACCGACCCACCAGCTGTCCCAAGCCACCAATTAGCCTTAGACCCACGCCGCCAATCCGCCTTAGACCCACTTCTCTTCCACCAATCTACTTCAAGTCAGTTGTCTCTATCTTCTTCATGTGGATGCTTGGGGTTTTTGATTTGGGTATAACATCAAAGAATGTGGGATTTTTTATATATGATATTTTATTGTTGTTATGGATTATTGGCTTGGTGATTTTATGTTATGAGATTTCATTTTGCTTTGTATTAGCTGTTTTGAGTTGCTAGAAATGGATGAATACCGTAGTTTTTTTAGGATTCTTAATGTTCCATATCTAATTTTGGTAGATCGATGATGATCATGGTTTGGTAAGTGTGAGTGTGAGTACTGAGTAGAGATATTAAGATGGTTTGTGATATTGTACTGGTGGATTTTGTTGGGCTCTTAATGTTTCACATCTGATTCAGGTTGATTGATGCGATGATGATGACACTTTGGTGAGTGTGATTTTAGAAGTGTTGTGTTGCATTTTTTGTTAAAATGATGGATTTATGAAATTGCATTTAGCCATAGAAATCTCTTTTAGCCAGCCAATTGTTTCTTCTGTATAACTCAGAGGAAGTTCTTGTCCTAGTTTTATGTTTTGTTGCACAAAACCAGAAACAAAGCACACAAAAAGGATTTCTTATGGTCATTTTAATGAGAAATTGTTAGTTTGATTTTGAGATGCTCAAAAATGAATTTGTTCTTTCTTTATCAGTTGGTGGCGGCGGCGGTGGAAGAGTCGGTAGTGGCAGCAGTAGTGGTAGCGGTAGCGGTGGGAGAGTTAGTGGCAACGGCGGTAGCGGATGTGGGTGGTTGTGATTGTTGTTTATTGTAGTGGATATATTATTTTATTGTAATAGATATATTATTTTATTGTAATGTTTATATTATTTTATTGTGTTGAAAGCTAAAATAGATCCACTGCTGCAACATGTATGTAGGTAAAATAGATAAAGTAACTTTTTGTGGAGCTAAATAGCTAAATTTTTAACTCCACTGCTGTGGATGCTCTTATACAAAGCTCAATTGATCAGTCTTCTATCAAGCTTGTTTTCGAGATTTAAGTGACCTCAATAGATCGACCGCTATCAAGCAATCAATTAAGACTCAAATACATTAAAGGTGCGCTTTGACTCAAATTTTCCAACACATACAAAATATGACCCTAACACTTTTGAAACTGTGATAAATCAACCAATTAATCTAACATGAAAAACTCTGCTGCTGTAATGATGTTTAGACCAATGGCTATAAATCAACCAGTTAATCTAACATTATGGTTTCACATTCAAAATAAATAGTGAATAGCAGAAATGTTTGTTTTCTACAAGAGAATCATTGATCTATTAGCCAGAATTCAAACACATTTTAACCTGATTAAGCATCCACTTAAAGCAAACTGCCACAGAGCATTGATTTTTTGAAGCACTACTGAACCAATCAAAATTGTAAACTATATCTAGAGTTTGTATAATTGAAGAAATATTGTTCCTCCTATCCTTAACAGAGAATATTTCTCCATTAGAGCTTACATTAAAATGACTATTTAATAGGTCTCAAACCACCCACTTCCTGATCTCTGCATTGATACAATGGCAAAGAATTGTACAGGATTATGTTCACACTCAGCCCTGTTGTAGACACTTAACTGTTTGAGATAGATGGAGTATATATAAACGCCACAGACCATTGCAAACACCAAGATCACCATCCTTAATAATAATAACAATGGATATTTCTTTGGAGGCTTTATTATGAGAGTATCCTGTGACCAAAATGAATGGTTTCCTTCTTACCCTTTTTCTTTCTTTAAAAACCAGTTTTAGTGCCACGGGCAATGCCTAAGCTAGAAACCAAAAAAAAAAAAAAAGGAGAGAGAAGATAAAATTAAATTCAGCAGCAATAAATCAATCAACAAAATTGTAACACCATTATTTACTTTCCTTCCTTTCCTAGCAACCAAACGTAGTTTATTAAAAAAATTAATTAAAAAATGAGAGATAAAAGGGAAAACTACCTATCGATGGTCTCTGAAACAAGCCTAAGTCAGCCTTGCCATGGCTCATCACAACCACCACTCACCACCATCTTCGATGGTGGCTTCTTCTAACCAAAATCTCTTTCTCTATCTCTCAATCTCACTTCCCTCCCTAGATCAAACCCTAAAAGTATCAACTTTTCTCTCTACACCCGATTCTCTCCAAACCCCAACCCTTGCTCTCTCTCTCTCTGATCTAGGACTAAAAAGGGCTCGTACATAGGCGTGTGAGTGTTTGGGGGCTTTGGTTTCCGACGGTGAGTTACCGCTTTTTTTTTTTTTTTAATTTGCTGATGGGTCTAAGTTGGGTATGCTGGTAGCGGTGATCAACAAGGTTAAGGGAGACGCACAGAGCAAGCGTGGATGTTGAAAGAGTGATGGAGGCACAGTCATGGTTGAGAGAGAAAGAGAGAGGAGAGAGAGTTTTATTGAAATTCAAATTTGGTAGCTGAAATAAAAAGAAAAGGGGGGAGAAATTGAAATCTATAAGAGCACTCACAGTGAGGTAGCTAAAATGACTAAATAGTCATTTTAGCAACCCAAACACTGAAAACAAACCATACAACAAGGGAGCTAATTTGTCTAGTTGGTATAATTCTTTGTTTCATTGCTACAGTGGGCTGCTAGAGATAACAGCCCGTTGTAGCTGAGAGGTATTTGCAACAATTAATTTTTTAATCACACACGCTCAGCCCTCCCACACGTGACTCACCTTTTAACCCTATCTCTCTTCTCATTCTCTTCAATCTTCATCATGCAGAAACACAGCCTCTCTCATGCTCATCCTCTTTCTCATATAGAAACACACAGCCTCTCTCACGCAGCCACCAGGATGCCACCATCAACTTCACTTCCCCAGCCCAACCCTCTCTCCCCTTCACCCAACCTTCCCTCTGCCTAGACCCCTCGCCCTTCACCCAGCGCTGTGCCACCATCGATTTCACTTCCCTTCATCGAGCTTCTCCCCTTCGCCCAACACCGTGTCTTCTCTCCCCTACACCCAGACCGAAGCCTCTTTCATTAGGTCCATGGATTTATTTGGGTAAGGTTTTGGTTTGGGTTAGGTTTGGGTTAAGGTTCGATTTTGGGTTACGGTTTGGTTTTAGGTATTTGGTTTTGGGTATTGCGTATTAATCGAAGAAGGGAGTGCTCCTCACAAGATCTATGATGAAGCGTTTTCGTTCATCAACTAGCAGGTCCGTTTCCTAAATTTTCTTTCATTTTGAATTCACAAATAGTTGCATACTTACGATTGTTTCTTCTTGTTCTTTATGCTTGTTAGGTTATTTAGACCCCTTAAAACAACAATTAGATTAACATAGTTAATTAGCCAAGTGATTTACTTAGTCCAATTCATGCAAATCTAGGTTAACACAATTAAATAATCATATCAAGATATATAAAGCAGCGGAATAATAAATAACACAAGATATGATCACCCAGGAAACCACACGGTAAAAACCTGGGGAGGATTTTACCCACCTATCCTCAAGGCAAACCTGAATCCACTATGAAAGAATCGAAGTTCATACAAAAGGACTTACAAGCTCCCCACTCGACTTCCTAATGCTACCCACCAGTAGAACTTACTGACACGACCACATGCAAGCTCCGAATCCACGGACTCCTTCTTTCTTAAAACAAAAGGACTTACAAGCTCCCCACTCGACTTCCTAATGCTACCCACCAGTAGAACTTACTGACACGACCACGTGCAAGCTCCGAATCCACGGACTCCTTCTTTTTTAAATTCTTCAATCAAATACAAGCTCCCCGCTTGTGTTTCTTTAAGCTCCAATGGCAGCAACCTTGTTGATCATCAAGATGTAGATAATATCTCTACCTTGAAAACCCTAAGTTTATGTGAAGGAAAGCTCCTCAAAGATCTCACAAGAGATTCACATAAACAACAATATGAGCAACAAAGACTTAGAGAGGTTTGGGTACAAAACCCTAAAAAATAAAATGAGGCACAAGAGGCACTATAATCTCTCTCTCAAAAGTCTCAAAAACGTTCTAGGGTTTCCCTTATATATAGGAGAGTTTTACTTGAACCCCAAGACGTTTAAATAAAGTTTGGGCTGAGTTGAAATTCTGCAGAAAAACGTTCTGGCCGACTTTCGATCGATCGAGCCAGGCCGAAAGTAACTAACACTTCTACAGCCACTCGATTCCAACTTTATATAAAAACACAACTTTGAGCAAGCCTAAACAAGACTAAACAACTTGTTTTGATCATGGTTTACCAACAATACACATTAGAGTTCTAAATACATAAAATCCTAAGTCTTTAGAACCTAACAATGCTTAAACTCCATGCCTAATCAAATTTATCAACAAAAAAAAAAAAAAAAAAAAAGGAAAAGATTGGTGATAGTGCAACACAAAGCTGTTAATTTTGATTTATTGTTAATTTTTATTTATTGTGTTATAAGAAGTTTATTTGATTTACTGTTAATTTTTATTTATTTTGTTATAAGAAGTTTATTTAATTTACTATTAATTTTGCATTTAAGAAACGGACCAATTGTTTATACTCTTATGAAAATTAGTTCTCTCAATGAGCATTTTCTTTTTTCGGGTGAAGGAATGGATAACAAAGTGATCAAATTTTCTTGCGTACTTAGAAAACTCATTGTCTCGTTTTATAATCTCATATTCTTGGTGATTTGGGTGCTTTGTGATAGACCAAGAATGTGTTGACCCATTATGATGAATTAACAAATTAATTAGCCATGTTAATTAATTCAATTAGCATGCAATACGCGTGGTAGCTCAAACAAATCACCAATTAACTAAATGTAGCGGAAATTAAATTGACATGATGATTTGTTTACGAATGGGGAAAACCTACACGGCAAAAACTCCACCGGGTGATTTTAAAGTCACCACTCTCGAGAATTCACTATTATCACAATAAGCAGTTATAAGTAAAGGAATCCCAGCACCTTATACCAACCTATAGTTGAACTCCTACCCCAATACCCAATTAAACTTGTTCTGTAGTGACAATCTCTCATTTTAATAGACAGCTCCTAGTACATGACTAACCAATAGATGTGCGGATCTCGGTACATGACTTAATCACCAACTTGAGAAAGATATTGGCTGCAAAGTTCTTCAATTCATAACACGATGAACATCACGAAGCTCCTTGGTCACAAAACCCTATGGTGTACAAACACAGCAACTTCTTCAAAAGAAAGATGAACTAGGGCAAATTCTGTCTCCGATCACAATTTGCATGAACACAACCTTGCTTCACACTCGCACGCCCTTTGATGACCCTTAAAATAATCTTTATATATGTTTAGGGTTGTGAGAAAAGAAAGTCTAAACATATACACACGAATTGGATGAAAATCAGAGCTGAAAATCTGTTTTTCATAAACTTCGACAGATAGCTTATCTGTCGAGATAGCTGTCGAGCATCGGGTTTCAGCAGCTTTTAAACCTCGATAGATACTAGCTGTCGAGCTAGCTGTCGAGATTTAAAATCCAGCACTTCTTCACTTGTTTCTTGGATAGATTTACATGGCTTTAACACTTAAACTTGAAACCTTATTTCTTGAAGCACTAAACACATCTTAGATCTACCCAATTACAAGTAACATGCGTTTTGTCAAAGGATTAGCCGGCCAATTCTATATTGACATATGTTCCCAACAATAAATCACATATATCCTAACACTTTGTAGGAGTGTCTTTAATAAGTAGCTGTTTCATTATATAGTTATGGACTCACAAAGTGCCTTACCGTTGTAGCGTATCATAGAAGGGGACATTGATATTGACTCACCTTTGTTGGGTGTATCCCAAAATAATCCAATGCTTGTTTCTAACTCTTCAGCTAAAGTTGAGACCATCACCACTAATAAAGAGAAAATGGATGTCAACTTTAGTGCAGATGAAGATAAATTACTATTATGGGCATGGCTCAATACTAGTCTTGATCCTATGCATGGTAATGAGTTGAAACAAGAAACTTTTTGTCAAAAAATTTGGCAATACTTTTGCAATCACAATACAGCCAACACCACACGCACTCCTATCTCCCTATCAAGTCGATAGGGAATGATTAATAAGGAGATAAGTAGATTTTGTAGGTTCTTGGCTTCACTTGAAGGTTTTCATCAAAGTGGCACAACTGAACAAGATAAGGTAAAAATTTTATTGCAATAGTATGCCTTGTTAGACATTCACCAATAGTTTATGTAGATACTAATTATTTTCTATTTCTTTAGATTTTTTTAGATTGAAAATGCAAAGACTATGTATAGAAGCACTTACAAAAGATATTTTAATTTTGAGCATTGTTGGCTCATGTTGAGGAACCAACCAAAATAGAGTATGCCTAAGGAAAAATCGAGAATAGCGGTACCTCCAACTCCAGATTCAATACCTATTGCCGATGGGGATGACGTGTCCTTACTTGGTGACACTACCACCTTTAAGAGATCAATAGGTAGGAAGGCCGAAAAGGTCAATCAAAAAGAAAAAAAAAAATCTTGTGAGAAAGATGTTGGAGAATATTTGGTGAAGAAGATGAAATGTATTGAGGAGTAATAAGAACAAGAAAAAGCAAGTCTTCACATCAAAGTGGAAAGGGTTTGCTTGGAAGAGTTAAGGGATAAGGAGAGAATTCGATTGGAAAAATTGAGGGATAAGGAGAGGGTTCAATTGGAGGAGAGAAGAATTGTAATGGAAGAGGAACGAATTATTATTGAACGGGAAAAGCTCTGTACCCAAAGTATGGTAGAGGATGAGAGAATTATGAATAAAGATACAAGTGGCATGTTCGGAGCACAAAAATTTTATTATGAACAACGCCAAGAGGGAATCCTTGCAAGACAATCTTAAAGTAAATAGTTTGGTTTGCCATATGTAAATGATGTCTTTGATAGGCCTTATTTTGGTAGTAGCTTATTTATAAGCATTGGTGTATTTTGTTATATTATATGAACTTTTCTATGTTAGAAAATAGTTGATGTATTTTGTTGTGGTAGATCAACTTCAATTATGTCAGAAAATGGTTGGTGTATTTTGTTGGGGAATATCAACTTTGTTATGTTAGAAAAGAGTTGATTTATTTTTTTGGAGAATAGAAACTTTTTTTTGTTAGAAAAAGTTTAATGTATTTTGTTATCTTATACTATATATGAAAAAGGAGATGTTGTTTATCATGAGTTTGGTCTCTCTCTCTCTCTCTCTCTCTCTCTCTAGGTTGTTTGCATCTCCATTGAATGATGGGTTATGTTAGAACTTGTGGTGGAATACTTTGTATAATATTAGTGATACAGGAGCATCTAAGCTTTGTTAATTGGAAGATATTGTTCTGCAGTTTTTATAATAGGTTTGATAGGCCACAAATTTAATGACCCCTTGTGATTAAACCAATTAATTAATTAGCCAAGTTATTAATTAATCAATTTATCATGCAATTGCGTGGCAGCACAAACAAATCACCAAATAACTAAATATGCAGCGGAAATTAAATGACACGGTGATTTGTTCACGAATGGGGAAAACCCTAACGGCAAAAACCCCACCGGGTGATTTTCAGGTCACCACTCCCGAAACTCCACTATTATCAATCAAGCGGTTACAAGTAAAGGAATCTCAAGTATCTTACCAACCTACAGTTGAACCCTTACCCCAATACTCAATTGGACTTGATCTGTAGTGACAATTTCCACCTTTAATGCACGGCTCCCAAGTACGTGACTAACCAGATGCGCGAATCCTAGTGTGCAACTTTAAACACCAACTTAGAAGAAAAGGTTGGTTACAAAGTTCTTCAGTTCATCCTACGCGATGAAGATCAGGAAGATGCTTGGTCACAAAATCCTTTGGTGCAAATACACAGCAACTTCTTCAGAGAAGATGAACTAGGTCAAGAACTTCATCTTTGATCACAATTTGCTTGAACAAGAATTGCTCAATGCTTTTGCAACTTGTGTCTATGTTAACGGCTCTTAAAACAATCCTTTTATATGTTTAGGGTTAGAAGAAAAGAAGGCCCAAAAACATATTCATGGATCCCAAGAAAATCATATCAGAAAACCTGATTTTTTAAATCTCGACAGATAGCAGATATCAAGGAGCTATCAAGCAAGTGTCGAGCTTTAATGAAAATGCACTTCAGCTTGATTTTTCTTGGATAGACTTGATGACTTCAACACTTGATCTTGAAACCTTGTTTCTTGAAGTATTAAAAACACCTAGAACTACCCAATTACAAGTAGAGTGCGTTTTGTCAAAGGATTAGCCAATTTACATAAATAAGTATGACGTATGTTCTTAACATGTGAACCACATATGTCCTAACAAGGTTGTTTGATGACCTTTGTTATGCAGATTTAGAACTAAATGTTTTAATGATTTGGATTTTAAGTTCAAAAACCTTTAGCATATTGTGTTCATATATTGGATGATAGCATGTTGCCTATCTTTCTTCTTCTTCTTCTTCATCTTCTTCTTCTTCTTCTTTTGGCACTGTAGTGAATTTATGGTTTTTTCCCCCTTGATGTGGTGTATGCCACTTCCAAAGGTACATATACTAGTCATCGATGGCTTACACCAGTTTTAGAAACCCCCCCTGCTTGGATGTTCTTTTAGTTCCCATATTCTTCATTTTCTTGGATTTTGTTTGAAGCTAAGTAGAGTACGCCATCCATCAATGGTGTATGCCACCTAGAGCAGATCTTTAATTTAAATTTAGTTTACATATATTATTTTTGTACAATTGTATTTTACTCAATTTCGTGCCTATGTAATTTGTTTTATCTTTTTGTCCATATATCTATTTTCATTAGAGTTTATAACTTATGCAAATAAAATTTTTGCTTTTAGATTTTGGCTTGAAGGTTGTATCCATGGGTCACTCTTTGTTTCGCAAACTTCTTTTTGATGACTCCGATGAGGATGAGATAATTAAAGTTGTCATGGATTCGACATCAGAACATAAACATCGTCGCTATATTAGGCGTAACCATTTGGCAGGCCATGAAAGACTTTATCTCGACTACTTTGCTGACTCACTAGAATATCCTGAGAAATTATTTCAGAGGAGATTTTGGATGAGCCGTTCTCTTTTTCTGCATATTCAATCTAAGGTAGAAGCTCATGATCCTTACTTTAAGCAAAAAAGAAATGGTAGCAAAAACTTGGTTTATCTTCCCTTCAAAAGATTACTGTTGCACTCAGGATGATTGCCTATGGAGTAACTAGTGATTTTATGGATGAATATGTGCAGATTGGAGAAACCACTACCATGGAGAGTTTGAAATATTTGTTATAGTAGTGATAGATATTTTCTCTGGGGAATATTTGAGGAAGCCAAACAATGAAGACATTGGTAGATTGTTGGCTTATAGCGAAAGGCGTGGATTTCTAGGTATGTTAGGTTCAATTGATTGCATGCATTGGAAATGAAAAAATTGTCCAACTTCATGGAAAGGTCAATATTGTGGTCATATTCGTGAGCCCACTATTATTTTGGAAGCAGTGGCATCATATGATCTTTGGATATGGCATGTGTTTTTTAGATTACCTGGGTCAAATAATGATATTAATGTGTTACAACAATCTCCTGTATTTTTCAAGCTAGCACAAGAACGTGCTCCGCCGGTTAATTACTCAATTAATGATAATGACTACACAATAGAATATTACCTTACCGATGGCATATATCCAAAGTGGTCAACATTTGTGAAAACAATCCCAGCTCCACAAGGACCAAAAAAAAAATATATATATATATATATATATATTTGCAGAAGCCCAAGAAGCGTATAGGAAGGATGTTGAGTGTGCATTTGGAGTACTCCAAGCACGATTCGCAATTATTCGTGGGCCTGCACGGTTTTTCTATCCTAAAACACTCCAAGAGATCATGAAAGCATGCATAATCCTCCATAACATGATTGTTGAAGATGAGCGAGATGAAAATGAAGCGGTAGACTTTGATTATGAACAAATTGATGAAGTTGATAATGCTCCTATACAAGTGTCACTTGAGCATGCAAATGGATTTATGGCATTCATCCAAAGTCACGAACGCATTAGAGACCAACAAATTCATTCTCAACTCCAATCGGATCTTATGGATCATTTATGGCAATTACATGGCAAGTCGTAGGAACTTGGGTGTGTGAGTTTTTATTATAATTTTATGTGAGTTGTGTATGTGGTAATTTTTGTGGACTACGTTGGTAGTTTAGTGTTGCTAAAACTACTTCAAGTAATATGTTTGCCAAGTTGATAGTTGATAGTTTAATTGGAATATATGATTTATGGTAATATGTTTTCCAGGTTTATAGTTTTTTTTTTTTTTTTGGAGAATGTGCCAGGTTGATAGTTGATAGTTCAATTGGAGTATATGATTCATGTGATTTATGTAAATAGTGTTGATAGGTTGATAGCTAGTTCAATTGGAGTGCACATGATACATGCATGGTAGTTGAAAAAACAAAATTAATAAATAACATTCATGGTAGTTGAAGGAAAAAAAAAATCGAAAAATATGATTGTTCATTTCAAAAAAATTCTAATTAAAAAAATTCAAGTTTTAAAAAATGTGCTCCCTGCGTTCAAATAATCAATTGAAAATACTTTTGGAATCAAAGAATAAAGAAAACATAAAGAAAGAATAAAAATGTAATAAAAAAGAATATTTAAATGAAAAGCTAAAAATTTTAGATGCTTTAATGTTGAGTGTATTATAAAGTGAGTTGTTAAAATAGATAAATTAATTTTTTAAGTTACTAAAAGCCATAATTTATAACTTCGTTGCTCTGAATGCTTTAACATGTCAAAGTAATGTGCTTTGGATCAAATAGACGGATGAGATTTGTGCTATTACAACCCATGCAATTCCTTAGCCATTGCACGGGTTCTGTAGTTCCTGACACTACATAACCCATTAGTTTTGTGCCTATCCGACTCAGAGTAAGTACTAAGTACTCATGTACATGGGATAAGTTAAATAAAATACAAGTGTGAATAAAAATACCAGAAAAAATCTTATCATTACTTCAGCCTACCATACAAGAAAGTAATCAAAATTATCCTCAATTTTATAAAAATAATATAACCAAAAAAAAATATAAAAACACCATACAATTTCGCCCCGTTACATACCAATAAAAATAATAATAAATAAATCCTCATGTGTTGTTGGGTAAGACGTGTGGATAAATCCGAACCTTTTTCGAACTGTGTAGTTGCTATTATTTTAATTAATTGGGAAATGGAAATCATGGTCAAGAATCAAAAAAGTCAAGTCAAACGCATCCACAGCCAAGAAACTCAAAGGAAGGGCGCCCGACCACTTCTCTTTGTCACAAAATACTAATAATTTTTAATCAAATCACAAAGCAATGATAGAGTAGAGATATCCCAAAATGCTTGGCTTAAATCCCCCTCCATTTGGGATAGAATTGAAAATAGGAAATCTTGGAAAAAGTTGCTGCGTACGTGGTTGGCTCCTCATACCAGGGAAGTCTTTCTCGCACTGAACAAACAAGATATTCAAAACGATAATGGTCACTTCATTCATATGCTGATTTCTCTGGTTATACTTTGGATATGTCATGTAAAGATCACTTGTGTACCCTTTCTTATTTGTTAGCCTAATTTAAGGTGTAGTTTCAGCAATTGCATATAGTTACAAGCTTAAAAAAAACTTCAAATCAAAAAATTTAAGAAGTACTGATGAGTATCGGTTAGAGGTCGTCGAGTGTAAGGACGACTACAATCGCATCTAAGTTGGGAACGAGACAAACGATGAAAGGCCGTCTGTATGAACAAGACGAGCCTATTTGTATTAAAACCATAAGTTAATTCCATTAGGCCAGCTAACAACGAGTAAATGTGCCAGAACGGTTATAGAAGCAATAATGAGCCAATAGCTACCCGTTACACATTATAAAAAAAAATAAAAATAATAAAAATAAAAATAAAAACTTCATTGCCATTAAATGCCGCATTTCATTGAGGAGAAAAACGCCTAGAGGAGCATTAACGGGCATAAATGACTCACCAGAAAGCAAACTATAAAAGGCAATGGAACCAAGGTAAGTCCTCTTCATGAGAACCTCAGTAGACTACAATTATACTATCTATTCAGAGCCATAATCTGACTTAGGCATTAGAGTGTCTTCAACTGGCATCACGCCGGTGAACCTTCTTTGTATTTCTTGTCTTTTCAACAGGCACTGCAGCTCGTCCATCGGCATTAACGAGGAGCATACTAACGAGGTCAATTTCCAGCTTCATCAGTTTGGCGCCATATGTGAAAATAACGACAAGCCATTGTATTCCTATCGACAAAGCTCCTTAAGACCAATAGAGTCCGCTGCAACATTACCCCCAAATCCTGTAGTGATGGCTCAACAGATCCAGGCTCTAACAGCCAACGTGCAAGAATTAATAAAGCAGAACGAAGAATTAATGAAGCGTCAAACCTATCCAGAGGGCAACAACACTTCACTTCATTGATGCAACCGCAACAAACACGATGAAGAAGTTAACAACCCCAAAAACAGTAAGGGAAAAGATGCTTCCGAGAATACCAGGCAATCTTCGCACTGTAATGATCACATGATGAAAAGCCTACGAAAGGAGTTGGACGAGATGAAAAATGCCATGAAGGGGAAGACGGCGATGAATCTTGATGGCATGCTCAAACAAACAAATTCACCCTTCACTGCTAGTGTTTTGGAGTGCCCCTTGCCTCCAAAGTTTCGCCTATCTCAACTGGAGTTTTATGATGGCACAAAGACCCTCTTGACCACATAGGGGCTTTCAAGACAATTCTAAGTCTCTAACAAACTCCAGGCGAAGTCATATGCAAGTCTTTTCCCGCCACTCTCAGGGGAGCTACTAGGGTGTGGTTTAGTAAATTAACAGCATCTTTAATTACAAACTTCAAACAGCTCAGTGACTCGTTTGTCAACCACTTCATTGGGGGCAGCGCCACAAAAGGGCAACCTCTTACTTGCTAACAATGCGGCAGCAAGAAGGAGAAAGCTTAAAGGAGTATATGAAGTGCTTCAACAAAGCTGTGCTCGAGATTGAAGAAGTAGACGACCAAGTCATAATGACGACCTTTCAGGCTGGACTCAACAATCCTGATCTCTTCTTTTCACTAGGAAAGACGCCACCAACCTCCATGATAGATCTTCTGTTCAAAGCTCAAAAGTACATGAACGAGGAGGACGCTCTCATCGTAAAGGGTTGACGGGAAAACGGAAGAAGGAAGAACCCAGTGACTCTTAGGGTAAGAAAAAGGACCGCAAAGACCATTCCACGGAAACCAAGGCTAGCAAAAACAGCCCAGAAGTCCCGAAGAAGAGGTTGAACTTCACCCTATTGGTGATGCCTCCGAACAAAATCCTGATGTAGATTAAGGACGACCCTGGCCTGAAATGGCCAAAGCCATTAAGCATGTCTTCCAAGAAGCGTGACTCAAAGAAATATTGTTGTTTTCACAAGGATCACGGTCACTACGCTGATGAATGTTGTGATTTGAAATAGTAGATTGAGGAACTGATTCACCAAAAGTTCATCAAGAGAGATCATTAGTCTCGATCAAGAACGAAAGATAAACCCCTTAACGACAATAAAGACAATGGACAAGATCATCCAAAGCAAGCTATAGGGGAAATAAGGATGATAACAAACGAACCAGTATCAGGAGGATCATACAAGTCCCTGAGGAAGACTCATCAGAGGTAGATCAATAATGTTCATGTCAAGCATCCCTCAACAAAGTACCGTCGCACAGAGAATGATGACATAACTTTCTCTGAACGCAATGCAAATGGAATCAAGCAACCCCATGACGACCCCCTCATCATCGTGCTGGAAATTGAAAGCTTCAACACAAGAAGAGTAGTAGTTGATAACGAGAGCTCAGTAGACATCATGTACATGACGGCCTACCAGCAACTAAGGTTGGACCCCAAGTGGCTTCGACCTTTCAAGTCACCTCTAGTCAATTTCAGTGGAGACCGTGGTATCATCTCATTAACAATCACAGCAGGGACACATCCAGCTCAGGTAACAAAACAGGTGGATTTTTTTATCGTTGATTGTCCATCGTCATACAATGTGATCCTTGGATGACCAACATTGAATCGACTTAAAGCCGTAACCTCGACCTACTACCTCAAGGTGAAATTCCCAACCCTACATGGGATTGGAGAAATACGTGAACATCAACTGCTGGCCCAGGAGTGCTACTAGGTGGTACTAGCTTCCAAGGAGAATCATGCCTAGATGGTTAAGGAGGAGCCTAAAAAGCCTGCCAAAAATCTAGAAGATGTGGAACTGGTAGAGGGAGATCCTACCAAAGTCACTTAAGTCGAAAAAGGTCTTGATCCAACATTAAAGGACAAGATTGTAGAGTTCCTGGGGAAGAATCTAGATATCTTCCCATGAGGACATGCCAGGCATAGACAACAAGGTGATAGAGCACCAATTAAATGTCGACCCCACAAAAAAGCCCATCCAACAGAAACGAAAGGTCTTCGCTCCTGAAAGGAATAAGGTTGTCATGGAAGAAGTAGAGAAGCTTTTATCCTCTGATTTTATCAGAGAAATCTTCTATCCTGAGTGGCTCGCCAATGTCGTCATGGTGAAGAAATCCAACGAAAAATGGCAGATGTGCGTTGATTTTACAGACCTTGACCGTGCTTGCCCAAAAGACAACTTCCCACTCCCTAGAATTGACTAACTCGTGGATTCTACAACTGGTCATAAGTTGCTGACCTTCATGGACACCTTTTCAGGCTACAACCAAATTCACATGAATGAGGAAAATCAGGAGAAAACAGCCTTTGTCACTAGCCAGGGGTTGTACTGTTACAAAGTCATGTCGTTCAGCCTGAAAAATACAGGGGCCACATACCAAAGGCTAGTGAATCACATGTTCAACAAGCAGATTGGACGAAATATGGAGGTATATATGGACGACATGCTTGTAAAAATTAAAAAGGCACAGTTACACTTGGATGACCTCAGAGAGACTTTCGACACTTTAAGGAAGTATCAGATGAGATTAAACCTGGTGAAGTGCGTATTTGGGATCTCGTCAAGAAAATTTTTGGGATTCATATTTTCCCAACGGGGGATCAAGGCCAACCAAGAGAAAGTTAAAGCCATACTTGACTTGACCTCCCCAAGGAATGTGAAGGAAGTATAGAGGTTGACTGGACGAATAGCAGCCCTGAACAGATTTGTCTCTAGGGCCACAGATAAGTGCCTTCCATTTTTTAAGACATTGAAGCAGGCTTTCCAATGGACAGAAGAGTGCGAAGTAGCTTTCTAGGCCCTTCAGGAATACCTGTCCAAACCCCCACTCCTAAGTCCGTCTGTCAAGGGAGAGGATCTATTTCTTTACTTAGCTATGTCACAAACAATTGTAAGCTCAGCACTGATCCGTGAAGAGCTCAAGGTCCAAAGGCCGATTTATTACACAAGCCAGGCCTTCCAGGGTGCAAAGGCGAGATACCTGAGGATAGAGAAATTGGCTTTTGCATTGATCGTTGCATCCAGAAAACTTTGTCCATATTTCCAAGCACATACCATCATTGTCATGACGGACCAACCTTTCCAGAAAGCCATGGGCAGGCCAGATGCTGCAGGGAGAATAGTTTAATGGGCTGTGGAGTTAAGTCAATTTGACATCGACTATAGACCACGAACAGCAATTAAAGCTCAAGCATTGGCTAACTTCATCGCCGAGTTCACCATGACGGATCAAGATCCAAAAGTAGATTACTGGACAGTGTATACGGACGGGTATTTGGCCGCAGGTGTGGAGGTGTAGGAGTGATCCTCCTATCTCCTAAGAAAGATGTCCTCAAGTATGGAGTCCTGCTTCAATTTCTAGGGACAAACAATGAAACAAAGTACGAGGCGGTACTTACAAGACTGCGAATTGCAAAAGCCTTGGGAGTAAGAAACCTAAAGTTGAATTCAGATTCAAAGCTAGTGGTGGGGCAGATAACCAAGGAGTATAAAGCGAAGGAAGACATGATGAAAAGGTACTTAAAACTAACAAATCAGTTAGTTTCTAACTTTAATGATGTCAGGATCACTCAAGTACCAAGGGAAGAGAATTCAAAAGCGGACAAAGTGGCTAGACTTGCATCGTCCGATAGTGATGAAGGATGACCTGGAGTATACATGGAAGTGCAAAGCCTCCCTAGCATAGAAGGGTTGGATATAATTTACATTCAATCCAAAGGAAGCTGGATGGATCCAATAGTCACTTATATCAAAGATGGCATGCTCCCTCCATACCTTTCAGAGGCTAGAAAGATCAGAGTAAGGTCGTCTAGATTCACGATCCTGAATGATGAGCTCTACAAAAGGAGATTTTCTCAACCCTACTTGAAGTGCTTAGACTCCGAAGATGTCGTGTACGTGCTAAGTGAGATCCATGAAGGAATCTGTGCAAATCACTCAGGTCCATAATCACTCGTAGGGAAAATGGTTCGAGCGTGATACTTCTGGCTGACCATGCAAAAAGATGCAACCCAAGTCGTCCAGAGGTGCGACAAGTGCCAGCGATTTGGAAATGTGCAGCACGTTCCAGCAGAGCACATAACGAACATTTCGTCACCATGGCCGTTCTCAACATGGGGGATTAACATTGTAGGTCCCATAACACCAGGTAAAAAGCAAGTCAAATTTCTAGTCATCGCTATTGATTATTTCATGAAGTGGGTGGAAGCAGAACCCTTGGCAGTAATCACAGAAGCCAAAATCAACACTTTTTCTAGAGAAATATCCTCTGTCGGTTCGGGATCCCGAGGGTGATTATTTCTGACAACGGACAACAATTTGACAGCAACAAGTTCAAGGATTTCTATAAAAGAGCTAGGGATCAGGAATCACTATTCTTCCCCTAGACACCCACAAGCTAATGGCCAGACCAAAGTTACAAATCGAACTTTGCTCAAGTTAATCAAAGCTTGACTTGAGGTGGCAAAAGGAGTATAGCCTGAAGAGCTTCCTAGAGTTTTATGGGCCTATAGGACGATTACGAGAATACCAACAGGCGAGACGCCCTTCAAACTGGCATTTGGAACTGAAGCAGTAATTCATGTGGAGGTTGGAATGTCAAGCCTTAGACACATATGTTATGACGAACACAGTAATGATGAGGGACTCAAACTCGCTCTGGATTGTTTGCCCGAGGTCAGAGAGGATGCAGCTCAAAGAATGGCTTTATACCGTGAAAGGATAACAAGGTACCACAATCAAAGGGTGAAGCTGAAATGTTTCAATCCTGGAGATATGGTCCTACGGAAGGTGTCACAAGCCACCAAAAATCCAACCCAAGGAAAGCTAGGCCCCAATTAGGAAGGCTCATACAAGGTCGTCCGTTACTCAAGAAGAGGGAGCTATTACTTAGAAGATATGAATGGAAAACCCTTGCCTTATCCTTGGAATGCAAAGCACCTCAAGAAGTACTATCAATGAAAAAGATGACACCCAGCATCAATAGGTTCCAGTGTCTGGAGCACCTCATCTTATTCACCAACAGATAAGCAAGACTTTATTGTTTTAATGCATATGTTTTACTTTTAGCACTTTCCATTTTTTGTCAAGTATTATCCTTTTAATACCTTCTATAAGCAAGGATGAATAAAGCAAATAAGGCACCTCTAAAGCCATTTCTTTTCAAATGACCAGATCTTAAACATTTTGCAATGATAAAAACTCCATGTTTAAATCACGATGATAAAAACTCCGTCAACACAATGACGAGTTTAAATCACAATCTCAATGATAAAAACTCCATGTTTGAATCACAATGATAAAAACTCCATCAACACAATGACGAGTTAAATCATAATCTCAGTGATAAAAACTCCATGTTTAAATCACGATGATAAAAACTCCGTCAACACAATGACGATCACAATCTCAGTGAGAAAAATTCCATGTTTAAGTCACAATGATAAAAACTCCGTCAACATAATGACGATTTTAAATCATAATCTCGATTGTTAGGTTCTAAAGGTTTAGGAATTTATGTATTTAGAACTCTAATTTGTAATGTTGGCAAACCATGATCAAAACAACATGTTTAGTCTTGTTAAAGTGTGCTCAAAGTTGTTCATTTATTGTAAAGTTGGAATCGAGAGATTGTAGATGCATTGGAGCATTTCGGTCTGGCTCAATCGATCGAAGAATAGATTCGATCAATCAAAAATCGCACAGATTGCATTTTTCTACAGTTTTCCAACTCAGCCCTAACTCATTAAACGTTTAGGGTTTTATGTTTTTGCCCTAGGTATATAAGGCAAAACCCTAACCACGTTTTTAGAGTTGCTCCAGTTGTATTGTTGCTCATACATTGCTATTTTGTGTAAATCTCTTGTGAGATCTAGAGGAGCTTTCCTTTACACAAAGCTTAGGGTTTTCAAGATTGAGATTACTTCAACATCTTGATAATTAACTTGGTTGCTACCATTGAAGCTTAAAGAATATCAAGCGTGAGTGCTTGTAGCTGATTGAAGAATTCAAAGAAAGAAGGAGTCCGTGAATTCGGAGCTTGCACGTGGTCGTGTCAGTAAGTTCTACTGGTGGGTAGCATTAGGAAGTCGAGTGGGGAGCTTGTAATCCTTTTGTAAGAACTTCAATTCTTTCATAGTGAATTCTGTTTTGCCTTGAGGATCGATGGGTCAAATCCTCCCCAGGTTTTTACCGTGTGGTTTCCTAGGTGATCATATCATTGTGTCTTTTATTATTCCGTTGCTTTATTCTTTTGATATGATTATTTGATTGCTTTAACCTAGTATTGCATAATTTGACTAAGTAACAAGTTGGCTAATTAATCTAGGCTAACCAATCTGGTTGTTTTTAAAGGGTCTAAAACCGTTCATCGATGATAAAAACTCCATGTTTAAGTCACAGTGATAAAGACTCTGTCAACACAATGACGAGTTTAAATCATAATCTCAATGATAAGAACTCCGTCAATGAAATGACGAGTTTAATCATGATGTCTATGGTAAAGACTCCAACGACGAGTTTGAATCATAATGAAATTAAATCACAACAATGACGTTAAGTCATAACTTCTAAGATAAAAACTTTGTCTATGAAAAGACAAGTTTAAATCATAGCACTTGCAAAACAACAAGTTCAAGTTGCAATGTTAGTGGCAAAAGAATTCTTCTATGAGATTACAATTCAAAATTATTCTCTCTAACAGTGACGAACTTCCCAAACATGACGAAGACCATGAGTTGGCCAAGAGCATCAAACTTCCTATAAAGAATCTCATCATGATTCAACAAAATAAGAAGATGCATTCAAGAAGAACTTCGAAATAAGACAAGTAAAAGCCTCAAAACCAGGAGGCAATAAGTGTTTTAAACAATTTCAAAGAGGCAAAAAGATGTTCAGAAATAAAAATTAAAGCCCTAAAACAAGAGGGCAACCATTGTTTTCCAAAAAAGAAAAAAGAAAAAGATATGTATGTTCTAAGAAGGGTGTATAGTAGATTCGTCAGTATCCTTTCCTCCAACAGTGTCCTTCCCAGTAGAATCGTTCTCTACAATGGCATCAGCTTCAGTTTCTTCTTGTTCCTTGGCCTCATCCACGAGAAATTCGGTGTCAATCTTTTCAAAGTCTAAGTTAGAGAAGTCCACGACCAAGCTGTAATGCTTCATTGTCCATCTTCGTAGAAGCTCAAAACCTTTAAAGTATTGAATGAACTGAATGTCTGAAAACTACTCTGACTGCATGAACTTTTGGACGACCTTATCTTTCTCCACATCAGTCCTCAGAAGGGCAGCTTGGATCTCTTCATCCTTCTGAACAACAAGCGCTTTCTCCACACGCAAGGCTTCAGTGAGTTCTCTTATTTTCTCATTCGCCTTGTTCGTCTCGTCCATGGCAACAATCAGGTCCTTCCTCAACTTCGAACTTTCAGCCTCGACGGATTCCAACTTTGAGTTGGCCACCACGGCCTTCTCCTCAATGCTCAAATAATCTGTTGTTATACGCAAGGACTCCCCGAGGACCCAGTGGGATAAAAAAGAAAGAGGAGATTATGAACATATACATCTACGAATAAGTACAAAAGGATGCTAAAGAAGAAAAAGGGGCATACCTGCACCAATTTGTGAATATGGCGACTGACCAACTCGTGAGAAGGAATAGACGACAAGCCCTTGAGTTTGTCGTCTGTGATCACGTTGTGAGCACGACCCATAGCAGTTGCAGGGTCATCCCAGACGCTCTTTCCAGCCTTGCCTTTTCCTTTTAAATGAGTAGTTGGGGGAGTAAAGGCTATCACTTCTAAGGACGGAGTTGGAGAAGACGGAGCAACTTGGACGGATGGAAGAGTAGCAGTTTCACCCTTCTCTTCACTCAATTTTCGCTTCTTCGAGTCCACGGCAAGATTAGACAAGGACTCGTTCTTCAATCTCCTAATGCGAGCATATTTTTCCTTGCTATACCTAATGGCCATTTCTGCTAAACCAAAAGTTAAGTAAGCAATCAGACATAGTAGAGATGAAGCTAACAAAGACAAAGGTATTCTGAGAGTTAAAAAAACAGACGATCTTACTTTTCACTTCTCGACGAATTTTCTCCAACACATACTTTGAGGGTTTTGGTACCAAACAGCAGTCAAACAAGTGACGAGGATCAACCAGGTCGTCGAAATCCACGATTTCACGAGCAAAAGCAAGGGCTGCACGAATCCGACTGCGGTGTTGATCTTCCTACTCAGGATGATCAAGAGCTACAAAAATTGAAAGATAAACATTGTTAGGCAAGCAGTAGTGGTATAAAAGGTGATAGGCCAATAATGTATTGACCCCTTGTGATAAATTAACTAATTAATTAGTCAAGTTAATTAAATAATTCAATTAACATGCAATACGCGTGGTAGCACAAACAAATCACCAACTAAGTTAATATGCAGTGGAAAATAAAGTTGACACGGTGATTTGTTTACGAATGGGAAAAACCACCGAGACAAAACCCCACTAGGTGAATTTAAGGTCACCACTCCCAAGAATCCACTATTATGAAAACAAGCTGTTACAAGTAAAGGAATCTCAGTACCTTATACCAACCTACAGTTGAACCCTTACCCCAATACCCAATTGGACTTGTTCTGTAGTGATAATCTCTCCTTTTAATGCACGGCTCCTAGTATGTGACTAACCAATCGATGCACGAATCCAAGTATGTGACTAACTACTAACTTGAGAAGGATGTTGGCTGCAAAGTTCTTCAGTTCATCAACACGATAAAGATCACGAAACTCCTTGGTTACAAAACCCTATGGCGTACAAACACAATAGCTTCTTGAAGAGGAAGATGAACTAGGGCATATGTCTCCAGTCACAATATTCTCATGAATAACTTTTGCATTCAGTTGCATCAGCTGTGACAGCCCTTAAAATAATTCTTATATATGTTTAGGGTTGTGAGAAAAGAAAGCCTAAACAAATATACACGGATTGGAGTGAAATCAGAACTGAAAATCTAATTTTCGTAAATCTCGATAGATAGCTCATCTATCGAGTAGCTGTCAAGCATTAGGTTTACACAGCCTTTTAAACCTTGATAGATTCTAACTGTCGAGCTAGCTATCGAGCTTTAAAATTCAGCACTTCTTCACTTGATTCTTGGACAAATTCGCATAGTTTTAACACTTGGACTTAAAACCTTGTTCCTTGAAGTATTAAACACATCCTAGATCTACCAAATTACAAGGAAAGTGCATTTTGTCAAAGGATTAGCCAATTCTACATTGACATACGTTCCTAACATGACTCACATATGTCCTAACAAAAGGAAATAAAGAAAGACAATAAAAGTACGCACCAAGTGCAGGAATTTCCCCCAGAAGTCGTCAGATACGGTTTCCCAACCCGTTCTGAAAATGAAAAAATACTGTGATTTCCAATCACAAAAAGAAAAGGGAAAGCCTTTGACAATCCTAGATTTCCTATCCCAGGGTAAAAGCTCAAAATACCCATAATGGGTAGAGGCTTTCAAATGGTACAAATGCAAAAACTCACTTAACGTTATCATATCTCCATCACAAGTGGACGCCCAGATGGACTTAGAACTTATAATCATCCTCCAGGCATTTGGGACGAGTTGACCAGGGGCAATTTGGAAATTATGCAAAAGTTGCATGATAAATGGATGGACAGGGAAACGAAGGCCACACTAAAAATCAGCCTCATAGAAGTACACTTCTCCATAGGCAAAGCTACAAGCTTTTTCGCTTAGACTAGGTAATCTAATGGAGGTACCCTTGGGAAACTGAAACCTTTTCCTAAAACCATTCAAATGCTTCTCTTTTAAAGATCAGATTTTAGAAAGGGCATGCAAAGGGGGCGAGGATGAAGACGAAGGCAAATTTGATGCAGCAGTGTCAACCACCTTACACAAAGACTCAATATTTAAGGACAACCCTGTCTCTAACCCACTCGACCTAACGTCATCTTCCCTATACTCAACAGTGACCATCTCCAAATGGTGTTGTATCAAGGAACAGCAAATCAAAGGGTAGAGAAAGAACAAAATAGGCCTAAGTGTAGTAGAACACAAACAAGCCAACCTAAGGACGCCGCCCAGTGGAGTACTCAAGGAAAACCCCTAATCTAGCAAAGAAAAAGGATAGCGAAGGGCAGTCTTGGCTAAAGAATTCAAAACCAACCATCAAACATAAAGAAAAGAGACCTTACCAGGAAGATTTGAGGTATAGAAGTTTCTCAATGCTTCGAAGTTCAAACCAAATAAGGCAGAGGAAAAGGAACGGTTTTCCTAAAGAAGGAAAAACTGGAATTAAAGTGCACCAAAATCAAGGCAATTTTGCACACGCCACGAATAGGGAATAGACACGTGGTTCTTTCTTGGGAAGTGGTCGTTTCACATTTGTTCAATCATGTCATTAATTTCTACGACCTTCGACTTTAAATTATGGAATGATGTTATTTTAAAAGCATGTTTTGCGAAGGTATCATATGAAGTCAAGGGCAATTAGTCCTCTCTCTCTCTCTCTCTCTCTCTCTCTCTCTCTCTCTCTCTCTCAAACCTTGTCAATAACTTTCATCTCAATAACTTTCATCAAAATATTTTCCATCCAAGCAGGTTTCTATTTCCATGACATATTCTCAGTGCCGGCTCAATGGTATAAGCCATTGATGCGGCCGCTTAAGGCCTTAAGTGAAAAAAAATGCCCCTAAATTTTAACCAATAATATTAATTAAGCCAAAATATTAACCAATAAATAAAATAATATTTTCTTATCAAATGAAAAAAAAATAAAAAAAAAAAGGAAAAGAAATGTTATGTCCACATCATTTTTACAAAAAATCCTAAAGAGCAGATTGTTAAAGGTTGTTATTGACAACAAAAAAATAATTTTAGTGGTAGGTTCAACTAGAAAACAAGAAGCAACTTAACACCTAAGATTTGTTATGAAAAATATTTTGAATGTAGCAATTCGAAAAGAAAAAAGAAAAGAAAGAAAGCAATTCACAAAAAAATTCACAACATTTTTTACAATAGTTGAGTTAACAAACTTTTACTAGTTTTCAACTAAATACACTACTAATATTACTCTTTTACTTACTGCTATTAATCTATCACATCAACAAATGTAAAAAGTTTTGTCAAATTTTTTTGTGTTTATAAACTTTAAAAAAAAAAAAAAAAAAAAATCTACATGATCCATGTTAATTAATAGTAATTTTATATATAAAACAAAATAACTAATTTTCGTTTTAGGTCCCCTAAATACATGAAGCCGTCCCTGCATACTCTCTTCAATGAGCCAGGATTTAGCACGCCATCCGACTTCTTACTTCGTCAATTCTTTGTGTGACACTGACGTGAACACGTTGTCAAAATGGAAGAAATGAGGCCAGAGATTCTCTCTATCGCATATGTGAAAACAAGACGTACAGCTTTTGCGCGCGCGCACCCGCACGTCAATTTGTGTTACAACTTGGAACAGTAGACATTTGGGACGAAATGAGGTGGCATGGTGCCTCGGATTTTCTTTTTTGGAAAATCAGGTAGATAATTTTATTTACCCAGATCCAGGGATTTTTTTTCTATATATGTTTAACTTGGTCCGTGAATAAAATATCCATTTCTGCCTTTAATTCCTTTTACAAAGCCCCAAACATAAAACAGATTTTATGAACTCCAAAACATAAACGGTTAGAGCTCCTATCCATAGTCCAGTAAACACAGTTAAAATAAGACAACATTTACCGCACCATGTAACTATCAAGCAATGACAAATTGACAAATAGACTACAAATGACACAAACCAGAAAACGCAGAGCTACTTGCACTTTTAAAACAATTGCTGTACATGGTGTCTATATGACCAATAAGAAAATGATGAAAAGGAATGGCCTCATCAACAAAGGGCATTGAAACTCCGTGGTGGTGTTACAGCCAAAACCTTTCAACCATGGCTGGTATTCTGTCAGCTTCTGTTGTAAGAATTAGTTAAATTGGTATATACACCATTCCAAAAGTTAGCGGACTTTGTCTAATAGTCTGCATGGAGAAAACTCTCATAAGCTGTTGCTGCAAGTGTCTTGTTAACATCTTCCCAGTTCTTAATGTGGTCCGACAATGGCCCTTTGTGTATTTTAATTTGCCGGCTTGACAATACCATCTGCGGAAGCTTCAGAAACTCTTGAACATCTTTTAGTTTCTGCAAGAAACATGGAGAATAAGGACCACCTTGAAGAGGCATAATTACAGACATGTTTACACTGAGTACATTATCCACAGCCTGGCCTGGTCAATACTTGGCATTGGCATAAAGAGATACAGCCAAATAGGCATCAACCACCACTAGAAAAAGATTAAAATTTAGACCCGAACTTCATAGCATCCAAAATATAAAGTTCCGCAAGTTTGGTACGGATAGCTAAAATATTTTGAAAATTAAAAAAATTAATAAAAAATAAAAAAAGGGGGGGGGGGGGGGGGGGTGGGGAAGTTGAGGATGGGCATTTTAACGAGCATGTAATAAATAAATATTTACAGGTTTATGGTTTTGGTATTGTGTAGCATCTTTTAGAAATTATAACATGAACGGATTATGTGTGGTTTTGTATGAAGAAGACTTCTCTTAGATCTTATGAATAGGTCCTTACAGTGCGGTTCATGATAAGATCCTCGTAGTATAGAATGATGTGCCGAGTGCTGTTGAAGTATTCTAAAGCCTTGGCTGTTATCACCTCCATGTCCTTCAGTTGAGTAATCAACGCTGTGGAGTTTATTGAAGGCTTGTACTTTGAAAGTATATCAGCCTAAATTAATTAACCAGCAATGAGTTCAAGATCATGCATATAAGAGAGAGAGAGAGAGAAAGAGAGAGAGAGGGACCTCTTCAGGTGTATGTACATGTGACTTGTGAGTTCCATTTAATAGCTTAGCATATTGATCATATGAATTGGCAAGCAATGAAACCATCCGACGCAATAAATTTCTTCGGAAGAGAAAGATTGCAGAAACACCCTTCCGATTGAAGTATTCAGCTATTTCTTTATGGTGCTCCATCAACCCCTGCATGAACCATGACAAGAAATGTTGGCTCTTCAAAGTCACCATGAAACTATGCATTCCCGTATTATACTGGAAGAAGCTTGTTTGTAAAACTTCAACATTCACAAAATATTACCTAGCTAGAATTGCAGAGTCCGATTATACAGATATAAAACAGATTCACACGTTCAACTACTCCATCAACTGCCTACTTAGTTCACTATGTTCATGTAGACGTAGGTTCATAAAATATCCTAGGGTATTCCACCATGAAGTTACCATATGAATGAAGGATAACACTACTCAATAGCTTCTAAGAACAACGCATATTCTAAATTTATCAAGTAGTATTTGGCGTAAAACAACTTCTGCTTCACTTACATCTGTTCTCCATGGATAATGAAATTGAAAATATACTGGAAGCAATACTCAAAGAATATTGATCCAGACCATATCAATAAAGCAATTAGCAAAATCTACAGTTACTCAGATAAGAATGCTATTATAAGTAATTAACAAATCGTAAGTTCAGTGACCTTCGGGCCTATTGGCATGCTGCCCCCTTTGTGGGGTAACATCCAGGGTTCAATCCCTCCTGTTTGCTTTAAATTATGTGCTGATAACTAAATTTTGGAGGATGATAATCACTGTTCCCAATTGAACATGGATTAGGAAAATAAATATATACTATTAAAGTAAGGGCAGTAAAGATACTCCAATGTTCTCATTATGTTTTTTCATGTCATATAAATGACCAATGTTACCAGATTTTTAAAGCAACGCAGCATCTAAGTCTTGTAGACACCAGAGTTTCCAACTGTTCTCCATAAAATTGCCTATCCTTAAGAGTGCATATTAGAGACCTAGCTATCAGTAATATCTTCTGAGCTGAACGTTGGAAGAACCATTCTGCCACCTTCTAACTAAAGCTCTTACTACACAATGCTCCATTATAATCTGACCTAGAGACCTTAACTCTCCCAACGAAGCCTTCAGAGTTCTCTGCTCTTGATCTAGGGAAAAATATAAATAAAAACTAGAAGCTGTACCCTACAAATTGCACTAGCATCTCAAAGAACAAATTTAGCAAGCTTGTGAATACATGACAGCTATGAAAATTCTACTTCATACTACTAAAATAAATTTCTCCAATCCACTGGTCAATAAAGGCATAGCCTTCGTAAAATATATCCAAAAAAATTCATGACCACAAGAATCTTTTTCATTTATATTTCAAACATGAGGAGATAAGCTGACACAGCTCCAATCATTGCAAACCTATACGAGTAATTAAGGAATTGAAAGATTCATCAGTACAAACTCCGTGCAATAAATCTTTTCAAAATTGCTTCACTGGGCTATAAATAGCCTGGAAAAGAGGTGGATTGGGATAGGTTTTCAATTTAAATCTTGCAACAAGATAAAAATAGTCTTAGGAAATTTATTGGAGGGGAATTGCAGCTAATAATTTTAAATTGTTGTATTTGCACTACCAATATAGATCCAATCAGACAGTTGAATGACTGGGAATTTTGAGATATACATAAATAATTAATCAAGAGTGTTTGGCTGAGAAATGACTATTCCCCAAAAAGCCTTGGGAGCAGTAGATTGCGCTTCATATTACCTTCTTCTGTTAGAGTGTAGAGACTATAAATAAATACAATACATCATTAACATTAGAGAGCGAGAAACTATTATAAATCAACCACTTAATCCGACACGAGAAATCCTGCTGCTGGTATGATGTTTGGACCAATGGCTATGAATACTTGCACTTATCTATGATCTGTAACGACTTAAGTGTGGAATGATGGCTGCTTACGGTTACTCATTCAAAATATATAGTGCATAGCAGAAATTTTTGCTTAATAAAAGTGAATAATCTATTAGCCTGAATTCAAACACATTATTACCTGATTAAGCATCCACTTGAAGCCAACTGCCGCCGAGCATTGATTTTTTGAAGCACTACTGAACCAATCCAAATTGTAAACTTTATCTAGAGTCTGTATAATTGAAGAAATATTGTTTCTCCTATCCTTAACAGAGAATATCTCCCCATTAGAGCTTACATTAACATGACTATTCAATAGGGTCTCAAACCACCCACTTCCTGATCTCTGCATTGATACAATGGCAAAGAACTGTACAGGATTATGTTTACACTCAGCCCTGGTAATGTATAACAACCAGAAATTAGCAAGTCTGAAAGAAACCCCCACCCCCAAAATAAAGAATAGAATGAACCCCAATATAAAGTTTTGAGAGAACTTGTCAATTACCTGCTAAAAGTTTCAGGTTTTGGGTAATGCACATAAGGAATTTCGGATAGCTTGATGCAATCATCAGGGCAAGGCCTTCCGATGAGTTGGATGTTTAGAAGTTTAGTCTTGGTGTGGATACTTAACTGCTTGAGACAGATTGAGTATATATAAACGCCACAGACCATTGCAAACACCAAGATTACCATCCTTAATAACAATGGAGATTTCTTAGGAGGCTTAATTATGAGAGTATCCTGTGACCCAAGAAGAAATTGAAAAAACAAGATTAGATTATAAACGTTGTAATGGGAGATTAAAAGAGATGGTACAATGGGGGCGAAACAAAAGAAATGAACTTGCACTCAAACTTAAACTGTAATGTTGTCAAAAGAAGATAAGCAGTTAAAAAAAATAAAAAGAAGAAACGGAGTGTAAAGTTTTCAAATTAACAACACAAGAAAATTATAGAACCACTATAAGTTCCAGCTGAACCAGCTTCTAAAGTGGGTTTTGTTCTGGTAGAGGTAATTCATAAGCCCAAAATCTCTAATTTTAAGATAAAATTGTTATGTATCTAAAACCCAGATCCAAATAATGCAGAGTAATACTAAGCATTCCTCTATAAACCCTATATTTATTTTCCATACTTATCTATCATAAAGCTTTTTTTTTTTAGGTAAGATTTAAATGGAAGATGAAGAAGACAAGAAACAAAAGAAGAACAAAGCAAAGAGTGGGAAAAGATAAAAGAACACCATTCTCTTCAAGACCACCTCCATACCCATAACCAAAACAAAAAAAATTTCCAGGACACCCCCCCCAAAAAAAAAAAAAAAAAAAAAAAAAAACAGTACTTCAAATACAAAGACCCATTCCTTAATTTCAAACAAAAAAAGTCAAATTTGAAAAGTAAGGTAAGTAACAATTTTTCTTTGTGGTAAGTTGGTAATGACGAGAGAAAATAATAATTAAGAAGAAAAGAGCAAAGAATGAGTGATGGGCACCTTGTTGAAAAAACAGATTTCTTCTCTCATTGCTATCCCAAAGACAAAGGAGAACACAAAGAGAAAGAGGGTCTCAGTTCTCAAAGCAAAAGGCAAAAAGCTTCAGTCTTTCTTTGCCACTCACTCATCAGTCATCCCCTACCCTTATCTTCTTCTCCTCAGCTGCCAAGTCTTTCTTTTTTTCTTCTTCTTTGTCAGTAAAAATTCAGCTGCATTGAAGAGACAGAGAGAGAGAGAGAGAGAGAGAGAGGCAGAGAAAGAGAAAAGAGCCAAAGAGAAATGTACTAGCAAGCTTTGGAGCGGAGCAGAATTATTTGCCTCATGGAAAACAAATCCTTTCCCCGAGGCCAACAGTGAGAGCATCCATGTTGCTATCTCTCTCTATTTATTTCTGAGATTACAATTAATTTTTAGCCTTGCCGCTTTGTTGTAACTCACTAAACTCTTGTTCCTCAAAAAAAAACTCACTAAACTCTTATTTTAGTGAGTAAAAAATCCATATTATAATTCTAATCCAATCCAATTTATTTGTGACACACACAGATGCCGTAATCTAAGTTCTAGCAACTTCTTGCACGACAGGACCGTATAAGCGTGTGAAGAGGAAATTGAGTTGTAAACAACTTCTTAATGACTTTGACTTTTGTTTGATTATTCCGATGAAATATCTAAATAGAGTAATAGATAAAGAAGAAGAACATTTTTTTCTAAAAAATATTTTTTGTCCAGCTCATAAATGAACTTTTTTTTTTCATGGTAAACTTGGGAACTTCATAAAACATTGAATTGGCAAAAGAAAAATTCACAAAATCCAATTCTACTTTGTTTTCCGTGAAGCTTATAATTATTAAATTGGATTTCCCAAACGTGATTTGTCGGTTGTATTAAAAAAGTTAATTTGAATTTTTCAACGTAGAAAGAAATAAAAATAATAATATTTTGAGTCAACATTTAAATTTTTTACAGGATCCAAATTAAGAACACTAAATTATTATGAAAAAATTTAACGAGTGTTCTTAGAGCAATAGTTAACAACTTATTTTAAGAAAATTATAAAAAATGAAAAAAAAAATCAAAGTATTAATTTTTTTTCTTTTTTTTTCCATAAAAATTTACTTTAAATAAATTATTAACCAATATTCTAAAAGTATCTATTAGCATTTTTCAATTATTATTATGTGTAAATTGAGACCAATTTGAACTTAATTATCTAGAGTTTTAATTGTTCTACTCAACTAAGACCATTCAAGAGACAACAAATCTTGCTTAACGTAATGTTTGGAACAAGGAAAAGGAGATGAAAGGAGAGTAAAAGCAAATGGGGATGGGAATTATATATATATATATACTAGTATTAAGCCCGTGTGATGCACGGCTTAGTAAAAAATATTTTGATAATATAATTAAATTTAATAGCAAATAAAATGAAAAAAGAATTAATTCAAAATTTAAGATTAAAAAATAAATTGTACTTGTACACTTAAAAGAAATATATTTCTTATTTCTTATTTTGATATTTAAATCATTTGTTTTAGTGTTAATTTCATTCAATCAAATGGTTATAATAACAAAATAAGAAATATGTTTGGACTCAATGAAATATAAATCATGGAAAAATAAATATTCAGAGGCATGTTGTAAGAGAAAAACCCAAAAAAAAAAAAAAAAAAAAAAAAAAACTATTAGGGAAGATTTTGACCCTTCCAATTGAAAAGCTTGATATTTGGTAATTTAAGATGTATAATATCCTAAATAGGTAGGAAGGTTGATAAATATAACATATTATTTGTTATATTTAATTATAATGATTTTTTTTTAGATAAATATAACATATTATTTGTTCTTATCAACTTTTTATCTATTGTTTTATCACTTCTTAGGATAAAGTTGCATTGTTCTTTGTGGATTTTTTTAAATTTATTTTAAACTTTCTACGTTTGATAATTAGGTTTTAATTAAAAAAAAATCATATCCTATTTCCTTAAAGCCATCAATCACCTTTTTTCCCCTTCATAGACCTTTCTTTTTTCTTTTTCTTTTTATTAATTCTATTTTGTTTTTAGTATGGTAATATAACATGTTGATTAATAATTCTATTTTCAATAAGATTTAAATTTTATAACAAATGGGACTCTAAAAATATATATCCTTTAAAAAAAAATCTATCTTATATCCTTATTGCCTCAACCATCAATCACCTTTTTTTTTCTTTGATTCTATTCATATGACGTTTCTTTTTTTAATTCTATTTTTTTTTTTTAGTATGGCAATATAACACGTTTTTTAAAATTATATTTTTAATAGAATTTAAATTTTATATCAAGTGGGACTCTAACAATAAGTATGCTTTCATCCACCCAAAAAAAAAAAACAACAACAACAACAACTTAGGAAAAAAAAAATGCAACCCAAATTACTAAACATTAAAAAATAAAAGTACATACACTTACATAATAATTGAATTTTTTTTTTTCTTCAAAAATGAGGTAGGAGGCATTGAATTTCACCCTATCAAAACAAAATGTGTAAATATAAACTTTAAGAAATTTTTTTGGGAAAATCTCAATACCAAGAGTGTTGTTTGATCGAGTGCTTCGAATCCTCAAGGAAACTCCAACAAAAACAAAAACAAAAAAAAAGAGCAGGAATAATATAAACAAACAAACAAAATTAAACAAATAACAAATAACCCTAAAAAATGATAGATATTTGGACGTTCAAAATATTAATGAAAAAATCATGAATCTGACCTTATTATTTATAGTGTCCTCAAACTCTAAAGATGAGAGTCATGGTATAATAAAACAATTATCTATAATCATTCCTATATTTATCCAACAAACAAAATTAAACTTCAACCAAAAAACAAAAGTTGATAAGAAGTTGTTTCTAAAATGATAATTTTAAGTTGTGAAGAAGTTGATATAAGCAAAAAAAAAATTAAAAATTAAAATTAAAATCCAATACCATAAAAATCAAGTTGGATAAATATCAAACAACATGATTTTTACAGTATAATAGAAACCAAAAAAAAAAAAAATTTGTAATTAACGTTATCTACTCTTTTTTTTTTTTTTCAAATATTTTTTAATTTAATTTTTTAGATAAATATCAAATTTTTTGATAACAAAAGAAAGGCTAATAATGTTAATTAACAACATGATTTGTATGAATTTTTTTTTTTTTTTTTTGTATAAAGTAGAAACAATGAAGCACTACTTTTCTATTAAGCCGTGCGACTTGAGCTAACAAATTTAATTCTATTGTAATATTAATTTTTCAGGAAGGCGCATGTTTGCAAGATAAGGTTGTATATGGAATAAAACTTTAATGTGTTTCTTCCTAATGCTAATTCTTATCACCAATCAATAGATTGTAATCAAATTAAGATAGAAATTGGATTGTAATCAAATTATGATTTTATCGACTTATAAATTATAGGAAAAGAAAAATATTATATATATATATATATATATATATATTTAAAATCTAAAAATCTAGAATTCTTTTTTAAGAGATACACTTACTTTATGATGGATTCTTTGTATCCAATTTCATGTTTGACAGCAAATTTTGCTTTTAATTAAAGAATATAGATTACATGGAACAAAGTACCAAACAAAAGCCATAACAAATTAAATCCATAATAAAATATTGATGTCAACAACAAATAATCATGTAATAAGAAGTTAAAAAATACAAAAATATTGCTTGCTATATTGACTTCTAAAAAAAACACTAAAAGGTGTGATCAAATATAGAATTTCAGCCTATCTATAAAACTTGTTGATAAAAATCATATTATATATAATAAAAAGGCAACAAATACACAAAATCTATTCAATTTGATGAAAAAAAAAATTACCTGCAAGGTTGTAGGTAGGGCAGAGAGGAGAAAAAGTACATAGTATAAATAATAAAACACCAAAAAAAGTGTGTGTATATATAGTTTAGGTTGTGAAGAAAATATGAACAAAAAGAAGTAATTTAGGTGAAACTCAAATACTTTTTTTTTTAAACTTTATTATTAGGAAAAAGATGACATAAAATGCAAATTTATCCACCAAAAAAAAAAACTTAAAATAAAATAAAATAAAATAAAGCAAATTCTATCTTCTTCTTCTTCTTTTTTTTTTTTTTTTTCTTTACGTTTTTTAAAGAAACATAGGAAACAAAAATTTCATCAATTTTTTCACTTTAACTACTTTAGTTTAACTACTCTACGTATACTCTAAATTTTTGTTTTTGAAATTATAGATAAATTAATAATAAAATGATTATATGAAGAATTTGGATTGTAATCAAATTAAAATTTTTATCAACTTAGAAATTAGATGACAAAAAGATAATGACAAAAAGATAAGGACAAAAAAATATATATCTATTTTTTTTATTTTAGAGTTTGTTGATAACATTTTAGATAGACACAACTGTTATAGTTGTAAATCAAATACTACATTCTTTCATTACTTGATTTGTCATATTTATCTAAAAAATATGTTTGTGTGTATATATATATATATATATCTATTCTTAAAATCTAAAATTTATTAAAATTTCTGCAATTTGGTGAAGCCTCGTGGCGCAACCACAGCGTCTAAGCCCAACTTTTATTATATATAATAATATGATATAATATGATATGATATATATATATATATATATATTGGAGGTGAGATTTAATTTTCTAATGTTTGAATTTTTCTATAAAAAAAAAATAGAAAACAATTTGTGGGGGGTTCCGAGATATTAGGAAACCCACTAAAAACTTTTTATTTATTTTTCAATTTCCCCAGTTCGGATGCAAGCTTAATGAATTTTTATGTAATTTCTATTTTCTCCTTAATATTTCTTAAATATAATATTTAATAAATGGATGATATAATTGTTAATTTCTTTAATCTATATACATTTTCCTTTGCTCTTATTTCAACCGGCTACAACCCAAAAAAACGTACATTTACTCCCTTTGATTCTTTTTCCTTTTTTTTTTTTTTTAATAAAGATATCCAAACAATAGAAAATGTATCTACCATTTTTCCACATATCTCCTCTCCTTAATCTCTCCTCTTAAGCATTAGTATCCAAAGTTGTAAAAAAAATGTTCTATTTTACAATTTAAAAAACTACTTTATTTATTGAAAAATATCATCCCACTTTACAATATGTCCAACATTCTAGTTTTTATTTTCCTATACAACATGTTTAAATATTATATCTACAAAGTGAGAGACAATAAAACACTGTTTAAAAAGATGAGAGAGAAAATAATGAGAGAGAGAAGAAGAATTAGAAATAATATAAAAGAGGTAAGAGACAATTAAAGAAAAAACTATTTAAAAATAAAATAAAATCTTTGCTATAGTTACTTATAAGATGTCACTGTAACTTGGTTGTAACATTTTTTTAAAATAACATTCCGAGTAATGCTTTGGTTTTGTGGTTTGATGGTACAGAATAACATATAGGGAGTTTTACAACTCTCGATGCTAATGCTTTCCTCTTTTCTTTTCTTTTTATTTTTCTCTCTCTCTTATTAGTGTGCATGGGTTATGTTTGGATCAAGTTTGGAAAATTTTTCAACTTTATCTAAATTCCTTTGGTTCAGAAATATCCTAACTCAAGGATTTGATTGGTTAGATTGTGAAGTAATTCTTAGGTACTTATGAAGCATGGAAAATGCTGCTTTCTCTTCTCATTGTCTCACATTTATAGTGAGATCCACTTATTAAATTCATGGTAAGATCCACCTTAAATGTGAGAGGAAAGACACGAGCTTGAAAGAACATCATTTTTATGTCAACTTAGAAGCAGGTAAATAATTGAAAGTTTGAAAGAACATGCAACCATTTCCATTTATTGCGTTTAGAACCATCACAATTTTGATAATGGCTATTGCTACATGTTTCAACAAGTTTCTTTCAATACCAACTCTTCATTAAATGCTTTCTCAAAAAAAAAAAAAAAAAAAACTCTTCATTAAATGGATCGTAGCACAAATATTTAAAAAGAAAAAAAAATTCTTCCTTCGTCTATGTTAAATCAAATGTAGTACTAATGATTAGGGGTGTGCATGGGTCGAGTTAAGGGAATTTTTTGACCCAACCCACCATGGTGGGTTAAAAAAAATTTAATCCAACCCAACCTATCACATAAGTCCAACCTAACCCACATGGGTCGATTTGGGTCGAGTTAAACCCATTGGTTGGACAGAGAACTAAAAAAAAGATAAAGAAAAAATAAATACTGATCCACCACAGTAAGAGAGATAAATAGATAGAGTAAGTGAGAGAGAGGCGAGAGAAAGAGAAATAGAGCAACAGAAAGAAAACATTAAGAAATTTTACCTAACACTAGAAGAGAGAGCTACCACCGGAAAGATAAAACCACTGCTAAGGTGGTGATGATAGAGAGATTTAGGGTTCAAAAGGGAGTGAAGAGGGAGAGGGGAGTAGGAGGCGGCACATTAAGAGAAAAGGTTCTAGGATTTATGTGAATTAATTGGCTTTTATATAGGATAGGAAAAGCTGGTTATTTAAAAAAATTTATTAATTATATAATATATTTTAAATATATATTAAATATATAGGTGGGTAGGGTCCAGTTTGGCGGGTTTAGAATTTTATGACCTGAACCCAACCCGACCTGCTATAAAAAAAAAAAATTTGTAACCTAACCTAACCCACCAAACCCTAAAAATCAACCCAACCCAGCAAGTTGGGTCTGGTCAAGTCAGATTTGGTGGGTTGGTTGCACACCCCTACTAGTGAATACCAAATAAGAAAATATAGCTTACAAATCTTTCATGAACAAAGATGATTTTAGGTATAGGGGGAAAAAAACATATCTAGAGATCTTGATTTTATGAGGTAGGTGCAAGTAGTGGTACCAGAACCACCACTAGAAATAAAATAAATTTTTGTGTTAATTATTATAAATTATCAAATATGTTGTTTCTCAAAAAAATAAAAAATAAACCAGATATGTTATTATTTTTATTTTTTAAGAAAATTCAAAATTCTCTCTTATGTTTTAGTGTTATCATAATTTGTTATACAAATTTTCAATTATTACAATTATTTTTTAAAATTGTTTGATGATAGTTGAGTTGAGGAATTTGGACACTAAAAATTTATATTAGAAATATAAAAATATGGTAATTGAACTACAAATGAAACGTTAGTTTAGCTCAATCATGATTTAGGGTGACAAAACTTTTTTTTTTTTTCTCTATTTGGTAGAATGACAAAACTTTTCAATTATTATTGTAGATGCCTGAGGACCGAGGATGAAGTTGAAGGGTTGCAACATTGGTGTAGGAATGCCCCGGGCCATGGGTCCGAGGAAAACAGCTGCCCGAGGAAGGGAACGGATAAGTCAAAATACCCTATAGTGTTTTGTGTACGAGCTGGAGCCTAAAGAGAAAGAAAGTCAGTAAACATCAGGGAAGCCTTAGCCTGGTGTATCCTGTTGCATCTGCATTAAATGGTGGACAACAGTTTTATCAGCTACATTGATGAGGAAATGACCTGGACAGTGTAAGTCACAGTTAAGCAAGTTCCTTCCACCATATTCTTCAAATGTAAAAAGTAACAAGTGTCATGAAAGGATGGGGTTAGGTAAGAATGGATGGTTAAGATATGAGGAGAGGAAGTATATAAGAGAGAGGGAGGGAGCACTAAAAGGGAGATTGAAAAAAAAAAAAAATTAAGAAAAGAGAGTGAACATTATTATTTTTTATACAAACTTAGTCTCCTTGGGAGAACTTTTAGAGTGCTTGATACTCATTTGTTTCTTAATACAAACCTTATTTTACCTTATTGCTGTTCTCAGGCAAAGCCCTCTGTTGTTGTTCATTCCCTCATCTTACAAATTCTATTGATTTGGGCCAGGGTTAAAAGGCACAACCCATTATTCTAAGTGGGCCTAGGCCATTTATTTTTCTGGCCACTACAATTGGCACCATCTATGGAAACAACAAGTTGTGGAGGATCTATCATGAGTACTTATGGCTAACATAGGCCAAGATATGGAGGAGTTAGTTGGCTCCTAGAAGGAAAACCAGTTTGTTAACGTAGAGCGTAAGAGAGACAGACAACATACCCCAAGCGTTGTGTTGGAATCTTATCATAAGAAACATATGAGGAGGAGTCGTTCCAAGTCCAGGAGTCATGTTTCACATGATCAGGAGACATAGAAGTTGCAACAGGAAGTTGATTGTCTGCGCAGGAAGTTAAGACGCAGGAAGCATGATAGGAGGAGCCCATCTTCCCCATCAAGTAAAGGCTCAAGGGAAAGCTGTGATCGCTTATACCAGCGTAGGTCTAAAACTCCACCTAGCGAGTCCTACTTAGCTTCTTCACACTGGGACAAGTTGGAGAAGGGCAACAACAAATAGGAAAAGGGGCATTCTCATCACACCATGGGAAATGATGCTATGAGTAAAGCCCTGCAGCAAATTTTCAAGTCCCTTTTTGTCAAGAGGATTAATAAGGCCAGGCTCCCTCTTCGGTTTTCCCAGCCAACGTTCACCACATATAATGGAAGGACTGACCCTATGGAGCATGTTAGCCACTTTAATTAGAAGATGGCTGTACATGTCGGCAATGAGGCCCTTATGTGTAAGGTGTTCCCCTCCAACTTTGGCCCTGTCGCCATGCGTTGGTTTGATGCCTTGGAGGAAGGGTCAATTAGGTCATTTGAAGAGCTGACAAAGGCATTTAGAGCTAGATTTATAACCTGTAGTAGAATCCCTAGCCAGTGGATTCTTTGCTGTCTATGGCCATGAGGGAGGGGGAGACCCTCAAAACGGTATTGGAAAACGTACAATAAGGTAGACGGAGATTTTAAGGACATGGCAATTAGGACCTTCAAGGTTGGCCCCCCAACAGAGCATGATTTAAGGAAGTCATTAACAATGAAATCTGCCTTAAACATGCGCCAGCTTATGGATCGCATAAGCAAGTACAAGAGGTTAGAAAATGACCAAATATAGGGAAAAGGTAAGGCTAAATTGTTCCCCGAGAAGAGGGATCCTCGGGGAGGAGGGTATCATAATAATCGACCCTGAAGAGATTTTCCTAGTCACGCGACATCCTTAGGGGTTCAATTGGTCAATTCACAGTTTAAGGAGCCGATGTACCAAATACTAGAGAAGAAAAAAAATGAGTCATTTTTCAAGTGGCCCAGTAGGATGGGTGGGGATCCATCCAGGAGAAACCAGAGCCTCTACTGCCATTACCATCGGGATAGAGGACATACCACGGAGAACTGCAGGACCTTGCGTGATCACTTCAATCAGTTGGTGAAGGCAGGGAAACTCAATAATTTCCTACATTAGCCTGGGGAACAAGTCAGATACTTGGGAAGTGGTATGCATGGAGACGGCGCTCCTCGGCCAACATTAGGCACTATTAATGTGATCTTAGCTAGGCCAATGATGTCGGGGCGAGTTCCAGAGTCATGTCTATGGTAGGGGGCTCTGACCTGGAAGCTAGAAATCATGCTCCTAAAAGAGCAAGGGTGATAATCACCCCTACCCTGAGTTTTTTAGAGGAGGATAAGTTAGGAACACTTCAACCACATAATGACGCTTTAGTTGTTACTGTTAAGATTGGGGGCTGTGATATGAAGAAAGTACTGGTTGACCAGGAAAATGAAGTAGAAATCATGTACCTAGATTTGTACCGGGGGCTAAACTTGAGGCCCAAGGACCTGGATGGGTATAATTCTCCACTGATGTGTCTCAATGGCAAAATGGTGGTTCCCCGAGGAGTGATAAAACTGCCTATACAGGTCAGTGATGTGGAGGTCCAGGTTAATTTCATTGTAGTAGAAGCATTCTCCCCATACACAACTATCCTGGCTAAACTCTGACTTCACGTCGTGGGGGAAATGCCCTCAACATTACATCTGAAGGTTAAGTACCCTACTCAGGGGAGAATGGGAGAGTTGATAGGTGATTAGGCCATGGCCAGGCAGTGCCTAGTATTGGTAATCACGTAGCGGTCTTCAGGTCTTGCTGCGGTGACTAAGGATCCAATCCCATAGCAACCAAAGGGGCCTGCAGGGGGCAGCAGACTGAGACATCGGGAGAATCATCTGAGAAGTTGGAAAAGGTGATAATAGGGCTGGACCCAGAGCAGTACTTCCAAGTAGGCTCACAGTTGCCGCCAATGGAAAAGGCAGAGTTGGTGAAGTTCCTAAAAGTAAACATTGACATTTTTGCATGGAATGCTTATGATGTTCCAAGAATTGATCTTGAGTTGGCATGTCACCGGTTGAATGCAAATCTCGAGCCTAAGCCACGTAAGCAACCTCCTCGACGATCATCCAATGACCACGCCGAGGCAGTCAGGACAAAGGTAAACAAGTTGAAGCAAGCTGGAGCTATTAAGGAATTCTTCTATCCCGAGTGACTAGCCAACACAGTAGTGGTTAAAAAGAAAAATAGGAAGTGGCGAATATGTGTGGAATTTACAGACTTGAACAAAGTATGCCCAAAAGACCCCTTCTCCATTCCTATAATTGACCAACTAGTGGACGCCACGGTGGGACATCCTCGGATGAGTTTCCTGGATGCCTTTCAGGGTTACCATCAGATGCCTCTATCATTGTCCAACCAAGAGAAGATGGCCTTTCGTGCCCCAAATGGGAACTATCATTATTGTGTGATGCCCTTTGACCTCAAAAACGCAGGATCCACTTATCAAAGAATGGTGACGTGGATGTTTAAAACGTAGATTATGAGGAACATGAAAGCATACATTGATGATGTGGTAGTTAAGAGCAAGTAGGTAGAAGAGCATCTGGCCGATTTGGGAGAGACCTTCTCAGTGTTGAGAGAACATAAACTACGCCTCAACACATCCAAATGTTCTTTTGGGGTCAACTCGGGCAAATTTCTGAGGTACATGATTACTCACCTCGGAATTGAAGTCAATCTAGAATAGATCTAGGCTATTAACAGTTTACACCCTCCTCGGAATCCCAAGGAGATGTAGAGGTTGACTGGGATAATGGTAACCTTAAACAAGTTCATCTCTCGATCTGCAGACAGGTGCCGTCCTATTTTCCAACTGCTTCACAAATGGAAGGATTTTTAATGGACCGAGGAGTGTGTAACGGCTTTTGAGGACCTCAAACAGTACTTGTCCAATCCCCCAATACTTTCTCATCCCGACAAGGAGAAGGTGTTGTATGCATACCTTGCAATCACTGATTTTGCTGTTAGTTTTGTCTTAGTCAAGAGCGAAGACGGAATTCAAAGGCCTGTCTACTATGTTAGCAAATCCCTACAAGAGGTTGAAACGTGCTATCTTCCTTTGGAAAAGGCAGTGTTGACCATAGTCCATGCCACTAGAAAACTTCCTCATTACTTCCAAGCTCATACCGTTGCGGTGCTTACCCAGCTCCCTTTGCAAGCCCTATTGAGGAAATTGGATTACACTGGCAGGATTGCTAAATGGGGAACCAAGTTGAGAGCCTATGATGTCAAATACATGCCTGCCTCAAACTGCCATAAAAAGATAGATCCTGGCCGACTTTGTGGTGAAGTTCACAAGGGATGCCCCCGAGGAGGGGAAGGCAATCACAGAGATGTTGGTCATATCGGCCACTGATGTTCCTCTATGGAAAGTTTATACAGATGGAACTTTCAACCAAAAAGGGGCAGGAGTAGGGATTGTGTTAATCACCCCCGAGAACCTAATAATGGAGAAATTGTTACGACTGGGATTCTTAGCCACCAATAATGAGACCGAGTATGAAGCCCTGCTAGCAGAGGTAGCCATGGTCAGGCTGCTGAGGAAAGAAATGGTTGAGTTATACTCAGATTCTAGGCTGATCGTGGGTTAAGTCAATGGTAATTTTGAAGCTCAAGATGAAATCATGCAGGGGTACCTTACTAAAGTGCAAAGTGCCCCGGCTCAGTTTAAAAGTTTTATTTTGAAGCAAATCTCGAGGGGGCAGAACTCTCATGTAGATTCTTTGGCAATGTTGGCCACTTTACTGGAATTAAGTCTTCCTCGAGTTGTTGTTATTGAGGAGATGGACAACTTAAGTCTTACAAGGGCACCTTTGTTAGGGGTGTGCAGCCTCCATGTAGGGCTGAGCTGAATGGACCTCATAGTGACCTTTTTGAAACAAGGATCGCTGCTTGAAGACAAGTGTAAGGTAGAGAAGGTGCGCAGGAGGGCCCCTCACTACTGGTTGTCCGAGGAGCAGAAGTTGTACATGTGCTCTTACTCAGGACCATATTTGCTGTGGGTGCATCCAGAAGCGGTGGAGCCCTTATTAGAAGAGTTGCATGAGGGCATCTGTGGGAGTCACACAGGAGGAAGATCTTTAGCACACAAGGCCCTCACCCAGGGGTACTGGTGGCTTAACATGTAAAAAACCTCTCACGATTATGTGAAGAAATGTGACCAGTGTCAAAGGTACGCCCCAAATATCCATCAGTCAGGGGGAATACTGAATCCTTTGTCCAGCCCCTGGCCATTCGCTCAGTGGGGCTTAGATATAGTGGGACCCTTTCCCCGAGCCATAGGGAACCGAAGATGGCTCCTCGTCGGCATCGACTATTTTACCAAATAGATGGAAGCCGAGCCCCTTGCCAAATATCAGAGACATGGATGGCAAGAGGTTCATCTAGAGGAACATTGTCACTAGGTTTGGAGTTCCTCACACATTGATCTCAGATAACGGTCTTCAATTTGACAGTAAAGCCTTCCGAAAATATTGCGGGGAGTTAGAGATTAGGAACGAGTATTCTACGCCTGCTTATCTTTAGGGGAATGGGCAGGCTGAGGCCACCAATAAAGTTATAGTGTCTGGGCTAAAGAAAAGGTTGGACGATGCTAAGGGCAAATTAGTGGATGATCTACCCCACGTATTATGGACCTATCGGACTACACCCCGAAGATCAACGGGAGAGACCCCTTTTTCAATGACCTATGGGTCAGAAGCAGTAATCCCACTTAAGTCTAGACTCCCAACTCTGAGAACAGACCAATTCAATATTGAAGAGAACCATCATCTACTCCTAGACAACCTAGATCTGGCTAAGAAAAAAAGAGAGGTAGCAAAGGTAAAAATGGCTTACTACCAACAGAAACTTAAGCAAAGGTATGATAAAGGGGTGAGAGCTAGACCATTGGCCCTGGGAGACCTGGTCTTGAGAAAGATAGTGGGGTCGACCAAGAACCCTTCCTAGGGCAAGCTGGGTCCTAACTAGGAGGGGCCATATAGAATCACTTTCATTGCTGGCATTGGGGCCTACTATCTTGAAGATTTGGATGAAAATGTAATCCCTCGCCCTTGGAATTTAAATAATCAATGGCGTTATTATTATTAATAAATTCTGTTGCCACTCATATCTTGCTTGGCTATATCTTGTTATGGATGCATTTGTAGAAATAATTGGTCCGTTAAATATTCTAAGTATTAAACAGAACCTAGGTCTTGTTTGGCTCTTCGAGTCACAAGTCTAGGGAAAATTAACATTGCAGAAAATATTCTAAGTATAATAGCATGTGCAAATACTCTAACTGTTGAACGAAGCTCGGGTCTGACATAGCTCCGAGGGTCACAAGTTGGGAACTACGTGGACATTAAGAAAGGTGACTTAAAGGGATGGGGAAGTGAACACCGTGGGGACTTCCTAGGGTTTTAGGAGTAATGCCAGCAGGTTCACTTTGAAAGTCCCAAGTCCAGTTTCAAGTAAGTGTTAGGTGATAATCAGCTTAAAATTCATAAGTTAGTTTACTCTTTATGTTATGATAGCATTGTGAATTGCCCTGGTGTGATCATTATGAATGAGGGAAGCTGATATGATATGTAAAATAACTAGCGCAAAGTAAATAGCAAAGAAATTTACAAGTACTAAAATAAACGAAAAAGGTTAAACTTTAGACTTTTTCATTAAAAATAACAGAGCTGAGGTACAAAAACAAGGAAAAGGGGGGCACTAGCTGTACAACCCATTACAAAAATTGCTTAAGTCTTTCCTAGTCTAAGACTAAGCTGAACTATTGGCTCCTTTTCCTTGGCCTCTTTCTTCTCCAGCTCTTTTTCCTTTTTCTTTCTCTTCAACTGCTCCACCTCAGCTGCTTCCCCTTCGGCCTCCACATCCATCACGTCCACTAGAGTTGGAAGTTCTTTTTTCTTCTTCTCCTTGCCTTTGGACATAGTGGAAGAGGAAGCGTCACTAGGTTTAGCCGAGGAAGAAAGGGGAGCAGAGTTAGGATATGCTGGAGGCTGAGGAAGAGTGGGGGCTAGGCGTAGAGCAGGAGGGTAGTACACTTTATCAGGAGCCCGAAGCTCTGATTTAGTGCTCACCCCTGCAGCATTCATAGATTGGCCCCACACCTCTAAGCAGAAGGCACTGGCGGAAGAGTGGGGGCTAGGCGTAGAGCAGGAGGGTAGTACACTTTATCAAGAGCCCGAAACTCTGATTTAGTGCTCACCCCCGCAGCATTCATGGCTTGGCCCCACACCTCCAAGCAGAAGGCACGGGCAACATCTCTCAGTTGGGCAGTAAGGCTCTCTGTTGTCTTGGTCATTCCAGCATCGTATGCAGCTTACTCGACCTCAGCTTTCTCAGCCTCCTTGGTCTCCAACTGCTTTTTCAAATTGTTTCAGCTCTACAACTGTAAGAGCCATTTTATTTTCGGCCTTCTTTTGGGCCTCTAGGGCATTGGCTGCCTGTTTTTCATAGCCTTTAAGGGCAGACTCTGATTCCTGTGGGCTTTTTCCACCACGGCCAGCTAGGCAAGAGTCTCCCTAAGCTTCTTGTCCTCGTCCGAATGGGCCCTTTCGGCGGCCTCCAGTTTGTTCTTGGCATCCCTGGCCACATCCAGGGAATGGTCCACCCATTCCTTAGCCATGAAGGTAGCTTGGACGGCTTGCATAAAAAATAAATAAAATAAAAAAAATAAATAAAAAAAACCCCACAACGCACACAAGTGTTATATGGTGTACATAAAGTTTTATTGTAAAACAGTCAAGTGGGATCAGTCATGTACCTTAGCCAAATCTTGCTTCAAAGTGAGGAAGACTTCGCACTTCCTAAAAGATTTCAACTCTGCAATATCCTCTGGCAGACACAGTGCCTTCTCCAGGCACTCGGCAACCAGGCCTGAGCTACCCTTTTTGGGATCCCTCAGGTTGGCACTATCCAACATTGGATTGCCTGAGCTTAGTGTAAAAATGGGCCTTCAGATGGAGGCCTTCTTCGGTTGGTCTCCTCTAACCTTCTTGGAAGTCCCAGTAGAAGTAGACTTCTTTGATTGCCCTTTTCCGGTCCAGGCCTCTTTGGCTAGGAGTTGATGGGAGGACTGCGTTATCTCCCCTTCCTTGGTGCCCTCAGCTTCTTTGCCTCCCTGGGCCCTTTTTTTTTTCTTGTCCTCGGCGTCAGCAAGTGACGTTTGTGTAGCTGCCAGGGTGGGTGGTCGGGTTACCACTGCCATAGTCGGGGAAGAGCCCCCTGCGTGGGCTGTGAACAGGGCAAGGAGGTCTGGAGTTTTCTCTTCGAAACCCATATCTACTGGTGCGTGGGCTTGTGAGGTGCTGGGAATGTCTGGGTGATAAAAGACATCAAAATCTTTGTCAGTAACCTCTTAAACAGACTCAGACGTGGACTCCTCGGGCTCCGTGTCTGATGGGATAAAAGGTTCTTGTGAATAGAGGAGTCTAGCAGCTAGGGGGGCTGGGAGCTGAGCACCTTAGGTCCTCTCGGAAGGTGGTTCTGTTAGCGAAAAACCTGGTACGGCAACGTCTATTAAAGCCAAGCGGGGCCTTTGGCTTTAATAACGTTCTTAGGACTTTGGAAGCGCCTGGTAGATGGTTTGTAGCCGAGAATGACGTGCGCTGCCCTAAGCTGCCCATCCTTTTGAAGGAAGATCTCCGCCTTAAGGATTCGGTTGAGATCTTTAAAATTTACCAAGTGTTTGGCTAGGGCTATGTTGTATTCGTCTGCAAAAAGAAATAGGAAGGATTGTTAGTAAAGTAAATAGATAAAGAGCTTTCATATGAATAAAGTTAACTAAAATCCTAAGTATCACTTCGATCCTCGGGAACCCACCCTACCTAGTTCCCCTTCCTGGGTAAAGCAGTGTATTCCATCGTGTCATCCTCTCAAGACAAGAAGAAAATCCTCATCCATGCCATTAATTGAGTCAGGCAGGCAGGAGATTAGCCTAACGATAGGAACCCTACATTTCATGTAATATTTGGTTTTTTTCCCCTTTTTGGCAGTTGTACATCCAGTTTACATCGTGCCAGGTAAGGTTGGTTCCCATTCTACGATTTATTGCATCTACACACCCGAGGATCCTAAAGATGTCAGGGGAATATTGGGTCGAGGTTAACCTATAGTTTATAAGATAGTCTCGGGTTACCCTTCCCATAGGAGGTTCCATTCCGCCTTCAATAAAGGCTATCATAGGAATGACCATGGACTCGAAGGGCCTATTTAAGACTAACCACTCACCCTCCTCACAATGTTGGATTTCAACACTGTTGGGGATCCTATACTATGCCCTAAAAACTGCCTTAGCCTCGGCAGTGTCCACTAACTTAGAATATCTACCCATGGAGTTTTATGGTATGAAGTGTCAAACTTATTAGAAAGAACAAGCAGGGAAATCAACACACCTATGAGTAAGTGAGAAAGGTTCTCCTCGGGAGCTTTTTTTCTTCAACTTAGATCGCCTGAATGTTCAAAATGAGCTTCAGCCAGCTTTAAGCCCTCCTTTTATAGGAGTGAAAAGGTGAGTAGTAAAATTCCCACCCATAAATGAGGGGGAATGAGGACTGTAGGATCTTGTTCGAGTTGTAGAACGTGGGGAGACAAGCAGCCGCCTGACGCCATAAATGTGAGATCGTGGATTCTTAAGTGCCAGGAGTGTGCAAAAGACAGATGAAGGGACGTTGATACGTGGGAACGTATGGCACATGCGTTTTTTCACCTTTGAGGCTAAAACTTCGATTTTATCTCATAAGCAAATAGCGAAAGTTTTAGGGGGCTATTGTGGTTGCCCGAGGACCAAGGATGAAGTTGAAGGGTTGCAGCATTGGTGCAGGAATGCCTTGGGCCATGGGTCCGAGGAAGACAGCCACCCAAGGAAGGGAACGGATAAGCCAAAAGACCCTATAGTGTTCTGTGTAGGAGTTGGAGCCTGAAGAGAAAGAAAGTCAATAGACATTAGGGAATCCTTAGCCTGGTGTAGCCTTTTGCATCCGCATTAAATGGTGGGCAACAGTTTTATCAGCCACATTGATGAGGAAGTGACCTGAACAGTGTAAGTCACAGCTAAACAGGTTCCTTTCACCATCTTCTTTAGATGTAAAAAGTAACAAGTGTCATGAAAGGATAGAGAGGAAGTATATAAGAGAGAGGGAGGGAGCACAAAAGGGGAGATCAAGAAAAAAAAAAAAGAGAAAAAGAAACAGAAAGAAGAACATTGAGATAAGAGAGTGAATAGTATTACTTTTTATACAAACTTAGTCTCCTCGGGAGAACTTGTGGAGTGCTTGATACTCATTTGTTTCTTAATACAAACCTTATTTTACCTCATTGCTGTCCTCGGGCAAAGCCCTCTGTTGTTATTCGTTCCCTCCCCTTACAAATTCTATTGATTTGGGCTAGGGTTGAAAGGCAGAACCCACTATTTTAAATGGGCCTAGGCCATTTATTTTTCTGGCCACTACAATTATATTATAATTCTTAAAATTTTGATTAAGCTAAAATTATTAAGAATTCTTAAACAAAAAATAACTATTTCATTAAAATTTAAGTGGTCAAATAGCAATTAAAAGTTGTGGTACGCTATAATTTCACTTGTTTTGGTGCAGGGGAGGGGAGAGTGTTGTAGGTAATCTCTTTTATGGTTCATATTAGGAGCTTGTTTATTTAAATTTTGGGTTCGTATTAGATACTTTCTTAATGCAATGGTCAAAAAAAGCTAACGTTCTATTTGTTTTGATAGAAAAATTTTTGTAAAAATTGTTTTCTGTGTTTTCTAGCGTTTAGTAATATATAAAAAATGAGTTAATGGAAAATTATATATGGTCAATAGAAAAAGTATATCTTATTTTTAGAGTTTTTTTTTTCACACTATTTTTTTTTGGAAAACAATGTTATCTCACAACAAGTTAAATAAGGGAAGTTTGGAAATTGTTTTTCAACTCATTTAAGATTGCCACTAAATATAGGAAAATGATATAGTTTTATACACAATCTCTCTCTCTCTCTCTCTCTCTCTCTCTATATATATATATATAAAGCTAAAACTGAGAAAAAATTCCATTAGATTCCAAATTAGATTTTAATTGTAGGCTAATTTTGTGTCATGTGCATAATAAAGTTTTTTAATCTTTGAGCCAAATGAGTGAAAAATACTCAAAGTCCAATATTAATCAAATATAAAAAGAAAAAACCAATTATATATCTACTCGACAAAAATCACAACATTTTCCATCTTATTAAAAATTAAAATTAAAATAATTATAAGTAGTATTAAACTTAGGCAGGAATTTTAATATGTATCTAATTATGTTTATTTTTTTAATAATTTCATCATTTATGTATATATTTATGATCAAAAACAATTGTGTTTATTTTTATTACAATTATGTATGTGTATAGGTTACATCCTGGTTCTTGTTTAATGTGATTGTGAGGAGACCACTACATTTTCACTGTTAAAATTTATTATCATGATTTTTAATAATAAAGTTTATTATATATAATGGAATGTACGATATAAATGATATATGCACCGCCAGGCACCTTTGGTTTTTGTTTTCATAATTTGTCTGACCATGACACATTCAAATTAGTCCCAAAACTTTTTAAAAAGATTCCAACTTTGCAGAAGCTTCTGGCTCCCACATCATCTTTTTGCATTTTTCACCTGCCATTGGCATTGCCATTGACTTCTTGGTCATTGTGAGTTGTAAGTCTGAAATAATTAAATGTAAGGCATGGTACCATACCAAAATGAGATGAAGTAATAATAAATGATTCAATTCTATGCCCCCACCCCCCCCAAAAAAAACCATTCAACAAATTCAAAGAATAAAAGACCAAAAAAAAAAAAAAATGAAGCTAATAGTAATAGGAATGCAGATTTTAGCAAAAATTGGGGCAACACAACCCATATACCTCCCTATTTTGAATGAATTTGAAATTTTTGCTGTATCTTGATAAAATCGAACTATTTTGTAATAGATTAATTTTTTTTTTTATGTTATGATCCTGTAACAAAAAAATTAAAATAAAAGGTATGGCTATAATATATATTAGTTTAATAATGGCTACAATATAAAAATCGAAAAACAGAGTACAAATTCAAATTGGAGTCTGCGTATTAAACTATCCATCCATAAACGGTCAAAGTAATGTACCTTCCTTAGAAGAAGAAAATTATGATAAGAATAAGAAGTTCTAGCTTAGGCACCTCTCTTCCTAATAAAAAACTATTTAAAGACAGAAATGTGTGGATTCAAAAGCCACTAGATAAATTTGTTTATAAAAACTTATTAAAAATTGTGCTGGAAAACTTCTCAAAATCTTTTTTTTTTTTAAGGACCGATTATTTTAATGAGATCAATAATTTGTGTTCTCAAATTTATCTTTTGAAAGAAGTTCACCGTAATAGAATAAAATTCTTCTTTTATATTTTTCCTTCTTTTTTTTCCATTTCTTCTTCCATTCATTTTTTCAAATTTTATATGGTCCCAAATTAAATGTATTGAAGTAATTATATAATTTAAAATTTAAAATCATATTAGTATTCAAAATTCTTTTTGGTATGTGTGATTACTATTTCATTTCAAATTAGATTCAATTTAAAATAAATAAATAAATAAAGTGATGTGAACTTCGAACCACAAACATAAGACATCACAAGAAATATCATTATAGTTGTACTACAAAAAAAAAGTTAATCCCAAGCCCTGGTACTTCAAAAATGCCGCATAGGTTCATTTGGGCTATACCGATGCTTTTTAGCATTGATATTGAACTGTTGCAATAAATCTAGCTAGGCTATACCAGCGTTTTGAAAAGCGCTGGTACAGGTCACGGCGCTTTTGACAATTGTTGTAACAACCCAAATTCCTATCCTGATGTTTTGATGGCATCGCTATAGACCTTTTTTGTTTTTTGTTTTCATAAGTGCCAGTATAGGTCAAGGGTTTATTGCGGCATTAAAGAAAAATGCTGTAATAGTTCACATACAGGCTATGGCAGTGGTATTTGAAAATGCCATAAAAGAAACACGGGGATAGACCGATTTTTTTAGTAATGTTGAGGTATCATTTAAACTGGTTAATTTAAATAAGGGTTACATTGTAGCACTTATATATTTATAGCAATTATTACATATCTCTAATTATTTTATTATTTATTAATAATTACTAGTAAAAGGTTCATGTTTTGTACAGTAAATTCATGTTTTAATCATGATAAGGAAAGGGAATCTGAGGCAGGAAACATGCTATACCAAGAAAGGCCAAATCCGTTATTCTCTCAATCAATTTCCGAAAGTAATTGCCACGATCATTTATTCCCTCAATCACGTTCCGAAAATAAATGCCAAGGGCATATGAGCACAGCTAGCAGCGAAGGGGAACGTGAGAAAATTCATAACTTCCCTCATGAAGTGGCAGGAAAAATAAATGCTTCAACGTGCAGTCTCTCTCCTCACTGTTCTACTGTGGAAGCAACATTCATGGACTTCAAAGAGGGGCAATCGTGGATGATCAAAACGAAACAGAATACAGAGTGGTTCTTGGTCACGGTTTGGTCAATATGGACATATCAGATTCTAGTCAGAACAAACCAACCTTGGTGTAATCCAAATCAACTCATAAACATAGCCAAAAATTATATCGATACAATGTTTCAAGAAGAAGATAGGGCAGTGATTGGTGTCACTACAACAAAAGTGGACTATGGTGACGAAACCTTTCGTCACAATATGTCTTTATTTCGTCACCGAATATATATGGTGACGAAATGGTGACGAAACAGCATTTGTCACCTAAGCTCTGTCAAAGAATGTATTGGTGACGAAAATGTTTCGTCACCAATAAAAAAAATGATAGGTGACGAAATTTTTTCGTCATCAATAAAAAATGATAGGTGATGAAAGCTTTTCGTCACTTAATATTTTCGTCACTAAACTTTATTTTCAGTGATGATCCGAGAATGCCAAGGAAAAGGCTTGGCACACGTGGTCAGAATCATCCCTCTCCCCTTAACTATCATAGAGCTTGAAACTTTTGCTATATCGAAAGTTTTACAGTTTGATGCTGATCTGAGTCTGGAAGATGTCACCACAGAGGGAGTTTCAGATATTGCAATGAACGCTTTGAATGCAGATTTGCAGTCTTTGAAATCCTTTGGTTTACTTAGTCGTGATATTAAATGTTTTGCAAGTTTATTTCATTGTATTAGATTTTCACATGTCCGTATAGAAAGATTATTATATTCTCACATTAAGAGAAACAACATTGGGGTTGCTCATAGTCTGACTAAAAATGCATTATGCATACTAGATTTTCAAGTATGGATAAAAGATGTCCCATCTCTAATGTAATTGAATTTTATTAATAAAATCCATCAATTTCTTTCTCAAAAAAAAAAAAAAATCATGAATTTATAGAATATAGAGGAACATCAAATATGAAATTATTATTATTAGTATTATTTTTGGTTGTGATCGATCCAAGGAGATAAACACGATACCGACAACCGAGTGACGTGAATAAAAACAAACTTTTTCATTGCATAAAGTTGGCATGGTTGATTTGAACTGTTAATCATTTTCTTTTTTTGGTAAATTTTATTGGCGATAGAATATACATACGCAGGGCGATTGCTTCGGAAACAGATAGGAAAGAGAACAATATTGTTCTTTCTAAAAGTAATATTTTAAAAAGCAAATGAAATCATTTCAGTCATGGCGTGTCCATCATTGACAATAAGTAGAATACATGTTACTTTTCTAGAAGAGAGTTATGTTTAGTGGATAGACTAGGATGATTAGGTCCACGTAATACCGTCCACAACGTTTTTCTTTTGTGTTCTGATTTTTCTTGTTCTCAAATTGAGTAACATTGACTCATCCCCATTTGGTAGATGACCATTTTCCTGAAAATGAGAATAGAGACATTTCAATAATTTTTCTATGATGATATAATTTGAACTTATAGCTTTTGCTTAATTGTCGTTATTCTTTATCATAATGCCAATATACTAAGCGTGCGTTTGGCTACCAATTAAAAAATCAGTTTATTTTATTATGGACAAAGTTTAGCTACAAAATTGGTTGTAGTTTTAGGCTACAAACCCACTCAATAAAATAAATATTACTGCATATTTTGAAAATCTAACCGTTGAATTACATGTTCTTTATGCTCTTAATGCATATGTCAATTTTTGTGTCAATCGGATATCATTTACTATATAATCTATAATCTTATATTTTATGCATAATTTTAAATTAGAAAAACTTACCATTTAAAAATTTATTGATGACATGGCTATTAATCTTTAATTTTTTTGAAATTTTGTAAACATGGAGGATATAAAAAGAAGATGCAATCCAATGGTGGATTTGTCAAAATTCACCTCCAATAAAAAAATATTGAGTGAGTTTGTAGTCTAAGGCTACAATCGATTTTGTAGCTAAACTTTGTCATTTTATTATTCAATTTATTTTTATTATTATTTATGGTCTTACGGCACTTTTTGGTACTATTGATGGATCTCACTGTACTATTTCAACTAACTTTTACTTTTATCTACCGTACTTTCAGTAAAAAAATTTCAGTTTCAGTAAAATAAGTAGATCTCAAAATAGTACAGTAGGATCCGTGAATTACACTAAAAAATGCAGTGAGACTTATGAATAGTAACAAAAATAAGTTGAATATAAAAATAAGTTTGGCAAAAATAATTCATACCAAAGGCACACTTAATATTAATTTTTTGCATCACATAAATGGTATACAATTGATTTATTAATAACTTAAAATGGATAAAGTTTATTTCACTTTCAGATCTCTAATATATAATCTAGATTATGAAATAGATCTATTTCAAATGGAGAAAATTTTCACCCTGAAAAGTATATTAGAAAAGGAGATGTAGCAACACAAGAAGATTTTCGTTTAGCTTTTTTTATATTTTTTGAAAAAATAATTTTACATATTTGTTAAAAGTTGACTAAAATACAATCATGCTTAAAACAATTGAATTTTTGAAAAAACGTAAACAAGCAAACGATTAAGTTAATGAAAAAAACATAAATATAAACATATTTTATATAAACAAGGAGGGTCACAACTTATAATACTATTGCATAAGACACTTTCTCACGTAAACATTACCAAACTTGTTAATGTGCATGCTGCATAAATAAATTAGTAAAAGAAGAACCCAACAATGATTATTTAAGCTTCACCACGAAGAAGTAAGCTATATAGTCCCGCTGTCTCCGGCACCCAATAGTGCTTTGGGGCAACAACTTTGTGTCATAACGTTTTCTTCAAGTTGAAGATTGATTTAAATTTCACCAGCACGCCCATAAGTAAAAGAGGCATGAACAAAAAAGAATCATTATACACAGAGATCGGTTGAAGCAAAACGTGAACCCCACGCTGAATAGTGAATAGTTTGTGGCACCCAAGCCTGTTTACAATAATAGCTAGCTAATACTGTACTATATCATTTTCTTAAACGTTATTAACGGAGATTCTGTCAGGTTAGGTAGTAATTTTCTCACATGAGCCATCGCTTTCTTTATATAAAGTATCTGAGAGTATTCAAGAGATTTCTATTGACAGGTAAAAAAAAAAAAAAATTTATTGATGTATGCCCTTAAGTCATACATTAATAAATTATTTTAAGAATTTTTTTATGAAAAAAATGAAAAAGTTACAAATTTTTTCAACAATTTTTTCAATTTTTCATAAGATGTTTTCAAAAATAAATGATTAATATTTATCCTAAAGACATACATTAACATGCAGACCCAAAAAGAAGAAGCAATGCATGAATGTTGTTGGCATAATATTTTAAGTGCATATACTTAAAACAAAGGAATGAATTTAATGGCTTTTTTTATTATAATAAAGCTTGTTGCATTTCAAGCATATATAAGATACTTGTCACATATTGGTTTGTCCTTTAGCGAAGTGACCAGATTATGAAGAAGCATCAGGATTTCTTTCTTCACAATGAAACCTATGGATTATGGTTATATAATGATGGAGTAACTCCAATAATAAAGCAATTGCAGAAAAGGTCAATTTCCACAGCTCTGTAATTTTTCGAAACATTCCTTAAAAAGGAAAAACGAATTACTGTAAGTTGCATCACTACTTTGTCTAAAAAGATAACAAGCAGCTTTTGTTTCTCAGTGATAAGTTAGGGATCATATGCACACTTTCTCGAAGAAGAAAAAAAAAAAAAAAAAGGAAGATCATATGCACACATAGTCCTTAATCAATTAGGTAGCGCTATAGTTAATATCTTGACTCCTGCATTCAAAATTCTTAACTAATATCTGAGAGTCATTTAAGAACAGCTTATTTAGTTTTTTATTGAAATTTTTTTTGCTAAAAGTGTGCTAAAATATACTTATACCTTAATTTTTTTTGATAAAGTGAGAAAATGCGAGTGATTTTAAAAAACTGTACATAAAAACTAAAAACTAAAAGTTAAACATTAAAGCTAATCCCAAACTGGCTCTTAAATTTTTATTGGATGAATATTTTGAAAATCCTTGGATTATATATTTTATTTGTTCTTTATATGCATGCTAAATTTTGTGTTAATGTAATTCAATGATTAATTTGTCCAAATACTCTTTTAATAAAAAGTTATGAAATTGTATAACATTATATACAGAGATACACTAAGAATTATAGAAGATGACCAAACTAAAAATGTTGAGCCCACACGCAACATTTGACTAAAAAGAATGATAGGCACTCAGGCCCACAATACATTTAACTTTAAAATTCTTGAACGAGCCTAGTGTACGAAGTCTAACACTCTCTTTCATTTTTCCAAAGTGGGATATAAAGTTTTCTCACAAAGCAACAAGTCCCACACTGGTAATGATATGAAGAATGCCTTTACAGCTTTACTTAAAGTCATAGATGAGCTGTTTTAATTTTTTCTTTATATTTCATTCTTAAGAGCAAATGTACCGTATTGAAAATTTACATGGTAATTAATAAGAGGTAACTTTTTATAAATCTCTATTTTAGGTTCAAAATCAAGAAGAATTTTTGAAAAATATTCGAGGGCATACCTAGATAAAAATCTAAGTCCCATATAAATTTATTATATATATATATATATCATTAAATAGTTATAAATTAAATAATTTATAATGTCACCAGTCAAACGTAAAAAGAGAGAACCACTCTTTTTCTTTTTCTTTTTAATTTAGTTTTTTGTTCAATTCAATAAAACCGTGGTCACACTACTTTGTATGATATTGGGTTAGTTATAATTTATTTAAGAATATACTTATCTAGAAAATAGGTTTTATGGACTTGAAAAAATAATATATTGTAAAGTGGAACTAAAAATTCATATGCCTTTACCTTTGTTTCATTTGGTTGGAGCGATTTTAAAGTGGATGGAATATGGATGAGAGATCAAGATTTTCATTTGTTTGATATGAATAAAATTTGGGATGTGTGATGTTTTCCATCCGAGCCAAATTATATTTTTGCCCTCCTTAGACTTTATTTTTGTTCAATTCAACAAAACCATGGTGAAACAACTTTGTATGATATTGGGATAGTTATAATTTATTTAAGAATATACTTATCTGGAAAATAGGTTTTATATACTTAAAAAAAATAGTAAAGTGGATCTAAAAAATCTTACACCTTTACTTTTATTTCATTTGGTTGGAGCGATTTTAAAGTGGATGGAATATGGATGAGAGATCGAGGTTTTCATTTGTTTGATATGAATAAAAATTGAGATGTGTGATGTTTTCCATCCGAGCCCAATTATATTTTTGCCCTCCCTTGATTGTATGCTTCCCCTATCAGAATATGGAGCACAAGTGTGAGAAGCAAGAATCAAATCATGCCTTGACAGAAGCAAGATCAAGTGAAGCTGCAGAATTACAGAACAGAGTAAACGGCTAGTAGCTTAAGGACTAAAACAACTTGTAGCATTGTATTTAACAATGTTAGTTTCCTCACATGAGTTGCTTAGTTATCTTTCTGTTCACATGTGCATAGTTTAGAGTTAAGTGTTAGTTACGTAGTTTTCCCTTACTTTGTATTGTATATAAGTTGTAAACCTGATTCTTCTAACAAGACCGAGAAATATTTTCCCAAATTCTTTGATATGGTATCAAAGCAAATTCTCAAATTCTAGAGTTCTTAGGGTTTATACTTCCTCAATTTTCTTTGAGAAAATTCCTTTCTTGCTTTAAGAAAATTCTTCATTGTTAACAATGGTTTCCGCTGCAACTCAAGGTGATACTACATCAGAGAATGTTGCATCTTTGTCTTCACAAGATTCACCAATGGATGATCCCCGGTTCTTGCACCACGCAGAGAGTCCGAGTACAGTTCTTGTGACTTAGCCTTTGATTGGTGGAGAGAACTACTCAGCATGGGCTCGAGCTGTGAGGAAAGCATTACTCACCAAGAACAAACTGGGATTCATTGATGGTTCTCTCACTTTATCATCTCCAATGGTGTCTACTCCTTCGGCTGTTCAGGCTTGGATCAGATGTGATAATATGGTTGGATCTTGGTTAACCAACTCAGTGTCACCAAAGCTTCAAGCAAGTATCATTTATGAAGACACAGCTTTGGAGATTTGGACTGATTTGAGGAATCGATTTACGCAGAGCAATGGACCAAGAATTTACAATCTTCAGAAGGAAATTGCTGATTTACACCATGGTGAAGTTTCTATAACAGACTTCTTTACTTAATTGAAAGTACTTTAGGATCAAGTGCAAAGCTATAGTCCATTTCCTTCATGTACATGTGGAAAATGTGTGTGCAATGTGAATAAGAGGCTTATTGATCTGCAAGTTAGAGAATCAATATTGAAGTTTTTAATGGGTTTGAATGACTTTTTTTCACAAGTAAGATCTCAAGTATTGCTCATGGATCCTCTGCCTTTGGTTAGTAAAGTCTACGCTTTGTTGATACAAGAAGAGATGCAAAGATCAGTTACTAATCAATCTGGTGTAAAGGTTGAGTCAACTGCTTTGGTTGCAAAGATGCAAAACTTTAATGCTGGTATTACTTATGGTGGTAATGGTGTCAAGGGCAAGGATAAGCCTGCTTGTACTCATTGTGGCAAGACTGGCCATATAGCAAACAAGTGCTATAGATTACATGGCTTTCCTCCTGATTTTAAGTTCAAGAATAAGCCTCCAATGGCACATCAAGTCTTAGCCATGCCCTGTCCAAATCCCAACAATTCAGTCTTTACTCCAGAACAGTGTCAGCAGCTTCTTGCATTGATTAATCCTTGTTCTCCTCTTGTGTCTGCTGTCCAAGGCAAGGATATTCATGGCAAGGATGCTTCTTTAATATGTGTTCCTTCTTCTTCTTCTTTTGCAATGGCAGGTATAGATGTTTCTCATTCTGTTTTTTCTACAAAGGTAGTTAACAGAAGGGCTTACACTTCTGATATTTGGGTTATTAATACTGGAGCTACTGACCACATTGTTTGCTCAGTGAATCTTTTGTCTTCTATTACTGCTATTGCTCAGTCTATAGTTGAATCGCCCAGTGGTGAAACTGCTTCTGTCACACATATTGGAACTGTTAACCTTTCTTCTTCACTCACACTTCATAATGTTTTATCTGTGCCTTCTTTCATTTTTAACCTTCTCTTTGTTAGCACCATCACTAAGTCTCACCCCTACTGCCTTATTTTCCTATCTACCTTCTGTTTTATCCAGGACCTTACCTGTTGGAGAACGATTGGAGTGGAGTAAGCAAAGGATGGTTTGTACCTATTACAATCTGGCAACACTCATCAGCATTCTTCAAGCTCTCTTGATGATTTCCTAGCAAGTCATAATCTAAGTACGATCTCCAATTCTTTCTCAGCTGCAATTTCAGCCAATACACTTTCTTCCCTTTGGTATAGTAGATTAGGGCATCCATCAAATTCTAGGTTACAAGCTTTAAGTCATGTTTTTCCTTTTCTGAAAACTTCTTGTAATAATACTTGTAACATTTGTCCTTTGGCTAAACAAAAGCGTTTGCCATTTCCTTTTAATAACAATCTCAATACTTTTGCCTTTGATTTGTTGCATATGGATGTTTGGGGTCCATATTCCACTCCTACTTTAGATGGTTACAAGTACTTCTTGACTATTGTTAATGATGCAACTAAAGCTACATGGGTTTACTTAATTAAAACTAAATCTGATGTGAGGTCTCTTATTGTGTCTTTTCATACCATGGTTCTTACTCAATTCAATGTGAAAGTTAAACAAATAAGGACTGATAATGCTTTGGAATTTAATATGCCAGATTTCTTTGCTTCTAATGGTATTATCCATCAACACAGTTGTGTTTATACTCAACAACAAAATTCTGTTGTGGAGAGAAAACATCAACATCTTCTTTCTATTGCTAAGGCCTTACAATTTCAGTCAAATTTGCCTATTCCTTTTTGAGGTGACTATCTGCTCACTGCTGCTTACTTGATCAACAGACTTCCTTCTCCCTTGCTCAACAATAAGATCCCTTTTGAACTTCTTTTCATAAACCTCCATCTTATGATCATTTGAGGGTTTTTGGGTGTGAATGTTTTGCTTCAACCATTGCTAATACTCAATCTAAGTTTGATCCTAGGTCTAGGAAGTGTGTATTCATTGGCTACCCTTTCAATGTCAAGGGTTACAAGGTTTTTGATTTACACACTCATACCGTTTTCATTAGCAGAGATGTTGTCTTTCATGAATCCATTTTTCCTTTCCTTACATCTGTTTCTCATTCTAACACTGATCTGCCTGTTCCTTTACCTTTTACTTCTCCTCTTCCTTTTAATGATTTGTCTTCATCTTCCTCATCCCATTTGATTTCTCCATCTACTTCTTCTATGGATGATACTATTTTTCAATTGCATCATGAGCTTGATGATGAGTTTTTGCATGATGTTCCTATTGAACCTCCTGAACCTCTTACTGATCCAATTCCTTTAAGAAAGTCTTTTAGAGTTCCTAAAAGACCTTATTATCTCCAAGCTTACCATTGTAACATGGCTACTTCCACTCCCACTGCTGATGTTCTTCACACAAGTACTTCTCATCCTTTAACATCTCACCTTTCCTATAAGTCTCTTTCTCCTTCCTTCAAAGCTTTTTGCTATTCTATCTCTTCAATTGTTGAACCCTCACATTATTATCAAGTAGTTTCTGATCCAAAGTGCCAAGAAGCTATGGCTGCTGAAATAGTTGCTTTAAAGGCTAATAACACTTGGACTTTGACTTCCTTGCCTCCCAACAAGAAGCCTATAGGCTACAAATGGATTTATAAAGTCAAGTACAAATCTGATGGGTCGGTTGAGAGGTATAAGGCAAGGCTGATTGCCAAGGGGTTCACTCAAAAAGAGGGGATTGATTACACTGAGACTTTCTCCCTTGTTGCAAAAATGGTCTCAGTTAAGTGTCTTCTTGTTGTGGCAGCTGTTAAGGGCAAGTACCTTAGGCAATTAGATGTTAATAATGCATTCTTGCATGGGGATTTGTCTGAGAAGGTCTATATGGCTCTTCCACCAGGGTTCCATAGCTAGGAAGAGCAGGTGTGTAGGCTAAACAAGTCATTATATGGTCTCAAGCAAGCCTCAAGACAATGGTTTGCTAAGTTCTCAAGTACTTTGATTCAAGACTTAGGTTTTGTGCAGTCTAAGGCTAATTATTCTCTCTTCACTAGGCAAACAGGTCAGTCCTTCTTGATTCTTGTGGTTTATGTGGATGATGTTTTATTGGCTAGTAACAATAAGGCAGAAGTAGATGAGTTTAAGGTGTTGTTGAATCAGAAATTTAAACTCAAAGATTTAGGGGATTTGAGATATTTCCTTGGACTTGAGGTTGCTAGGTTAAATCAAGGAATAGTCTTGTGTCAAAGAAAATATACTCTTGAAGTGTTGAGTGATGCCGGTTTTCTAGGATGCAAGCCAGCCAAGACACCAATGGAACAAAATGTCAAGCTAAGTAAGTATGAGGGTGAAGAACTCAAGGATCCAAGAATGTATAGAAGAGTGATTGGTAGGTTATTGTACTTGACTATTACCAGGCCAGACATCACTTATGCAGTCCATAGGTTAAGTCATTATATGGTTAAGCCAAGGAAACCTCATCTAGATGCTGTGTATAAAGTTTTGCAATACTAGAAGAATGAACTAGGAAAGAGGATATTGTTCTCATCAAAATCAGAGCTTCATGTCAAAGCTTTTGCTGATTCAGATTGGGCTTCATGCCCTGATATGAGGAGGTCTGTGATTGGTTTTAGTGTGTTCATTGGAGATTCTCTAGTGTCATGGAAGTCCAAGAAACAATGCACGGCTTCCAAATCTTTTGCAGAAGCAGAATATCGAGCTATGGCTATAGCTACTTGTGAAATTGTTTGGATATTGTATTTCCTTAGAGATATTGGGATTGAACACAAAAGGAAGGCCTTACTGTTCTGTGACAGTCAGGCTGCGTTGCATATTGGCTCGAATCCAGTTTTTCATGAAAGGATGAAACATATTGAGATAGATTGTCATGTAGTAAGGGACAAGATGCTTAAGAAAGTTATCAAGTTAATTCATGTGAGAACACACTATCAGCAAGTTGATTTGCTCACAAAAGCATTAGGATTTAATCAATTCTCTAATTTGATTTGCAAGATGGGAATGGTTAATATACATTCTGCAGTTTCCCTTGAGGGGGAGTATCAGAATATGGGGCAAAAGTGTGAGAAGCAAGAATCAAATCATGCCTTGACAGAAGCAAGATCAAGTGAAGCTGCAAAATTACAAAACAAAGTAAACGGCTAGTAGCTTGAGGACTAAAACTACTTGTAGCATTGTATTTAACAGTGTTAGTTTCCTCACATGAGCTGCTTAGTTATCTTTCTGTTCACACATGCATAGTTTAGAGTTAAGTGTTAGTTACTTAGTTTTCCCTTACTCTGTATTGTATATAAGTTGTAAACCTGATTCTTCTAATAAGACCGAGAAGTATTTTCCCAAATTCTTTGATAGCCATCCCCCCCCCCCCCCCCCAAGTTTCTTTTTTGAATAACGTCTCTTAAATTGCTTTATTTTAGGGTTACTAAAGCCTTTTGTTTTTGGTTACTTGTCGAAAATATATGCCTTGGTGTTAATAAATAAAATAATTATATATTATTAAACATATTTGACAAATTTATTGTTAACACATGATAAATTTTGAGCATCAATTCGTTAATAGAATATATTTTTGTATTAAATTTTAATTACTGTGAGAATATAAAAATATATCTAATATGGATATAATAGAAATTAATTATTTATCTCTTTTATTTTTTCTTTCTAATCAAATAACAGAAAGTTACATATAATACATTTTATATCGTCTCACTTTTCTATTAAACATATATAAACATATGTGAAAGTATATTTTTCTTACTTCTACTATTTTATTTTATCTCTTTCCACTTTTCTATCATTTCAATCAAACAAGCCTAAAATAGATTTAAATTGTTTTTCTTTCATTTGGTGGATTCTAAAGTTCCAGGGTATGTAATTGTGTTCGCTCTCCAGTGTCCAACAGCGTAAAGGCCTCTCGCTCAAGAAATGATACTCATGAAGCCCAGAAAAATCACTTCAGCTGAGCACAGTAACAGCCAAATGTTTCATAGAGAAAACAATTTAACTATTTTCTATATACGTATGTGCTGGGCTCCATTTGCAAGAGCCCTGTGATCCTGATCCAGTTGTAAATTTTGAGCATTCTTATTGTTTTCTATTTCTACCAGACACCCAAAGTTCAAATAAAATTTGTTTATCCAATGAAAAGCTTAAGTTGGGCTCGTTATTCTGGGCCTTTTTGGCGATCTGAAAGTGACAAGTCTCGTATGTAGGTTTGCTAATTGACGCCTTGTTGGGCCTCCATTAAAAAAAAAAGGTTTTGCAAAAAATGGGAAAAAATGAAAATGGTACGTATACGTAGATATTTATTTATTTTAATTGTACTTTTTATTTCTTACTATTAAAAGCCTTTTTTTTTTTAATAATACTATTGAATGCCTTATTTTCTTTTTAATTGGTGTTATTGGAAATTCATTTTGTAAATTTTTGGCTAGAATAATTTTTCTTGAGCAAAATATTGTTTGGTTGACAAAAGATGAGAAATTATTCACTCCTATGAGAGAAGTCCTCTCTCCTCTAACTCCAAGTGTGAGACCCACATTTATTATGAAAGGGAAAACTCTTAAGTAATTTTATTTTTAACAATCTGCAATTATTTTTCCATGAGCGAGTATGGTTTAAGCACCTAAGAATATTAATTTGAAAAAAGAAAAAGAAAATACTAGTCTTTGTCTTTTTTTATGGGAGGCGGTGGGGTGTTTAGATTTATAAACAAAGAAGATAGAAATGGATTTCAAAATAATGGAAGAAGGGTTTTTTTTTTTTTTTTTTAAATTTTTATGGGGGGCGGTGGGGTGTTTAGATTTATAAACAAAGATAGAAATGGATTTCAAAATAATGGAAAAAGAGTTTCTTAAGGATATTAATGAAGTTGATTGCTTAACTCATTTGTCCTTTATCAAATTAATTATCTTTGGTTAATTCTATTATATTTTTGGTATATGTAATATGTTAATGCTGAGAAGCAAGGAAGAGTGAGAAACTTTCATTCCCAAAATATAATGATGTGGGACCTCTCCATATTTATTTAATTTAAATATTTTTATGTCCCCATTCAGGTCTCCTTCTTTCTCCTTTCTAAGATGGAGTACTCTTGCTATCTGTTTATCACTGTCATTTCAAATTTAGGACTATATAATAAGAGCATTAAAATATTTTGTAACACGATTGTCACGTTGATTTGGTTTTGTCTAGCAAAATATGCAGTCCGAAAAAATCTTCACGGAAAGGGTCTTTCCTTCTCTCACAAGAAATATGAACCCTACAGGGGGATAATTTACTTTCTAATTAAAGCCAGGAACTGGGAAATTGGGAAGTTTTTGTGTAGAATATGTAGTCATTTCTGCAACCGTACATTAGTTTAGTGCAAAAAAAAAAGTCATTGACATTGATTCTTCTAATTATAAGCCATTAACGCATGCATATGCATCAGCTAGGTAACGTTGACGTCGAATGTAATTAATTCTTACCTACGCAAGACGTGATCTAATTAAGCAAATTGGACTAAAATAGTAAAATCAAGGAGCCAGTCAGCATTGGCCTTTTCTCACCCAAGGATGAGAGAGAGAGAGAGAGAGAGAGAGAGAGAGAGAGAGAGAGAAGGGTTCTCTTTACTTGGATGGAATTAGGGAGGAAGACCTAAATATTCAATGAATTAAGCAACCATAATTAACACAATAAAGTGAATAAACTAAGAAACCAATGTGATTGGGCATAAATAAATTTATGAACGGAGTAGTTATTCCATTACGATCATCATTTACTTGTGGGTATCACAGTTTTCCATTACTAGATTCTTGTTGTCCTTATCAAAGTCCACGTGATGCTATAGTGCCCCCAAATCACATGATGATATTGTCAAGTTTAGCCTAATATTATTTATAATGACTCGAGAAAAGCGTTAGGCGCTAGCCGTATATACACTTATATGTACCCAAAAAAATTAGTCAAGTTACAATTAGAACACCTAGTAATAATTATTTGATACGGGACTTAGACCTAGCAATGAAGTGACTATTCTTTTATAATTATTATTCAATCGTGTTTTCATTGTAGAGTTATTATTTGAGGAATAACTATTCTTTACTGAGATATTTCTTAAATAATGTAATAGCTATAAATAAATCTCAAAAACCATCATTGGCCCTCTCTCTCTCTCTCTTATTTCATAATATATTTAAAAATGATTATTTTTCAATAAAAGGTAACATTTATAATTGTTGATTGTGACTTTTTTTTTTTTTTTTTATTAAGAATCTCATGATTGTAATAATTTAATTAAAAAACTGTGGATAGGTATAAGCCTAGTTAAATTATATATGGTTTGAACTTTAATATATAAAAATCTAACAAATTACAAACTTATATTAATGAAAAATATATATATTTTTAAACAAACAAATATATATTATTTTTTAATGAAAAAAAAATATTTTTTAAATTCAAACCTATTTTATTATCATTAATTTATTAGAATTTAATATTTAAGATACATATATGGAGACACAGCAATTTTGAAAAAAAGACTATGGCATTGCATTATGCATGCATGATAGAATGTCATGCGAGACCTACAAAAAGTATAAATATAATTGTATATATTTTAGGAAATTAGATTTCTATTTGATTCTTATTCAATCATAAAACTAATACTCTACCAAACTAGCTAATGAGATTCATTCAGAATTTTATTTCATTGTTATCACTAAACAAATGTTTAGGAATATTTATTTCATTACAAAATCTAATATTCTTTATAATACTTATTTTTATTCTCAAACAATCATCATTTCACTATAGAAACCTATCCTAATTATTCAATAACTTGAACTAGTAAAGTTGGCAACTCATGCCTGTCATATTCTCAGTGTGGAATGATGAATGGTGTGAACGGTCATAGAGGGTACTGGAATTTTCAACATTTTTTATAATCTCATTTCAGCCTATTCCTAAGCCTAATCCTAACATAACATTTCTTGTAGAACTGGAAAAGATATATAAAAATACAATCTACTTAATGTTAGGTGGCTGCAGCCATCCCTGAAAAGCTAACAACAACTACAACAATATTATACCATTTTTGGGAAATTCTACCACTCAATTAAGGATATTAATTTAATTTATGTTGAGTTAAATAAATAATGCTAGAAGAATGTGATAGCTTTATGTTTTGTTGTTGTTGTTTTGAGAAGATAATGGCTTTATGTTGATTAAACCGAACAAGTCTTTATATTCCACTTTATGTGTTATTATGAACTTAAGTATTTTAATTTATGAGGAAATTGATAGAATATAAAGTAAAACAATAAGAACGAAAATGTGAGTTATTATTAGATTAAAGCCAAAGCCACACATATAAATTCGCAAATCAATTCTTCTGTCATCAATAATTTAATAGCCTGACCGTTCTGTTCATGTCTAAGATACATAGGACAGCGAGAAGAAGAAAACCCTATTTTCATAGGGTCTTACCATTTGAACAACTAATATAATGAAGAAGGGTTGTTTCTTCAAATTGTTGTTTATTTTTGTCAAATACACTGGATTATTGCCGCTGCAGCAAAGTTAATTAGGTCAGTGTGAGAGTAAGGACTGTAGTGAAATGCTAAGCCACTATTTGAAACTAAATATCCTAAAACATACATGACCATGCGTTTCAAAGGACCGATGAGAGGCTATTGCAAGCATGAAGGAACAGTGATTTCAAACATGACCTAGCTCACAATTGATGTCAAATATATGGATAATGTTACAATAAACATAATAATTTTCACAATAAATTTCACAATTGTTAAGTTGACAGATTATTATTAATTTTTATATGGGTTCATCATTGACACAATTTTGTTATCCACCATTATAACAACATGTCACCTTAGATAGTTGTGAATTATGTTGTAATTAGACTTACTAGACAAGATGTCAAAGAAGAAAATAACTTAAGAGCTAGTAAAGACTCCTCAATTTGACTTTACCTCTAAAATGTACAAAGATGTGGTCAGTGATTATAAGGCCTAGGTGCGTACGTAGGCCTAGCTATAAGACTACATGAGAAGATTATTAAGAAAAAAACGTTCACATGAGAAACAATTTCTCTATGTTAATTACTGTGTCATAGATATGCCAGAGTATACACGTATCTATGTGAGATAATTTTCCTTACCAAGATTTTCAAAGCCCAAAATCAAACCAGATCAAAGCTTCAGCAATCAGCAACCTCTCCTCGATCTCTGAGAGACTGAGACAAAGTCAGCTGGATTTTCCTTTTTGTTTTGACTAAACAAACTACGTACTAATAATTGTAACAAGAAATTGAATCACAGCAGCCTCAGGCTCTCATTAGCACAGTTGCATTCAGGTCAAAGTCGTAAACCAATTAAACAGACTAAACAATGTACACTCAAACAAGCATTACATAATATATACTTTACTACTTGGGGTGATAAACTTCTATAAGCTCTTCGTTTTCTTGCCTCAGGCAAATCCTTTGCATTTTTCTTTATCATACATACTCCTTTTCTACGAATATTTTGTCTCCAAACTTCAACAAATTAGTAATGGACAAAACTGCATCATCATCATCATCCTTCAAAATTCAACCTCCATCACATGGAAATCTTGTTACAATTCTTAGTATTGATGGAGGAGGTGTTAGAGGGATCATTCCTGGAGTCATTCTTGCTTACCTCGAGTCTCAACTTCAGGTAATATTTCTTAAGATTTCATGGAATTTCCCAAGTTAGTACATTTGAGAAATTCTAAGACCATTAAGGCTTATTGTATATTTGGTTTTAATCAAGTAACTCTATGGGTTTTGTGGTCGTAGGAGCTAGATGGCGAGGAAGTAAGGCTTGCTGATTACTTTGATGTAGTTGCTGGGACAAGTACAGGTGGTCTCATTGCAGGCATGTTAGTAGCACCAAATGAAAATAATCGACCTTTATTTGCTGCCAAAGATATAGTAACATTTTACCTTGAGAACAGTCCCAAAATCTTCCCGCAGGCATGGTAAATTTTGAAATGGGTTATTCATTCATATTGTGCTAATTAGTATATAGGTCAAAGTTTTGTACCATGCAAATCATATTTATATATACTGACTAAGGACGTTTTGCTCTTGGGTTTTCGTGAACACAGTGGAACATTTGCGTCAGCTGTGAATCTAGCGAAAATTTTAACGGGACCCAAATATGATGGAAAGTATCTTCACAAGCTCATAAGAAAGGAATTAGGGGACACAAAGTTACACCAAACCTTGACAAATCTAGTTGTTCCAACATTTGACATCAAGAAACTTCAGCCTACTATTTTCTCCTCATTTCAGGTTGTGGTGGTTTCTATGTTTTTTTTTGTTTGTTTGTTTTTTTAATTGTTTCTTGTTATGTTTATTTTTTATTGCTTAGAATATTAAGAAAAGACTTCAACCTTTATAGTTGGTTATTGCGTGGTAATCCCCTCTACAAATTGCTTTAATGAAGTTTTAGCAAAAGGGCATAGTTTTTAGAAGTTATCCAGGCCTTTAAAGAAAAATAGTTTGGCGAATTTGAAATACCATTGCACCACATTCTACCTAATAATTTTAAGAGTTATGATAATAACACAATTCTTATTATACAATCATCAATTATCATATATACATTGTCAGTTTGCCATATAGACCGAAAACACGATTTTAATTAAAATTGTGAATTCATATTTTAAAACATAATTTCACAATTTTAAACACGATTTCAAAAGAGTGTGTATAAAATACGTAAAATGAGCGTAGAGTAAGATTTTTCGTCATTTTAATTACACATATTTCAAAGGGATCATTTTGTTCATGATTTTATTTTTAACATTTTAATTGGAGAGGAAAGATTTTACCCTTATAAGTCTCTATTGGACACACTAAAAATAATTAAAGACCTAAAAGTCATTAGCACTTCCTTCATGAAATTAACATAAACAATATGTGCATATTTCAAACCTCTTCAAGCACTACTTTAAATTAAAATCTAAATTTTTTCCTTCAAATCCTAGTGCGCAACCTGATAGAATTGCAAAATTTTCATGCAGGTGACAAACCATCCAATCTTAGACGCTGCATTATCAGACATATGTATAGGCACCTCAGCAGCCCCAACTTATTTTCCTGCCCACTATTTTAGTAACCAAGATAGACATGGAAGCGTGCGAGATTTCAACCTTGTTGATGGTGGTGTGGCTGCCAATAATCCGGTAAAATCTTTTTTTTTTTTACAAGAATCAAATTCCTGCATAATTACTTATCAATCATGAAACTAATATGCTCGGTGTTGTGCTGAGTCAAGACACTGATCGCCATCAGTGAAGTGACCAAACAGATTATTAACAAGAACCCAGATTTCTCGCCAATTAAGCCCATGGCCTATGATCAATTGCTTGTGATCTCAATAGGGACGGGCTCGGACAAAAGTGAACAAAAATACAATTCTAAAACTGCTTCAAAGTGGGGTGTGATATCTTGGTTATATGAAGATGGGGATACTCCATTGATAGATTGTTACAGTGATTCAAGCAAGGATATGGTTGATTACCACAATTGTGTGGTTTTTCAAGCTCTTCATTCTGAACATAACTACCTTCGAATAGATGTAAGTCAGCATTTATATTCTCTCTTGCATGGATAATAATGCTATTGTTGCAAACTCTCGTTCACAAAAACCATTATTTTTAATCTTGAAATTAAAATCAATGGTGAATATTATTGTTTGTGTGAATGATATCTTGCGACAAGGATAGAATTATTCCTTTTGCATTTAGTTGAACAAGTGCATCTTGCATTTTGGTGGCGATTATTAACAAAAAAAATCCATATCATTTATTCAATAGGAACAAAAATTCCAAGAGAAAATTAAGCCCTTGACAGAGAAAGGGTGTATAGGTAAGTAGGTGATAGCTAGACAGGCAATCAAGCCAAAATTTATAGCAAGTCTGTGAATTAATTAATGTACACCATTAAGAAGATTATGAACATATAATAATAATTTAGTTAGTGGCCGAGCCACAACGACCCTCCTACCTACTCCTGAGAGTTTTGAAAAACTCCCTTGTAAATTTTATGGTTTTAAAATTCCCTGTAGCCAATACATAATATGGCCTCCCCAAACTGTTCATCGAAATATAAGATTGTCCCAATACCTCAAAATATGTTTATTGTATGTATAGTATTAAATTTACCTTTCGAATGGTTCAAATTTGTTTATTTGTTTATTTGTTTTTGGGTGAATTAATTCCAAATAATTTTTTTTTTTTACATATATTGACTATGATGAAGTCTTTTATTTATTTTTGAATTTGGCAGGGGATTGAATCTCACAATTGAATCGGTATTATATTTAGAGTAAATTGTCATAAAGTCATAAACTTTTAATTATTTTCTTTGTTCCTTTATGTGCTCTTTAAAAAAATTCTCTACATCATCATTATTACTAAATAAATAAGCATATAATGTCAAAATGAGCACATACGAATGTCAACAAACAATTAGTCATACTTTGAAAACTTAACTTCTTACTTCTAAGAGAAACCAGTTTCTCAATCAGCATATTCGTTGGGTTTTATTTTTAATGCCTGGCATGGACAGTTTTATTTCTCAATTTATTTTATAAGTAGTGTTAGAACCATAACTTTTGATATAACTTTATCTCAACTTGTTTATATGATGAGTTGTGAATGGTGAAATTGTCAACTTATATAGATCCACTACTTTTACTTCACACAATTTGCGTACGTAACATATTGTAACAAAAGTTATAGTCTTAGTATTTTTGTTTTTTTGATAGGTGAACTTCCCCTATGTCCCTAAAGAGTAGACCTCGCTCTTTCACTGACTTAAGATCAATGATAACGTAATAATAACGATGACAATGGGTGTGCCCTTGTTTGATCATAGATTGGAATAAAGATATTCACACAAATCGGTCAATACAGAGAGAGGGAGAAACTCTCAGAAAATTCTCTGTTTTCTTATTGAAGTACTACTTTTTCCAATTTCACGTACTATGCCATATGAGTAACTAGTGACTTTGTTCTTGAATGCTGGACCAGATTGATACGCTACACGGTAATTTGTCTTCTGTTGATGTATCTACGAAGGAGAACTTGGGAAATCTAGTGAAAGTGGGCGAACAGTTGCTAGAGAATCCAGTTACTCGCCTAAATTTGGATAATGGTCGCTATGAACCTGTTGAAAATGGTGGAACCAATGAGGCGGCACTAAAAAGGTGGTAACACTTTCCTTCTGTTGACCTTTTAAGTTTTTCTATAAATTAAGGATCCATATTCCATGATTCATACTTGAAAGTAGACATCAATTAGCTGAAAAAAGGACATAGAACTGACCATAATTTAGTTGATACTATGGTTTTGGCTAGTTGAATTGATCATAAATGTTAAACAAGCAAACCAGCCAAGCATGTAGCATCCATCTCTTATACTGATTTTTTACATCGGGTCCAATGCTTGCAGGTTTGCAAAATCACTTTCGGATGAGAAGAAACTCCGAGACTCAAAATCACGAAGCAACAAAGGCGCAAATTAGTGATCTCCGTTTCTTTTATGCTACAAATAGGACGAATAAAAGTTATAAATTGATTTGTTTTTTACTTCAGTCATAAACTGATGGATCAGAATAATTTGTAATTTTTTAAGTGCTAAGCAAGAATTACAGACAATAATAATACGAGGAATTCACAATAAGTGGCACTTCCCTCCGGCCTTCTAGGGCTTAATGCCCAGGCTAAGAAAATCAATCTGTTGCACTAGTTTACTCCTAATATGCTTCCCCTTCCCCCACTCCCGACATCAACATGCATGCTCGACAATTGACATTCTCTTATTTTTCATTTTCTGTTATCTCAGAAAGACCAATGATTTAAAAGAAGCTATTTTTATTTATTCATTTAGAAAGAGAGCCTATTTCTTGAGATATATGAGTAACATATTTGACAATTTCCTTTTCCCTTAACTGTGCCGTGACATTAGGGAGCTTTTAGTTCCTCAAACAGAATAGTGAGGCCTGAGAATAGAATCCCTAGTGTTAGATGTTTTTCAATCTTCTATTGCAACCCATAAAATATGTGCAGAAGGTTTCATGCAAAGATCAAACTCCATGCAATATGAATATATATATATATATATATATAGTTGGGGGAAGAGGGCTTTGCACCGGGAACGTCTCAGTTGAAAACACTTGACATCTCCTTGGACGCAATACGAATTAATATTACAATCATTAATTATTTAAGCCCAATGATACATCTCCTACCATCTCTAAAGATGCAATCAGCCCCTCCTGTCTTAGATGGTATTAGTTTATATTTCCACTTCAGGAGCCTAGTTGAAATGAGAAGCAAATACTCCACAAAACACAATAGATGGAGCCATTCCCAAGGACTGTTGATCATCCGCCAATCTCTGGCCCTTTATCCGGGTGATAACATCAAGGGCAGTGGTTCCATGAATCTGCATAACAACTACCAGTGCAAGCCTGCAAATAATTATTATAATATGACTCAGATTAGAACAGTTCTGCAAGTAGCTACACAAAAGGAATCACAATCCCATTAAACACTTGAATAAATCATCTATTCATTTCATCAGTGGCAGACTTTTCAAACAAAATCAACACCGTATGGTAGTGCACAAATATGAACATTAATGAAATTTGGAGAGCCAAAAATGCAATTTAACCGAGGTTATATAATGCGAGGCTTGCCCTTTCAACTACTTCCGCAAAATGGAAATGTATGGCTCAAATGGAATCAAATAATATTTACAAAATAATATTAACAAATATATTTCAGATATAGTACTCATTTACACTCCAGATTACGCAAATATTTGCTGAATGACCATCTCAGCATTTCCATTGTACTGTGCAAGAAGATGAATAGCGTCTGCCCTTGGCAAAGCTAAAAACTCCTGCAACCAAAATATGAGAAAATCTTGTAAGAAACAAATTTCTGACAAAAGATACTAATATAAGTTTAGAAAAAGGAGGGGCAGGGGGTCAATTATGTGAATTAAAACAGGTGAAAGCACTTAGAAAAACCTCAATGTAGTTAAAAATAGAGGTTAAAGACAAAGTGGTTCAGAACTAGAAACACCACAAAGACGTGAAAAAATCGAGCACAGGCATAGGCCCTGATGCCAAGAACACACTAATGCTTTCGGGTGATGATAGTAATTGAAGTATTCCTACACATGTGCAGCGTTAAAATTTCTTGTGTAGAAAAGAGAATCCTTTTTGACTGTGAAAAAGAAAACTCCATAAACTTTTGCCCTTGCACTACTAAGTTGTAGAATGGAAAGGACGTCATGATGAAATTTTCTAGTGTCATTAAATGAGCTTGCAGCAGAAAAAATTATTTAGACTTCACAGTACTAACCAGTAAGATATATCCAAAACTCACCATTACTTTAAGAATGGCATTTTCATCACAGACAACATCTCTAGATGATACTTGAGTTGGACTGCTACCATCTTCTGAAATCCTAGTGCTTGAAGATAGTGTAACTTGAGAAGATCCAAGGGCAGAACTGTCAGCATTTGAATTCGACATAGCAGCAGCAGTGAGCAAGGGAGTGTTAACTTCTTTCAAGGAATCAATTTTCAAATGGCTTTCAAATCGATCTTTACACATTTGAAGTTTAAACCACTCATTATGGGTGAAAAGTGTTGCTTTCATTATTTTCATTAGCCGGGGTTCTTCAATACCAAGCCTTCTACCAATTGCAACCTATCCAAGATTTATAAGAAAAAAAAAAGTATTTAAATTCGTACTGATGCTGAGGATAAATAAGTACATTCATAGCATCACTTGCTAAAGAGAAATGAATTAGTTCTGCAAGTCAAACCATACCTGGAGTGAAGTTGAAAGGGCATGCAAAGGCAAGCCTTTCCCAAGTGCATCTTCGTTAGGTTGGAGCAATGCCAACAATGTCTCCTTCAAGGGCTTCAGCAAGGGAGGGTCACGAGCAGCTAAAGGACCTAAATGGGAGCATGCAACCCTCAGAGCACTAGAATTGTCACCAGAGCTGACCAGCTTAAGGAATTCAACCTAAAGCAGCAAATAGAGCAAACAGTTACATTTTATTGGTAAGTAACACAACCTCACCCTCAACGAGAGGAGATGCCATTTTAGCTAGAACTCATAGAAATTTCATATAAACATAAGGACAAAGTTCATTTTACACCCTTTACATTTGGATCAATTGTCATTTGGACTTGAAGTTTAAATTTTATCAATTTGGTCCTCTTAAGTTTACAATCATTATCATTGTGGCCATTCCATCTATATTATGTGAGCTTTGTGCACTGGATTTTCTAAAAGCAATTAGGGGTAAAGCTGTCTACCAATCATCTCTAAGACCTTGCAAAAGTGTGAGTTTTGTGCATTAGATACAACTATTGATTGTACCCAAAAAATAAATAAATAAATAAATAAATAAAGGTGAAAATCACCCCACTCATTCCATGAACCACCCAAAGCAACAGAAAACCACCCCCTTCCCTGCTAACCAACCCCATGCCAAAGCAACCCCTCTTCCTGTGACCAAACCCATCCCCCAAAGACCTGATATCTAAAACTCCAACACCACCAATAGTACCCAACATTAACACCCATGGTCAAAACACCACCCATAGTACACAGCCATAATCCCCCAAAACTCCTAAGATCCACACACCAATCAAAGCCACAAGATCCACAAATGATATAACCATAACCCATTTGCTGCACCAATTGAAGCCACAACACATGCATAAAGCCACTCACATACACGAATCTGCAGTGTGAGGTGGGTTCATGGAGTGGGGTCGGTTGTTTGGTTAGCGTGGTAGAGAAGGGATGGATCATGATGAAAAGGTAGTCACAAGGGGCAATAGTGTTGGGAAAGTCAAAACCATTTGGGAGTCTAAGGGAAGGAGTGAAAAAAATGGGTTGGTATTGCTTGGTCTGGCCTTGGGGCTGAGATGTGAAGGAAAGGACAGCTGGGACAAAGTGTTCGAGGAAAGCCCCAAATGGGTTTTGGCTTCAAGGATGATAAAAGAGGAGCCTTTGATCAAAGGATCCAATTGTTTCAGGGCAACGAGCTTGGGTGAAGGTGGAGCAACATGTTGCTTTAGGTGGCAATAGGGAAGAGAAGAGCAGTAACGGCGGAGCGGCAAGGAAGAGAAGAGGGGCTAGGTTTGAATGCACTAAAAAATAATTTTTTATTTCATTTCCTAAATATTAGAAATTTTGGAAAACATTTTTTAATGAATAGAAATCATAAAAAATTAAAACTACGTCCTTTTAATGTCACTATCGGAAAGTTTTCTAATTGCACTGGCCACATTGACAACAGTTGCAAACTTGGCCGAAGAAATTGACGAAGTTGAAACTTCAGGGACTAAAATGATAATTACCACAAACTTGGAGGGTGTAAAATCAACTTTAGCCTAAACTTTATATTAATAGAAACTATTTCTTTCATAGAAGCCATGGGTCATATGGTATCCACTAACCTGCTTAAGTTGGAACAACAGCGTAGGATTTTGCACAAAAAAGTTTGGATCCATAGCATTAACTTCTTCCACAACCTCTGCAGCCATTCCCTTGCTAGCTAGTTCCTTCATCCATAGCACAATATCGTACTTATCCTCCCTGCTACTAATATCTAACATGGAGGGTCTCCCTGAACCCTACAGAACAGTATTCTGTCAATAATAAACTTAACACTTAACACAAGGAATAACAAAAATTATCATGCAAGTACCTCTCGTTCATTTGAGAAACATGTGCTGGAAAACAGGGTAGTCGTGCTAAGCTCTTGCTTGCTGCATAGGTCAAAAGGAATACCATGTATTAAACCTTGGTCATCATGTCTTCCCCTCCAACGCTTGCGTTTACTCCTTTCTCCAGTTCCATGGGTTCTATGTCTCTGCAGAACCCTTGGATTTTCAGGCAGATGCAACCCACTGGTGCTACAGTCTTCATGGTTGCACGTTGGCTCACAAGCATACCGTAACTCAACATCCACTCCTTGCCTACTACTCACATCAGCATTATTTTCAGGAGAAGCATCCATGTGAGTATTATTAATGGAGGTCTCACCGTCGGAATGTTTATTGGCACCAGAATCCACTTCAAGAGAACAATTTCTTGATGAACAATACCCAGGCTCTGGTTGATTAACTTTAGGTTCGGAAACTGTTTGCATGTCTGATGCTGAAATCATGATGAATAGGTTGGTAGGAAATAATCAGAGTATTGGAAAAAGAATAAGAATAAAAAAGCAGCAAAATTTGATTTTTACCTGAAGTGGATGCCATGCTAGAATCCACAATTCCCCTATAAACACAATACTCACAAACAAGCTCATCAAGCATGGAAACATCCAAACTCATTGTACATAATTCATTCTGCAACAAACAGAGACAATAATAAAATCATTTAAAGAGCATAAAGAAAGCATAATGTTTAAAATGATATAACACAAAAAATGTTTGTGTTGAAGATTTAAATTCAGAGGAACAGCAAACATACAACTCAAATAGATATAAGTAGATGAAATAAACATTTCCAGCTTGCCCTTTTTGTTTCTTCTTCTTTGGTTGCTCGGATGGTATATGTGTCCTTTTCCAGGTATTAAATAAATATATACAATTTTTGCATTCGTAGGTCATATCATCTTTTTTTTAATAAAAAAAGACCTCCAGAAATGTTAAGATGCTCATCTTAAAATTACAGGTAAAACTAAGGGTAATGCTGGGATAGAATTGAATGTGATCTCTAGGAAAGGAATTTCGAAAGAAGAAGCTTTACAGATATCTCCTAGGGAGCTTGACTACTAGGTTTCTATTGGCTCAACCTTTGAATAAAGGCTAGACGAATTAGGAACACCTCTGTAGATGACTCAATTACTCAATTATTAATAAACAAGAGAGAGAGAGAGAGAGAGGATGATGGAAAAGTTTAATTTAATTCTCAAAATGCACAACTAGTATTAGATCATAATATATATGCCTCTCCCATGCCTCCTCACAGGGTGCCTCCAAAGAGAGCCACAAGTACAAACATTGGGAGTCAACAACCTCTTAGTGAAATCAATTAGCCATTCTATTGTGGGTAAAAGACATTATTAAGCCTCAGGATCAGGGTAGTAAAAGATAGATGAAATTCAGGATATGATGAAATAAAGTCTAGATAGACTAATATTAGATAACCTGAAATGCCAGAAATAAATCACCCTTCGAAAATCTCAAGCTATCAATTGCCCCTTGTCTTGTGAGCTCTACAGCATGTGCAAGAGCTTGAATGTCCACCTGGTTTTTAAAATCAAACACGCAAATTAACAAACTTAATAATAATAAAATCAAACATGCAAACTCAATACTGTTCTCAATGTGTCAGCCCATTAAGATGCTAACATTATAAGATAATCCACATTTTACCTCTGTCTAACATCTATGGACAAATAGCTGTGATTTGGAACCAAGGACAATTAGCTGTAATTTCAAAACCTCACCTCATCAAAAGGAGGTGCTTCATACAGACTCTCATGTGGGGTTGCAGGGGGATCACGTTCCTCAAGAAGCAACCTCTGAGTAAGATCTGAAATGGGTGATACAATTCCTTGACGAAAGCAATATACTTTGTGTATGCTGCATAACATACAGAAAATTGAAAAATAGAGAGTCAATCTACCACATGCATCACAAGAACACATGCATCTGAAGAAATAATAGTAATAAAGTGAAAGTGAATTAAGAATAAAAGCTCAATGATAACCTTATCAAATATCTCAATGTCATGGAAAAGACTGGATCATATGCATGTAAATGAGCTCTTAAGACAGATGACATCAATCCTGCAATGTCAAATCTCTTCCTCTCTGACCACTGAAAAAATAAAGGATGAAAGTTTATCCATCTAACACATATACTGTCTATTAAAAGCTTAATATATGAATATAACGTACATTTTTAATGGCAATACCAAACTTCATCTCTCAACTAAAACATCATATGATTATAAACGTCGTCTAGAAATTAATTGGAAGAGAAAGAACAGTATTGAGTATTTAGTAATGTTGAAGCAAAAGCAATCATGCCTAAAATTAAATAACTTATGGGATATGTACACAAAGATACAAATACAAGCCACAAATTGACACAGCAAATGTATGGAAAAAAACTTGTGCCTTCCACATCGCACATAAGTTTGGTTATAAAGTATTTGCTTCAGAACGTCATAAAGAATCACATTAACCAAATTCAAGGAATCCAAGGAATTGCTAAGGAAAAAGAACATCATATGCTCACTTAACATTCATTATTATTATCTAAGATCCCTATCATTTTTGCGGAAGAGAAAGGACCAGCAAACACAGAATCACTTTAACAACCACCCACACTAAATTTTGGAACCATAAAGCAAAAGATATATTTCCAAAGGAAACAAAAAGGGAAATATTAAAAATATTTTAATTTTTGAAAACGAAAAACTCACTTTAATAGACTCAGTTGAGTAAAATTCCATTGCTCTGCCCCAAATAACAAAAATCTAAAATTCAAAAATTAAATTCTTCCGCAAGCCTACGTAGACTTAGTAGCAAAAATAAAGAACAATTGAAACCAAAGAACCAACTGCACAAAAGTACCTTTTTCTTCACTTATTACCATGATATTCTAAACAATCTCTCATCTTGGTACTTGACAAGTTGGTGAGAAAAACAAATATGCAATCACTATTTATAAACATTTTATATGCAACAAATTCTAGAACACCATTATTATTGTAAAGCTTTCAAGATTGTTGAACGCATCACAAGTCACACTGTATCCACATTTTCAGTGGATATTTATATTTGGAAGAGGGAAGAAAAAACAGAATTGATATGAATTACAATATCATGTGATTAATAGGTGACTCAACCAATTGATCTTTGATAAATAAGAGCTAACACAAATATAAACAAATAACAGATAAATCAAAGAGTTACAACTGTCTACAAAAACAACAAAAAGTAAAAGAAATCCATAAAAAAATCAAATACATCGCACCTCATTTGCCACTGGAGAAGTTTTATCAGCTTTGTCATATATAAAGGCCAGAAGAACATGTTTGAACTCCTCATATGCTTCCTTAAATACAAATACAGACCTCTGTCAGAATTCACTACTAAACAAGAGAACAATTAAATTCAACTTAATAGGTTCCAAAAAATTTGTTATAAAAAATAAATCCAAACCACAGCAAACAACAACCCAGGCTTAGTCTCAAAATATTTGGTCAGCTTTAGATCCTCAATAGAATAATCTATTTCTATGGAAAGTCAAACTCTTTGTTACCTCCTAAATTGACATGTCCTTTTTTCCTAATTCTACTAATGTTATTGTAGGCCTTCCTCTACCGTTTATCATTCCCTCAACTTGATTCAACTCACTCTTACTCACTAGTGCATTAAGTTCTAACTTTCACATGAAACAAACCATCTTAAGCAACTCCCCCTTATCCATTCATAAATAGGGGACATTCCCAACTTTAAGCAAATTTCATCATTTCAAACCTTATATTTCCTTATATTTCCACTTATTTATATTAACATTCTGATTTCAGCTACACTTAATTATAAATGTTTCTCCTTAACAGCCCAACGTTAAATACCATAGAGAATAGCTGATCTTTACAGGTGTTTCATTTATAAAAAAAAAAAAAATGATAGGTGACGAATACTTTTATTTAAAAAGTAGCTAACCTGAGTACATTGGGGAAGATGTTTTATAAAATTTTCCCTTTAACTAAATAGGTATTCTACTATCACGCAATTCTTGTAATGCACTTCTCTACTCCATCCACCTGATTTCATCCTATGATTCATATCCTCTTCAATCTCTCCATCTTTATGAATTATTGATCCAAGATATTGAGAACTCTTGCTCTTTGGTATCTTTTCCAAAAAACAACAAACAAGGCTAAAAAATTATTCAACTCCAAGAGGGTGCTTCAATGTAGGCATATTGGCTGAAGAAGCAGAGCTGGAAACAAGGGGCAAAGCCAATACAAAAACTGGGTAAAGTTCTAAAATAGCTCCTTAACCTATAGGTTAAATAATTATTCTAATTTGGTAGATTAGTGTACACTAAAAACATGAGCCAACTTCTTAGTCATAGGGTCTGTTTGGATACCGCTTATTTGTTAAAAACTAAAAACTTATTGTTGAAAACATTGTAGCAAAATAATTTTTAAAGGTGTAAATAGTGGTGTGGGACCAAAATTTACCAAGAAATCTGTGTTTTGCTGAGTTTGGTGGTCCATAAACAATGCCGTGGGACCTACCATTTTTTAGCAAAATGCACAAAATTTTCATCCCAACCCTTTGCAAAAGCATGCATAATAACATACTTATGACACATAAAAAACTACAATCCAATTTCATGTATTAGAGCTACTAAAAACACGAAGTCATAAAGCTTTTGTGGTCAAAACAACATTTTAAAATCAATCTTCAACAAGAAGGAAAATCCTAAAACCAAATAGTTTGAGCTTTAAGGATTTTTTTGTAGGGTCTACAACATATGTAACCACAGTGGGTTCAAGATATAATTCACTAATCTAAAATAGCCTTGAAGATGGAATCTACTCTGATTGCTTTTTCAATGCCATTACAGATACATTAGATGACAATGAATGAAAGCTAGCAATTTAGATATCCAGTAGGTCATATTGGATTCCTCATAAGACCCAGTGACAGGTTGAAGGAGTGATCTTCCAATCACATGATAAAAGGTAGCAATTCAACTAATCATCCTCTATGATGACAACCCTCTTATTTAAAGAATAGACAAATTAAATGTGCCCAAATACAGTTGTAAATTCCAAATGATGCAACAAAAGAAAATGAACAGAGACAGAGACAGAGTAAGAAAGAAAAGACGCCTCAACCAATGGGAGGAATTGAAAAAAAACAATAAGCTTGCAACATTTCATATGATTTCAAGTTCCACTTCACATGATTTTTGTTTTTATAAGTAAAATTTCATTAAAAGAAAAGACTAAAAGGGCACCACCCATGTACATAGGGAGTGTAAAACAATACTCCAAATTAAATGCTCTAAGTACATTGATCTAGCAACTCAAGCAAAGCAGTAAAGGAAAACAGCCCAGAAGCATTTATCCACTCAAACAAAGTATTGAGGAATAAAAACTTTAGTCATAAATAGATCTTTCATAACCCTCAAAAGTCCGAGCATTCCTCTCCCACCAAATAATTCCACTTTATGAATGTTTGCAAGCAATATGCCTACAAAGTTTCAGACCAATGGGCGTTTATATATATATATATATATATAGAATTGGGTTCAAGTTACACCTAATATAACTTTAAGTGATATTACACCACTCAATATTTTTTAATTAGATGCGAATTTTGACAAATCCACTGTTAAATTACATTATATTTGTATATTCTCCATGCTTACAAATTTCAAGATGATGAAAGATTGATAGTCATGTCATCAATCAATTGTTTATATTCAAGTTTTTGTAATTTAAAATAATGCATAAAAAATGAGTTTATAGATCGAATGGTAAATAACATCCAATTGACAAGAGTGTTAAGAACATATAAAACATGTAATTCAATGGTAAGATTTTCAAAATATGACTTTCATAACAAGTTTTTTTTTATAAGTAAAGAAAATTTTATTTAAAGACATAATAATGAGTCACCTAAGTATACTAGAAGTATACAGCAAAGGACCAAAATAATTAAATACAAAAATTACAAGCATCCATCAAATCATAGACCGAAAAAATAGAATGAATTCCTATTATAGACATCCAATCCGATAGAGTTTTAAAGAAGAAAAGTTTTAAATCAGCTATAGTTCTTTCAGAATCTTCAAAACACTAGTTGTTTCTCTCCCGCCAAATGCACCACATTAAACAAAAAGGGACAGCCATCCAAATAACACCATTACGATGACGAATTAAATTTCCTTGCCAACATGCAAGGAGCTCAACCACAGTATTTGGCATCGCCCAATAGATACCAAACAAGGTGAACACCATAGACCACAACTCATAAACAATAGGACAATGTTGTAAAAGATGGTCTACCGATTCTCCATTACTTTTGCACATATAACACCAATCTAGAATCAACCCTTCTTCTTACGTAAATTATCAATAGTCAAGATAGTTCCTAAAGCTACAGTCCAAACAAAAAATGCAAGTCTGGAAGGAACATTCTGCTTCCAAATACTTCTCCAAGGGAAGGACTGAGTACATACCCCCAACAAAGCCTGATAATAACTGCTTACCTCAAAGCCCTTGCTCTTAGCAGGTGTCCAACACATCTTATTCTCACCAATACCTCTAAATGAGACTCTATATATAACATACCAAAAAACAGACATAGGTGTAACATTATTTAGAATTACACCTGGTGTAACTTGAACCCAACCTATATATATATATATATTGGCATTAATGCTCCCAATAAAATTCTAATAAATAAGTGCTGACTCCAAGCATGCTAACTTCCATTTCTTAATAATAAAGCCTACTGGCACCATTTGAAACATCTATCTTCTTCCAAATTTTTCTAAAGTGCATATATTCGTGGGTTCAATTGGGGGATGTTTTAAAAAGGCACTGCACTATTAGGAACTCAAGTAAGGAGAAGTCCTACCATAAGGTCCTTAAGGGGTAGAACATAAAGGTTCCCTTGTAAGGGTAATAGAGTAAATTTGTGCCTCCTGAGGTCAATTTTTTCCTCAATACAGCCAGATAATAATTTGAGAGAGAGCTAATTTGGCCCAAATTAGTGCCCTAAGTTTAGGGTAAATGGAAAAATCAATGGATTATCTTTTACTTCGTTGCTTGGTAGAAAGAGAGTCGCAAGGATTACTAGTGTTGGTAAAAGTGCGCTGAAGCATGCTTAAAGTGCAAAACCCAAGTCAAATGCGCTTTTTGCACAAGCAAAGCGTCTTTGGAAAAGGGCACTTTAGTGAGCTTTTCTAATAAGCCTAAAGCACAAAAAAGTGCTTTTTTAAATTTATTTGTTAAAACTAAATCACTTAGTAAATTTAACTGTTAGATCCTAATGTATCTTAATGTTATTGATATAGGCCCTTGATTTGCTATAGAAAAACCAATCTTATGGTCTAATAGAATACACATAAGCCTACCTTTCAATCCCTAGTCACAAATTCAAGAAGACATTAAAAATATCTAGTGACCAAGCTATCTCACCACACAGATTGGACTAGAGTGCTAGAGCTACTGAAGTTGAAGAAGAAAGATTCAACATGAGATCAAGAGTGAGGTAACTAATAGAGCAACAGGTTCATGTTCTTGTTCGCAACATACTCCTAATAAGAGAGAGCGATGCAAAGAATGTGGAGACAAATTTATTTTAATTTAGTCTTATTTAATTTTAAAAATCAATTGTATTTTTACAATTTTCCCATTGGATTTTATTTAGGTATTATTAAATAATTAGGTTATTCGTATTTTATTTACTTTCTCAAAGTCGAGTACTTTTGTAATTCGGTGATTGGGTTTTCCCAAATCAACAAAATAGAATTAGGGTTGAGTTATAATAGTCTATAATAAGCATGCAATTATGATCCAAGGAAGACTGTTTGCTTGATTAACAAATTTTTTAGTTGAAATTTTCACAATGGTCTGTTGCTAATACCAACCTAGGAAGCACAGATACAGAGATACTCCATTTTTGCTCAAGTACTGGTATCTAATATGTATCCATACCAGATACCTCTGCATGTGTGTCCCAATCTTTTTTTTTTTTAAAGTGTCAATATGTCCAGGATACGCCCATGATAGTCCCTGATACAGCCCAGATATGGTCGTAACCCAACACCCCGATAGTGAGAGAGAGCCCAAATTTATGAGGATTTTAATTTATATTTTATATATACTGGGTCAATGTTGAATTCTAGTTATATTTTATTTACTCTTTTGGATCTTGGTTTGTATTATAAACATCATTTAATAGTCATGGATTCACTTTATTATCCATTATTGCGCTTAAATTGATATATGCTTAACAATATAACAAATATAAATAAAACTATATTTTAATTTTAATTAAAACAAGTATCCCCACTGTATTGTATCCTATGTTTTCAGAAATTGTCATATCGCAGTATCCCATATTGTACCATACCTGAAAATGTACCCATGCTTCTTAGGTTCCAACTAACCAAAAGTGCTGATTCCTAAATTTTGTTTCTTCTTACTTAGTGCTGCTTCCAGGTAAGGCTAGGTGTTGATTCCTAGAATTTATTTTACTTTTGGTTGTCCTACACCAAAGTTTGGAACCAGAGCCAAATTTAATGTGTACCAGAATCAGGCACACAGCTTTTTTATTATCATGGAACAAAAACTAGCAACTTTAGTGAAAGAACAAATTGCACTAGCACACCATGACCATATTAAACCTCATAGCCTTCCATACATATTGTCAACAGATGTTTCTATATCACCAATGCAGCAAGAAGAGCATACCACAAAGTCTAAACAGCAAGCTGAAATAACTAAACAATGGGTAAAAAAACTTGATAAAAGCCCGCTGAAAAGTCAAGCATAATGCTTACCACTGCTAAGAAAGATTTCCCACTACTTGATAAAGGGAAAATTCAACAAGAGAGCAAAGAATTAGAGGGTGCAAATGTGAAAAATAACTTTGATGCATCCACTACTCATCAACCTTCCATAGTGCATGAAGTGGAAATGCTCGATACAATGGTGCTTCCTATAGATCAAGACAAAGCTATATTGTTTGCAACATTGATTCCACCCATTCATTTTATCAGTCCAAAAAAATTTAAAGATATGGTGAAACAGAAAGCTACTTTGTTCTTAGTATTGCTAAAGGTGCTTCAAGAGGTAGTACAAATATGACATGCGAGAGTTCTTATCATTCAACACTTCAAAACTTGAGGACAAGTTTTTTTTTTTTCCCAACCAAAGGACAATGATGCAAGCAGCGCGAAGAAAAATTATTTTAATTAATTATTGTTTAATTTTATATGTAACTTGTATGTTTACTACTTGTACATTGGATTTTATTTTAAGTCGTATTAGTTCATCAGGTAATTAGTATTTTATTTAATTTACTAGGCTCAAGTATATTTTTCTAATTCAATAATTGGGGTTTCCTAAATCAACGAAAATTAAGGCTAACTTTGTACTCCAACAAAACCGTCTGCTTGATCAATAAATTTCCATTGAAATTCTCTCAATGGTCTGTTGTTGATTTCAGCCAACCCCAAGTGTTAATTCATGATTTTTTTTTCTTGCATGGTGATGAATCCAAGCAAGCCTATGTGCTCATCATTCCTAGGATATTTTTATTTTTATTTTTTCAGTTCTTCAATTTCAGTATTGCTTCCGATTTGGATTTATCCTTAATTTAGATGTACATATGGGTAACATGATGAAGGTGTGATCTCAATGGTGACAGTCCTATAATTAATGAGGATGATGAGGCTAGTGATTTAGGATTGCATTGCATTGCATTGGTTTTTTTATTTATTCATGCACTTTATTTTGATCATGGTTATGTATATCTTGTAAAGCACAAGAAAACTATATATCATTAGTTGATCACTTAATACTCATATTGTCTATCAATAATTGTTTTCAAATTGAGTAATAGTACGTTCATAACATTTTGACAACAAATCCTAGTTGGCAAGATGTTATTAGTGAGTAAAAAAGTGATATTAGTGGTGGGCCCAAATTAGAAACAGTAATAACTTATCACCTAGAATTCGTTGTGAAAATGTTAATGTGAATTTTACATCAATTAGGTGTGTACTTTACTTATAAAAAAATTATTAAAAAAAAAAAAATCAATTAGGTGTGTACTTGCACTTTGCATGTAGGCTCCAAAAAAACCTTTGTACTTAAGTGTGCCTCGTTGGGGAATACTACTCTTGCAGTTTGGAATTATTTGGATTTTTCCAAAATCTGAGTTTGAACTTAGGAAAGGCTGGTATCAGTGGCATGGGAAGTGCCAGTCTCAAAAATAGTGTTCTCATGTGTACTTATCATCCACAAAAGAAAAAAAGAACAACTAGTGTTCCACATAGACCTCACTCTCCATTCCATTCTTTATGGAAGAGGGAAGTGCCATTTGAGGAAGCTCAATTTTGAATCAAACCTAGCTTATTTACACATCCCTTTCCTATTCCCAAAGCAAGTTTGATATATGCATTCATAGCTAACACAATTCCTACACTAGGAAATAAGAATTACCGTATATATAATAAAATTGAAAGAAAAATAGAGAATGCAAAAAACAATGGAATTGAAATTACCGGATAGGCATCAAGAGCACAAGGCGCGAGAGCTGTCCTCAGACAAGCAATTGCAGAGTCGCGATCTTCGACAGTCCCTTTCCTCAACAGCTCTATGAATTTCTTCACCAAAATTTTGACCAAACCAAAAAAAAATTCAGAAATTTAATCAAATATTTAAAACAGATAACAAAACGCAGCGTTTGGTTGCCTCGGAAAAGTAAGGAAACAAAACAAGAATATTAAATAGAATTCAAATTGTACATATGCCTCCAGCATCTTCTCGGCAACCAAGCAGAGCATAAGACACTCACCTGTTTGTGTAAGCGGAAGAGAAGGCGATGATCATCGAGAATGAAAGGCGCGTGGGAGCGTAGGAGATCCATGGCGATATCAATGTCACCGGCCTCCAACGACCGTCTGATCCTCCATATGATCAATCTCGAATGGTAAGACGAAGAGGACATCGAAGAAGAAGGAGGGGGAGGTGGAGAGGAAGAGAATGAGTCTTCGATGAGCTTCTCTGATTTGGCGAAATCGATTACTAGAGCGTCCAGGGCTTCCCAATTCACCGGCGTCGAATCCATATCGCTCGCTTTTCTTTTACTTTTCTTCTGCAAATTTTCTCGGGAAAATTTGTGAGAATTGAGAGTATGCGAGAAAGTGAGGGAGAAAACTGAAAAATCTTACTGTTCGGTTCCGTGAGGATATAAAATTCTCGGTGAGAAAGAAAGGCGGCTATTATATTATTTATTTGTCATTTATGACTATATATGTGAAATGTGAAATGTGAGGTAAAAATATAAATATTAAAAAAAAATGGAAAGGAAATTGGACTTTATATAGGTGACAGGTGTTTTTATATTGGATGAGAAGATTTGGGTAAGCTACCTGCTGTGTGAAATTTCTATTTCAATGACGGCTACGTGGAAGTGCAACTATCGAATAATAATTGTTCATTAATAAATAATAATTGATCATTTATTGTCTACTCTTCTCCTCCTCCTCCTCCTCCTCTTCTTCTTCTTCTTCTTCTTCTTTTTTTTTCCTGGGTAGATGATAATTGATTTTTGTGTAAGCTCTTTCTATTGTGTGAGATGATTTTTTTTTTTTAATAATTCGATAATTGAAAAAAATAGCATAGCATTTTAACGTTCATATTGAAAACATCATGAGATGTTGATTGATTATAAAACTATTATCGAATATATAATTCTTGTGTCCGATTGTTTCTTATTTTTTTAAAAATCACTATTCATTGTTTGGCACTAATTGAGACCATAATTAATTAATTTTTGTTTTAATAATAGCTTCTTTTAAAAAGCCTTTTCCTTTTTATAAATAGTTTCAAACGGAAGAATGGCATGTCTTGTATTATTGGTCGAGCTATTGATCATATATTTATTTATTGTGTAATGAAAGTTAAGTTTTAGAAATTGTGATTGTGATAAATGTTGGGAGAGTATATTATGTTATTGAACCAATGATCTTATATTTATTTATTATATAATAAAATTTAGGTTTTAAAAAGTGTGGGCGTGATAAATGGATAATCTTCCCTATATATTGTATGTTTTGTGTTATTGGTTGAGCCATTGATCATATATTTATTTATTATATAATAATAATAATAATTAAGGTTTTAAAAGTGTAGTTGTGATAATCTTCTCTAGTACCGTATATATAACAAAAGCGCTTTCACTTGCGTTACAAAAAAATTTAATTTAATTTAAATTAAATTTATTCTTATAAAAAAAAATAAATTTATTAAGTTAATTTTATTTTAAGTGAAGTGAAGCTTTCTTATCAAAATTTTATAAAATTTAAATTATTTTTTTTCAATTAAAATTTTATTATTAAAATTTGGGAAGTTTTAAAAATAAATTAAATGTTATTAAAATTTTAAATTATTTTATTCTTCTATTATAAATTTTAATTCTTGATTTAAAAAAAATAACACGATAGGCTCATGTTATATGTAAGGGTGATAGGTCCAGGAGTACATTCTATGTATATATTGGGCCAGGGGCCCAATTCGAATACATTAAATAGTCCAAAAACGAGAAAACACCTTTCTAAGAATCCATGTTGGTAAGTAAGAGAGGTGAAGTCTGATCATGATCATCCAAGAAGGCGGTCTGACGAGGAATGCTTCCTCGGCTGAGTAAAGCCAAGGTTAGAAGGTGCAGTCTGACATCAAGAGTAACATTCCAGACCGTTTTACGGATAAGGATAAGTATTAGGAAGGAAAAGGATAACGAAAAGCTACGAAATATCTAAGGGAAAGCTACTACCACCGCATTGAATGCTCTGCAGCTAACTCTCTGGCCGCATTAATGAGGAATTGATACCTAAACAGTAGTATTCAACCTTACAGCTTCTACCTAAAGATTTCAGGAAGGTGCTGATGGGACAAGAATCAACACCAATAACCTAATCTACACGAGGAGGGTAGAGATGAAAGGGGAAGATAGTATAAAATAGAAGGGAGGTCCTAAGAGAAGGGAGGGGAAAATTGAAAAAGAAACACTGTAGTAATAAGAATTGTATTTGTAACCAATTTCAAGTAATATACACAATAACTGATCTCCTCGGACTGTGCCAAGGACGAGTTTCTTTAGATAAAACCCATCTTCTTTTACCTTATTGTGATCTGGATCCATTATAATTGTAACTCAACTCGTTAGAACCTGGTTTTCCAATCCACTCTCTATAAATTCATTGTATTGGACTCTTTAGACTTAAATCCTTTTACAATTTGGGTTTAGGACCCAAATTGCATCCCTACATCATATAACTTAAGATCATTTTTATTTTTATTTTATTAATTATCATATTTATTTTTCTTTAATATTTGTTATATTTTCTTTAAGGTTTCATATAAATTTTAATTAAACCATGCATAGCACATGTATATATATATATATATATACCGCTAGTTTAATTAAAAATGAAATAAAAGGAAGAATATTTATATAAAAAAGTTTCCAAATTGATAACTCATTGAAAAGAAAATTATTACATATTTACAATAAAATATATAAACATATAATAACATACTTTTTTTTATGGAACATGTAATAACATACTTGATACAACATTAATTGTTAAGCTATCTTTGTGCAAGGTAAAATAGAAAGAGAGATCAACAATATTTTTTTTACAAAGATTTGAATAATAAAATCCTTAAATCACAATGTATAAACAAAAAAATACATTATTAGTCATAGAAAATAAAGGGTTAGCTTATTATCAAAGGAACTGTAAAAAAAAAAAAAAAAAAAAAGCACACACATCTATATTAAAAAATAAATCAATAAAAATAAAAGTATAACTGAATAAGTAATTCATTTAAGGACAAATATTAGGGGAAAAGAAAAGCTCAAAGAATTTGAAATGAAAATAATTTAAGTTTTTATAATTTTATGGATTATAATTCCATATATTTAAAAGATAAAATTACGGAAATAAGAACAAGTAAATCATATATGATATTTTATTCCTTTATTTCTTTACTAACTAGTATTATGCCTGTGTGATGCACGGCTTAATAAAAAAATTATATTTAAATTAAAAAATATATTTTTTATAATATAATATAATTTAATAACAAATAAAATAGTCGTGGGGACAAGAGCCCAAACTTACATACTAGGCCTTGGGCTCTGTTCGTGGATACGTTTGAGGAGTAGTCAATAATTAAAAAAAGCCCCGGAGTAAAGGATTACGCAAGGAAATGAAGGAGGAATATAGTCCAAGGAGGTTAGCCTTCTCGGATAGGATGAATGTTGCTTGAGCAAGTGCTCGGATGACTTAAGTAATTGTTCAGGAAGTTATAACGATAAGGATGAACTTCAGGCGCGTACAAAGGAATAAGAATATGGAAATATCTCAAAGAAAAGCTGCTACCACCACATTAAATGCACTACAGCAACTTTTCTGGCCGCATTTATGGGGAGAAGACCTTTGAACAGTACAATCTTCATCTACTGCCACTTACAAATAACAAAAGAAGATACTTGATGAGGTTGGCCTTCTCGGATAGGATGAATGTTGCTCAAGCAAGTGCTCGGATGACTTAAGTAACCGTTCAGGAAGTTATAACGATAAGGATGAACTTCAGGCACGTACAAAGGAGATAAGAATATGGAAATATCTCAAAGCAAAGCTGCTACCACCACATTAAATGCACTACAACAATTTTTCTAGCTGCATTTATGGGGAGAAGACCCCTAAACAGTACAATCTTCAACTACCGCTACTTACAAATAACAAAAGAAGATACTTTATGGGACATGTATTCAAGTGAGGATCTAGATAGGTAATAAGTGTAAGATCAGGATGGCCTGAAAAGACCTATATAAATGTAAAAGATCTCCCACAAAAGGGGGATTGAGAAAAAGAGGAAGAAAAAGGGAAGAGAGAATTACTGTAGCAATAAGAGCTGTATGAAAGTCCATAATTAATGCATTGATTTACATTCAATCTGCTCGGACAACCCTTTTGTTAATCTTTACGTGCAGTTCACTCTTGTTTATCATTCAAACACTTTCCTAGTCGTTAGTACGAATCATTAAAACCTAGCTCTTTGGCCCACTCTTTGGCCCAAACAAGATTTTGGCCTGGGCCTATAATCCGTGACCCTACAATTGGCGCCGTCTGTGGGGAGGGCTTCAGTGATAGTGAGTATAACGGCTGACTATGGCTAAACCAAGTCAACGACAAGCGAAATCGAGAGGCTTTAAGCGCAGTGACCCCTTCCTCAACCTTGAGCGGAGAAACGACCGTGAAGGAAGTGTCCACACCTCACATACTAACCGAAGTCAACCACAAAGGGAGGACCATATCTCCTATGCAAATGACAACAAAAACATGCAGCTAAAGATTGATCGGTTAAAAAGAGAATTACATCATGCAAGGAAGAGAAAAGCTTCTAAGGATTTGGACCTTTCTTCTGATGACGAAAGAGACGCTGATTACAGGCAGAGGTCTCGAACCCCACCCACCAAATCCTTCACCTATGAAGAAGAGCATCATCGTCAACAACGAATGCGGAGCCCATCACGTCGAGGCGTAAGCCATGTCGCTATGAGTAGGGCCCTGAAACAAATCTCCAGGTCGCCTTTCACAAGTAACATCGAAAATGCAAGGCTCTCATGACATTTTCACCAGCCAATGTTCACCATCTATAATGGCCGAACAGACCCTGTGGAACACGTAAGTCATTTCAACCAGAGGATGGCCGTTCATTCTATAGACGAAGCCTTGATGTGTAAAATTTTCTTGTCCAGTCTTGGACCAGTCGCTATGAGGTGGTTCGACAGCCTGAAAACGGACTCTATAAGTTCTTTCCAGGAGCTCATTCAGGCGTTCGGTTCCCGTTTTGTCACTTGCCACAGGGTTCCTCAATCATTGGCTTCCCTATTGTCCGTAAGCATGCGAAAGGGTGAAACACTGAAATCATATTCGGACAGGTATTGGGAGATGTTCAATGAAATAGAGGGTGGTTTTGATGAAGTAGCCATCAGCTCTTTTAAGCTTGGCCTTCCGACTGAACACGGCCTGAAGAAGTCACTAACGAGCAAGCCTGTTACCAGTGTGCACCAGCTGATGGACCGGATTGATAAGTATAAAAGAGTCGAGGAAGACCAGCAGCAAGGTAAGGGAAATGATAAGGTTATCCCTCAAGAGAGGGGGGATTTCAGGTCGAATCGGCATGGCAACAACAGGCCGCAGAGAGATTGGGTCGGACCACCAGGGTCGGTAAACCTTCAGACAGTTAATGTCGTGTTCCAAAAACCGGTACATCAAATCCTGGAGAAGATAAAAAATAAGCCCTTCTTCAAGAGGCCAAACAAAATGGTGAGAAATCTTGAAAGGCGCAACCATAACCTTTATTGCCAATATCACCAGGATCATAGCCATACCATGGAGAATTGTAGGAGTCTGTGGGACCACCTGGACCAACTTGTTGGTGAGGGCAAATTAAAACAGTTCTTGCACCATACCTATGGTCAGGGGAGCCAAGCGAACACAGGATCCCAGAGGGATGATTTCTCAAGACCTCCCTTGGGTACGATAAACGTTATCTTTGCCGAACCAGGTAGAACTGGGTCTTACCCGTCCAAAATACTATCCGTTGCTCGGCTGCCCTCCGAAGACGTTAAAAGGGAGCCGAAGAGAGCTAGAGTGGAAATTCAACTTGTGTTGGGCTTCTCGGACGAGGACAAAATCGGAACTATCCAACCCCATAATGATGCTTTGGTGATTACCCTCAGGATAGGGGGTATGACGTGAAGAGAGTGATGGTGGACCAAGGTAGTGGTGCAGAGATAATGTACCCAAACCTTTATAAGGGGCTAAACTTGACACCTGAAGATCTGACGCCCTACAGTTCTCCCTTGGTCAGTTTCGATGGGAAGGTGGTCATCCCGAGAGGTCAAATCAGGTTGCCTGTGCAAACTGGCCCAAAAATAGTAGAAGTAGATTTTATAGTGGTGAACGCTTACTCGCCTTACATCGCAATCGTAGCCTGACCTTGGCTCCATACGCTTGGGGCTGTTTCTTCCACTTTCACCAGAATGTCAAGTATCCGTCCAAAGGACAGGTTAAGGAGATTCTGGGAGACCAATCGATGGCCAGATAATGTTTGGTGGCAGCAATCCGGCATAAACCTGAAGCCAAGTCCTCGGCCCATAGTGAAAAAGATTTATAGCAATTAAAATCCACGACGCTAAATGCCGAGGACCTAGCCGAGGGAGCTGAATGCGAAAGCTTAACAAAGGTCGTTATCAACGATGATCCAGATAGATTCTTTCAAGTCAGATCCCTGCTGCCTCCTCAGGAGAAGGAAGAGCTGATGGAATTCCTTATAACCAACATTGACGTATTTGCATAGGACTCCATTGAGGCCCCAGGAGTGAACCCAGAGTTCATTTGCCATTACCTGAACGTTAACCCAGCCATCATTCCTAAAAAGCAACCGCTCTGACGCCCATCTAGGGAACACGCAGACACTGTCAAAGAAGAGGTGGTGAAACTCAAACGAGTTGGGCCAATTAAGGAAGTGTTTTATCCTGAATGGCTGGCTAACACTGTAGTGGTGAAGAAGAAAAGCGAAAAATGGCGAGTGTGTGTGGACTTCACAGATTTGAATAAAGCGTGTCCAAAAGATCCATTCCCCATGCCCAAAATTGACCAACTAGTCGATGCTACCGTTGGCCACCCTCGGATGAGTTTCCTAGACGCTTTTCAAAGGTATCATCAAATATCACTAGCTTTGGATGATCAGGAAAAGACTATTTTTGTTACCCCAACGGGAATTACCACTATAAAGTGATGTCATTCAATCTGAAGAATGCAAGAGCTACCTACCAAAGAATGATGACAAGAATGTTTGAGCCTCAGCTGGGTAAGAGCATGGAAGTTTATATCGATGACATGGTGGTGAAAAGCAATGTCATACTTGACCATATTGAGGATTTCAAAGACGTTTTTAAAGTCCTCAGGAGACACAAGTTGTGCTTAAACGCTTTCAAGTGTGCATTTGGTGTGGGATCGGGCAAATTTCTAGGCTATATGGTCACCCATAGGGGAATTGAGGTAAATCTCGACCAGATCAAAGCAATTAACAACTTGCAGCCTCCTCGAAACCCAAAGGAAGTCCAGAGATTGACCGGAATGACTGCGGCTTTGAATCGTTTCATTTCTCGATCGGCAGACAGATGCCGACCTTTCTTCCAGCTGTTAAATAAATGGAAAGGATTCGAGTGGACTAAGGAATGCGCCTCTGCTTTCCAGCAGCTTAAAGACTACCTCCCTCGGCCTCCCGTTATGTCCAGTCCCGAGAAGGATGAAGTCTTTTTTGCCTATATCACCGTGGCCCTTCACGCTGTGAGTCTGGTGTTGATATGAGTTGACAATGGCATGCAACGGCCGGTTTATTACATGAGCAGGTTATTGCATGAGGCCGAGGTACGATATCTACCTTTGGAGAAAGTCATCCTAGCCGTGGTGCATGGTACAAGGAAGCTACCCCAGTATTTCCAAGCACATATAGTTGTGGTTCTCACACAACTCCCACTTAAACTTATACTCAGGTGTGCCGACTACACAGGGAGGATCACCAAATGGGGGACAATTCTAGGGGCTTTTGATATTAAATATATGCCCTGCACATCGATCAAGGGCCAAGTCCTGGCAAACCTGGTGGTCGAGTTCACAAAGCCTTCTGAAGAGGAAATAACACCAACGCACAACATAGATGGAAAATCAATCGGCTTGATATCCCAGCAAGGTCCTTCACCTTGGGAAGTATACGTCGATGGCGCAGCAAACCATAAGGGCTCTAGTGTGGGGCTAGTGCTTGTGTTCCCAGAGAAGGTCACCATTAAGAAGTCGTTGAGGTTAGATTTTGCGGCAACAAATAACAAAGCTGAATACGAAGCTCTGCTGATGGGTATGGCTATGATCAGAAAAATAGGGGGAAAGGTAATAGAAGTGTTCTCGGATTCAAGGTTGGTGGTCAGCCAGGTGAATGGAGAATTCAAGGCGAAAGATGAAAGAATGCAGAAATACTTGAGGTAGGTCAGACATCTGCAATCGGAGTTCGAGTCTTTCAGTTTGTTACATATCTCCATGAACAACAACTCTCATGCTGATTCCCTAGCCACCCTTGTGACCTCCTTGGATCGATGCCTTCCTTGGGTAATTCTTGTGGAACATTTATGCAGACCTACTGAGCTACGAGGAGAAGCAGTTCAGGTTCATTAGGCAAGAGCAGGACCCAGTTGGATGGACCCAATAGTGCTATTCTTGAGAGAAGATACTCTGCCTGAAGAAAAGTCCGAGGCTGACAAGATACGAAGGAAGGCTGCGCGGTTCTGGCTATCCGAAGACCAGAAATTGTACAAATGGTATTTCTTAGGGTCATACTTGTTATGCGTGCACCCCAAGGCAACTGAGATGCTCCTTGAAGAGCTCCATGAGGGAGTCTGCGGCAGTCATATTAATGGTAGATCCCTGACACATCGTGCTATCACTCAAGGATATTGGTGGCCGAACATGCAAAAAGAAGCCCAAGAATATGTGAAAAAATGCGATCAGTGCCAGCGGTTTGCGCCAAACATACACCAGCCAGCAGGGTTCCTTAATCCACTGTCTAGCCCATGGCCATTCGCACAATGGAGTTTGGACATCGTGGGTCCTCTCCTCAAAGCAGTAGGAAACAAAAGGTATCTGTTGGTCGACACGGACTACTTTACCAAATGGGTGGAAGCTGAGCCCCTAGCAAACATTAGAGATGTTGACGCCAAGAGATTTGTCTAGTAGAATATTGTTACACGATTTGGGGTCCCAAATACCCTTATCTCGGACAATGGCCTACAGTTTAACAGTAAAGCGTTCAGAAGATACTACAATGAGCTAGGAATTACCAACAGGTACTCTACCCCTACCTACCCCCAAGGAAATGGGTAAGCGGAGGCTGTCAACAAGGTCATAATGAATGAACTAAAGAAGAGACTAGACGACGCAAAGGGCAAATGGGTGGAAGAACTGCCACATGTCCTTTGGACGTATCGGACCACTCCTCGTAGGTCTATTGGGGAAACCCCATTCTCAATGACTTATGGTGCTGAGGCTATCATTCCTTTAGAAACTGGTCTCCCAACCTTGAGGACTAGCCTATTCAATCCGAACAAGAACAATGATCTACTAGAGAAAAGCTTAGACCTGATTGAAGAAAAGAGGGAGAATGCAATGGTCCAATTGGCATACTATCAACACAAGCTCAAACAGGGTTATGACGCCAACGTGAAGCTGAGACTGCTAGCCCATGGTGATTTGGTATTGAGAAAAGTTTTGGGCGTTGCAAAGAACCCAGCATGGGAAAAACTAGGACCTAACTGGGAAAGACCGTACCGCATTACTGCAGGAGCTGGCATTGGAGCCTACTTTCTAGAAGACCTAGATGGGCATGTGATACCACGGCCGTGGAATGTAAATAATCTGAAAAGATATTACTGTTAATCAATATATGTTGTGTAAAACCTTCGTATTTTTCTCCATGACATTTCTCCTAAGTGTTTAAACTTAAACTCTAACATGCCTGTAGTCCTCGGACCAGATGATTTGAGTTAGTTAACATTCTATGACGTTTTTCTTAAGTGTTTAAACTTAAACTCTATCATGCCTGTAGTCCTCGGACCAGATGATTTGAGTTAGTTAGCACTCCACAACGTTTTTCCTAAGTGTTTAAACTTAAACTCTATCATGCCTGTAGTCCTTGGACTAGATGATTTGAGTTAGTTAGCACTCCACGACGCTTTTCTTAAGTGTTTAAACTTAAACTCTATCATGTCTGTAGTCCTCGGACCAGATGATTTGAGTTAGTTAACACTCCACGACGTTTTTCCTAAGTGTTTAAACACTTAAACTCTATCATGCTTGTAGTCCTCGGACCAGATAATTTGAGTTAGTTAGCACTCCATGACGTTTTTTCTAAGTGTTTAAACTTAAACTCTATCATGCATGTAGTCCTCAAACCAGATGATTTGAGTTAGTTAGCACTCCAGGACATTTCTCTTAAGTGTTTAAACTTAAACTCTATCATGCCTGTAGTCCTCGAACCAGATGATTTGAAATAGTTAGCACTCCACGACGTTTTTCTTAAGTATTTAAACTTAAACTCTATCATGCCTGTAGTCCTCGAAACAGATGATTTAATGATTTGAGTTAGTTAGCATTCCATGACGTTTCTCTTAAGTGTTTAAACTTAAACTCTATCATGCTCGTAGTCCTTGGACCAGATGATTTGAGTTAGTTAGCACTCCACGATGTTTCTCTTAAGTGTTTAAACTTAAACTCTATCATGCCTGTAGTCCTCGGACCAGATAATTTGAGTTAGTTAGCATTCTACGACGTTTTTCTTAAGTGTTTAAACTTAAACTCTATCATGCCTGTAGTCCTCGGACCAGATGATTTGAGTTAGTTAGCACTCCACGACGTTTTTCTTAAGTGTTTAAACTTAAACTCTAACATGCTTGTAGTCCTCAGACCAGATGATTTAAGTTAGTTAGCATTCCACGACGTTTTTCTTAAGTGTTTAAACTTAAACTCTAACATGCCTGTAGTCCTTGAACCAGATGATTTGAGTTAGTTAGCACTCCACGACGTTTTTCTTAAGTGTTTAAACTTAAACTCTAACATGCCTGTAGTCCTCGAACTAGATGATTTGAGTTAGTTAGCACTCCACAACGTTTTTCTTAAGTGTTTAAACTTAAACTCTAACATGCTTGTAGTCCTCAGACCAGATGATTTGAGTTAATTAGCACTCCATGATGTTTTTCCTAAGTGTTTAAACTTAAACTCTATTATGCCTGTAGTCTTCGGATCAAATGATTTGAGTTAGTTAGCACTCCACGACGCTTTTCTTAAGTGTTTAAACTTAAACTCTCATGCCTGTAGTCCTCGGAACCCATGCTTGGGTTAAATTGACAATGTTGTTTTTCGTAAATGTTAAACGGAACCCAATTGAAGTAATGTACCAGGTATTATACAACCTAAATTCTTGCTAATATCCAGTTAAATTATCAGTGCCATTAACGAGGTATTGGTGTTGATGAAAAGAAACGGAGAAAAAGAAAGGAGGCAAAAGTTACATCCATTAACTGAAAAAAAGAGTATTTTACAACTGTTCAAAAAAAAAAAAAAAAAAACCTATCATCTAAGCCTTCGTTTTGGACCCCGAGGGGTCAACGATCTGACTAGGCTGGGAGCCAGCAGCTTCTGAGGCTTGGTCCTTAGATTCAGAGAGAATTTTAGGGGCGTCAGGAGGAGCAGGAGGAAGGGTTTGGGCCGCAATCTGTTGTTCGGATCCCGACGGAGCTTGCTTAGAAGGAGAGGAATCAGGACCTGGGAGCTTGCGAATTTCAGGGTCATAATAGATGCTCTCAGGTCGCCTCAAGTCAGAGTCAACAGGAACTCCTGCAGCATCAAGGGCCTTTCCCCAAGATATCTCGCAATATTCTCTACACACTAAAGAAAGCTCCTTCGCTAATCTTGCTTTAGTCTCCTCTACCCCAAGTTTGTACGCCGCTTGCTTCTTCGCCTCGGCTGCCTCCTTGGCCAGCTGAGATGCATCCTCAACCCTTTGAAGTTTAGCACGAATATCCTTCACTAGTTGCCTTTCAGTGGCCAGATTGATTTTAGTTGTGTACAACTGTTTGCGTTGATCTTCGGCCTGCCTCTCTGTTGTCTTGAGGCCTGCATCAGCGCTATTCTTGGCCTTGATCGCCTCCTTCAAATGCTCAAACTACTTGGTGTAGTCCTCTTTCAGCTTACCTAAGGTCTTCTCAGCCTCAGCACGAGACTCTGCCTCCACTTTTGTTTTGTTTTGGGCATCATGGACCCATTCCTTAGCCACGTAAACCTGTTGGGCAAGCTGCACGGCGAGAACAGGAATACTCCATGAAAGAAAAAAGAGAAGATAAAAATAATTAACTATTAAAAAGCTTGATCGAGTAGCTTACCATGGCCAAATCCCTCTTGAGGGACAGGAAAAGTGCCTGTAAGCATCCATATTTTTTGGTAAAAGAAGTGGCTACTCCAAGGCTTCACCGATATGGCCCACCTGCCCTCTTTGGTAGTTTCGGATTGAAGCGTCCCAAGCAATTGGAGCACCATCTACCTCAAATTTGGGGGACCATATGTGCAGTGGCCGGTGCACATCAGCCACGTGGGTATCTTCACGACTCTCTACAGACGAGGACCTCTGACCTCGTTTATTCTTGGACACTTTTTGCTGCTTGTTTCCCTCTGAAGGACGCAACTCACCCTCCTCTAATACCTCGCTCGGCCTCTTCTTTTTTAGATCTTGGATTGGCTTTAGCCCAAGATCCTTTGGAAGCTGAGGAGGGGGCGGAAGGTTCGCCGAGGGCTGCACGTTGATGGCCTCTTTGGTCACTAGTGCCTTGTTTCTTCCCTTCATCAATTCTCTTAAACTTTTGCTCCCCGTGTCAGGCCCCAAACCCGATACTCGGATTTGTGACCATGACCGGCATGCTAATACCAAGCCTAAGCCTGATATTAACACGAACCAACTTAAACTTTTACAAAACTTTTACAAAGGCGTCCCTCTTTCTTATCATCTTTGTTTCTTTACTTAAATGGTATAATTTTTCCTGTGACATTCAGAGCATCTACACTGTACTCAAAAATAATATAATCCACCAATCATTCCATTTCCACATTATCACATAATACATCTCTTAATGCTTTAAGGTACACAACCTTCATTAGATCCTAAAATACACAATATTACGGACTAAAATCAAATTGCTAATTTAGAATCTATACATTTAAAACTAAAAACTAGCTCCTTCCAAAATTCGACTAAGGCTCCCTCTGCTCCAAAATAAACCTGTTGACTGAAAAATGATAGGGTGAGCTGCGAAGCCCAGTAAAGGTAAGATATATGAGAATTCAATAAGAATGCATGTAAATCCATTCATTTCATTTTATAATTATTCAGATAGGAGAACATCTTTCCATGCATAGTATTTTATACTATATATAATAATAACTTATACGCTTCTCGTAGGAAAATAATTGTTCTCATTTTTCTTATCAGAATAATATTATCGAAACCTTTCGGATTAAATTTCTTTCATTTCTTACAAAGTCACCATATATATTTTCATTACAAAATAATCATTTTAACTTAAAATTAGATAATCGGCAACTTTGTCTTAAATTGGAAGCATCTTAAAGAATAATAAAACTTTCCTTCATAAACTTCTTCTTGTAAACTATTATAACTTTCATAATTATAAAACTTAACGTTTCATAAAGAAAAACAGATATCTGATAACTTCTTAACATAAACTTGTACTTTCTTCAGAAACTTTATCTTTATAGCATAGCAGAGTTTCAGAAACTTTTATCTTTAATGAACAGCTTTCCTTTCATCAGAAACTTCTTCTTTCCATGAGAGCTTTTACTTTTCACAATGCATTTAAACAAAATAATTCTCTCATGATTAATAATATAACATAACCTAGCTGTTCATAAATAACTTGTTGGTTAGTCCATATCTGATAAGTCTGTACTTATTTGGGAGGCTTCTAGCACCACGGTGCTAGGCATCCAGCATTCCCCACAATGCCAGGTTTTCCCGGGATTACATCATAATACATATCTTCCAACCATGGGGGTAGGTTGGCTTCCCCCAAGTTGGCCATAACCAACAAGGGCGGGTACAGCAGAGCCAGTCCCACTTAATGGCCAATCATATAACGTTTTCCATGGAAAGTCAGTAATTAACCCCTACTGACAGAGTTCAGATCACCAGAGAACATAACCCGAAAACATTTCATACTTATACATCATATTGAATTTTCTTATTTTTCATAACGTTTCATAATAAAAGCATTTCCATTTGTTTTCTTCATCATGTTCGTGGAATTAATAATAGCATCAATATGCTTAAATCATATACATAAGTTTCCGAAAGCTCACGAACATATCTTTGTCTGATAATGCTTACATGCCATATCTCTAATCAAAAACATTTTAATGCATAATATACTTTAAAATAACCTCATGACTTACCAAATGCCCATATAACTTATCCCTTACCTGAAAGCAGAGGAACCGAGAGCTTAAAGTCGAAGGGGCTTAGACTTGGTACTGGTAATACCTAAACCAAAATCAAAACTTATTACTATCCTTAATTTTCCTTATCATAAACTTACACATTCATCTTAAAGCCTATCTCTTATAATCCAAGAAATCCTAATCCCACCTCAAAGAGGTTCCCACAAACATAAAATACATACATAAACAAATGATGTACCAAACTTAAGAAAACCATCATTCTCATATTTATATTATATCTCCATATGAGCTAACTTCATTTCAAAATGTGCTTTGAGATTAGGCCAATAATGCAAGCATAAAACATGAACTCTTATAAGCATTGTCATGTAACCATAAACACTCTTAAGGAGACATATAGCATGTTCAACAAAACAGCTTCATAAATACAACCGTTGAATGGTTTAGAAACCCTCCTTTAGGGTACTAAACCTTGAACCAAGTCATACAAAAATTAATCTATGATCTAGACATATCATATGATGAGCATAATAAATTATAGCTCAAAAATTCACCCTAGCTTGAGAATTAAATCTACAAAGTCAGAGTTATCCTACCCTGTTTACTGCTCATTACAGCAGCAAAAGCCCCATTTGTAAAATACGAATGGGCACTCCAAACACACCCAAATGGCATGAAATTTTACAGAAATACTCCCATGTATGTCTATTATACACCATAAAAATTTCGTAGCCAAAGCATAAAACCATGATTTATTAAAAATCATACAAGACAACGTGTTCAATTCTGTCCTGGCAGAAACTCATGCAATTTAGAAATTAAATAATTATTTTTCTATTCATCCAAATGCTGTGAAACCACTTCCACAACAACCATATATGTCTTAGCTTTCATAGAAAATACCCCTAGCATCCAAATTCACTATATACAATTTAATACATATTTTTCTTGTTGTAAACCTCAAATCTGTCACAGAGACAGCTTCAATACATATTCTTACAAAATCATCAACAAATAGCAATAGGCCTTAATTTCATTTGGGTATTTTTATACTTATACAATACATATTGAAATACCCTAATCAGCACCCAATAGACCATAACACCATCAACTTTCAAATTACTAAAATAGAATCACAAGATTAGCTTCTAAAATCAGAACAGAGAACAAAGAAGGAAAATAAACAAAACAATTATACTATCAAAACACCCAAAAACATATGAGGTTTAATTTACTTACCCACACACTTTGAAGATGAAACCTTAGTGTTTAGGCTCTTAATTTCATCTTTAGAGAGATATCTATGATTTTTGGTGTGAGAGTGAGGGAGAGATGCAGCCGTGCAAGAGCAAAGAGAGAAGAAAAACCAAGAACAAAGAAAAAGGAAGAGGGAAAGAAGATAAGGAGCTGCTGGACTTCTGGGGCAGCCAAAGAAGGATAAGAACATTGACTTTGGGGTGGCATACGTATAATACTAAGGAAGAAAATATCCAACCCACTTTTTCAACCTTTTTGGCATTCACACTTACACTTTTCTACCAAGAATGATATCACTTTGCATATATATATATATATATATATATCCCTAGCTTTATAAAGTTATATCCATCACATTAAAAGAGTATATATGTTCTATTGGCTTGGAGAGAGTCAAGTAAGAGATAATATGAAGACTTATCTTTCTTTGGTGTGTGGACCCGTGAGCTTGACAAAAGGAACTCAAGAGAGTTTCCTAGCTCTTTCCTTATGAGAAAAGAGAGCAAAATGATGTGAGAATTTCAGATTTTGCTTGGACCCGTATGAAATGGAGAAGTAAAAAGCTTCTTGGAAGTTATAGTTACTTTGAAAAGTCAAGGAATGGATGAGATGGAGCTTGGTGATTGCATGGCCGGCCAAGAGGATATTATGAGTCAACATGCAAGACACTTTAGCTTTCCATGTGTTAAATTTCAATTAGTTGCATGTAGGTGAAATTCTACTATACTATCCCATGCATCATGCTTAATTAAAACACCTACAACCATATATATATATATATATATCTCACATAACTTAACCACTTAATTAAACCCCAACAACTATATATTTAATAACTTAAACTGCTTAATATAATTTTGTACATACTTACTTAATATATATACATAATACAATTAGTCATTTCAATTATTTATAATCTTTACAGTTCCTATTCAAAGATATTATAAAATAATATGCTAATTAAATACTCTTATCTTAATTATAAAAAGAAAGTGGATTAAAATAGTAATTAACCACTTAAGTACCTAGTTTAATTATAAAATTGGGTCGGGGTGTTACATCCTTCCCTCCTTAAAAAAATTTTCGTCCTCGAAAATTACAATCGTAAATATCTTTGTATTACAACCATGTAAAATGATAAATTAAGAAAATCACAAAAACAATAGAATCACAGGCATGTCAAGTCATATAAATACATCACACACAACTCTTTATCTCATTATAAAATTTCCTTAAGTTTTGATACCTGCTTTCAACCATTTTCATGCTCAATTAAAAGATACATCACTATTTACACATGCAGACAAGTACTAAGAGCACGTCACATAACATATATATTCAATCTAAAAATACAATTAAGAAATTCTTTCATACACCAATCAAAATTTATAATATCAATACTTATAATATCAATATACTTAGTGGATTTAATAAGAAAAGATTTTAATTGTGACAAACAGATATAAAAATCATTCACTTGTCAAAATTTTTGTAACTTGGGCAACACATCATATTTCAAGAGGTACAAAAGAATAAATCAATCAAATGAGATCAATTCCACAAACTCAAAGAATTTCTTAGAAAGCATCCATTTAGCATATATCTCTCCTTTATTAAAAAAAATGAGATATAACGTTATACATTATCAATAACCAAAAACTTATCAAAATTCACTTTGACAACAATTTTTTTTTTTTTTTTTTTCAAAGTAAACTTCATTAAATAATATCATCACAAGCGATATTATGTTATACTAAAAATTTTCGTTGTCAATAACTTGTTTAACCACACGCGAGCTCAACAGCAGTTAACAAATTACTTGACCAAGGAATAGGCATAATAATCATTTTATGTCACCCCACATAAGGTTAGTTGGCGAATGACTTAGCAGATCACACGTGGCCAGCGGTGTTCAACTAAATCAGTCCATACCAACATTAGGAAGGCTGACTACCATAAAATAAGATAGACGAATTTTCAAAACATTTAATAACTCACTTTCAAAAACTCCTTTCTTTCTTAAAAAGATTAATAAACAATTCCAAATAAGGAATATAATCATTGTTTTACATTTAAAAAAAATCGAAACAATCATTGTCTTACATTTCATAAATCCAAATGGAACCTTCATCAATAAAGATTAAATATATTATTACCACACTATAGTTTACTTGAGGTATCTCATAAGTTCACTTGTATTAGAAAAGAGAGAGGGCACATTATAGTCTTCATAATAATCATAGCTTACCAAAACCCTAGTTATTCTTGAACCCTAACCCTAAGAGTACCACAAGCACTCATAGACAGATTTTTCAACCTGTCCAAAGCCACAGTCAGCATGATTATCAGGGTGGCCACAATTCACGCATACTACCAAAATTCTTTAGAGCCAGAAAAATCATATTAGCTTCAAGAAGATTACTAACTCCAGAATATGCAAGGTCAAGTTGCTTTTAAGATGCCAACCTTTGCTTATTTCTAATACTTCTATTTGTTTAGATTTTTCATTTGAACATTTGCTTTTCACTTGAGTTTTCTGCCTTAAAGTTCGCAAAATGAAAAGAAAAATCATACAAGGATTGAAACAACATAAGACCATAGGCAACACATGATCCTAGAAGCTCAAACCTTGCAGAATATGCATTAAAGTGAATTGCAGAACAAATTTCACAGCCAATCTTAATAGTGTTCAAATAAGGCCATAGAAGCACAATGTCCATAGCAATAATGCTGATTTAATGCTTAATATAGCAAATTCCTATGTAGCATTTACAAAGCATCATATTAAAGTAATAAAGAAGAAAGGAAATGCAAAGGAGATAAGCACATCTTTAGATAGCACTAGCAACCAGCAAACAAAATATTCTACAACCTTATTTTCCCTCATTTCACCATTCAAACAATATCACAATTCGTAATGGGAAATTTGTTTCAACTCTGTATGAAAACTCAAAAATGTAGTACCTTAGTTGACACATGCAATTGTTATACAAGAATAGATGCATGCTAGCAAGCACAATTTTTTTTTTTTTTTTTTTTTTCTGAATATACTATGAATATATATATATATATATATATACTTTCTAGGATCCTGGTCCAATTTCTTAGTATATACACCATGCACATCCAAAGTAAACTAGTTAAAAATTAATGCATTAGAATAATGTCGGAAAACATTTTTATAAAAAATAGCTTTGTTCAAGGACATTTAAAAACTTTACAAATTCAATTCCATTTAAAAACTGAATAAACCCAAGTCATCAATTTTGAATCATAGGGTACCAAACAATGGTTATTGCAAATCATACTTGAACAAGCCAAACACTCATTCTGACAAAATAGTGTGCCATACAACTGCTTAAACCTTCCAACACCTCAGAGATGTTTGTTGCACTGAATTATTGAGTTAATAGCAATTGTAATAAACAAAATCTTTGGTGAAAAAGAATTCCTCAGCTAAAAGTGTAACAAACTTACTCTACCATGTATGCTTCCCCTTTTGAATGTCACAGTAATACAAAGAGTCAGATCACCAAATAATAGAAAAGACTGAAGTACTGTATATATATATATATATATATTTTTTTTTTTTCAAGGGCTTTAAGATTTGGCTTCCATTTAGGTGGTCAAATCTGCTTATTAGTAAAGATACATCGCACATCTTGTCTGTGCCTCATTTTCATTTTTTTTTTTCTAGCCAAATAGAGAAGCCAATCAAAATTTCTTTCCTCATAGAAATACAGAATATATCAAACCTAGAGTTAGCCTACTACGATTTCATAGTACTCTAACAAAGATGATTCCAGAAGTTTTTATGGAACAAGAATGATGAAAGTGATCTTCTTTGACTTGTATGAAACAAGACAGACCACAAAACACCAATGTAGCGAGCATCATAGGATTAATAACAAAAGAGCTAAAACCATAGCAATACTGAGCATGCTCTCATAATTCAAAATATCCAAATATGCTAGTAGACATCAAATAATAAGCCAATGATCAAACAATTCAAACATCTCAGAAGAGATGTATCTTACTTGTCTACCCTTAACTACCCAATCTTAATCTCTTACTCTGAAAATTGATACTTAGAGTCTACAGAATCATAACCTTTGCTCTGATACCACAACTGTCAGGCCCCAAACCCGATACTCGGATTTGTGACCATGACCGGCATGCTAATACCAAGCCTAAGCCTGATATTAACACGAACCAACTTAAACTTTTACAAAACTTTTACAAAGGCTTCCCTCTTTCTTATCATCTTTGTTTCTTTACTTAAATGGTATAATTTTTCCTGTGACATTCAGAGCATCTACACTGTACTCAAAAATAATATAATCCACCAATCATTCCATTTCCACATTATCACATAATACATCTCTTAATGCTTTAAGGTACACAACCTTCATTAGATCCTAAAATACACAATATTACGGACTAAAATCAAATTGCTAATTTAGAATCTATACATTTAAAACTAAAAACTAGCTCCTTCCAAAATTCGACTAAGGCTCCCTCTGCTCCAAAATAAACCTGTTGACTGAAAAATGATAGGGTGAGCTGCGAAGCCCAGTAAAGGTAAGATATATGAGAATTCAATAAGAATGCATGTAAATCCATTCATTTCATTTTATAATTATTCAGATAGGAGAACATCTTTCCATGCATAGTATTTTATACTATATATAATAATAACTTATACGCTTCTCGTAGGAAAATAATTGTTCTCATTTTTCTTATCAGAATAATATTATCGAAACCTTTCGGATTAAATTTCTTTCATTTCTTACAAAGTCACCATATATATTTTCATTACAAAATAATCATTTTAACTTAAAATTAGATAATCGGCAACTTTGTCTTAAATTGGAAGCATCTTAAAGAATAATAAAACTTTCCTTCATAAACTTCTTCTTGTAAACTATTATAACTTTCATAATTATAAAACTTAACGTTTCATAAAGAAAAACAGATATCTGATAACTTCTTAACATAAACTTGTACTTTCTTCAGAAACTTTATCTTTATAGCATAGCAGAGTTTCAGAAACTTTTATCTTTAATGAACAGCTTTCCTTTCATCAGAAACTTCTTCTTTCCATGAGAGCTTTTACTTTTCACAATGCATTTAAACAAAATAATTCTCTCATGATTAATAATATAACATAACCTAGCTGTTCATAAATAACTTGTTGGTTAGTCCATATCTGATAAGTCTGTACTTATTTGGGAGGCTTCTAGCACCACGGTGCTAGGCATCCAGCATTCCCCACAATGCCAGGTTTTCCCGGGATTACATCATAATACATATCTTCCAACCATGGGGGTAGGTTGGCTTCCCCCAAGTTGGCCATAACCAACAAGGGCGGGTACAGCAGAGCCAGTCCCACTTAATGGCCAATCATATAACGTTTTCCATGGAAAGTCAGTAATTAACCCCTACTGACAGAGTTCAGATCACCAGAGAACATAACCCGAAAACATTTCATACTTATACATCATATTGAATTTTCTTATTTTTCATAACGTTTCATAATAAAAGCATTTCCATTTGTTTTCTTCATCATGTTCGTGGAATTAATAATAGCATCAATATGCTTAAATCATATACATAAGTTTCCGAAAGCTCACGAACATATCTTTGTCTGATAATGCTTACATGCCATATCTCTAATCAAAAACATTTTAATGCATAATATACTTTAAAATAACCTCATGACTTACCAAATGCCCATATAACTTATCCCTTACCTGAAAGCAGAGGAACCGAGAGCTTAAAGTCGAAGGGGCTTAGACTTGGTACTGGTAATACCTAAACCAAAATCAAAACTTATTACTATCCTTAATTTTCCTTATCATAAACTTACACATTCATCTTAAAGCCTATCTCTTATAATCCAAGAAATCCTAATCCCACCTCAAAGAGGTTCCCACAAACATAAAATACATACATAAACAAATGATGTACCAAACTTAAGAAAACCATCATTCTCATATTTATATTATATCTCCATATGAGCTAACTTCATTTCAAAATGTGCTTTGAGATTAGGCCAATAATGCAAGCATAAAACATGAACTCTTATAAGCATTGTCATGTAACCATAAACACTCTTAAGGAGACATATAGCATGTTCAACAAAACAGCTTCATAAATACAACCGTTGAATGGTTTAGAAACCCTCCTTTAGGGTACTAAACCTTGAACCAAGTCATACAAAAATTAATCTATGATCTAGACATATCATATGATGAGCATAATAAATTATAGCTCAAAAATTCACCCTAGCTTGAGAATTAAATCTACAAAGTCAGAGTTATCCTACCCTGTTTACTGCTCATTACAGCAGCAAAAGCCCCATTTGTAAAATACGAATGGGCACTCCAAACACACCCAAATGGCATGAAATTTTACAGAACTACTCCCATGTATGTCTATTATACACCATAAAAATTTCGTAGCCAAAGCATAAAACCATGATTTATTAAAAATCATACAAGACAACGTGTTCAATTCTGTCCTGGCAGAAACTCATGCAATTTAGAAATTAAATAATTATTTTTCTATTCATCCAAATGCTGTGAAACCACTTCCACAACAACCATATATGTCTTAGCTTTCATAGAAAATACCCCTAGCATCCAAATTCACTATATACAATTTAATACATATTTTTCTTGTTGTAAACCTCAAATCTGTCACAGAGACAGCTTCAATACATATTCTTACAAAATCATCAACAAATAGCAATAGGCCTTAATTTCATTTGGGTATTTTTATACTTATACAATACATATTGAAATACCCTAATCAGCACCCAATAGACCATAACACCATCAACTTTCAAATTACTAAAATAGAATCACAAGATTAGCTTCTAAAATCAGAACAGAGAACAAAGAAGGAAAATAAACAAAACAATTATACTATCAAAACACCCAAAAACATATGAGGTTTAATTTACTTACCCACACACTTTGAAGATGAAACCTTAGTGTTTAGGCTCTTAATTTCATCTTTAGAGAGATATCTATGATTTTTGGTGTGAGAGTGAGGGAGAGATGCAGCCGTGCAAGAGCAAAGAGAGAAGAAAAACCAAGAACAAAGAAAAAGGAAGAGGGAAAGAAGATAAGGAGCTGCTGGACTTCTGGGGCAGCCAAAGAAGGATAAGAACATTGACTTTGGGGTGGCATACGTATAATACTAAGGAAGAAAATATCCAACCCACTTTTTCAACCTTTTTGGCATTCACACTTACACTTTTCTACCAAGAATGATATCACTTTGCATATATATATATATATATATCCCTAGCTTTATAAAGTTATATCCATCACATTAAAAGAGTATATATGTTCTATTGGCTTGGAGAGAGTCAAGTAAGAGATAATATGAAGACTTATCTTTCTTTGGTGTGTGGACCCGTGAGCTTGACAAAAGGAACTCAAGAGAGTTTCCTAGCTCTTTCCTTATGAGAAAAGAGAGCAAAATGATGTGAGAATTTCAGATTTTGCTTGGACCCGTATGAAATGGAGAAGTAAAAAGCTTCTTGGAAGTTATAGTTACTTTGAAAAGTCAAGGAATGGATGAGATGGAGCTTGGTGATTGCATGGCCGGCCAAGAGGATATTATGAGTCAACATGCAAGACACTTTAGCTTTCCATGTGTTAAATTTCAATTAGTTGCATGTAGGTGAAATTCTACTATACTATCCCATGCATCATGCTTAATTAAAACACCTACAACCATATATATATATATATATATCTCACATAACTTAACCACTTAATTAAACCCCAACAACTATATATTTAATAACTTAAACTGCTTAATATAATTTTGTACATACTTACTTAATATATATACATAATACAATTAGTCATTTCAATTATTTATAATCTTTACAGTTCCTATTCAAAGATATTATAAAATAATATGCTAATTAAATACTCTTATCTTAATTATAAAAAGAAAGTGGATTAAAATAGTAATTAACCACTTAAGTACCTAGTTTAATTATAAAATTGGGTCGGGGTGTTACACCCTGTGTCTAAGGCCATCTCTTCTTTTTCTTCCTCCTCTGAAGTGACGTTGGGGAGGGTAACAACGAGAAACGGAGCTTGGATTGTTGAATGCCTATCAGGCTCCTCCTTGGCGTCCGAAGTCCTCTGTGCCTCTTCGGTCTCTTCTGTTACGAAGCGGAAATTATCAATCTCTTTGTCCAATGAAGAGGTTGAGGAAGCGACCCTTTCTCCGACCACTGTAGCTTCGAGAGAGAGTTGAATGGCTGGGACGACTAAAGGAGCAGCCACTGGGATCGGAAATGGTACAGGTGGAAGATCGTCCGGTGCCAAGAAATTGGGCCGAGACACGTCAATCCGATGTATCTGACGATCTCCTGCTCTTATGGCGTTGTCGACGTCCAAAAATGCGTCCGAGATAGGTTTAAAATCCAATATTAAGTGTACGGCCCGTAATTGCTTGTCTGTGCTGACAAAGATCTCGGACCGCAACAGGTAGTTTAGAGCCTGAACGTTGGTCAAGCTCAGCCTGGGAGCTACATGCCTTCTATCTACAAACACAGCCGAGGGAAAAGTCTGTTAAATAACTGAAAGCCATAATCTTAAAAGACTAAAAAGATAGAGAACAAGACAGGGTTAAGGGATCGATTATAAGTCTATCACTAAGGAGCCTAGTCCTAAGGTGTCCCACCTGGCTTTCCCACTCAGACCGGACAGTGAACGTCATCATGCCACGCTCCTGAAGCTATAAGATAATCACCTTTCATGCCTTTATTTGACCTGGGTAGGCATGAAATCATCCTTACCACCTCCGAGCGGGATTTGAGATAGTACCCGACGGTTTTTTGGGAGTGGCACTCGTACATGTGCACCACATCGTGCCATGTGAGCCGTAGACCCAGGTGCTCGTTGAAAGCATCGACACTAGCCAAAATCCTGAATAGGTTGGGTGCGCATTGGTAGGGGCATAACCTATGGTTAAAAAGGTAATCTCTAGTCACTGTACCCATTGGGAGAATTGTTCCCTCTTCTATAAAAGCTATCATGGGGATAACAACCTCTCCCTCCTCCCGATCAGTTCCTATTCGTTCTGTGGGACAGTAGCGTAGGTTGACCCCCTGGGGTATGTGATATTTTGCCTTGAAGGCCTCTATCTTGGCAGGGGAGTCCACTAAATGCTCAAACCTACCCATTTTCTACAGACTGGAAGGAAGCGACTAAAATCAATGAGTGAAATAATAAAAATTCGAAGGCCGAGAAGATTGGCTGAGGAGAAATGAAGGGTTCAAGTAAATTGAAACTTACACGAACCAAGATGTGTTACGGTCCTTGAAGTTTTCAGAGAAAAATTGCAAAGATTACTGAAAAAATGACTAAAGGAAGCCTGATAACTTAGAATGCTTTGTGTAAGGAAATGCTGAAGATCGCTGGAATGCCTGAGAATTTGCAAGATAAACGAAAACTGAATTCCCCAAGGACTTTATATAGAAGGCGAAAAATGGGTGGGAGTCATCCCGCCCAAACCCTGAAGAAAAATACCAGCCGTTGGATTAACTCGTCACCGTTGGATGCAAAGGGCAGAACGCCGCCTGGAGCAATTAATGGTGCCTCGTGAATGCCGAAATGTCAGTAGCAATAATGAAGCGCCTGAAACTACGCTCCCACATGCGCGAACTCAAGTACTTTTACATCTATAACCCCAATTTCGAAAGCAAATCAAAATTCCATTTTTTCTCCTCGGATGCTAGGGAAAAATTAAAATTTTGAGAGGCTATTGTGGGAACAAGGGCCCAAACTTGCATACTAGGCTTTGGGCCCTCTTCGTGGATACGTCTGAGGAGTAGTGAATAATTAGAAGAAGCCCTGGAGTAGAGGATTACGCAAGGAAAGGAGGAAGGAATATAGTCCGAGGAGGTTGGCCTTCTCGAATAGGATGAATGTTGCTCAAGCAAGTGCTTGGATGACTTAGGTAACCGTTCAGGAAGTTATGATGATAAGGATGAACTTCAGGCACGTACAAAGGAGATAAGAATATGGAAATATCTCAAAGAAAAACTGCTACCACCGCATTAAATGCACGGCAACAACTTTTCTGGCTGCATTTATGGGGAAAAGACCCCTGAACAGTACAATCTTTAGCTACTACCACTTACAAATAATAAAAGAAGATACTTGATGGGACATGTACTCAAGTGAGGATCTAGATGGGTAACAAGTGTAAGATCAAGATGGCCTGAAAAGACCTATATAAATGTAAAAGATCTCCCACGAAAGGAGGATCGAGAAAAAGAGGAAGAAAAAGAGAAGAGAGAATTACTGTAGCAATAAGAGTTGTATGAAAGTCCATAATTAATGCATTGATTTACATTCAATCTGCTCAGACAACCCTTTTGTTAATCTTTATGTGCAGTTCACTTTTGTTTATCATTCAAACACTTTCCTAGCCATTAGTACGAATCATTAAAACCTAACTCTTTGGCCTATTCTCTACAAATTCAGTGTCTTGGGCTCACCAAACCATCGTCCAAACAAAATTTTGGACTTGAGCCTATAATCCGTGACCCTACAATAGTAATTTTTAAAAATTATGGCAAGTTTTAAATTTTTAGAAGTTCTTTGTATAAAATTTTAATTTGTTTATATATATATATATATATGGCACTTAGGAGTAGTAGAAGTGCTAACCATATATAAATTTCTTGCATATATAACCAAAAACAAATTTCATATTTCAAAAATAAAGTATCCAGATTGCAATGTAAATGTAAATGTAAATTTTACCTATAAATTACCAGTCATAGCCTTTTTAACGTTGTCATAAGTGAGAAAATAATTAGCATAATCAATCAAAAACACCAAATCAAAAAATAATATCAATAATTAAGATGAATTGCATTATCTAATTTTTTTTAATAAAAAATCATAAAATTTAAGTAATAATTGAACTACATTAATAGAAAAATAGAAACACAATAAATAAAATAAAAAAGATAGCTCTTCTCACATAAACCTCCTAATTTCATATTGTAGACGAGTTCCATTCCAAAAAGATTTGGTGATAAAATTTCTTGTATATATGACCGAACTAAATATTCCATAAATTACAAAAAAAAAATATATAAAATAAAAATAAGTATCCAGATCTTCTAGGGTACCACACTCAAAATAATTTCAAAAATAGATAAATAAATGTACATAAAGAGAAAAAAAAATATATATTGTATTGCAATGTAAATGTAAAAGTTTACATATGAATTAGCCATGTCTACCCATTTTGATATTAACATTTGTGTCTAGCCATTTTGATATTGCCCTTAGTGAGGAAATAATCTGCACAATCAATTAAAACACCAAATTAAAAAAATATATCAATAATTGAAATGAATTGCATTATCTAAAATATTTTATAAAAATAATAGAATTTAAACAATAATTGAACTACGTCAATAGAAAAATAGAAACACATTGAATAAAAAATAAAAGAAGATGGTTGATATGAATAGAGATGACTAAATTAGAGTAAACAAATACATATAGAAGAAGAGATGATAAGAGAAAAAAAATGGTATGGTTCTATGAATTATTTGATATATATATATATATATATATACACGTCCACTCCATATAAAAGAAGTTGATATGAACAAAAAATCTAATGTTAGTTTAATTTGTGGAGGTGTGAAGTTAAAATCAAAATCTTAGAAGTCTCAAATAAAGAAACTATCAAATATGTATTGTAACAAAAGTTAAGAAAATCTCAAGAACCATATTCGAGCACAACGGATTAAATTATAAACAAACATTATCGTAGCTTTTAGATTGAGGAAGATAGAAATTTACCTTGTAAATAAGGAAAAAATTGAAGAGAGTGATAGATTACAACATGCCGTGTATATAGAATGAAAGTGTGAAATTGATATCATTCCCTTGTAACAATGAAATTGATTTACATATCATGATATCAAAATCTAATAATTGATCTACTTTAAATAGTGCTATATTCACATGTACTTGTAAGAGAAGTAGAGTTCCAATTAAACTTTATTATATAAAATCTCATTAGGAAGATGATATTTGATTAGAAGAAAGAGATAATGTAACTTTAGAATATTTATTATAGGTAATTAAGTTGTATCAATTATTTAATTATATTTTTATTTTTTAATTGTGTTTATCTTAATATTTTAAAAAGAAAAAAGAAAAAAGAAGAATAACAAATTGAGAAATCGTAGAAATCAAAAAATGGGGGAAAAAAAAAAGAAGAATAATTTTTATTTAAAAAAAAAAAGAAGAAGACAAACCGTAGAAATCAAAAATTGGGGAAAAAAGAAGAAGAATTTTTTTTTTAATGGATGAGAAGAAGTTAAGTTGATATTAAATGATTAAGTTTTTGTGTCTATCAAACTTTATCCAAAGAAGTGATTTCAAATTAAAATTTTTTATCAACTTAGAAATTATAGAAAAAAAAAAAGATAAGAACAAAAAAAATATATATTTATTTTTGAAAAATCTATATTAATTTAATAATAATAATAATAATAATAATAATAATAATAATAATAAAATTTAAGTAGCAATTTGAGGAAAATAGAAACACGCGTGGGATGAGATTTAAATTTAGAAAATTTTTAAAATAGACTTTTAGTTAGAGTAGAATTAAAATTTTGAAAATTTAGATGATAAATATTATCTAAATTAAATTTTTGTATGTTAAATATTATCCCTTAATTTAAGAAATATATCATAACAAATAAAAAAAAATGTTAATTAGATGATATATATTATCTAAATTAAATTTTGTATGTTAAATATTATCCCTTAATTTAAGAAATATATCCTAACAAATACAAAAAATAATGTTAATCTAATTTTATTTAATGATAAGAATGAATTAGAATCTTGGTAGTATACTATTCAGTTTTAGTTCTTTAAAAATCTAAAATTTTAATAAAATTTCTGCAATTTAGTGAAGTCACATGGTGCAATCACGGCGTCTAAGTCCAACTTTTATTATATATAATATGATATGATATAATATTATATGGTATTTTAAAGAAAAAACAAATATCAAACATTTTATATATAAAAAAAAAAAATCCCAAAAAGGTTTTAAACGATCAAACTTTATCGAGTGTTCAGAATGCACGGTTGTTAACATGATGCATGAGTTTTTTAAGACGATTTAATTATTGTAACATGAACTTCATTTTTGGCGGATAAAATTTAAAATTTATGGTATGTAGGTTACATGATTTATACACTCTATTTGTTTCAACAAAAACTTTATATGAAGATAATTTGTGTTTTCTTATGCTTGGTAATATCATTAAAAAAAAAGAGGATCATAAAAAAACTATTTTTTGACTTCTTTTATTTAACTTGGCATGAAATAAAATTGTTTTCCACTAAAGTTTTATAGAAAACAATTGTATTTCATGTCAAGCTAAATAAAGGAGGTAAAATGATAGTGTCAAACTCATTTAAAGGTTGCTATTAAGTATAGGAAAATGAGATGGTTTTTAAAAAAATGCTTTTTGAAAAGTTATTTATTTTCTATAAAATGCTAATATCGAAAAATAATTTACCAAATTTATATAGTTACTAGTTATAGGCCCGTGTGTTGCATGGTTTTATGAAAAAAACTTTTAAAATAAATGTATAAATAATTATATATTTTAATAGATTCAATAAAGATAAAAGGAAAAAAATTATCAAGTGTAAATAATTATCTCACTAAAATAAGGGGTAAGATTTCTTCCTAAAACTAAATTAAATTTATAATTCCAAATTGAATTTTAAATTGATAATTATTTTAAAAAAACGTATTAAACAATTGATAAATCTAAAATTAATATAATCTTGATAATATTATAAATTAAAATTAAAGTTGATAATTCAAGAATACACATATAGAACATCTTGATAATTTGATGTAACGTAAAAATCAAATAAGAAAATTGTTAAAATTAATCTATTAATTCTAACTATATTTATTCATTAATTCTAAGACCCTAACCCTAAGCATATAAATTAAATCAAAGCTAAGAAAATTAATTTAAACTAAAGGCAACCAATACACAAAACCTAATCAATTTAATAAAAACAAAATACAAAAACAAAGAAGGTGCCTTTAGAAACTTGACAATATTTTCAAATGTTTTGAATTCATTAATTAAAATCACATGAAGACAAAAAACCAATAACAACACTAAAGAAAAATAAACAAAATGAAAATAATAATAATAATAATAATAATAATAATAATAATAATAATAATAATAATAAAAATGCATACCTGCATTGTCATGAGATTTAGGCATTCACATATTGAAATAAGTTTTACTCCAAAAAGGATATATAGGGTTATATATATATTGGTAGAGTTCCATTTGAAATATAATTTATTTAAATCTTATTGAAATTAAAGATATCTAATCAATGTGTTTGTTTTTATCCCATAAAAATTGGAATTAAAAAAAGGTCATATGAATTGAATGAAAAAAAAAATAAAAAAGAGTTGATTCAACATAACATAACATATAAAAAATTAAAATTTAAAAAGAGAGAAAGAGAATATGGTTGATAGTTATAAGGAATTTTGATATATATATATATATATATTTTAAATGTCATCAACATAAAAATTATCAAATTAATGGAGATATATACTATTTTTTGGGATAGATAGAGATTATCAAATTATTAGAGATATATACTATTTTTTGGAATAGATAGAGATTATCAAATTATTAGAGATATATACTATTTTTTGGGATAGATTTATATTAATCACCTCTTGAGGAATTTGGATTGTCCTTATCCCTTAATAATCAAGTTTTGTAGCTTGATATTCTGATAAAATAATATTAATTTAATAATATTAAAATTTTGAAAATTTAGATGATAATATATTATCTAAATTAAATTTTTGTATGTTAAATATTATCCCTTAATTTAGGAAATATATCCTAACAAATAAAAAAATAATGTTAATTAGATGATAAATATTATCTAAATTAAATTTTTGTATGTTAAATATTATCCCTTAATTTAAGAAATATATCCTAACAAATAAAAAAAATAATGATAATCTAATTTTATTTAATGATAAAAATAAATTAGAGTCCTAGTAGTATATTATTCTTTTTTAGTTCTTTAAAAATCTAAAAATTTAATAAAATTTTTACAATTTGGTGAAGCCACGTGGCACAACTACGATATGCCTGTGCGATGCAAGGCTTAATTAAAATTCAAATGTAAATAATTTTTTTATTAATTTCCTTAAAATTAAATAATAAAATAAACAATAAAAAATAAATGAATATTTTACTTTTAAGTTATATAATGAATGCTTATTGTGTGAGACTAAAGTGTTTTAAAAGCGTGTATATATATATATATATATATATGTCTAAAATAGTTGAATGAAAGGTGGTGGATAACTACACATATTTACAAAGAGAATGGTAGACAATAGTTTCCCAATTAACAATATGAGCAATACGGATAAATAAATAAAAAATGAAGAAGAAGCAAAAAGACCAACAGAATAAAAATTATTGAGGCATAAATAGAATAAAATAAGTGAAGGGGAAAAATGTCTTACTTTTTCTTTGGAGATCATTGAGTTCTTTACTTGCAATGGACAATTTATCTAGGCGTGGTGTTTATGTTGAAGTAGTTTGTCCAATATGCAGAACTTCAAATGAAACTGTACTAAACAAAAACAAAAGTGTGCTATTGTTAGAGTGTAATTCATATATGATATACAAAATAATAAAAATTCATGTCTAACTCTATTTAGTGATTGATGCTCAAACAATAACCAAATAAATAGGATAAAACTTTAGGAAATTAGGTAAAACAAAAGACAAAAAATACACAAAACCTATTCAATTTGATGGAAAGAAAAATTAAATTCAACAAATACATTAAAAAAAAAATTAGAGTAAACAAATACATATGTGTAAGGTTGTAGGGAGAAGAAGGGAATAATAGAGGAAAAAAATTGTATGGTAGGTATTTATTATGAATTATCTTATATATATACACTCCACATTAAAGAAGGGAAAATTATTAGGTACTCACAGAGTACCATAAATACGTAGTCCCCCCTCTCACATGAATAGTGGGTTCTACCATAAATTTAATTAATGGGACCCACCATTCATGTGAGAGGAGGGAATACGCATTTATGGTACTCCGGGAGTACACAATAATTTCCCTTGAAGAAGTTGATATGAACAAAAGGTCTAATTAATGTTAGTCTAATTTATAGAGGTGTATGAAGCTGAAATTAGATGGACTTTAACATGTACTTTAAGAAAGGATTAGATGAAGAATTTGGATTATAATGAAATTAAGATTTTTATCAACTTAGAAATTATCAAAGAAGAAAAATTATATTTATTTATTTTTAAATCTAAAAACTTTTCTACAATTTTTACGTGCAGTAAATTTTTTTTTTTTTTTTTTTTGTGAAGATTTTACATGTAGTAATATAATTTAAATAACAAAAAGAAGAAGGATTAGATGGACCTTTTTTTACGTGTACTACATTGATTTTTTTTAATTAAGATTCTTATCAACTTATATATTATAATAAGAAAATGATCAAATAAAGAATTTGGATTGTAATCAAATTATGGTTTTTATCAATTTAGAAATTATAGGAGAAGAAAAATAATATATATTTAAAAAGCATCAAGATGAAAGAATCTCTTTTTTATTTAAATTCTATCTTTAGGTAATTCTATTCTATTGATTTTAGGGTTTGTTGATAACATTTTAGATAGACACAATTGTTATAGTTGTAAATCAAATACTACTTTCTTTTATTACTTGATTTGTCATATTTATCCAAAAAATATGTATATATCTATTCTTAAAATCTAAAAATTTATTAAAATTTCTGAAATTTGGTAAAGTCACGTGGCGCAACCACGGTATCTAAGCCCAACTTTTATTATATATAATATGATATGATATGATTTATAGGTGAAAGAATGCATTGTGATCATTTTTTTCCTATTGGCCCTTTTTTTTTTCTTCTTCCTTTCGAAAGAAGTACTACCCCTAACAAATTATAATTTCTTGATAGTAAGTAAGGTTGTTAATTTCCTTTTATACTGTTGTAACAAGTTTTGTTACAAAATACCTCTTTTGGTTTAACAATTGGAGACGTAACAGCAATTGTTGTCGCCGTCACATATATCAATATGTGTGTATATACATATATATATATATATTCTTTTATTTTGTGAGAGATGAGGATTTTAGTTATTTAACTTTTGGAGGACTCAAAATATAAAACTGCAAATAATGATTCACAAAAATATAAGAGGAGAAAATTATTGGAACAAGCATTAATCCATAATTTTGCACTTCATTAATTGTCCATTTGGAAGGATTTGTTTTTTCATATCATTCTACTTTTTGAGATCATGCATTGCCAAATGGCTTGCCCCCTTCCTCTACCTAATGCTAATTTTGTGATTCTATTAAGTCCATGTTTGAAGCTGAAGAGGCCTTTCTTTTCACCTTTTCAACGTAATAGGTATGAAGACAATAAAAATGCAAATAAAATTATTAATGATATGCTAAACTTCTAGGATAGTTATTTGGACAAACTTATTTTCACTTACTTGTTTTTGCTTAAAAATTAAACTGATTAAAAATAAAAATGTTTTAAAAGGTTGTATATAAATCAGAATAAGTTCGAAAATGGTTCCTTGGATTGGTCAGGATGGTCCTTTTTTGACTACAGGGGATTTGAGAGATACTAACCAAGATTCTACGGATACTGAGAGTGAATTTATCACTGCAACCTTGTTTAATTTGGATAGCCTTAATGAATCTAGGCCTGAGGTCATGCAAGGTACAGGGTGGACTTCCGGTCAAATTCTAGAATCTCCAGACTCATTCGTTCAACCCTTAGTCCAGAGAGTAAACAGGGGCCGGTTTAGGTCTGAAGTGGGTGATTCTAGTCTTGGCCCAAGACTGTCTAGGTCGTGTACCCATTCTCACAATACCGAGAGGGTGCAAGACGATCTAAGTAATTTGGGGCTTGCTGGTGGGCTTGCTACTATCTATGGGCATTCTGGCCCAAAGGATAACTTAGACCCACACCGGGCCTTTGAAGTGGAACCCCAAACACAGAGTGACCCTGAGGCAGAATCCTTTGGACCTGGCCCTCCCTCACCTTTATATACCTAATCTGATCCTAGCTCAAGTCCTTCTCTACAGGTTGGTTCGTATTCAAAAAAGAGGTTCAGGAAGGAGTTTAACAGGTTTGGTCGTAATCTTAGGCAGCGTTTGTTATGTGGTTTCTTTGCCAAGTGGGGGAATGGTAGTGATCAGAGGTTGGAAGAAGAGTTTAAGGAGGATAATTCGGGTCAGGCTCAAGCTGTTGATCAGCCACCAGTTGTTTCAAGCTCCGTACATCCAAATGGTTTCTGGGAAGCTGTCCCTGATCAGCGTCCCCAATAGCCATGAGGATTCTCAGTTGGAATTGTAGGGGTTTGGGCAAATCCTCTGCAATTCGACAATGTCAGAAAATTGCCCATGAGTCTCGACCTGATATTATGTTCTTAATGGAGACTCGGCTTGTGAAGGACAGAGGCAAGTTGATATGGGAAAAATGTGGCTTTTTTGAGGGTTGGGAATTTCCTAGAGATGGTTTTAGTGGTGGGTTGCTGCTTGCTTGGATGCCAAAACAATGCCTCAGCATCAAATATGAGTCGAAGCACCTTGTTCACACTGATCTCCTTGACAATAAAGGTAACCCTCTCTCTATTACTTTTATTTATGGCAACCCGGTTCTATCTCATAGAGTTGAAGTGTGGAACAAACTTAGAAGTCTTAAGTCTATCTCCCACTAAAATTGGTTATGCATCGGAGACTTCAACCAGATTCTTTATTTGGAGGATAAATTTTCTTTCCACTTGAACCCAATCATAGGGGCTGAATCCTTCCAACAAGTAATTGATGACCTTGCTTTGTGTGAGTTGGTATCTTCTAGTTAGAAGTATACCTGGATGAATAGGAGGGAGGAGGAGGACTTTGTGATGGAAAAGCTTGATAAAGCTTTTGCTAGTATAGAGTGGGTGAATTCTTATCCCAAATATGTTCTTAGAAACCTTCCTATTGTTAGGTCTGATCATGGTCCCATTTTATTGGATTGTGAATCCTTCCCACCCTTTCGGCGTAAACCCTTTAGATTTGAAAAGATGTGGCTCTCACATTCTTCTTGAAAGAGTGTTGTGCAAAAAGCCTGGCTTAATCGAGTTAAGGGTTCAAGAGCTTTTCAACTAAGACACAAGCTCATTACTGTTAGAGATGAATTCCAAGTTTGGAATAAGGAAGTGTTTGGGAAGGTGGAGAATGAGATTCACATGAAACAAAATCAACTTAAACTAGTGTAGAACTCTATCTCGTCCCTTGAAGATGTTAAGAAAGAGGCTGAGTTGAGGGAAGAATTGGAGATTTTGTTGCATAGAGAGGAGGTTATGTGGGCTCAGAAAGCTAGGAGTAACTGGGTACTATTTGGGGATAGAAATACGAGGTTCTATCAAACTGTTGTAAGGCAAAGGAGAGTCAGGAATAGAATTTTGCATCTACAAAAGGGGGATGGTAGTTATACTAACGACCTAGGGGAAATTGAGGACATGCTTGCTCAGCATTTTAAAAGTGCCTTTGAGGACACTGTTCCTTTATCATTTGACCGGATACTTGCTGAAGTTGGAACCTTGCCTTACCTCAATTATCTGCTCACCAACTTTCTATCCTAGATAGACCTATCACGATTGAGGAAATTGAGGAAATTGAGGATACTGTATTCCAGCTTAGTTCTCATAAAGCCCCTGGTCCTGATGGTATTCCTGCCTTTTTCTATCATGAGTTCTGGAACATTGTCAAGTTTGATATTTTTAACACTGTCCTAGCTTTTTTTCACTCAGGTTCTTTGCTTAAGTCTCTCAATGCTACTTATATCACCCTCATTCCTAAAATTGCTTGCCCTGATAATGTGAATCACTTTAGACCCATTAGTTTGTGTAATGTGACTTACAAGATTATTTCTAAACTGCCGGTTAATCGTCTCAAGCCTTTCATGGACTCTCTTATTACTCCCTTCCAGAATTCTTTTATTAAAGGAATGAATATTTCTGATAACATTTTACTTGCGCATGAACTCTTTGATTTTCTTACAAAAAGGAAGAGGAGGAAAAAGGCTTATGGAGCTTTGAAGATTGATATGTCAAAGGCTTATGATAGGGTTGATTGGAAATTTTTGAAGGCTGTGCTTACTTCAATGAATTTTAGCCAAAATTGGATAAAGTGGATTCTACAGTGTGTCACCACAGTCCAATTTACCCTCCTTGTGAATGGAAGCCTATCTTAAACCTTCAAACCTAAGGGGGGTCTCAGACAAGGAGATCCCTTATCACCGTATCTATTCCTTTTTTGTGCAAATGTTCTATCCCTTGCCCTCATTAAAGCAGAGCAACAAAATAAGATCCAAGGTATAAGAATTGGAAGGAATGGATGCACTTTCACTCATTTGCTATTTGCTGATGACTCTCTCTTGTTCTTCAGGAGAGATGATAAATCTATAGTCAATATTCGGTGTGTTTTACGGTGGTACTGCTCTATTTCTGGTCAGAGCATTAATGTTGCCAAATCTGATTTTTTTTGCTCTCCAAATATGCCAAGAGTAGAGCAAGAACAACTAGCCTCGACCTTAAAGGTCAATCTGGTGGCTGAACCTAGTAAGTATTTAGGTTTGAACTTCAAATTTAAGGGCAAGAGAGTTGGTGACTTTCATTACTTGGTGGAAAGACTCAGCTTTAAGCTTCAGGGATGGAAAGCTAAGCTTCTCTCACAAGCGGGTAGAACAACCTTGATCCATTCTGCTCTACAATCCATGCCATTATATACATTTTCTTGCTTTAGGGTGCCTGAGAGTATTTGCAATAAGCTTGATGCCATTACTAGATCCTTCTGGTGGGGACATGACCAAGGGGCTAGGAGATTGCATCTTCTTAATTGGAACAAAGTTTGTCAACCCAGGAATAAGGGAGGGCTTGGTCTTAAAAAGTTTAGCTTGATGAACCAGGCCATGCTTGCAAAGCAATTCTGGAGAATTCATCAAAATCCTCAGTCCCTTTTAGCAAAAACTTTTAAAGCTAAATACTTCCCTAGAACTTCAAATCTTCAATTCATGAATGTCAACCCAAGCCACATCAGTCTTGGTTTTGGAGAAACATAGTAAAACAGGATAACAAAAAGTTGAAAGAGGGGAAGTGGTGGGTTGGTGATGGTACAAATATTCCTTTAGATCATCCTGCTTGGTTCCAAACTCCTAATCTGCATATCCCTAACCTTAGCACAGGTACAGTAGCTGACTTAATTGACCAAGCCACTCACTCTTGGAAACCTGAGTTAGTTAGATCCTTGTACCCCCCACCTATTTATGCTGAAATCCTAAGCATCCTAATCTCTAAGACAAGTTCTGTGACTGATTCTTTAATGTGGAAGTTTTCCAATTCAAGGGATTTTAAAGTTAAGAGAGCTTATGAGATCCTTTTGGAAGATGCAAATGTGCTAGCCAATGCGAACCTTGGAACCCATAATATCCCTGAAGTTGTGTGGAATACTGTATGGAAGGTTAGAATACCCTTGAAAATCTGCAATTTGGTTTGGAAGGTAATACATGATAGCTTGCCCACTTTTCAAGCCTTAAAGGGAAGGGGAATTCCAATTGCTACCCTCTGCCCTTTTTGTGACTGTGATGAGGAGTCTACCAGCCACCTTTTTCTTTATTGTCATTTTGCTAGAGCTTTATGGGTCAGCTTTATCCCTGCATACTTCCTCCCTTGCTCTTATGACAGTCCAGCAGTGGATCATCAATTCCATTATTTGTCTTAAGAGATTGGATAAGAGTGGCATGAAAACTTTGCAGTTGATGTTCATCTCCCTTTGGGCTATTTGGAATCATAGAAACCGGGTGATTCATGAAGGAGTTATTCCTGATCCTATGAATGTCATTTTAACCACTCAAAATCTGTTTTGCAGGTACCAAGAGATCTTTCAAAATCACCATAGTACTGAACATAGGATATCTAGGAAGGAAACTGATGAAGTCAAGAATTCACCAGTGAGCTACACGATATCTGCGCACTCGAACGCGAACCTGCAAAACAAAGGGAAGAAAGAACCTCGCGAAGAGCACCGGTGTGGTGCCGGCCAAATACCCTTCGAAGGTCAAGTTAGAAATATGCTCACAACTCTAGAGTGCTAGAGAGGGTAAAATTAAGCGTACCTTGATTAGTGAGGGTATTGGAGCTTTTATAGTTGTGGTCAGTGGACCTCTTCAACTTGGAGTCGAAGTCTTTCCTTGTATAAATTCTCCTAAAGAATCCTAAACGTAGTAGACAAGTATTTTTTCCTTATCGAGAAGATCCTTCCTTCAACAAACGCGATCATCAGAATCCTATTTGTACTAGGACTCCATTTCGTGGTGTGGGCCGCAAGTAGCCCACTTAGGGTTTATTGGAGGCAAGGAAACATCAAGATTAGATCTATCTTGGGCCCTGCACCCCTCAAACTTGAGTCCGTTCAGTGTCGAATCATCAGTCCGTCTAGTAGATACAGGGGAGAAGTCCGTTCATATGAGAGACTAATTTCTTCCTCTTCAGAAACTATGGCTCAAGGTCTTCATGGGCAGTGGAGCATCATCCTCAAGATTTCTGGTGTCAGGCAAAGACGAAAGAAGAGAGCTGCCTTTGCTTATGAGGCTCGAACTAGGCAGGGTGCAGTGGTGTTCAACGGGTGCAGCAGCTGTGCAGCTAGATCAGTCCCAGGTGTTTTGCTTGAAGGCCTTAGGGAAGCTGCTATGACAGCCTTTAGGCTTCGTTTCAACCAGATTTTGGTTTTGAGCAATTGTAATTTTTTGGTTCATTTGTTTAATTCAAGCCAAGCCCCGAATTGGGAAGGAAAAACCTTGTTTGCTGACTTAGAGTCCTTAAAGCAGCAGGGTTTTTGTTTTTCCTTCCGTTGGGTCCCTGCTTTTGTGCTCGTTAATGTTCATAATATGGCTGTTATGGCCTCAAGTGCTCCCATGCACTTCCAATGGCCTCAACACCTAACTCTGTAAGGCTTTGTTTTCTGGTTGAATTATCAAAAAAAAAAAAAAACAATTGTTCCTTACAAGGATGAAAGGAACTAAATACTTTAATAAAGACATGTCATAAATTTTAACTAAGAGAGTATTTGGTTTGCCGTTATGTTACATTATGCTATAATATTACGTTATTGTAATATTACGTTATTGTAATCTCAATACAATAATACTATATTACATTGTTTAAGAAGGCGATGAGATTAAGATGTGATATATTTTGTAATTTTAAATTATAGTAATGTTAAAAATAAAAAAATAAACCAAAAAATTTAATGTCACATCATCGTAATGTGCATCACATTAAAGGCGCATCACAATGAATCAAACGCCTCCTAAGTATTCCTAAGTATTACTTGGTTCAATTAGCATATTTAGTGTTACAATTGAGATGTCATGATTCAAATCCTCAAATCACTTCCTTCAACAATCACATAAATAAATAAAGGGCAAATAACACTCACCTCCCTTGAGGTTTGGGAAAATGACACTCACCCCCAAACTTAAAGGAAAAAAACATTTTCCCCCCTTTGACATTTATTTATCTAAACTCTGTTAAATTGACGTTAAAAATGTTGTGCACTAACGTACCATTTGGTTAATAATGTATTCCCAAAATTGCCCTCAACTTATTCTCAACTTATTCTCAACTTATTCCATCAAAAGTCTATATTTTTTAGGAATGGCAACGGGTCGGGTTCGGGCCGGGTTTCTCAATGCCCGAACCCGACCCGTGGGTCTGCCCAAAAAACCCGAACCCGCCCCGTTTAATAAACGGGTTTTTTTCTGCGCCCCAGACCCGCCCCGTCGGGCTCCACGGGCCTCGCGGGCCCCGCCACCTCAGACCCAATCCGTAACCCAAAAAAACAAAAATTGCCTGAATCTTTAAGCCGTGTAGAATAGAAACCATCACAAGAAAAATACAAAACAAAGTAAAAAGCACAAATTATGCTCAATACTACAGATCAGAGTCTAAGACCATAAATACAGATCAAATCTTACATCAAAAAAACAAAAAAATACAGATTAAATCAGAGTTTAATCCTACCTCTATTTCAACCCCTCCAAAACTTCAAAAACAAAACCATGAAAAACCCCCCAACAGATCAAAGTTTAAGACCATAAACATAGATCAGATCTTTCATAAAAATAAAAATAAAAATAAAAATACTAAACAGATCAGGATCGGCGTCTGCGGCAAGGTGAGAGATGTGGGAGGAAGGATCAGCGTTTGCGACGAGGTGGAGGAGTGAGCGGCGAGATGGAGTGAGTGGCGTGGTGAGGGAGGAGCTAGCGATCTCTGTGGCGAGGTGGATGAGTGAGCAGCTCGATGAGGGAGGTAGGGACCGATGATACCACTAAGGTGGAGGAGAGCCGGCGGCAGCAAGTGTGAGAGAGAGAGAGAGAGAGAGAGTGTGTGAGGTAGAGGGAGGGGTGGATGAGAGTGATTGAGAGAGAGGCGGCTGAGAGGTGAGAAATTAGGGATAGGAAAATGATTTTTAGAAGTGAAAGAGTATTTATACCTAGGTTTTTTTTTTTTTTTTTTTTAATAAATTATATACGGGTCGGGTTCGGGTCGGGTCGGGCCGGGTTTTTACAAAAATCCGGACCCGACCCGGACCCGGTTCGGGTTTTTTTTTTAACCCAAACCCGACCCTATTCCTTATCGGACCGGGTAAAATCCGGCCCATTAGGGTCGGGCCGGACCGGGTACCTGCGGGTCGGGCAAAAATTGCCATCCCTAACATTGAGCCATCCAAACTTCCAAATCGTTCTTTTAATATCTCTGGAGATGAAGTAGCTTTTTTTTTTTTAATTTTTATTTTGGGTTCTGGACTGACATTAAACTTCATGTTGAGTACTTGGTGGTTGCCTGGTTGGTGACTTGGTGTGATATGTGTATTTTGATGGACAACTGAACATTACATACATACGATTTCAATTTAATGAATGATTAGTCGCAAACACATGCGATCCGTGAAAAAATTTAATACAATGTAAAATTTGTATATGTTAAATAGTGCATTTTTTTTATTTAAATTTTTTTAAATATTTTTATAAGTTTTATGTAATGGAATACATAATGTATTTATATAAATGAAGAATATTAAAAAAAAATGTACACTCACATTTCATGGAACAAATGTAATATGTTACATTAAATTTAAATTGTTATTTAAGTTTAGAATGGTAGCATTTTTTTTTTCTTTTCAAATATAAGTATAATGCCTATATTATTAAAACTTGAATTTTAAGTTAACCTTTTGAATATTTTTATCATTTTTATTGTTTTTTTAATGTCCATATCTCTAATTTCTAATGGCGATTTTGTTTGAATTTTTTAGCCAAGACTAAAGAGTTGGCCTAAAAAATAAAATATAATACTTTTCAACCCAAAAATTAAGAAAAAAAAAAGAATTTTTAAGCAAAAAAAGAATCAATTTAAGGTCTAGTAGTCCAAAATGAACTGGAATAAGGCCATACTTTACTTTTGTTCCATATTGAACTGGTTAAAAGTGATCAATTATTTGGAATAATTCTTTATTTGGATACTGGTATTAGACCATAATTTCACTCGTGCTCATGCTCGTGCTTGTGTTTGTATTTAGTGTCATGTATATTGTTTATAACTAGTTTCAAGTCGGACAAAAAGAAAAGGGTTATGATAAGTTTTTTTTTTTTTTTTAGTAAACAGTAATACTTATTAAAATACACACGAAAATAGTAATACTAATGTTTTAAACTGGATTTATAATATATTACATAACCAGAGTACAACTACAAAATGACCTAACCTTTATAGTTGTAGATTAGAGTTATAAACAACGGTTATGATAAGCTAATGGCCAACATAAAATTTAATTAATTTATTATGAATTCTAGTATTAGACCATGTATTTAATGCAAATTTTTATGTGTGCTTTCCAATACTTGGCCTTTTATATGAGTTCGTGTGCATGAATTTAGTTAATTTTGCTTTGGCATATTTATTTTTTCTCATTTTCCAAACTTGTTATTGGACTTGTCATTCTTGGGTATTTAAAGCTGTTGTAATCTAATAATCATATCAATTATATATATAATTAGAAGAAATGAGATTTTGAATAATTTTAATTTATGAATCATTTTTTTGTGTAACTAAAAATAATTTAAATTTATAAGTCCTTTTATGTAATATTATAAATACATATGGTATGGTACGTTACTAACCAGGTAATATATATATATATATATATGTATGTGTGTGTGTGTGTTTGTGTTAACTGTGATTGTTTTTAATTGTATTATTTTATTATTTTGATCAAGTTAGTGGTTTACTTGCCATACTACCAAACCAATTATGCTTTTTAGCTTCCTCTCTACTCAAATACATGAATAGAACAATCCAGAGTTGGCTTTTTCTGAGCTCGCAGATTACATCTCTCAATGAAAAACTTTGTCCTCTCTCTCTCTCTCTCTCTATGGAAAGACTCATATAAAATGTTGTTATTTAACCTTTGTATGTGAAAGTGTGTCCGACATGAAGGTAGAAGTTATAGTTTAATCTTGGAGTTGTTCGACCAAAGAATCGTTTCACACAAAGTTTTACTTTGATTGGTACGAATAAACATTTTGAAGACAATGCATTTACTTAATTTATTGACTTTATTCCTAAACTTTGATTTAAGTTTATGTTATTATTGAATAAGGACACATTGGTATGCAATTCCTTATTCTCACATTGTCCATAACAAACCCAATTAACTTCCCATCTATTTTCTATACACTATTTGTCAAGAATCTCCATTTGGTTGGGAGAATAAAAAATAGGGTGGGGGTGAAAAAGTGGGGGAATAGGAAAAATTTTAGTTCTCTCAACGTATGTGTTTGGCTGAGGGAGTAAAAAAGTGGAGAGATGAAAAACTTTTTTATTTGGTTGAATAGAAAAGTAAGAAAATAGAAAATATACTTTGCATAAATTTATTATAATGCCTCTAATACATTAAAAAAAAAAACTTTTTAAATAATTTATTAAAATTAAAAATTTTAATTACTACAAACTTACAAACTAAATCAAAAGAAAAACTAATAATAATAATAGTTGCCATTTGATATTAAAAAAAAAGAAAAAAAGAAAAAAAAAAAAAAGAGGAACCAAAACAACATCAGGTTCACCGTAGGATGGTAGGATGTAACTATGTAAGCAACAAAGACTAATAAAACAAAAAACAAAATCTAACAATTTGATTTTTTTTTTTTTTTTTTTTAAAGCAGCCAACCAACATGTGCACAGTAAGGGTAGATGAGTCATTTTTCATCTATCTTCTCCCACTCCAATTTCCTCTTCATAAAATCTCTCTAATTTGAAGGATTGATTTTTAGTGGCGTGGATAAAAAATAACACGATTTTAAAAACTGAATCAGTGATGTAAGGACCCAAAAGAGAGTAAGACAAAGTCTGAAGTAATGAGACGAGCTCTTTCCTTTCTTAGATCCAATACAATAGAATTTGTAAGAGATGGGCTAGAACAACAAACATTCGATCCCCAAAAAGGCACCCAGCCTCCCCCTTAATATAGGCCTCCTCTTTCTGATCTGTTCCGTCCATCTTCAGCTATCCTTCGCTTCTTTCTTTGACACCTGTCACCTATCTTCTCTCTAGGAGCAGGCGGCGGCTGTAGCTGGTGCCACTGTCACGGGCATCATCTCAGGTCATCTCCACAATTAATGCGACTGACAGAGTGGGTGTGCGCCATTTATTATTGATGTGACTGGGGGCTACCGCCCAGACGGCCGCCTGTCTGCCACTTACCCGTGCCTCCCTCGGCCGAGGAGGCTTCCTCTTTGGTACTTAGCACGGTGCTCCTCAAGATCTAGCTCTTTCCTCGGGAATTATTTAGTTCTTGGGCCCCCGACCAGCTCTGTATTCGGCCTAAGAACAGGTCCTTCCATGCCCTTCCTCGGGCCTTGGCCCATTAGTTTAGCTCCTCGGCCCCCTTCTTCGTTCCTCGGGTGCCCACAATAGCCCTCTAAAACTTTCGCTTATTCTGCTCGTGGCATAAGTGAAGTTTTAACTCCGCGGATACGCCGTACGTGTTGGATGTGTTCACACGAGTTGACGTCTTCTCAACTGTCATTCGCACGCCCCTGACGCTTCGGAATCCGCGAGCTCACATTTATGGCGCCAGGCGACTGCTTGTCTCCCCACGTTCAACGGTATGATTAAGATCCTGCGGCTCTCGTCCATCCTTATTTATGAGCGGGAATTTTATCACTCCTTTTTGCCTCCTATAAAAGGAGCGAACAAGGCTGGCGATGGCTCATTTATGGCATTTTGGCGTTTTCACTTTGGCGAAGAGAGATTTACTCCCGAGGAGCGTGCTTTTAACTTTTGCAATAGGTGTGTTGGTTTCCTTCTTGTCTTGCTCCTTTTTCTGTCCATGGGTAGGTACGTTAGGCTGGTAGATACTGAGGAGGCTAGGATGGCTTTTAGGGCCAAGTATAGAATTCCCGACGACGTAGTATTTAGGCACTGTGAGGAGGGTGAGTGGCTAGTCATAGAACGCCCTCCTGAGTCAGTAGTTATTCCTATGATCGCCTTTATTGAAGGCGGGATGGAACTTCCCATGGGCCCTGTGACCCAAGATTATCTCATAAATTTTAGGCTTACCCCAACCCAGTGCTCCCCCAATATCTTTAGGATTCTTGGGTGTGTAGAGGCCATCAACCGTAGGATGGGGACCCGTCTTACATGGCATGATGTGAACTAGGTGTATAACTGCCAAAAGGGGGAAAAAACCAAGTACTACATGAAGAGTAGGGTCCCCGCAGTTAGGATAATCTCCTGCTTGCCCGATTCGAGCAAGGGCATGGACGAAGACTTCCTTCTCGTCTCGGGCGGGTGGCACGATGGTCGGCACTATCCCACCCAAGAAGGGGAACCAGGTAGCTTTCCCGAGGGCCTAGGCTACCGCTTTAGGATTTTTTGTAGAAGAATCTCTTCCGAGGCATCAGTTTTCTCTTTTCTTCTTTTCTTTGTTTAAAACAAAGTTTTCTTTTGTTTCCTTGCTAATAATGACTGTTCCTCCATGACAGACGAGTACCACACAGCCCCTGCCAAACACTTGGTGAACTTTCACGATCTGAACCGGATTCTTCGGTCCGAGATATTTCTCCATTGGGACGGGCAACTCCGAGCCGCGCACGTCATCCTTGGCTACACTCCTTCGACAAAGCGCTTCCAGAGTCCGAAGAACGTCATCAAGGCCCGTGACCCACGCTTGGCTAGGATAGACGTTGCCGTTCCGGGTTTTCTGCTAGCAGGACCTCCCCCCGAGGGTACGCAAGACGCCCAACTCCCTACGCCCTTAGCTGCACAAATTTTGTACGCCCAGGAGCCTCCCCTGCCATCCAACAAAGAGGCGGAGGGATCTTCATCCTCTTCTGTCCAAGAGGTAACCGAAGAAGACTTTGAAGTTTTTTATCGCCCTGATGCCCCAGGCTCCTCTCCAGCCCGATCATCATCGGCAATGGGATTTCAAGAGAAGACACCCGACCTCTTGGCACTGCTGTCGGCCCACGCTGGGGGGTCCTCCTCGGCGGCGGCGGTGCCCCCTCGCCCGCCGACTCCAGTGGCTCCCCGCACCTCCCCCGCTGATGCTGTGGATAAAAAACGCAAGCGTGGTCCCAGTGGAAAGGGGACGACCACGTCCGAGGAGGGGGAGATATCCGAGCCCCAAACCAAGGAGGCCCGAGCCGGTAAAGGCCAGGCGAAGAAGAGGCCCGACCCTGCTGTGGTCTCGAGGGAGAGCGACAGGGATCAACCTAAGAAAGCTTCCGTTTGGAGGCCCTCCTTCATTCTCAGCTCGGGATCTCCTGTGCTGGACGACGCCAACCTGAGGGACCCTTCCAAGGGCAGCTTAGGCCTGGTTGCTGAGTGCTTGGAGAGGGCCCTGTGCCTCCCCGAGGATATGGAGGAGCTGAAGTCTTTCAGGAAGAGGGAGGTCTTCCTTTCCCTGAAGCAGGACCTGGCTAAGGTACCTCAGTCGTTCTTACCAACTTTTTTCTGTCAAGTATTTTTACTTCGACTGCTTATCCTCCTTTGTTATTTCCCACTCTTGCAGGCCGTTCAAGCTGCCTTCATGGCGGAAGACTGGGTCGATCACTCCCTAGACGCGGCCAGGAAATCCGAGAAGGCCTATGAGGCTGCTGAGAAGGCCAGGGCTGAGGCAAAGAGGAAGTTGAAGGACACCCTCTCGCAGCTGTCTGAGGCCGAAAGGGCTTTCCGTGACGCAGATTCCGCCTTGAAGAGCTATGAGAAGCAAGCCTCTAATGCCTTGGCAGCCCAAAAGCAGGCCGAAAGCGCACTGGCACTCTCGATGGTGGAGCTGAAGCAGGCGAATCAGCGGCTGGCGGATAAGGACGCTGAGAAGGCTCGGGCCGAGCAGGAGGCCTATGATGCAGGCATGAACAAGACCGCCATATCCCTTACTGCTCAGCTCCGCGATGTCGCTCGCGCCTTCTGCCAGGAGGTCTAGGGGGAGGCGCTGAACATGGCGGGCGTTAGTCCTGATTCAGAGCTTCGTGCTCTCGACCATGTTTACTACCCCCCAGCCTTGCGCTTGCCGCCGTCAGCCCCCAGTCCTACCGCAGATCCGAGTTCCGTTCCCCCGGTGGATCCGAGCTCCATTCCCCCTATCCCTGCTGAGCCCCAGAATCCTCCTTCTCCTGCTTCATCCAAGGGGTTACCCCCTCCAGAGGACGTGGTGGACTTGGAAGCTGACAAAGGGGTGCCCGAGGGAGTGCCATTGAAGAAAAAGAAAGAGAAGAAGGAGAAGGGTGCCAAGGACAAGGAGCCTCAGACTTAGCTTTTCTCTTCACTCTTCTTTTAGTATGCCATGGCGGACTTTTGCAGCGAGGCACCCTTTATGTAGCAATCTTCTTCTTTTTTTGTAGCCGGGGTTCTACCCCTGTACTGCTTCTTCTCCTTTGTAATCAGTTTTTTTTTTTAATGAACACTTTAATTTTTTTGCATAGTAGTCTTGATATATGTTTTCTGCTTCCCCTCCTGCCCGCTCTTCTTGATATATGTTTTCCCAACGCATACAATTTTTCTTGCAAATGTTTACTTTCCATGAGCTTGTGGCCGAGGAGCCAGACAAGTTTTAGGCGTTTCCTAACACTTAGAATTTTTCTTGCAAGTGTTAATTATCCCCAAGCCTGTGGCCGAGGAGCCAAACAAGCACTAGGTTCGTTTTAACACTTAGAATTTTTCTTGCAAATGTTTACTTTCCATGAGCTTGTGGCCGAGGAGCCAGGCAAGCTTTAGGCCTTTCCTAACACTTAGAATTTTTCTTGCAAGTGTTAATTATCCCCAAGCCTATGGCCGAGAAGCCAGACAAGCGCTAGGTTCTTTTTAACACTTAGAATTTTTCTTGCAAATGTTTACTTTCCATGAGCTTGTGGCCGAGGAGTCAGGCAAGCTTTAGGCCTTTCCTAACACTTAGAATTTTTCTTGCAAGTGTTAATTATCCCTAAGCCTGTGGCCGAGGACCCAGACAAGCACTAGGTTCGTTTTAACACTTAGAATTTTTCTTGCAAATGTTTACTTTCCATGAGCTTGTGGCCGAGGAGCCAGACAAGCTTTAGGCCTTTCCTAACACTTAGAATTTTTCTTGCAAGTGTTAATTATCCCTAAGCCTGTGGCCGAGGAGCCAGACAAGCACTAGGTTCGTTTTAACACTTAGAATTTTTCTTGCAAATGTTTACTTTCCATGAGCTTGTGGCCGAGGAGCCAGGCAAGCTTTAGGCCTTTCCTAACACTTGTAGAGAGACAGAATCGAAACATAAAAGCCGAAAATTTCCATTAAAAGTAATATCGTCGCAAATTGTTTACATTCCATGGGCGGGGGATTACATTTCCATCCAGGTCTTCTAACCGATAATCTCCAGTTCCTGCGACGGAGGTGACTTTGAATGGCCCTTCCCAATTAGGACCTAACTTACCCCAGGATGGGAGCTTGGCCGTTCCCATTATCTTTCTCAAAACCAGGTCTCCCGGGGACAGGGGCCTGTGCTTCATTCCCTTATCATATTCTTGTTTAAGCTTCTGTTGGTAATGGGCCAATTTCACCATGGCCACATCTCGTCTTTCCTCGGTTAGGTCTAAGCTGTCCAGGAAAGACTGACGGTTCCCTTCGGCGCTGAACTGGTCGGTCCTCATAGTTGGAAATCCGGCTTCTAGGGGGATCACTGCCTCCGAACCGTAGGTTAATGAAAATGGGGTCTCCCCCGTGGACTTCCATGGAGTGGTGCGGTACGTCCAAAGTACGTGGGGCAACTCGTTGACCCATCTCCCTTTCGCGTCGTCCAGCCTCTTTTTAAGTCCGGCAATGATGGTCTTATTGGTGGTCTCGGCCTGCCCATTGCCCTGGGGGTATGCTGGCGTGGAGTACCCATTCCGGATTCCCAATTCCCCTAAATACCTTCTGAAAGACTTGCTGTCGAATTGGAGGCCATTGTCCGAGATCAGGGTGTGTGGCACTCCGAATCTGGTGACGATATTTTTCCACACGAACTTTTTGGCATCGACGTCTCTAATGTTGGCGAGGGGCTCGGCTTCAACCCACTTAGTGAAGTAATCTGTGCCGACGAGCAACCACCGTCGGTTGCCCGTGGCCCGAGGGAGGGGGCCTACTATGTCCAAGTCCCACTGGGCAAAGGGCCAAGGGCTGGACAAAGGGTTCAAAACTCCTCCCGGCTGGTGTATATTAGGGGCAAACCTCTAGCATTGATCGCATCGCCTAGCATAGTCCTGGGAGGTTTGGTGCATTTTAGGCCACCAATATCCTTATGATAGGGCCCTGTGTGCCAGGGATCTTCCGCCAGTGTGGCTTCCACAGATGCCCTCATGCAATTCCTCGAGCAGAGGCTCCACAACCTCCGGGTGTACGCACAGCAGATATGGTCCCGAGTACAAGCGCTTGTACAGCTTATTCTGCTCGGATAGCCAATAGCGCGGGCTGTTCTCCATATCTTCTCCGCCTCGCCTTTATCTTCTGGCAACGGTCCCCCGTTCAGGAAAGCCACAATGGGATCCATCCAGCTTGGGCCTACGCGAATGCTGTGCACTTCCGCTATAGGTGTCTCCTTCAGGGCGGAGACGTTAACTTCCTCCACCAAAACGACCCGAGGCAGGTTCAATTCTAACGAGGTGGCCAACATGGCTAAGGAATCTGCGTGCGAGTTCTGTCCCCTCGGGACTTGCTCCACCCTGAAATCATCGAAATGACTCCGTACGCTTCGCACCCGGGCGACATACTTCTGCATCCTTTCATCTCGGGCTTCGAACTCCTCTTTAATCTGGCCCACAACTAGCCTAGAGTCGGAGTATACTTCCACCATCTTTCCCCCGAGCAACTTGACCAGGTTTATTCCTGCTAGCAGTGCTTCGTACTCGGCCTCATTGTTGGTGGCCGGGAAACCCAGCCGTAATGATTTCTCTATTATTAGTTCCTCAGGTGTGATCAACACTACCCCCACGCCAGCCCCCTTTCGATTAGAGGCCCCATCCGTATAAACCCGCCATAAGGGGGCAGTGGAAGTGGTCGAGATCGTTAGGCTTGCGGCCACGCTTGCCCTTTCACAGGTACCCTCAGAAAACTCTGCTACAAAGTCGGCTAAGACTTGTCCTTTTATGGCCGTGCGGGGCAGGTACTTGACGTCATAAGCCCTCAACTTTGTGGCCCACTTGGCAATTCTGCCCGTGTAGTCGGACTTTCTCAGCAAGTCCTGCAGTGGCAGCTGAGTCAGCACTGCCACGGTGTGGGCTTGGAAATAATGTGGGAGTTTCTTCGTCGCGTGTACGATAGCTAAGATCGCCTTCTCCAGAGGGAGATATCGCATTTCCACTGCCTGCAACGACTTACTGACGTAGTAAACCGGCCTTTGGACCCCGTCCTGGTTTCTGATTAGTACGAAACTGACGGAATGCTCCATGACCGCTAGGTAGGCGTACAAAATCTCCTCCCTGTCTGGTCGGGATAGGATTGGCGGGTTGGACAAGTAAGCCTTGAGATCTTCGAACGCTCGGGCGCATTCCTCGGTCCACTTAAAGTCTTTCCACCTGTGCAGCAGCTGGAAGAAAGGGCGGCACCTATCCGCGGACCGGGAGATAAACCGGCTTAGTGCTGCCGTCATTCCGGCTAGCTTCTGTACCTCCTTCGGGTTTCAGGGGGGATGCAGGTTGTTAATAGCCCTAATCTGGTCGGGGTTAACCTCGATTCCCCGATGAGTGATCATGTACCCTAGGAATTTGCCCGAACTCACCCCGAAAGAGCATTTTGATGCATTGAGCCGTAACTTGTGCTTCCTGAGCACTGCGAAGATTTCTGACAAATCTGCGATGTGGTCCTCGGCCCTTTTACTTTTGACCACCATATCATTTATGTATGCCTCCATGTTCCTCCCAAGATGCTTTTCAAACATGCGAGTGATCATCCTTTGGTAAGTGGAGCCGGCGTTCTTGAGGCCGAAGGGCATCACCCTATAGTGGAAGTTGCCAGTGGGAGAACGGAAGGCTGTCTTCTCCTGGTCGGCCAAGGACAAGGGTATTTGATGGTACCCCTGGAATGCGTCCAGGAAGCTCATCCGAGGATGCTCTACCGTGGCGTCCACTAACTAGTCCATCCTGGGAATCGAGAAAGGGTCCTTTGGGCAGGCCCTATTGAGGTCGGTAAAATCCACGCACACCCTCAATTTCCCACTTTTCTTCTGTACGACGACGGTGTTGGCCAGCCAATCGGGGTAGAAGATTTCCTTAATGGCCCCGGCCTGTTTTAACCTGACCACCTCCTCCCTAACCGCCTCGGCGTGTGCGTCAGACGATCGCCGAGGGGGTTGCTTACGCGGGGTCACCCCTAGATTCACGTTCAAGCGGTGGCACGCTAGCTCGGGGCTGATCCCGGGGATGTCGCTCGCATCCCATGCGAACACGTCCAGGTTGGCCTTCAGGAATTCCACTAACTCCAACCTTTCTCTAGGGTGCAATTGCGACCCTATCTGAAAATACCGTTCTTCGCATGTTCCAGTTAACACTCTCATCAATTCCTCTGATGATTGTGGATGCGCTTCGGCAAGCTGCTCAGGGGCAGCCCCCTGTAATTGCTATTAGGCCGCATATTTGCAACTGGGGGTCGGGTCAGGCAAATGTGGTGTAACAGCAGTCGCCAGGCATCGTCGGGCCATCGCCTGATCCCCTGCCAGTTCTCCTACGCCCTCGTGAATGGGGTACTTGACCTTAAGATGCATGATCGAGGGTACGACGCCAATGGAATGTAGCCACGGCCTGCCGAGGATGGCCATATAGGGGGAGAAAGCCTCCACAGCTATGAAGCTCACCCGGACTTCCCTACCGTCAACCTGCACGGGAAGCTTGATTCTTCCCAGAGGGACCACCATTTTTCCGTCGAACCCCATGAGTGGGGAGTGGCACGCCTCCAGGTCCTCGGGTTTGAGACCCAGTCCTCTGTACAAATCAGGGTACATTACGTCAGCTTGACTCCCCTGGTCAATTAGTACCCTTTTGACGTTGTATCCCCCAATTCTAATAGTAACGACCAAGGCATCCTCGTGTGGTTGTTGGGTTCCCCTTTTATCTTCCTCGGAGAAACTTAGATCAGGGATCGCCATCCTTGGCCTCTTGTTATGCCACTCTTCCTCCCTTGGTTTAGGGCTTTCCACCACAAATAGGACCTGGGAGCTCGGCACAGCGCCTCCACCTGATCCGGCCAGAATCATATTAATGGTGCCCAGGGCTGGGCGTGAACGGTCGCCCTGGTGCAATCCCGTCTCCGAGGGCCCTATCTGTCCTATTGGCTGGTTCAAGATGCGGCCCAGTTTCCCTGCCTTCGCCAATTGACTTAAGTGACTTCTCAATGTCCTGCAGTCGTCCGTCTTGTGGCCCTTATCCCGATGATAGTGGCAATAGAGGTTTTGGTTCCTCTTGGTCGGATCCCCGCCCATTCTGTTCGGCCAACTGAAGAATGGCTCATCCTTAATTTCTTCCAGTATCTGGTGCATCGACTCTTTGAACAGCGAGTTTACCATATGGACCCCTTCTGGGGCCTGTCGGCCGGGGAATTCCCTTAGCGACCGGTCGTTACGATAACCCCCTCCCCGAGGATCTCCCTTTTCGGGGTACAATCCGGCCTTGCCCTTCCCTTAGATTTGGTCTTCTTCCAATCTTTTGTAGGTTTCAATGCGTTCCATGAGTTGGCGCATGTTGGCCGCGGATTTCATTGTTAAAGACTTCCTAAGGTCGTGGTCGATCGGAAGGCCGACCTTGAAGGTCCTTACCGCGACGTCTTCGAAGTCCCCATCCACCACGTTGTACATTTCCCAGTAGCGGTCGGCGTAGGTTTTGAGGGTTTCGCCTTCCCTCATTGTCATGGATAGCAGGGCGTCCAACGGTCTGGGTGCCCTGCTACAAGTGATGAACCTCATGCCGAATGCTCTAGTCAACTCTTGGAAGGATGCTATGGATCCCTCTCCCAATGCGTCGAACCAACGCATGGCCACAGGCCCGAGGCTAGAAGGGAAGACCTTACACAGGAGCGCCTCATTGTCTGAGTGTATGGCCATCTTCTGGGTGAAGTGGCTGATGTGCTCCACCGGATCCGTTCTCCCGTTGTATATGGCGAATATGGGCTGGGAGAAACGATGAGGGAGCCTGGCCTTGTTAATCCTCCTGACAAAGGGTGATTTGGAGATTTGCTTCAGGGCCTTGCTCATGGCGTCATTTCTTCTATCGTGACGAGAGGATACCCTCTCGCGCCTATGGTCGCCCTCATCCGAGGTGTCCGAGTACGTTTCATTAGGTGGTGTTCGGGACCTGCGCCGGTACAGCGGGTCTGGGCTTCCTCGCAAACCTTCACTTGAAGCCGCCGACGGACTCCTCCTATTGCGCTCTTTCCGTCTCAACCTCTTGCGCAGGCGATCAATTTCCCGTTGCAATGCCAGCGTGTCCCGTCTGTGTTGGGCTCGACTCTCGTTGCGGGGTCGGTCCTGCCCCTCTCGCCTTGAGCGGTGCGGCCCTGCTGATGTGCTAAGGGCTCATTGCCTATCCCTTCTGCGTTCCATGTCAAGGAAAGGGTCTCCCCCTCGTAATCCAATCGATCCCTCCTCAATTCTGTCCTCATTCGCCATTGCTACTCAAGATGTATCCGCCGGAGCTTGTTGTTCCCCACAAACGGCGTCAATTGTAAGGACCCAAAAGAGAGTAAGACAAAGTCTGAAGTAATGAGACGAGCTCTTTCCTTTCTTAGATCCAATACAATAGAATTTGTAAGAGATGGGTTAGAACAACAAACATTCGATCCCCAAAAAGGCACCCAGCCTCCCCCTTAATATAGGCCTCCTCTTTCTGATATGTTCCATCCATCTTCAGCTATCCTTCGCTTCTTTCTTTGACACCTGTCACCTATCTTCTCTCTAGGAGCAGGCGGCAGCTGTAGCTGGTGCCGCTGTCACGGGCATCATCTCAGGTCATCTCCACAATTAATGCGACTGACAGAGTGGGTGTGCGCCATTTATTATTGATGTGACTGGGGGCTACCGCCCAAACGGCCGCCTGTCTGCCACTTACCCGTGCCTCCCTCGGCCGAGGAGGCTTCCTCTTTGGTACTTAGCGCGGTGCTCCTCAAGATCTAGCTCTTTCCTCGGGAATTATTTAGTTCTTGGGCCCCCGACCAGCTCTGTATTCGGCCCAAGAACAGGTCCCTCCATGCCCTTCCTGGGGCCTTGGCCCATTAGTTCAGCTCCTCGGCCCCCTTCTTCATTCCTCGGGTGCCCACAAGTGAAATATGTAATAAATCATTATATTATTTACAAAATATATTCAAATAAATATAAACAATTTTAAATAAGTTTTCATACCTTATATTAAATGGATAAGAAATTGGTAAGTATAAACATTAAACAGTCAAGCAAATTACCATTACAAAAATAATAACAATGTTATAAAATTTTATTTATATATTATTTTTTACAACATAATTAAGAATAAATGATTTAATTTAATTAGACTTCCCTCAACTATTGATAAGTTTTTCTTTTTTTTGGTAGAGATCTATTCTAAAATAAAAATGTGTTAAATTAGATGCTAGCGACTTAAAGATTAAAATTCAAACTATTATTTTATCTTTTAATAATTAATTAATTACGTTACATTTTTGTATTATTTGTCAATTAATATTATCAACAAAACAAAAACACACCAAAAAAAAAAAAAAAAAAAAAAAAGGTAGAAGAAATAAAACACCTAGCTACCATGCGTAGGATGCATCATCCAATGTCCTTAATTCTCATGCCTATGGCTTTGTGCCATTCAAAGTAGTGAATATCCTGGAGGTCTCACCAGTTTTTCCCCCATCATCTTTCTAACCAAACACTCACAAAAACCATTTTCGCTTCTCTCTTTTTCATCTTCCCTAAAATCCACCTAACCAAATAGACCCTTAATCATGTAAAGAGAGAACTCAATATTTACCTTACGTTACATCCTTTAAACAAAATGGTATTTTAAACTTCTTGGAATTCAATTAATATATAGATATTCATTCAAAACAATTTTTTAACATATGAATGGAGCTTAGCTTTACAAACTTTTTCATTTTCTTCTCTTTCTATTTTGATTGACCATTATTTTTTTGGGATCTTAATTGTATTGGACCCATAGTACATTTCCTGTGTACTTGGGTCTGTTTTTATTTCAATAAAATCTTTATATATATATATATATATTCTTCACACCAACTATTTATGCTATAGAAGGAGAAATATCAGATGAACTAGAAGCTGGGGAGAGAGGGTCAAAGAACACACAAACAAGGAGAGAACCAAAGAATAACAGATGTCAAAGGTAATGACCAAAATTAAAGATAAAAACAAGATTTAGATTGATGCCTCCTCCAATGCAAAATTTTTGACAAACAATCAAATTCAAAGTTCAAACAATGTTTAACACTTAGTCAATATCTCAGCCCCATCTTCGGTTATTAAAATCGTGTGTTCAAATTGTGCTGACAGGCTCCCATCTTCGGTAACAACCGTCCAGTTATCATCCCACATTACAGGATTAAAGCTACCCACTGTCAGCATTGGTTCTGCAAAATTGACCATAATGCACATGCATTTTATAATAATCAATAATACGTATAGAAATAGAAATGTTTCAATCATTAATTATTGTAACACATAAGAAAAAAACTATCAAATAATTTACATAAAATAACAGAGGCAATGAACTGAAATTGAATGGCTGTGAATATCCCATCCTAGCCGCCCCATAATTTGAGTTATGGTCGTGTGAGTGCACACCAATATGTGCAAATCACTAATGCATTATTTTAGAGTCCAGTTATCTTGCTGTATCTACTATCTAGTCACATGAAGCTATGATTCTCCCAAACCATACCAGCCATCAGTCTAAAGGCTTTCCAAGTCAAATCAAAATTATAAAGTTTTGAGTCATTGATTACAAGTATTAACCCTGAAAAAATTCATTGAGGAGGGAGAGGTGGGGGGGAACTTCTGAAATAATTGAAGTTAAACTACTTCGGATAAAAAAATAAATGAAATGAAACTACATTAGTTAGCATGACAATTAGCAGCAACTTAAGGTAAATTCTAGTAAGGGAAATTCATTATACTAATGGAAATTCACTAACCAATTGTGAAGGTTTGATTCAACAGCATGCATCCGCTATCATTATTCCCTGAAAAAATAAAAATTATTAAATACAGAATATGTCGAAACTCTCCAGAAAATGTACATACTGGATGCAGAGAGAGAGAGAGAGAGCCATCTTGTGAAGGAGAGATTGTTATTATAAATTTATAACGCTACGTTCCCTGTTTGACTAGTCTAGGGCTTTTGGCAACGGTTCTTTCATTTCTTTTGTAAACTTCATTGATTCTTTAAATTTTTTTATGCATACACTACATTGATTCTTCAAACTTAAGATTGTAATTCCTTAGAGAAGCCTTATGTATAGTTGGGATTCCTCTTTTATCAATAAAGTAGTCCTAGTACTAATAATAAAAATTTTTATTATAATTCTTAATGAGAAAATGTAATGCTAAAATTATTGGAACTCCATATTATAATTTTTTTTCCATTTCGGAATACAGGACTATCAAAGTGACATAAATTTGGATCTTATACTAGTATAGCCAGTCGCATTTATTCTATGTTCTGGATGGTCTTCTCAATGTCGATATACCTTTGATATCAGTCAACAATTTGCATGACTTAAATAGAGATAAGGAACAATCAAATAAAATAAATTAATAGATTTGAAAAAAGATAACACAAACTAAAGTCAAGATGGCGTTGAAACAACAGCCTAAAAAATAAACGGACAAGAAAGAAAGAAGCAGCATAAAAGCTCAGAAAAATTACTGAAGTGTAGAATAAATGGATCAGCATGAAAAACACGTCCAACCCCATGGCCAACAAATTGTTGAACGACACCGTAGCGAAATTTATCTGCATGATCTCTGAAGGGGAGAAAATTATGAACACACACCGTTAATTATAAGTTGTTATAAAATTGAGACCTAACATCTAACATTCATGACAGAACTTTTAGCCAAATTTTTGATAGATAGAACTTTTAGCCAAAAATAATTATGTGCAGAACAATAAAAATGGTAATACAATATGTTATTATGAATTTTACTAAGGATATGCTTGTTTAATTTAATATCGCAGTTTATTTTCACTCCCCGCTCATATACAGCTTTTTTAAAGCCTTACTTTTTCTAGGTACAACTGTAATTTTGCACAACTTTTTAAAACAAAATAAGCCAATGAAAATAATCCCACCCAAACAGACTCAAAGACAAAAGATCATCCTAATCTTTCAGCATCAAGTATACAAAGTGAAAGAACTTTCAAGTACCAAGTAGCCAGTGCAAATATGACTATATCAAACAAACAAAGTACCAAGTCAGCAACTAATGATGTATTGATTCATCAAATTTAAGAGTCAACATTACAAGTTTTTTCCTCAAATTACCAAATTAAAATGAGTTCATGAGGTGGGAAGCAGAATGTAGGCTAAGCCTAGGGAAATGGATACAGCAAAAGAATGGCAAATAGGAAAAGTACAATTCTGTAATTCAAAAAAAAAACAAATCATTCTTCAACATAACCACAGAGTTGGAAGTTATAGAGGGGAGAATGGAAGCCACAGAAATAAAAATATAAGTGAGCCTCACTGAATTGTTTCGCCAATTTTCTTTAACTCCACTCCTGGTGCACATATGGATATCGCTTTATCAAGACATTCTTTAGTCACCTGAAGCATATATTCCAAGAAATCATTTCAATTAATATAACCAAGATAAAGAAGAACATTGCAAGATGTTAAAGGATCTTCTTCAAGACCAACATCATCAAGACGCGCTTCCTAAGAATGTCAAATGAAACAACAACAAATCCTTAATTCCAAAACTTTGGGCTAAGATTTTCAAATAAAACCATCAACAAAGAAAAAAAGCGCACAAAAGGTGATAAATAAAATCATTGTAAGTTATAATTAATGGCCAATCTCAATCTGGACTAGTTAATGGTTCATCCCTAATTTACATTTGGCATGTAGTGACGCTAGAGCATCAATATCCATCCAATCTAGGGCCATGCTTTTTGCAGACCAATATATTGTTTGCTCATAAGAAATTCAGATAACATTTAGTTTCAAAAACGCATAGCTGAGCTATTTGTCTTCCATTCAATTACTATTCTGCATTTGATCAGAATCTATGGGTGCCTAAGCAGTCTAAGCTGCTTTCTTTTTTGGCTTGTTTCTCATGAATTTCTAACAATGAAACCTAATGAACAAACCGAAAATTATGTTCATCCTGTCAGTTGTTGGTATACATGGAAAATATGGGAGTAATCTCAAGCAGTAGGTCACAATTGGTGGATACAGTTACCATGCTTCAGTATTTCAGAGAGCTAATTATTGTGCTTATCTACTGATATAATTGGAAACAGCTTGCGCTGACTGGCTTTCAAGAACTCAAGGTCATCTAATGCAACAAGGATTCTTTAAGCCTAGGCAGTTAAAACTCAGCTTCCTTACTCATACATTTGATATTATATATATACTATGCCATCATTTAGTATTAAAAATTTGTGGAGGCTTTGATCATATAACATTTTAACAATACACAAACACAACATTTGGTAACCAACAGAGATGCTAAAGATGATACTCTGCAGAAAGACTGGAGGAAGGTGCAATTATAGTCACACAAATGGACTCAAGAAGTCTAAGAGAACAAAGATGGAGAGATCTGGAGTGTCCTTAACGAGTAGCTCTATTATAACATGCTAGTTACCTTCTCATATAGATCTTTTAATGGCATACGAGAATATATCAGGTAAAAGTAAAGGTCAAATATTGATTAAACATGATCTGAAATTAACTAAGAATTTCAAACTTGTCATGGTAAAGCTCAAATCATAATCCCCAATCTCACAAGAACCTAGGTTATTTACATCACTAAATTCGAAACGGATACACAATTATGCTTCAGTGCAATGACAATAGCAAGAGTTTGTACTTATTTACTGAACCAATAAAGAGTTTAATTCCATAACAACTCACCTACTTAGTGAAGAACGTGATTTTAAGAGACTTATTTCTGACTATCATGAATGTAAAGAAAACACATGGAGCTATACCATGATTAAAGTCCAAGATAGCTACCTGAACTAGCTGTCTGCCCTCATCATCAACATTTCCGCAGAAGAATGTTGCCGATGTATCGCCATGATACCCCTACAAATCACAGTAAGTTTACAAGTTTGCAAATAGTTAGGCTAAAAAATGCAAATCAAAGAATCTGAATTACAACTGTAATTGCAAGAGGCTGAAGTTACAAGGTCCATCAGAGAAATATTCTAACATTTTAGCCAATGGAGAAGTTTTGGCAGTGAAAAAGAGAGAGGGTGGGGGGTGGGGAGGTTTGGAGAAAGAACAAAACAAAAAGAGTTCTGATGCAGGACAACCTAGGCTTCCCACCTAGATTAGTCCCGCAATAGACCTTAGGCTTCCCACCTAAGGTGTTTGGATTCACCACCAAAAAAAAGCAATGCAATTTTTGCAAATAATCTAAATAATAATAATCATAGTCTGAAAATACAAAAAAAATCGTCTGGAGCTCTATATGCAGCTTCCAGAAATCACAATGATAAAGATAAACTCTCCTAAACAAATCCTAAACAATATCAAATACTAATCTGATAATCCTAAACAATCTCAAATACTAATCCAATACTAAAGATAAAAAACTAATCCTAACCAAACTCAGATACTAATCCAAACTAATAACTACATTACAATATGAAATTATCTACTGAAAATCTAAAAATGAAATATTGAAATAACTTTTGGTTATGCTCCTGCATCAAGTTCATTAAAACTAGAAACATAGAGATGAAGGTGAAATTGTTTTATTTATACTTCCAACAAATTCAGTAATAAATCACTGTTATAGCATTTTAACCATTGTGAATACTATCAAATTACAAGAAAGATCACCACTAACTTAAGAAACAATGACGATGGTTAAGGTATCAGTGTTCTCTCAAAACGTTGGACTCTTTGCCCTGGTCCTAGAGAGCTCCTCCCAAAAACCACTTCCCTAGCTTATAAAAATGACCACACACACACACACACACAAAAAGAAGCTCTTACATTTAGATAAACTGTAACATCAATGTTGATAATGTCGCCATCCTGCAAATAAACACATATCTTCAATTTAAATTTAAACAATAAGAAATACAGGGTTAAGAAACTAAAGAATTTAAATGGAGAGGACCTCAAGTGCACGGGAATCTGGTATTCCGTGGCAAATACATTCATTCACTGATGTACACACACTCTTTGGAAACCCACCATAGCCAAGAGGAGAGGGGTAGGCCCCATTATCAATTATCATTTGATGAACAGCTCGGTCAATTTCATCTGTCATTATGCCTGGCTGCCAACAGAAGCAACAATTAAAACTTTAATATAAAGTAAGGTGCTCACCTCCAACATGTACAATTACAATCTACACTTCATCTCTAATTAGTTTCCTCATCAGCTACAACAAAACTAATTCCAGAAAGTGTAAACTATTTACCTAGTTCAGGGAAGGAAAGCTGAAAATAATAAATAAGAAAAAAATAATGAAAATTTTCAAAACTCATGTCTTGCTGGCAAGCACAACTTGATACTCAAGTTCAATCCTAACAAGAAGGAAGAGAGAGAGAGAGAGAGAGAGAGAGAGATTTGGGGGGTGGGGGTGAGGAACAGGAAAGAATTAGAAGACTGGAGGCTCTTGATAAATGAAATATATCATACATACTCAGGGGCCTGGTAACAACCTCATGGTCTTAAATTGAACAATAGACTACAAATTAAAAACTGTTCTCAAGGAATAGCAAACCAAAGAATCACAATGTCACCTTGACTAAAGTCCCAGCATATTCAAGAACTTGGGCTGCAAGCCGTCCAGATGCTCTCATGCATTCTATCCCCTTCTCATCATGCACTTCAGGTCCACTTGCAATTCCAGGTGGTTGCTTAGATTTGACATAAGGAGGCCTTTCTATATGACCTGGAACAGGCCGACGAGGAGACAATTTTCCAGGCTTTAGTCTTTTACGCGTGGTATTTGGCAATCCATCATTTCTGCTAATTTCAACAGGAAGGCAGTCAAATACCTATTTCTGAAATTTTGTGTATAAGGCCAAAGAAGATGTGAAATTTCATAGTTGATGAAATCCAATCCTCAATCCTATAGCATAAATCCCAAAGCGTGACCATGACCAGATCAAGAACCAGGAAATACAAACCCAAGAGCTTATTCTGTGTACACATCAAAATTTGTGACCAAATACCAGCCTAGAATCTACATTTTTATTAGTAACATTTTATTAGAGTGGAGTAGATAGCTCATGTACACAGGACACGTGCACATGAATTCCCTAAAGAATTACAATCGAAAAGGGAAGAAACCAACAAAATCTACAATAGAATTCACTTCATTGTACTAAAGGTGCAGGACCACTCATGCAATGATCTCAAATATGCAGACTCTAACTCAATTACACACAGCCCCATATCATTGAAAGTACGGTTATCCCTCTACCTCCATATGGTCCATTTTAAGCAAAGAGGAGCTGCATTCCAAACAAAAGAACAACTCTATCTGCAACGCCAACTCCTCCAACTTAAAAGTGACCCTCTCCTCTTGGACATCACCGAACGAACTCCAAATAAAGGGGAAAAAATGTCCACCTCTTACAAGCAATTCTACTATGGACTAACAAATGATCCACTTTTTTGCCACTACATTTACACATACAACACCATTCTACCAATATAATACCTCTTTTAATAAGATTTTATACCCCATAAAAAATCTTCCCCATAGCTGTTAAGCCTGCTATACCATACAAAGAAAACCATACTCCCAGAATCATATCATGTTGAGCAATATGAATCTTCATCAAATAACGTTTTGCTCAAAAGGCAGTCATTTGAAGTAATTAATGAATAATAAATCCACTTTGGTGCAAAAATTGTATTTTGACATCTCAGTTTTAAGTATCCCAAAGAAAACCACTCAACTATTCTAAGATTTCAATAACGCATCCTTTATATTGCACAGAATATATTTGTAGAAAGAACATAGTTCTACCCAAAGGTCAGTTTTTGATATATAAAAGAATACAAAAATGCAACCAGAAAGGCAAACATAAATTCAAGGTGAATATATTCTACTAGTAACATAAAACGATTCTCAAGTATAATCAAGTTAATAAAGCAACCATATCACAAAAGCACACTCTAACAGCTGTTACTCCAGTTGTGGCCCCAATTATAAGTGGCCAAGTGGGGACTTGTGAAGAAATATGAAAACCTTGTGTTTGTGAACATAAGAAAGATGTATAGCATATTACACACACACACCTTCTATTGAATAATAGGTTGGTTAAGCCAGAAAAAGTCCTGGATAGTTGCATTGACACATGCTTGCTTCCTGCAATAACACCCAACATAACCATAACTATAAATTGAAGTTTTTGTTTTTTGTTTTTTTGGGTTTTGGGTTTGGAAACTGGGCCATCCCAAATGGTTTAAAAGTGAGATACCATTAGTCCTATACTATTAGCACCTGTCATAGTACCAAAAGAAGAAGAAGAAGAAGAAGAAGAAAGAAAGTGAAGGAGGTGACCTGGATTGTAGCGGAAGAGTTGGTGAAGAGGTGGTGTTGAATGAAGGAAGCGGTCTCCAACAAAGGAAGATAGGATTCTGGAAGTGGGTCTCAGAGTCAGAGACATAGCAGCGCCTCTTATCATTCGTTCACTCTATCTGTCTCTGTTTATCTTTTTCTACTTGCTTCCTTCTCCTTCTCCACCTCAAGCTACTGGGTCTTCATTTTGTCCTTCTCTCTCTCTCTCTCTCTCTTGAACTTATAGTCGGACTAGACTAGACTAGACCCTTTCTTTCTTTCTCGCTTATTGTTCTTCTTCTTTTCAATTTAACTAGGCCTGTGGGATGAGGCCTCATGTCATGATAGATTGTTCTAAGGCCAAGCCCAAGCCCAGATGAGATAGTGTCAACAATTGCGTTTGACCCAACAAAAATGTATAGAGCAAGAATAGTGTTTTTTAAACTGGATTAATGAATTATGCCAAATACACAATATTTTGACACTATCTTTGATAGTAAAGATAGTTGAATAAAATATTGTCAGAAGTTAGGACGGTAAATAAACCAAGCCGATCATGAATAACTCAAGCTCGCTCATTCATGTTTGTTTGTTTATAAATAAACCAAGCTTGAGCCTTTGTTTTGAGTTCGTTTAATAAACAAGATTAGCCCAAGCAAAAAAAATTATTCATAAACAAACTCGTGAGCTATAAAACTTGATACAAAACAATTTAAGTATACACTCATTTATAAGTTTATATGTGTTAATTAAATATACTCATAACACATATCTTAATAATAACATGGCTAACATGAGACTACTATCCATTACCTTAATTTTTTTTTTCTTTCCTCTAAACTGACCAAGAACCATTTTATACTTTAGTTACATTTAAAAATAAATTAATTAATTAAGTGAATCACATATAATCCTTCCCTATCAATCATCTAATGTAAAGTTATGAAACATGCTAGTATTTTTTCATTAATAATAGTTATAAACTAGTATTTTTCTAATCCTTCACCATCTAACATGAATGCAAAAATTGTATTTTGAATAATTGCTGAAACTGTAGACAAGGAAGGGTGAATGAATGAATTTAATTATGCAAATTTTTTATTTGAATAATGGCTAATCATAAGTAAGACTAGACATATAATAAAATGAATATACTATTTTTTTTTTCTTAATTTTAGAGATTTAAGCATTTGATAATGTAATATTCTTAGATCTCAAGCTCAAAAGCTTAGCTTGGGCTCGAGTTTAAACTTGATATTAAGTTTGAGCTTTGCTTGACTAATTAATCAAGCTAAGCCAAGCTCCCCACGAGCCCAAGCTCAAACATGATTTCTAGGCTTATCACGAGCTCAAGCCAAGTTTGAACATGCATTACTCGACAAAGCTTGACTTGTTTACAGCTCTAGTTCCAGTTAGCTCAACTGATATAGTTTTTATAGTTGAATAAGAAATCTGGGGTTCAATCTTTACTTACACAATCGTCAGAAACGGATGTCATAAGTTGAAACTCTAAAAAAAAATATGTTGACAAGTTTTTATAAGTTATTATATGGGTTCATCACTGATATCAACAGTTATGAAATTTTTTGCAAACTCTAAGAGTACGTTTGGTACACCGAATGTAGATTATATTAGGAATAATAATTTTTATTACTATTTATTGGGAATAGAAAACATTGTAATGTAATAACTATTGCTATCTATAAGTTTGGTTGTTACATATGGAAAACTTGTAAAAGATGATGTATAAGGAAACTTTATATTTTTTGAAATATATTAATTTTAAAACCTATTGTATGCACTAAAGAATTGCTATTATATCCATTTGAAAGAGGAATGACTATTTTTCAATTTAAAGAATAATTATTCCAATGTAATAGCTAATCAATGTAATAAAGATGCAACTAAGGGTATGTTTGGTACAATGAATGGAGATTACGACATAAATTGTAATTTTTATTATTAGTAATAAAGTGTGTTGTAATGTAATAATTAAACCTGTAGGGTCAGTTTTTGTTGGACCAAGTATGGACTTTATAGACTCAGCCCAATGAAACCCTTAACAATGAATTTGTAGAGAGTGAGTTGAACAACTGGGCTAAAAATGGATTCAACAACGATTCAAACAGACAAAAAAAAGGAACAAAAGTGATGTTCAGACTAGCATTCAGTAGGGATCCTCTTGAATTCGAAAAGGTTTGAAGTTTACAGACTTAAATGAAAATAAATTCCCCTCCCCCTTTTCTATGAGACCTATTTCCCTTATATATACACTTTTCACTTCATCTTCACCGTACACTTGTTCTTCATTTAAGCGTCCACTTGAGTACTAATCACATCAGAAGTTTGCTTTAGCCTGCAGTGAGTGGTAGTGGTTGAGGTTGCACTGTTCAGGTGTCTTCTCCACATAAATGCGGCTAGGAAAGTTGCTGCAATGCATTAAATGCGGTGGCAGCAGCTTTATTTTTAAGATATTTCATGATCTTCTCACACTTAGGCGTGCCCCGAGTTTACTCCTTACCGAGGAATCTTCAGTATATCTATTTGATCAAGTTCTCCGAGGGTCCGATGAGTGGAACCTCTTCGGACCAGCCAAGTTGTCTTCGGAAGCAACATTTGTCTCTTCTTGATCGCCTTTTCAGCAGGATGGCTAAGCGTTGATCCTTATAACCTCTTCGGACAGGAAGTGACTTAAATTGGGCCCCAGGCCCAACATTTGGTGTTGGGCTTTCTCACCCACAAAACCTATTCATTAGTTTGGTTATGAGTTATAACATTAGAATGAAACTAATATTTATTTTAGGAAATATCTTACTTATACAATTATATCTCCTTAAAAATTATTATTTTTAAATTTAAGAAAGATATGTGTTATTTTTTATGATTTTTTATTTTTATAATTGTTAGATGTATATGGAAAATTTGTTTATTTGGAAATATATTAAGTTTTGAAATTATTGCACTTACTAAGGAATAGCTAATACAACCTTTTAAAAAAGAATAGTTATTCCTCATTTTGAAGAATAGTTATTCATAAGGAATGACTATTCATTGTAATAAAAATATAACCAAATTAAAGAATAACTAAACTATATGAATAACTATTACATTACAGCGCTTATTGCAGTTTACCAAATATGCCCTAAGGGTATGTTTGGTACACTGAATGAGAATTATGATAGGAATTGAAATCTTTATTACTAGGAATAAAATGTGTTATAATGTAATAACTAAACATATTCATTAGTTTGGTTGTGAGTTATAACATTAGAATGAAACTTAATATTTATTTTAGGAAATTTCTTACTCATACAATTATATCTCCTTAAAAATTGTTATTTTTAAATTTAAGAGAGATATGTGTTATTTTTTTATGATTTTTTATTTTTATAATAGTTAGATGTATATGGAAAGTTTCTTTATTTGAAAATATATTAAGTTTTGAAATTATTGCATTTACTAAGGAATAGCTAATACAACTTTTTAAAGAGGAATATTTATTTCCCATTTTGAAGAATAGCTATTCATAAAGAATGATTATTCATTGTAATAAAAACATAACCAAACTAAAGAATAACTAAACCATAGGAATAACTATTACATTACAGCGTCTATTACAGTCTACCAAATATGCCATAAATATCCAAATTGCTATTACATATGAATAACTATTCCATTATAGTATACCAAACGTAGCATACCAAACACCAAACGTACCCCAAAAGAATGTTTCAAAATAATGCTCCAAGCGCTTACAACCCAATTACATATGCTAAACCTGCTCCCAATACCTATTATATTACCATAATTCTAGTTCAAATTGCCTTCGAACATTGACCGATTGTCTAGCATCATTTAATTACCAACTAATATAATATTTTAAATTTAACAGCTTTTGGAGGGACCAATCCCTTCTCTATTAAAGCCAACTAAGAATTTGGCTTATCAACTTACCCAAATTGGCATCAAATCAAATAATCTCAACCTCCTATGAAGCCCACGGGCCACGACTCTAGGCAGGGATGGACCCACGCTGGGGCAGAGGGGGGCCATTGCCCCTCCCCCCCCCCCCTAAAACCCCAAAAAAAAAAAAAAAAAAAAAACTAGTATAAAAAAATTAAGATTTGCTCTTTTATATATATATATATATTTGTCTCTCCTCCTTTAAAATATTTAGATATTGACTTACAAAAAAATAAATAAATGAATAAAATTCATGCCCCTTTAAGTACAAAAACAAAATAAAAAAAAAATATGGACTAAACAAAAATCGCAGACAAAATAAGAAACACTTATTTTGTATGTTATACTTTGTTGATGTGTTTTATAATATGAAATGTTTAAGAAATACTTATTTTGTATGTAGTATTTTGTTGAATATGAAATAGATATCAATTTTTATTTTCATAATTTTTTTTTTTGGTTTTAAGCTTTGCCCCCTCCAGGTATGAATCCTGGTTCCGTCCTTGACTCTAGGTTACCGCACTATAAAAATACTCAGCAACCAAAAGCCATCCTCATTCTCTAAAGGATGATTTTGGCATTTAGGCTCTATTTAAGGCATGACCAACTGGGAGCATTAACTAAGTTTAGACCTTGTTTGGCAACACGAGTAGAGCTCTCTTTGCCCCTCACCGTGTCTCCTTCTAATTCATTCATTTATATCTAACTCCTCTCAAGTATTAAGTCAACCTAAAAAGACTCTGAAAATGAAAATGGCCCCTCTCTTAAAAAAAAAAAAAAAGTCTCTTTAGTTAATAAATACCTGCACAAGTGACAATATCATAATAAAGGTTACCTTAAGTAGTGTCGCCAACTCATCCACAAATCACCAGTATCTTTAAATTCTCTCAATTTTATCCATGCTATTGGCTAGAACAAGGGCTCTTAGCCCCCATCTCCTAGTCTCTCTCCCTCTTTGAATTGATTTTGGAAAAATGATAATTTTTGGATTAATCTTGTTAATGATTTTTGCTTTCTTGATTACAACATATTCATACTTTGGTGTTGAAAAATATATCATATCTTTACATTTTCTTTATTTTTTTCCCCACTTGATTTATGAATTCCAGTTACAAGAAAAAAAAAAGTAAATAATGAACATGTAAGTTAACTATTATAATTTTCTCAACAAAAAAAAAAAGTTAACTATTATATATTATTGAGTGTTAATATAGCTAAGAAAATGGGGAACAAATTAAGTTTTTTTTAAATTTATTCTTAATAAAACATAATGCTAAATATTTTTGATTGATTCAAATTAAATATGCTATATTTATGTCAATTTGTTTAGTTTTTTCATTTTTTTTCAAAAATATATTTTTATTTTATTGTCATAAATATCGTTGTGTGTATATTTGTTCTCAAAGTTGACTTTTTTTAATGTTTTATTTATTTATTATTATTTGGAATTAGGCACAATATGACAACATAATCTTATTCATATAAGTGAATTTAGTATAGTATGTAGCTTTAGAATCAAGGAAAACCATAAGATTTTTACACATTAATAGATGATTTACTTGAAATATATTAAGAACAATTATCTTGCGTTTATTTATTTATTTATATTTTGTTACTACTGAATAGACACTAAGTTTATTTATTTTTTATTTTGATATATTGATAATTGGGAGTGAAGGAGATTTGAATTTTAGATGTTTTCGTTGAAAATACCAATTAAGCTACAAAGTTCTTGGAACAAATTTTGTTTTTTTAGGTACTAATTTAATCTTAACTCTTTCTATAATCCTCATTATTAAATGATGAAAAAAAATTGTTCATAATTCAGGGCCTCCCTAAGATAAAATCTTGTTTTCATCCATGTGTCCAAGGCATAGCATTAGCCGTCACCACTAGCAAGTATTAACATGAGTACATATTAAAAATAAAATAAGAAGATTAAGCCCATTCACAAATAATGAGTATTGGGCTCAGCTCCCCATTTGAAACGGGTTCAAAGATTAAGCCCATTCACAAACAAACCGTAGCAAGTCGACAAAAACAATCATATTAATATTCTTTAAATGGATAAAATTGAATTTCGATTTTATGAAGTCACATATCACGAATCCTGTTTTGTCCACCAAAAAACCATAATTCATTTTGACCCAGAATGCTTTCCTCACATGATCTGATCGATTGTTTGGAACATACATAATGCTAGTTTCACAAAATGAACTCAACATTCATCATGCAGTGTTGTTTTTAGGGCCAAACAAAATCATGTGGGTCAACAGGTTTATCCTTTAAAATTAACCTCCAAAGTGATAAATGTTGTTTGTTTTATACAAAACAGCACCTGCAGCAAATCCATATAGAAAAAAAATTTATCATTGAAAAATCATAAATTATACACAGTATAATTGCACTAGAGCACAAACCAACCAATCAAATCTAGGCTACCACTTTGCACAAGACAAAAAACCCAGAAAAAGAAAGGGTATAAACTCAAAGCATCCACTCCATATGGACCATATAAAAGGGAGAGAGAGAGAGGGGACATTTATTGAAGAGGGTGGAATAGGCCAGTGACGTGTAAACTCTGATGAACTTTGTGCTTGGATTATTAGGCTTTCGATACAAGCCCATCAATGTAAATCTGCGGTGAAACCCATGCCCAAATTAAGAGACCAGTCATTTTCAATCCCAATCTCTGGACGACAAAGTTTTGGAATCCGATGCTAAAAAGAACGTACTTTAAGGTCCAGTCTCTCTGAAGTTAGTCCTGGCCCAGGCTGTGGGGCCCACTGGACCCATAATAAAATTTTCTTGGCAATATGGCAATGAAACCCCACACCACGTTTCAGAAGAAGGCTGATGCGTACAACGACTACGACTACTACTGCTGCTTCATTCCAGTCCCCCACACTTGCGTTTCTACTTGATAGTGAGAGGCCATTTGGCACGTTAACAAATGTCTATATGATTGTTCGTCAGTCAGCCTGTGTGGGTCTCTTCCGATGTGTCTTTTCCAATATGTTTATGGCTGTGACAATGCCTTACGGCCAACCAATTATCAAGGTGAATAAAAGTCCTCATCAATTTGAGAGAGAGAGAGAGAGAGAGAGGCATTAGGTAAACACACCTTAATTTCACTACCCAAAAAAAAAAAAAAAATCACAAAAAATGTATAGGGAAATTTTTTGCTTTTTTGTCTGAGTGAGTTGGATGTTTAATTTGAAAATCTTGGATTTGATTTAAGAAACTCTTTTTTTGTAAAACTAACACTTTTTGAGAGAAAGAAAGAGAGACTGTTAGTGCTGACGTGCGCTCGAGTCTTGCACAGACACTACTCCTAACGGGAGCTTTCATCAACTCCATTTATAAGCCTTTTTAGGCCCCCTGTGGGTCTCTCGTTGCCTTTAGTGGTGTCTTTCACAGTCTATATCTTGGATAATGTGTTGACCTAAATCAATTATGTCTCCTCTGCTAGTGGCAACTGAGCCACCCTTTCTTCGGCCCAATTAACCTAAATCAATGAGATCTTTGCATGGGTTCTCTAGCATCAATGATTTTCTTCTTTTTTGCACTAAGCCTCTATATCTTTACGGTGGGGTGTAATTTCTCTTCTAGATCTAGTTTGGTGTCTTTGGAGTTGGTCAGATAATAATATTCTTCTTGGAGAGCATAGGAATGTTTGCAAGATTGTATTAAGTGTCTTGGAGATCAAAAGAATGTTTGCTAGATCGTGTGGATTTTTCTCAACAGATTTTGGAATGATTTCGGTTTTAATTTTTCTTTGAGAGTCTGGTCTCTCCCAACATATACTCTTGTATTTTTATTTGTTTTTCCTTGTAATTATTTTGTATTTAGAAATAAAATTATGTCATTTTATCTATAAATAAAAAGCTACCCATGTTTTCCACCTATATGGATGTAAAATCAATTTGGAATATGCAATTTATTTTGTTACATGTTTAAGTTAACATGTCAAAAGAGTGACCTAACTTAAAATCGTTAAGTGAACTGACGATTTCTTTTAAAATAAAATTTACACCTCTCTCTCTCTCATTTGGTGGTAATCAGGACATAGGTGCCAAGTCATAGCACTATAATAAAATTTAACATAGTAACCTTGATATAATACTTTTAAGATTAAAGGTATATCCCTTTCTATTTCTAACTATGATTTTGTGTAACCTCAATTGCTAATTGAAATTAGTAATGCGAATTTGGAACAATTTATCTCATTCAACTTTCTCATTGAATTTTTTATATATGTGCATCTGTGTCAAGTCATAGCACTATTTAGCTCCACTTTTAATTTTGGATGGGTTTTGATCAACTTCCTAATTATTTTAAAGATAATTATGAGTTTTTAATTTATTTTTAAGCCACTTGATTATCATAACATTATCATAATGATTTTCAATATTTAATCTTCAAGTTTCCCTCTTATTCGAGGAGAAAAAAATTATAAATTAAAAAAAAATGATGATTTATCTTGTATAATTTTTTGATTATTCTTAATTGCATTTGTCTTAAAATCAAACCAATGAGATTTTGACATGTAAATAATTCCAATTATCTTAATTAATTAAGGATTAATAAGAATTAATCACTTAAAATTTCATGGTTCATGTCATAAGAATACATATTGATCATTGAATCATGATGTGGCTTCATCTTTTGATCTGTTGGCTTGATCGTTGTGCTTGACACATCATTCTGCTCGTCATGAAGTCATGTTGATCAAACGGTTCAATTGATATTTTCACTCCTAAAGTGTTTTAGAATTACGATTTTACTCTTGATGGATTATTGAGTAGCAAAATGAGATGTTTATAGTAGTTGTGCACCTCCTTCCACCAAATGAATACCCATTTGGCCTAGGTTGTCCTAAGTGCATTAGCATGGTGGCTACAACATTGGAGTATAATTATGAGATGACGATGAGGTTGAGAAGGTCAAGGGAGGGTGGGGGTTTCTGGGCAGTGTGGTTGAAGCCTAAATGAAACTTCACAAGGCTAAATTGAACGACATTGTGGAGATTTGAGATTATGCAGGACTCGACGAGAACGATGAGACTACATTATTAGAGGATCTCAATCATGTTGCAACCACCATGGGATTAGGGCTCTGTTATAACTTATGAAATAATAGCAACAATTTTCTTTAGTGAATTTGGCCACAAGAGTTGTAGAGGCTGTTGACGTTGATTACAATTAAATCTCACTATAGTGGAGGGGTGTGGAGGTTTGAGATTATTTGACTACAACGACAAAATAAAAGTTAAGTTATACATGTTAGACATATTATAACTTAAGTGGCACAAATCAATTGTAGGCCCATATACTTGTGAAAAAAGCAAATTAACTTTGGATTAGCTTATAGTTAGCTTAATGTTAATTTAGAGTTCTAGACTTCTCTAATATATAAACTCTATATAAGGTTCGTTGTAAACTAAAAAACTTAATAGGCATATACAGCCATCAAAGACTTTATATTAAGGATGTAGGCCGTCAAGCCGAACAACGTGAACAACATAAACTATCATGTCACTTTCTCTCTCATACTTTTACTCATCATTCAATCACTCACAGTTATGCAAAAACTTTAAGAACAGATTTGGCTGTAATGGATATGACATCTCATCAGTTTCCCTAGTTAAAGTTTCCCTAATGGATATTGCATGATCAATTACAGCTGCCGATATGCTTCCACCTTGATCAAATTAAGAATGCAACGCATTCTCGAAAACCAAAACCATGTTGGGAACGTAGCCACCATACAGTGCCCAATAAACTCTAGATCCTAGTCTTTGTATGGGTTTGAAAAGAGCTTAGAGACCACGTAAGCCGCAAAAGTCTGTCACTTTAAAAAGGAAGGAGGGTCCAAAAATTGTCTGACGCCTGACTTTGGAAAGAAAAAGGAATGGCTTTTGGGAAATGGGAGGACCATTTGAGCACTAGCAAAGAAAACATGTCTTGGACATGAGAGGAATCCCTCTTTGAAAACCACTCATATATATGCCCCAACATCCACATATATTTCGTTTTATGAAATTATATATTATAACTTCAACCTTACTCCTATTTCTTTAGATTCCTTTCATTAATTATGCTTTTTCACGTTTTCTTTTCTTCTTTCCCTGACTTTCTTTCTTTTCCATGTCTTTTTTGCCAGACTGATAAATTACGCATCTTTCCACTGTTTAGCAATTAGCATCATAAAGAGAGAGCAAAACCTAAAGTTCTTTGGTCCTTTTGGATCGTAACCATGGTATGTAAAAGTATAACAATTATAGCCATGCAACTCCCTTTTTTCCCATTTCTTAATTTGTTTTTCTATATTTGTCTTGGATCCACCACCGTTTTATAGTTTTGACCTAAACTTGAGTATCTTCAATCATACGTTGCAATCACCAAAGGCTTTGAAATTGGAATATGTTCCCACAATGATCACTATGTCCCTAATTAGCATTTTTTTTATGATACTAACATTTTTTAGTGCTAATTAAAAAATGTAACGGCCCCACAGTAGTTTAACATATGTAAATAAACTCAAACCTCTCCTTATCACTCCTTCTCTTCTAAAAAAATAACAGACAACAAAGAAAAGAACATATCTAATGAAGTAAACTCCAAACAAATGAATATCTCCTCTTATATAATGTAGTAGTGTAGTACTAGATTACTAGTAACCAAGTGATTGAGTTTGGTTAGGCAAAATTGGACGCGACTTGGACCTGAGAATTTTTTATCTGAAGCAAAAAAATTAAAAAAATTAAAAAAAAAAGTTGAGCTAGACCCGACCCTTTTTTCTTGAGTCAGGTATGAGTCAATCTGTTTGACTCACGATTTAACCCGTTTTTAAAAATAATTTATATAAAAAAGACCAAATAAGCAACCAAATCACTCCAAATTAGTCTTATTTGCTGCAAGTTAACTATTATCTCTTTCACTGTTTCCAAGCTGCAAGTGAACTATCATCCCTTTCACTGTTTCCAAGTGGAACAAAATCTGTATATGAGAGGAGAGAGTAAAAAATGCTTCGTCGTTACCAAAGAATGCGGCCAAAGTAATCATAACTTATTGTTTTTTCTTTCCTTTTTTAAAATTTCTATAATTTTTATTTTATGAAAATTTTAATATATTAATTTTTAAAATCACCTAACTTTTATACTGTCAATATCATTTGTGAAATTTAAATTGTGAAAAATTAATTAAGATCTATGTATTATTGAACTTTTGTTTTTTACTATTTTGTTATTTTTCACACACACACACACATTTTTTTTTTTTTTTTTACATGTGAAAAAATGCAGGTTGACCTATAAGGTTTAAATCCTTAATTATTGTTTTCAGGTCGCTGTTTCTGTCTTTCATCGAGATGTAGCACAAGAGCCAGGAATCCTATAGTTTAATGACATTACCTAATCTCATTTTGTGGCAGGCCTTTTATGATTTTGGGCTGGATTGCCTCCTGCTGTATTGGGCCCAAGTGTTCTGGATAAGAGAGTTGGAACCGGTCCAATTGCAACTCACTTTGGTTTGGTTTGTGCACAAACTATGCCCCATTTGCTGAAACTTTAATCACATGCCCATAGCAGGCGAAGTTGCTACAAAAGAGTTATAGTAGATAAATGCAATAAAAAACAGTGATAAAAGAAATATGTTACTGTTAGGAAAAATAAGCAAGAGATCCTTAATTAAAATAGGGAAAAAGAACACATTATAGGCAGAATTGCAAGGACGAAATAGGAAACAGTAGCAATAAGTGATAAAATCAAAGAATGAAAGACCAATTTGCCGTGTGCAATTGTGTTACGGGGCTAAGGCCAATGAGGGAACCACTTCCTCAACGTGAGTAATCTCACGGGAGGATCCTGCTGTAGAAATTACTCACTTTGAGGAAACAGGCCTGAATGGCTTACGCCTAAACGAGTTCTTTATCCTCGACAGAGGGTAGGCTTTTAGAGGGAGAGAAGAGATTAGGCTATTGGTGCATGCTTGCCATTCTACACATTCTATTTCTCTTCTTTCTCTTTTCTCTCCATTTTGTTACTTTGATTCTTTTTACTCTTTTCTTTCTTTCTTAATGCTTACTTGTGTAGTGTTATGGTGATGGTGATGTTGTGATTCTCTTCTAGTGGTTGCTATTGTTGTGATTGGTGTTACTGTGCATAGCAAAGACCCTTTTATGTACTGCCTGTCATAACTGGTTTTTACTATTTTAACCTTGAACCACTTTTGTTTGGTTTAGGGTGTTCTTCCCAACCACTCACTGGTTTGTCAGCTGTCCAGCCACCATTACTTACCTGTGTTGACTGTGCCACTTCTCATTACCAGACAAAGAAGATTATTTTGTTTGCTTGATCACCATGACATTCTTATCCACCACAATGTGGGTATTCCCTTTTGTTATCCCTTATGGCATGCACCTAGTGGTTCCAAATCATCCTTCCTACTTTTGGGTGGTATATCATTCCAATAAGACATCACCTCAAAAGAATATGAGCAGGAACCCCAGAATAGGTTTTTCCTTCTCTTTACCTCCAAACCACACTCTTTCTTATCTCTAGCCAATGACCACCACTCCTGTATTGGTTAGGTACAGGTTGGTAGTACCTAGGTCTTGCGTGTGCTCTACTTCTCATGTAAGTCAAAAGCTTGTCTGCTGCTCATGCGTTTGCCATGCTTTGGAGGCTCATCTGTGCATTCTACCGCTCATCCTTGACCTCTTATAGCGTGAACTATTTTCTGATTTTTCCTCCTTTATTAGCTTGCTCCTTTCAAGGGCTCGGCCTTGTTTGATTATGGGTTTTCCCCTCTTCAGCCTATTCTTTGCTCCTTCCGTAGTTTTGTTGTCATTCTTGCCATGCCACTTTACTGTTCCTGCCGTGGTGTTATTTAACCCGTACTTGCTAGGCCTCTTTGGGCCTGCTGCCTGTTCTTCTCTCAATGACTCAATATGGTTAGTAGATTTATACTCGTGCTACTTTGGGCTTTCTCAACCCATTACATTACTTGTGGGTTTTTTTTGTCTCATTTCTCTCTTTTTGAGCATCTTTAGCCCATTTGCTTTTCTTGGGCATCCTTGACCCATTTTCTAACTCTGCATTCCCATGGGCTTTTACTAACTATTTTGGGCTTCCTTGGCCCAATTATCTTATTCTTCATCCTTGGGGCTCATGGGCTTTCTACCAACTCCTTACTTTCTTACTTCATTACTTCGGGTTTGCTGCGGCCCATTCTTACTCATCCTTGCAGCTCATGGGTTTTCTACCAACCCCTTACTTTCTTACTTCATTACTTCGGGTTTGCTGCGGCCCATTCTTACTCATCCTTGGGGCTCATGGGCTTTCTATCAACCCCTTACTTTCTTACTTCATTACTTCAAGTTTGCTGCGGCCCATTCTTACTTTTCTACATTTCATAATGCCCACGAGTTTCCTACTTCTCTTCCTAGGCTCTTTTAGGCTCATTTGCTTTCCTCAAGGCCTATTTATTTACTTTATAGGCCTATGATCCATTGTTCCTGCCATTCGAGTTTAATGGTTTTTCTATTAATCCACCAACTTTACTTTGCCCATATTGTTGGGCTTCTTTCTGCTATTGAGTTTCCAAAACGAGCATCAACACATTTATAAGGAGAAGAAGAATTCAAATCATCGCTTCGACTCTTGTTGTAAAAAATTGAAATTAAGATTTTTTTTTTTTTAATTTAAAAAAAAAGTATAAAAGGCTGTAAAACTATCTTGTTGGCTTATCATTAAATTTGTATTTCTTTTTCTCTTTTACTCTTTCAAGTTTCAAGTACCATCTTTTGTTGTGCCGAGCCCAACAACAAAGAGGGGGAAACTTTTTTTCTTTTTAAAGTTTAAAAAATTAGGAGGAAGAAATCCACTACATTTGTATATACATTAAATTTTCATCGCATGTAGTTGATGCATATTTCAATGAATAGTACTCCATATATTCATATTTATATACTACCAATCAAATGTTTATTGCCCTCATTTATATACAAACAACTTAAATCCAAAATTTCTCAACTTTATAATTCATACAAATGGTTAAAATTCAAAATAAGCATGATTCATATACACGAGAGTTTTTGCATGTAGGTAAAAAACAAGATAACAAAAGTTTCTTAACTTGTACTGTAATTACTAAGAAAAGTAAACTCAAGCATCATTCATATTTGAAAATAAAGAAAGAAATATAATTTGAGGAGGAAAAACGTACATGTAAGCTAGTTGTAGAATATTGAGTGAGGTCACACCCTTAAGGCCCTTAATCATTCAATTGCCTTTTGTAGCTATATGCATATGTTCAACTTAAAGCAAACCAAAAGGACTTTCAGACTAAAGGTTGGGATTTAGCCATAGGCCATTGAGAGAGACGGAGGTCCTCTTTCTTTATGTGACTCCCATTTCTGCCGCCCCAATTTTCATGCAAGATTGGAAAAATCTCAATCTGTTCTTGTTTTCTGTGCCCAACCTCACGACTCTAATATCCATGTGCACTTGTCCATTGCCTTTTTATTATCTTACTTCAAGGAATCTTACTTTTTTATGTGTCTTTCCATCCTTTGATTTTAGGGTCCTGAATCATTATATTAGCGACCCTTTAATTTGAAAAAAATAACATCAAATTAACATTCATTACTGTCCTTTCTTTTCAGTATAATTGAGTATCACTTAGGAACTAATTAAAGTGTTCCATATTATAGTTGGGAAGTCTCTTTCTCTCTTATTCATTAAAAAAAAAAAAAAAAAAAAAAAAAAAAAAAAAAAAAAAAAAAACTCTCTCTTTCTCTTTCTCTGCGTTTCCATTAGGATAATATTGAAAATGCACTCTTTCCATAATTGTACCATAGATTCTTCAATTCTTTTTTCCATATTGATACTCCAAATTTTTTGTGGCTTCATCAAAATGAAAGGGCAATTTTATCGTAAAGGTACAATATAAAATGATGCGAGAATATAATTTCCGGTAATAATGTTTTCAAGAGAAACGTAGATTCTAAAATTACAGCATATGGGAATTGCTACGATGTCTACTTCATTCGGTTAAAGAGATTCAAAGATTAAGAGCTTGTACATATAACCTAATGAATTACACTTGCAAGTTACAATATTGACCAGTTTCGTCCACTCCTCATTTTCTTCAACTTAATTAAAGAAAATAAACATTTACCATGATTATCTATTTACTAATTTTATGTTATTTATAGAATTTGTTGATTATCAAGTCTTACCTTGCCAATTAAGAACAAATCGATATAGTTTGAGAATCAAGGTGATTAATTTAAATGGGATTTTTTTTTTTTGAGAAGAAAGACAAATCCTCATAAAAAGAAAATTAGCCAGCATCATCCAAAAGTACATTATGAATGTATGGTGGAACATCCTTCATCTATACAGAAAAACTGTCTTCATCCATACAAAAAAACCGTGTAGGATATTAGTTTACAAAAATAAAAATCTTAAGCTAGTAAGGAAATTAATTATCATTGATAATCGAGCACATTTACAAAAAAAAAAATTTCAAATAGTTTAGGGTTTCAATTGGTTAGGTTTCTATATTTATCTAGTATTTTTGGGTGAGGAAAATAATCCTAGAGCTACTATAAAATGTTTACAAATTATTATGGTAATGAATTTGATTAGTGAACTTCAACAACCTAATTAATAAATGTTTAAATTACTTTTTTGTGATTTGTAACATCAGTTTATAAGTCTTATGTAATAAAATTTGTAATACTCACAATACCATTCATAAAAAAAATAATAATACAGAACTATTTAAAAACTATTTATCATAAAACTGTGGCCTTACTGAAATATAGGGATAGTGCCTTTTTTGTACGAAGGGGTGGAGACTTTTTGTAATGGGAGTCTTAGGCCTATGTCTAAGTTCCTAATACTAGAGCTGGGCCTACTACATATTGATTTGTCCTTTATTTTATTTTTGTCATCTTTGCCTGTATTAATTAAATAGTTTTTCATTCATCACTAATTTTCAATAAAGCCGAAGCAATGCCTTACTTGGTTTTCTTTTGGATAAAATGACATGATTTTGAATTTTTGACACCAAATTAATACTTATATGGGTCATAAAACCTAAGGAAAATACAGAGGGAGTAGTTAATGAAGAAATTGAATGTCATATATGAGCCGACACTGAAGCTGTCGATCGCAACTAACTTTCTCATCTGGCACCTTCTTTTACAATCTATAATCATAAAAAACATTGCTTACGCAAATGCCATTCATAAACTCTCCCGAGAACTATTCCCAATAAGTTTCTGAAGATGAGGCAGCAGCTGAAGGGTCGTGGTCACTTTTTTTTTTTTTTTTTTTTTGTGAAGGGTCGTGGTCACTGATTTTACTTCTCTTCCTTTTTTTTTTTTTTTTTTGGTGAGAATCAGTCACTGATTGTCTGATTTTACTTGAAAGGGCATGAAAATGAAGTTCAGTCCTTTCCTTTAATTCGGTCTTTAATGTATGACAATATCTACAGAGTAAAACTTAGGTAGTCCCAGAGCAGTGCTCCGGGCTCTCACAAAGTGGGTAGGCCCCACACGCAGATCCCACCATGGGGCCCACCCACTTTGTGAGAGCTTGGAGCACTGCTCCAGGACTATCTAAGTTTTTCCCATATCTGCAATACCTTTGGACCCACAGCTTGTTTTTCAACAGCTAAGTAGAATTTAAAGCTAATCAAATTGGAGTAAGGCTCATGACACAAAAAAGTGCACAATTTTGTGCCACAATCCCCACGTGACAAGTTGTGATTAGCGTAGGTGTGTCTCCACATGACCCACCATCACACTTACACCAATCACAACTTGGCATGTGGTGAGTTGTGGCACAAAGTTGTGCACTTTTCTGTATCCTGAGCATTACTCATAAAATAGCTGACACCATTAATTCCTTATTATCCTCTTTAAAGAGCAAGAAAATTAATAAGGGAAATGCTAATGGATGCCCTTAAGGCAATAGTTAACAATCCATTTAAAGAAAGTTTTCATGAGGAAAAAAAAAAATTAATGTTTTGACTGTTTTTTATATTTTCCATAAAAATGGTGTCAAAATTTTCCTAAAATGGATGGTTAACCATTTCCAGAGCACTTGTTAGCATGACCCGACATATCCTTTCATAGAACAACCTCAAGTTATTATAATACTACATAAGTCTATAGACGGAGTAGCGGACTATCAAAAATCATAAAGTCTTGGTCAGAATTATCACCTCTTCTGGCTATAGCATCAGCGCAATTGTTAGCTTCACAACAAATTTAGTTAACGGGGTCTTACAATCCATTATAAGATAAGCATGTCACTATTTGATGTCTGTCACATTGTAAGAACTCCTTTGGTAATCTGCAAAAATGATGATGATTTATACGTACTAGTGGTAGATATTGAAGGAATGCACGTGTTAATTAAAAGACATAATTAGTGATGATTTTGCTGTGTACCCTACCATAAAATTGATTGTGTCTCGTAAGGTAGAAACTATGATGAATATCAAAAGTCTGATCCACAATTATTTGGGAAAAATGGACTCATCTAACTACCGATGTCTCTGCATGGTAATTTTGGACGGTATTGGTCACTTTTCAACTTTGAAGTGCGGTTATAATCCATTACACACTACTGAAACAAATGAAACTTTTATGGCCGTGGTCCAACTTTGTCTACTATTTGGACTGTCCAAATAAAAATTCCATGTGAGATGGGACAAACGTATACAAGTGTATCGAGTATATGTTAAAGACATCCATATTTTTCTACATTATTAATTTCTACACTTACCGAACAGTAGTTATGCCAATATAGACCTAAATTAAATGACCACGCGTGCCATGTCTCTCTCTATCACTTCATCAAATTCATTTTTTGGGTAGTATGTATAATTTACTTCGTTATGATTATTCTTTATCATCAGATTAAAACACAAATTAACTCAACTAGTAAAATTTTTTGTCGTTAATTAAGAGATCTCAAGTAATCGGGTTTGGCCCTACTTACACCAAAAAACCAATTGGTACTTGATTTAATGATAAAAAAAAATAATTATCATAGCAGATATCATATGTTGAAACTATTTCTAAAAAAAAAAAAAAAAAAAAACACTAAAAGTTGAATTTTATTAGTTGACCCTAAAGCCCACTATTTACATACAAGTACTTATACTGCAGATGACTTGATTTCTTGGGTTCTAGACCTATGTCCCTCCTAAGTACCATTAGGTTATTATTGAAGTAGAGTTCGTAATTAATATGTTTTTGTATAAGAAAAAGTAATGGTAAGGGTGGAGCCCAAAGCTATTAAAGCTCATACTTCAATTATTCAAATGTGTTATTAATGATTGCAATATAAATAAATAATAATTTAGTTTGGAAACTCAAGTATAATAACCTAGGTGTCATTATTTAGTAAAGAGAAAAATGAAAATGATGATCCTAGATTTATTTGATAGTTAGGAGCCGAAGCAAATTCTATTAGCTCCTACATAATTTGAATAGCTTGTTTGATTATTGGGATTAATTATACATCTTTTTTTTCTTTTTTTTTCTTTTTCACTTTTTCCGTTTTAGCGATTTATTTCAAAAAGAAAAGGCGAACCCTCCCAAAATGTGCATTCTTGTTTTATTTCTAATACAATAGAAGACCCTACTAAATAAATCATTTCTTGCCCCAATCTTCCTCTAGAGAAATACAAATAAATAAATAGAATAAATTTATTCCAATCTCACTCCTAAATCCTAATATCTTTTGACATAACCCAGATTGGCAATAATTAATAAGGTCCTAATCCATATATCTTGTTAAAAAAGTGTGAGGTGATAGAATATAAAATGGAATAATTAAAGACACCACAATGTTTACTTTTCATGTATATTTTACGTATTAATTCGAACAGCACTAGTTAAATTATTACAGCCAATGTCCCAATCGTTGCTTCATGTAGGCATTGCAATGAGCTGGTTTCCCTTTTTAAAATTGTACAATGTGACCAACTTAATTCCAAAAAATAAATGTCACACCCTTTCATTTTCATTCCCTTTATTGAACTCTGCTAAAAAAAACAAATTGTATGGACTACATGGAGCCACACTTTTTTTGATTCAAACACATTCTGCACCTTTTCAATTAGCAGTATAAATAAAATAATATAAGAAATTCATTATCTTATAAAAAGTTTTCATCTAACATAATTAAAATTGCAGGTCAAAATTCAATTATATTCTGGATGTCAGAGATGTGGGTTTACGTACAAGATATTTTATTGTTGTACAATAAAGAAAAAAAATTATGAAATGCATTATATATAAACTGCAAACCAATCAATTAATATTAATATCATAGAAATATTTGTTTGTGAGATACTAGTCAGTAGTCTGTTTTATCAAATGTTAATATAACAAAATTAGTATAGTGGTATTAAACACAATATCACATCTACAAATTAAAAGTCGTTGTAATGGTAACTTAAAAGTGGTAAATTATTACATTGATAATAATTAGTTGCAATAACTTATAATTTTCTGTACCCTAAAAAAAAAAAAAAAAACTTATAATTTTCTATTGAAATAGAGGCTTTAATACAAAATTGCATTAATATATATATATATATATATATTTTTTTTTTGCAATAACTTAAATTGAAGAAATCATTGTAATAACTTGATACTAATTATTTTGCAATCAGAAGAATATCACTGATGTTGGAGGTGTTAATCAAAACCAACTCTAGGTACTGGAGGTCAATCAAGATGAACCACAATTCGTATATACAAATGGGTTATAGGAAGCTAGCCCTCATTAGCTTCCCCAACAACCATGAGGATTCTCAGCTGGAATTATAGGGGCTTGGGCAAACTCTCTGCAGTTCTATAATGCCAAAAAAAAGCCCTCGAGTCCAAGCCTGATATCTTATTTTTTATGGAGACTCGAGTAGTGAAAGATAGGGGAAAGGAAATCTAGGATAAATGTGACTTTTTTGAAGGATGGGAGTTACCTACAGATGGGCTTAGTGGTGGTCTACTGCTTGCCTGGATGCCAAAACAGAGCCTACACATCATTTATGAATCAAAGCAACTTGTTCACACTGACTTGTTGGACAATAGAGGTAACCTGCTATCCATTATTTTTGTTTATGGCAATCTTGATCACTCTAAGAGAGAGGAAGTATGGAGTAAGCTTAGAAACCTCAAATTGTCAGCTCACCCAAGGTGGCTTTGTATTGGGGATTTTAACCAAATCCTCAATTGTGATGATAAGTTTTCCTTTAATCATGGCTCAATCCCAAGAGCAGAGTTATTCCAAGAAGTGATCTCTGATTTGGCATTGTGTGAGCTTGCTTCTACTGGCCCGAAATTTACATGGATGAATAAAAGGGATGAAGAAGATTTTGTTATGGAAAGGATGGATAGGGCCTTCGCCAGTGTTGATTAGGTGAATGCTTACCCTAACTATGCTCTTAGAAATCTCCCAATCATTCACTTAGATTATGGGCCCATCATCCTTGATTTTGAGTACTTGCAACCATTCAGAAGAAGACCTTTTAGATTCGAGCGAATGTGGTTGTCTCATCCAACCTGTAAGAGTATGGTCCAACAAGCCTGGAATAGTCATACAGCAGGGTCCAGAGCTTTTCAGTTAAGGCACAAACTTTTGAGTGTGAGGGATGAATTCCTCACTTGGAACAAATAGGTTTTTGGAAAAATAGACTATGAGATTTACCAAAAGCAACTACAACTTCAAGCTATTCAAAATTCCATCTCTTTTATTGATGATGTTCACGAGGAGAGAATTGTTAGAGAGGAGCTGGAGATTTTGCTCCAAAGAGAAGAGGTGATGTGGGATCAAAAGGCTAGGAATGACTAGATAGTCTTAGGGGACAGAAATACACGCTTCTTATAGATAGTGGTGAAGCAAAGAAGAGCTAGGAATAGGATTTTACAGCTTCAAACACCTTATGGAAATACTAATGAGAACCGATCGGAGATTGAGAATATCTTGGTTTAGCACTTCAAACAATCATATGAGGACCCAATTACTGCTGATTTTGATCAAATTCTTGAAGAGATTAGGTTTTGCCCTTAACCCAGCTATCTGCTCAGCAACTTTCTCTTCTCAATAGACCAATCACCAATGAAGAAATAGAGTTCATTATGTTCCAATTGGGTCCCCACAAAGCTCTCGGCCCAGATGGTATCCCTGCCTTCTTCTATCAGGAGTATTAAAGCACAATCAAATTTGACATCTTCAACACTGTCCAAACTTTCTTTCACTTAGGTTCTTTGCTTAAATCCCTTAACCATACTTACATTACTCTCATACCAAAAACTTCTTTTCCTGATAATGTCAACCATTTTAGGCCCATTAGTCTTTGCAATATTATGTACAAAATCATTTCCAAACTTTTGGTTAATAGACTTAAGCGTTTTATGGACTCCCTCATCACCCTTTTTCAAAATGCTTTCATTAGAGGGAGGAATATCACTGACAACATTCACATTGCACATGAAGTTTATCATACACTTAGAAAAATGAAGGGCGGAAAGAAGTGTTATGGGGCCATGAAAATAGACATAAGTAAGACTTATGATAATGTAGACAGGAAGTTTTTAAAGGTTGTTCTTGTAGTTATGAATTTTTGCCCCATTTTGGTGAATTGGATCTTGGAGTGTGTGACTACTGTCTATTACACTTTGTTAGTTAATGGTAGTATAACTCAATCCTTCAAACCTCATAAAGGACTAAGACAAGGGGACCCTTTATCACCCTATCTCTTTCTCATGTGTGCAAATATCTTGTCCCTTTCTCTTATGCAAGCTGAGCACATAAAGGATATTCAGGGGACCAAGATAGGAAGAAATGGTTGCTCCTTCACACACCTGCTGTTTACAGATGATTCCTTCCTTTTCTTTAAAATGTCAATAAATCTCTTGCTAACATCTAGAGAATTCTAGATTGGTACTGTTCCTTATCGAGACAAATATTAACCTTTCTAAGTCTGACCTCTTTTGCTCCCCTAACTTGCCTAGAGAGGATAAAAAAGCCCTTGCCTTGTCCTTGCAGGTTAATTTAGTCAAAAATCCTAGCAAATACCTAGTTCTAAACTTTAAATTAAGAGGAAAAAGAGTGGCTGACTTTCAGTTTTTAGTGGATAGACTCAATTTTAAGCTTCAAGGCTAGAAGGCAAAGTTGTTTTCCCAAGCTAGTAGAACCACTCTGTTAACTTCAGTGCTCTAGTCTATGCATGTTTACACCTTTTCATGTTTGAGAGTGCCTGAAACCATCTGTAGCAAGTTGGATGCTATCACTAGAGCTTTTTAGTGGGGTCCTAATCAGGGGGTTAGGAAGTTGCACTTGGTGAATTGGGATAAAGTCTGTCTGCCTAGGAGAAAAGGAGGGCTTGGTTTTAGGAAATTTAGTTTAATGAACCAGGCCATGCTTGCCAAGCAGTTTTGGAGGATACATCATAACCCCCAATCTCTAATTGCTAAAACACTCAAAGCCAAATATTTCCCTAGGTGTACTACTTATGACTGTACACCCAAACCCCACTAGTCCTGTTTTTGGAGGAATATCATCAAACATAACAATAATAAACTTAAAGAAGGTAGATGGTGGGTTGGAAAAGGTTTGGATATCCCCCTGAATCACCCTGCTTGGTATCCATCCCAGAATTTGCATAATCCAAACCTTACAACAGGCACAGTGGCTAATCTAATTGATCAAAATTCTTGTTCCTGGAAACCTAATTTGGTCAGAACCATCTACCCCTATCCTTTGTGCTCTGATATCTTGAGTACTCCCATCTCCAAAACAGGTTTAGTTTCGTACAAGCTTATGTGGAAGTATCGATTACAAAGTCCAAGATGCCTATAAAATTCTTATTAATGATTTTGTCCAGAATTCCCCAGGCCACCATAGGTCCAATAGTATTCCCCTTGAAGTTTGAAACCTCATTTAAAAGGTTAAATTACCTTTAAAAATAGGTAACTTTGTGTGGAAACTCCTGCATGACAGTCTCCTAACATTCCCTACCCTGAAAAATAGAGGGATTGCTGTTTCAAGCCACTGCCCTCTATGTGATGCGGAGGATGAGTCTTCCTCCCATCTATTCCTTTACTACCCTTTTGCTAGAGCTTGCTGGCATGGATCTCACCTGGCTGTACATACCTTTAATTTAAATAATATCCCAGTTCAACAATAGATTGATGGAGTAGTGCTTAGATACAAGAAGATGGATGAGGACACTATGAGTTACTTGCAACACATTTTCACCACTCTATGGACCATATGGAATCATAGGAACAAAGTTGTCCATAAAGGAACACAGCCTAATCCTATGGATGTTATATTAACTGCTCATAATCTTTTTTGCAGGTACAAAAATGCATTTAACAAGAGCAACATCTCTAGCAGGGGGTGTGCTGGACAAGGTACTACAAACCAGAACATTGGAGGAATTTAGGACCTCATCATCAAGATTTCTGGAGTTAGAACGAAGAAAGCTGGAAGGTGTGCATACTCATATGAAGCTCAAAATACTCAGGGTGACACTGTGCTCAAAGGTTGTGCTAGTTGTCCAACAGGAACAGCTTATGGTGTAGTGCAGGAAGCTTTAGTGGTGGCAGCTATGCAAGCTAAAAGACTTGGATACAACCAGATTTTGTTTTTGAGTAGCAGCAAAAGGCTAGTCCAACTTTTCAACATGGACTGTAATCCAAGATGGGAAGAAAAGAATGTATTTGCGGATATAAAGTCCCTACAACAACAGGGTCTAGTTCTTTTTGTCTCTAAGCTTGTACTTAACAATGTATGCTTTTTGGCTAACTTGGCAACTAGCATACCAGTACACTATAGTTGGTCTGACCCAGCAATTTTGTAATATTGCTTCTTCTAGTTGGTACCAAAAAAAAAAAAAAAAAATTGCAATCTATTACAATGGAAATTTCAAAGTGACAGCTTATTGCAACAAATATATATATATATATATATATCATTGTAATAACTAAATATAAATTATTTTACAATCTATTGCAATGACAAACATGAAGTTGCAACGAAGATATTATTACAATAATCTAATATCAATTGTAAGGACTCAAATTGTATTGGACCCAAAAGAGAGATGGGATTTGAGCCCAACAAGCCCAAACAATAAAATTTTTAGAGAGTGGGTGTAAGAACTAGTTCCAGTGAGTGGAAAAAGACATCGTTCTTGTGCAGCAAAAGGAACTTCAATTTAAACAAAAGAAAAAATTCTTCTTCCCTTCTCCTTGGCTAGGTTTTTAGTGTATATCTCTCTGGATTCTTTTTCTCTTTCTTTTTCTCCCAAAAGTCCCCTCTAGTGTACTCTGATTTCACGTTATATACTACCTTCTTCATCCTGCTTTCATCGTACACGTGTAGGTTCCATTCTGAGAACTTCTTTCTGTCCCATCCAGAACTTCCTGGATCCTCCGTTTAGTGGCCATAAGGCTGCTTGGTTACTGTTCAGGTATCACCTCCACATTAATGCGGCCAGAGAGTTAGTTGGGAAGCATTTAATGTGGAGGTAGCAGCTTTTAGGGGATATTTGTTACCTTTCCTGGTTCCTTCTTTGCTCAATATTCATTAATTAGTTTGCATGCAATTCTGTGAAGTTCCTTGACTATTAAAAGAGTTACACCCACCTCGGACGTGGTTTGAGTAATAAATCTTATCCTCGGACGTGGTTTGGGCCATTATGTACGACTTACGTTTCTTTGTCTTGTGTTATTCTCAAAATGGCTCTATTTAACCATCCTCGGATATGCGAGTGTCCTCGGACTATGCCGTTGGGCCACAAGCCCACCTCCTAAGAATTCTCTGTTATCCTTTTGGGCAACTGGCCCCACAATAGCCCCTCAAAATCTCACTTTTTGTCATCTCGGAAAAATGGAGATTTTGATATCACGCCCCTAACTCCTTCGTTAAACTTTTCTAAATTTCAGAACGTCTCTCCATCTGCCCAAGACACGCCCCTGACGTTTCGGCGTCAGGAGCACGCCATTATTAAATGATGGCAGCTTCTCTTTCCTCCATATTTCAACAGGATGCAAATCAAACGGTGGAGGGCCTTTGAAATTTATGAGCGGGACTTTTCCCGCTTACGATTTCTGCGCCCCTATAAAGAGCTTTTCAAATCAAATTTCTTTTCAGTTACAAAAAATCTCACAATCTTAGCGAGTATTCATTGAACCTGTCCCTCTTTCTTTCTTCTCAACGTTCTCATAAATACCTGAAGTCTATCTGAGGAGCTCATTTTTCACACCTGTAAGTTTCTTTAACCTTCCTCAGTCTTCAATCCTCTTCACTAATTTTTCTTCACAATTCTTAAGAAATGGGTAGGTTTAAAAATTTAGTTGATTCCGAGGAGCAAATAGAGAAATTTAGGGCTAAGTATAGGATTCCCTCCACGGTGGGCATGAGATATGCTTCCACAGAAACATAGTTCGATGATAGAAAAACAGGGGAAGTAGTCATCCCTATAATCGCTTTCATAGAGGGAGGGATGACTATTCCGATGGGTAATCTCACTAGGAGTTATCTTAGGTTCTTTAGATTGTCCCCCACACAGTGCGCCTCCAATATGTTCAGGGTGTTAAGGAGTAAAGAAGCCCTTAACAATAGGATGAATCTAGGCCTTACCCACCATGATATAAACTGGGTATACAACCTTCATCATTTGAAGGGCCAGGGATACTATCTTAAGTCTAGGTACCCTGAGATAAGATTAATCCAAAGTCTCCCTACATCGAACAAGGACCTGAAAGATGACTTTCTCATTTTTTCTAGGGCATGGCATGACGGTTTACCCTGTCTGACCCAAGTGGGAAAACCAGGTGGGGTTCTTGCGCTGAGCGCCTCTACACCTTAATTTGTGCTCTTTACTTTAAGTTAACTTTATTCTTGACGGAAATTTCTTTGCTGTCTTACTGATTTTGTAGACAAGCACGCCACCAAACCCCAATTCAAACTAGTTAACAGGGAAAACTTAGACAAAATTCTACGATCCGAGGTATACGTGAACCCATCCGACGGTCAACTGAGAGCAGCGCACATCATCCTCCAATACAAGCCAATTTCCACAGCCTTTCAAGCGCCCAAGTGCGTGATAAAGGCTAGAGATCCTCGGCTGCATCGAATCAGCGTAGCCTTTGAAGGATTTATAGTTCCTGAGTGTGTTCCAATCCCTGAAGGCACCCCTTTTACCCAGCCGTTACCTGTGGCCACTATTTCCGTAGCAGCTTCCTCGTCCCGTTTTGTAATTCAGGAAGTGAAGGAGGAAGAGGAAGAAGAAGAAGAAGAAGAAGAAAAAGTTATAGAGTTATTGGATTCTGCCGACGAATTCGAGGTTTTTAACCAACCCCCATCTCCCGAGGTAACTTCTGATAACATGGGTATCTAAAGAAAAAACTAAAGGAGCTTGCTGGACGTGATTGAAGGCAAATCTGGAAAGAGGGTGCCAGTGAAGCCTGCTCAGACCAGTCTCCCCCCTCCTCCTCCTCCTCAACCAGCTCAATCACAGAGGGTTGAACCCACTGATTCCAAGAGGAGGAGGGAACAGAAAGGTAAAGACGTGGTGGAGATTGGGAAGTCTTGCCCAACTCCTGAAGATGAGGTCTAGAGGGTTCCAAAGCAACAAAAGACAACTCATGGATCTCAACAAGTTGTGGCCAAGCAGAATATACGGTCTTTGGAGCCCGAGGCTTGGCTCCCTGCTCCCATGCTTGCTGGAAAGCCCTTGAGGGAAGATGCCTCAATCAGGGACTTCAACGGTGGAATTGGATGCCACGTTGCCTCGGCCCTAGAAGAGACACTCCTTCTCCCCAAGGACATGGCCGAGCTCAGAGGCATGAAGAAGAATGAAATCTTCATGAATACAAAAAGGCACCTAGGCATGGTATGGTATCCTTACTACTTTACTTGTTCCTTTTAGTTTATTGCACCTTTGACTTTTTTTTTTTTTTTTTTATTAAGGCTGTTCAAGCCACTTTCAGGTTAGAGGAGATGATCAATGCCTTCTATCAGCAGTTAGATGAGGAGAGGAAGAGGCAAAATACCGCTGTTCAGACCCTTACTACCAGCAAGAAAAATGTTGAAGAGCTGAAGAAGAAGCTGGCCGAGGAAGAACACGCTCGAAAGAGTGTTGACTTAGCTTTGGCAGGCTTTCAAAGGCAAGCTGAAGATCAGAGGAAAAGCCTCCGTGATGCCAATGACCAGCTGGCAGCTTTTAAGGAACAAATATCAACTTTGATGAAACAGTTGGAAGAAGCTCAAAGGCTAAGGGGTCAGGCTGAAAAGGAGAAGGATGAGGCTGAAAAAGCAAGAGCTAAGGCTGAAAAGGAGAAGGATGAGGCCGAGCAGCAAGGATATGACGTCGGCGTGGCTGAGACCGAGGATAGATTCCGAGCTGAGGTCCAGTTGTGTGCCAAACATACTGTGCACAAACTTGGGAGGAAGCTCTCAATCGTGCTGGGGTCGAGCCATCATCAGAGCTGAGAAGGCCTGAGAACACTTACTTCCCCCCAGTCATACGAGCCCCAAATCCTTCTTCTCAACAACAAGAGGTCTCCTCTACTGCTGTTGGCTCGGCTGAAGAAGTTTAGAATCAGAATCCTCTCCCAACCAATCAGCAGCAGCAGCCTGAAGTGTTTGAAGTGGCAACAGAAACCTCCTCGGCCAAGGCCGTAGAGGAGCCTAAGGATGGAAAAGCCTCTCAGAGCTTTGAAAAGGACTTAGCTTCTACCATTTTGCCTGCTGGGGAAGCTTCAAAGGAGAAGGAGAAAGGTGTTCCTCCTCAAGAAGCTGGCAAAGTTCCACCACCCAAACTCCAAATAAAATTAAGCAAGTAGTTGATGTAATTTTTTAATTTTAATTTTAATGTAATTTTTTCTTTTTTTGAGGATACTCTTAAGTGTGATGTATATTTCCCTTCCCAGATTTATATAAGACATAGTGGTTTTATCTATTACTTGTGTAATTTCCTGCAAGACTATTCTTTTATTTTTATATCATCCCAGGCTATGGAAGAGTAAAATCTGACCCTATGAGGGAAAACTTAGACTTATGTATGTTAATTGAGAATTAAAGCAAATTGGGGATGGCATTTCAAACAATTAATTCTTGGATGTACTGAACACCCTAAAATGCGTTAAGTGATACTCATAGAGTTTGCCTTGATATAAAAAGATAATCACACAGATCCAATTTAAGAAGCACTAATTTTTACTAAGTTAGTAGTATAAACAATCTGTTATACCTTAGCCTAATTGTAATACTCCAATTAAGGTCACAGTGTGCATTAATTTTCACCAAGCTGTGGGCCAAGAACCTTACATGACTTAGTTTCTGTTTAATACTTCAATAAATATAACAGTGTATTAATTTCCACCAAGTTGTGGTCCGAGGACCTTACATGACTCAGTTTCTGTTTAATATTTCAATAAATATAACAGTGTATTAATTTTCACCAAGTTGTGGTCCGAGGACCTTACATGACTCAGTTTCTGTTTAATACTTCAATAAATATAACCATGTATTAATTTCCACCAAGTTGTGGTCTGAAAACCTTACATGACTTAGTTTCTGTTTAATACTTCAATAATTTGAGAAACACAAGTAATAGAATAAAAGATAAGCTATAAGAGGGAAATAGAACAGAACTGGTCATATTAATAATAATACCTCTTTAAGTTATTTACATTCCAATGATGAAGTACAGTTTTTTCATCTAAATCTTCTAAGTAGTAAGCCCCTATTCCTGCTACAGATGTAATACGATACGGTCCTTCCCAGTTAGGCCTTAACTTTCCCCAGGTTGGATTTTTAGTAGTTTCCAAGACTTTTCTCAATACCAAGTCTCCTGGAGTTAACGGCCTCAGCCTTACGTTTGCATCATAGCCCTGTTTCAGCTTATGTTGATAATAGGCCAACTGAATCATCGCATTCTCTCGTCGTTTGTCTATCAGGTCTCGATTCTTATTCAAAAGTTCATCATTGCCATCCGAGGTGAAAGTGTTAGTCCTTAGTGTGGGAAAGCCCATTTCAAATGGAATTACGGCCTCAGCCCCATACGTCATTGAAAATGGGGTTTCTCTTGTTGACCGTCTGGGGGTCGTTCGATACGTCCAAAGGACATGTGGCAGCTCCTCCACCCATTTTCCCTTTGCATCATCTAGCCTCTTCTTAAGCCCGCTCACTATGACCTTGTTGACAGCCTCGGCTTGCCCATTTCCCTGTGGATAAGCCGGAGTGAAATATCTGTTCTTTATCCCCAGGTCGGAACAATACTTCCTGAAAGCCTTACTATCAAATTAAAGACCATTATCCGAGATGAGAGCTTGAGGAACCCCTAATCGTGTGATGATGTTCTTCTAGACAAACCTTTTAACATCCACATCTCTGATATTAGCCAGGGGCTCAGCTTCGACCTACTTCGTGAAGTAATCCGTGCCAACTAGTAGATACTTTTTATTTCCTATTGCTCTAGGGAAATGACCAACAATATCCAGACCCCACTGAGCAAAAAGCCAAGGACTAGATAGAGGGTTAAGAACTCCCCCTAGCTGATGGATGTTTGGGGCAAATCTTTGACACTAATCACACTTCCCAACATATTCCTGGGCTTTCTTCTGCATGCCTGGCCACCAATACCCTTGGGTGATTGCTCTGTGAGATAAAGATCTTCCTCCAGTGTGACTCCCACAAATCCCTTCGTGGAGCTCTTCTAAGAGTGCCTCTGAGGCTTCAGGGTGCACACAAAGCAGGTATGGCCCAGAGAAAGAGCGCTTGTACAATTTTTTGTCCTCGGACAACCAGAACCGAGGAGTTTTTCTTCGTATCTTTCCAGCTTCTAAACTGTCCTCGGGCAATATGTCATTCTCAAGGAAGAGCATTATAGGATTCATCCAACTAGGTACCAAGCTAATTTGATTAATTTGAAGTGTGCTCTCTGATACTAGAGTAGGCGCACTTAAATCTTCGACCATAACCACCCGAGGTAAGTTCATCACCGAGGACGTTGCGAGGGTGGCCAAAGAGTCTGCGTGGGCATTCCTACACCTAGGGACATGGGACAATTCAAAGAATTCAAAATCCCCTTCCATGCGCCTAACCTAGTTCAAGTAACCCTGCATTCTTGTGTCACGAGCTTCCAACTCCCCTTTTACCTGGCCTACGATCAGTGTTGAATCTGTGAACGTTTCCACTGTTTTTCCTCCCAGTTTCTTAACCATCCTCATTCCCATTAGTAGAGCTTCATACTCGGCCTCGTTGTTGGTGGCTGAGAATCCTAACCTTAAAGACTTCTCAATGATGGCCTGTTCAGGAGATATTAGAACCAGCCCCACTCCTATCCCCCTCTGATTTGCTGCTCCATCCACATACACCTTCCAGGGGGAGGAACGTTGCGTGGAGATAAGGCTAACTGATTTTTCATCCATGCCCTGTGGGCTTGCTTCAATTTCTTCAGGGCCTTTAGCAAATTCAGCCACCAGGTCGGTAAGAACCTGACCTTTCACAGAAGAATTGCTTTGAGTGGATACTGAAAGTAATGGAGAAGTTTCCTTGTTGCATGCACCACTGCCAGAATGGCCTTCTCCAACAGTAAATAACGCACTTCAACCTCATGAAGCGATTTGCTCACGTAATAAACTGGTCGTTGTACACCATTGTCCACTCGTATCATAACAAAACTGATCGCATAAGTAGCTATCACCAAGTAGGCGAAAAGAACCTCGTCCACCTCAGGGCTGGACATAATAGGTGGCCGAGATAGATATTCCTTGAGTTGCTGAAATGCCAGGGCGCATTCCTCAGTCCACTCGAACCTTTTCCATTTGTGGAGTAAAAGGAAAAAGGGTCTGCACCTATCCGCTGACCTGGATATAAATCTGTTTAGCACAGCGGTCATCCCAGTCAACCTCTGGACCTCCTTGGGATTCCGAGGTGGTTGCAAGCTATTTATGGCCTTAATCTGGTCGGGGTTCACTTCAATTCCTCTGTGGGTCACCATGTAACCCAAAAACTTCCCAGAGCAAACCCCAAAGAAGCACTTGGAGGCTTTCAGTCGTAACTTATGCTTCCTCAGAATTTCAAACGTGCTGGTGAGGTCCGTCACATGCTTGGCCACTACCTTGCTCTTTACAACCATATCATCGATATAGACCTCTATGTTGTGACCTAGCTGTGGTTCAAACATCTTCGTCATCATCCGTTGATAAGTAGACCCTGCGTTTTTCAAGCCAAAGGGCATTACTTTGTAATGAAAGTTCCCATTAGGGGTGAGGAAAGCGGTCTTCTCCTGGTCATTCAGTGCCAGTGGGATCTGATGATAGCCCTGAAAGGCATCTAGGAAGCTCATCCGAGGATGACCTACTGTTGCGTCTATTAAGATCTGTGAAATCAACACATACTCGCCATTTTCCATTTTTCTTCCTCACCACTACTGTATTGGCCAACCACTGAGGGTAAAACACCTCCTTGATAGCCCCTGCCTCCTTAAGCTTAGTCACCTCATCTTTGATAGTCTCGGCATGTATTTTAGAAGGACGCCGAGGTGGCTGTTTCTTTGGTGTAACAAAGGGATTGACATTCAAATGATGACAAATGAAATCTGGATCAACCCCTGGAGCTTCGTAGGCATTCCATGCAAACACATCAGCGTTTCTCCTTAGAACTTCAACCAATTGCTCTTTTTCCAACAAAGGTAACAGTGCCTCAACCTGAAAGTACTTGTCTGGATCATCACCAACATTCACTCTCTCCAGATTCTCATACTCCGCTTCCTCGGCGGACGTGCTGAAGATGGTTCTCAGATTCTTTGACTGCTATAAGTTATTCTCGACCGTGGCCGATGTACCTACTTCTGGCCGATGTTGAATGGCCGCTATCATGCACTGCCTCGCCATAGCTTGATTTCCCAATATTTCTAACACTTGGCCTCCTGATGGATATTTCACCTTCTGATGAAGAATGGAAGAAACAGCCCCCAGGGTATGCAACCAGGGCCTACCCAAAATCGCCGTATATGGAGAGAAAACATCTACCACAATAAAATCCACCTCCACCACATCTAAACCTGCTTGCACTGATAATCTAATCATACCCATCGGAATGATCGGCCTACCTTCGAAACTCACTAAAGGGGAGCTATAAGCTGTTAGGTCTTGGGGTGTCAAATTCAACCCCCTGTATAGGTCAGGATACATCACCTCGGCAGCACTCCCTTCATCCACCATCACCCTTCTCATGTAATATCCCCCAATCCTAAGCGTAACTACCAAAGTATCATCATGCGGTTGTATGGTTCCTCTCTTATCCTCATCTAAAAAGCCCAACACCAAAGAGGTGCTCAGTTTTGTTTTCTTCAGCACTGAACTAGAGCTCCCATCCATACAATGAGACACGGACATTATCCTGGAGGGACAAGACCCCGTTCTTCCTGGGGCAACAAATATAACATTTATTGTGCCTAGGGGGGCTCCTGAAGAGGCATTCCCCCGAAACGTCGACCCTACCTAACTTCCTCGGCCACTGGAGTGATGTAGCAGGTGCTTCAACTTTCCTTCTCGGACAAGCTCCTCTAAGTGGTCCCACAGGTTTCTGCAATCTTCAGTAATGTGTCCATGGTCCTGATGGTATTGACAGTAAAAGTTTTGATTACGTTTCATAGGATCCCCTACCATTCTATTGGGCAGTCTGAAGTAGGGCTCGTCTTTTATCTTCTCCAGAACCCGCTGTACTGGTTCTCGAAACACAACATTAACAGCCTGGGAGTTAGCAGATCCTGACTGCCCCCCAAAGTCCCTCCGAGGTTGATTGTTATTATATCGGTCCAACCTAAAATCCCTCATCTCCTGAGGGATTACCTTGGACTTTCCTCTACCCCGTATCTGATCCTCTTCTACTCTTCTATACTTGTCAATTCGGTCCATAAGCTGTCGCATGCTGGTAACAGGTTTGCCAGTCAGCGAACTCCTCAGGTCATGCTCGGTTGGAAGACCCTCCTTGAAGGTATTAATGGCCACGTTGTCATTGGCTCCATCTACCTCGTTAAACATTTCCCAATATTTGTTAGAGTAGGCTTTCAGGGTTTCCCTTTCTCGCATAGACATGGATAATAATGACCCCAAGGGCTGAACAACCCTTCTGCAAGTAATAAAGCGAGCACCAAAAGATTGGATGAGCCCCTCAAAGGAGTCAATAGTATTTGCTCCTAAACCGTTGAACCACCTCATCGCCACCGGACCTAGGCTTGAGGGAAAAACCTTGCACATCAGGGCCTCGTCCCTAGAATGAATGGCCATTCTCTGACTGAAATGGCTAACATGTTCCACCGGGTCCATCTGACCATTATAAATGGTAAACGTAGGTTGATGGAACCGCCAAGGAAGGCTTGCATCCTCTATGCGTCGCGTGAACGGCGATTTGGAAACTTGACTCAGTGCTTTGTACAAAGCGTCGTTCCCTAAGCCCTGCCGAGGTGGACTCTTATACGTTCGCCCACGGTGATGCTCCTCATCACGTGAAAAAAGCTCACTGGGCGAAGTTCTAGACTTTCGTCTGTAGCCGGTGTCATCTGACTCCTCAAAGGATTGCCTCGAGTTGTGAGTCGTACGCTTCCGTCGCTCGTAGCGTAATTCCCTTTTTAATCTATTAATCTCATGCTGCATGTCCCCATCGTTCTTCGCATGGGAGACATGGCTCTTCCTCCGAGACTGACTCCTTTCCGTGTGGGTTGTTCACGCACTTCCCTCGCGATCCCCCCTTTGTTCATGGATCACCAACGGGTTACTATGTTAAGGGCCCCTGAACTCTGCCTGGTGTGGATTAGCATCCATCTGCTGTGGTGCTCCCTCTGCCATTAGCTGTCACACTTGTCTTTTCCTACAATCGGATCAAGCTCTCCCCACAGACGGCGCCAATTGTAAGGACTTAAATTGTATTGGACCCAAAAGAGAGATGAGATTCGAGCCCAACAAGCCCAAACAATAAAATTTTTAGAGAGTGGGTCTAAGAACTAATTCCAGTGAGTGGAAAAAGACATCGTTCTTGTGCAACAAAAAGAACTTCAATTTAAACAAAAGAAAAAATTCTTCTTCCCTTCTCCTTGACTAGGTTTTTAGTGTATATCTCTCTGGATTCTTTTTCTCTTTCTTTTTCTCCCAAAAGTCCCCTCTAGTGTACTCTGATTTCACGTTATATACTACCTTCTTCATCCTGCTTTCACCGTACACGTGTAGGTTCTATTCTGAGAACTTCTTTCTGTCCCATCCAAAACTTCCTGGATCCTTCGCTCAGTGGCCATAAGGCTGCTTGGTTACTGTTCAGGTATCACCTCCACATTAATGCGGCCAGAGAGTTAGCTGGGAAGCATTTAATGTGGAAGTAGCAGCTTTTAGGGGATATTTGTTACCTTTCCCGGTTCCTTCTTTGCTCAATATTCATTAGTTAGTTTGCATGCAATTCTGTGAAGTTTCTTGACTATTAAAAGAGTTACACTCACCTCGGACGTGATTTGAGCAATAAATCTTATCCTCGGACGTGGTTTGGGCCATTTTGTATGACTTACGTTTCTTTGTCTTGTGTTATTCTCAAAATGGCTCTATTTAATTATTCTCGGACATGTGAGTGTCCTCGGACTGGGCTGTTGGGCCACAAGCCCACCTCCTAAGAATTCTCTGTTATCCTTTTGGGCAACTGGCCCCACATCAATTATTTTATAATCTATTGTAATGAAAATATGAAACAGTTATTTATTACAATGAAAAATATCGTTGCAATAACTTGACCCAAATTATTATTGTCAATTATTTGGAATCTATTTGATACAAATTGTTTATTGCAAGAAAAAATATATATTATTACATCAAAATTATCATTAAAATATTTAAAGTTTATTGCAACGAAATTTTTTGTAGTACAAACCTATTAACTCAAGATTTATTGCAACACTTTGCATAAACTATTGCAATGACTTTGATATTAGTGCAACAGTTTTTTTCATGGTAATAAACAATTTTTGTTTTAGTGAGTGTTTTTTATTCTTTTACAAACATATTGATTCTCTTCAAAAAAAAAAAAAAAGGATTCTCAAGTAGCACTTTAAGCTATTCTTCCATTGCCTATAAAGTTAGTAACTTGAAGATATTAAAAGAACTTATAAGATTCTTCGTATCAGCTAGTGCAAAAATTTATGTTTATTTTAGTATAAGAACTTATTTTTTCTATTTTATATATTCACTTTTCAAAACATCACACATTAGATTATCTATTTTACACTATATTTCATTAAAATATTAATTTTTCTTGATTTTTCTAATTGTTTTTGTAGGGATTAAAGGCCCAGATAAGGGTATCGGGCCGTGGGCCACACCAGAGGACGTCAGAGAGCCCGAAAACAGGTATGTATTAGTGAAGGCAAGTAGATTATTGGACCAAGGAGGAGGTTTGATCGTAGTAAATAGGTGACGTTGTCCGAGAAGCAACCCTTCCTCAACCAGCAGAATGGCAGCCTAAAATCCAACCACCCATCAAGTACTGGGCAATGGGTAACCATGCTTGAAAGGATAAGCTTTAGAGAGAAGTGAGTCAACAGAGAATTGAGAAATATCTAGGAAGAAAGCTACTATCACCGCATTGAATGCTCTGCACCTAACCAACTGGCTGCATTAATGTGGATGTGATACCTGAACAGTGACTTCTAGCCTTACAACTACCCACAAAAACTTCAGGAAGGTGCTAATGTGACATATATCAAGAAGATTAGCAATCTGATCTTCACATAGACGGCTAAGATGAAAGAAGGAAATGAGGTATAAAAGGAGGGGGATTCCATTACAAGAGGGATCATCAAAAAACCAAAAAAGAAATTACTGTGTAACAAAGAACTTGAATATTTGTATAAATTTGAGAGAAATATGGAAGAACATACCATCCTCGGACCTAACCGAAGAGTATTTTTCTTTTCAAACTGTTTGTCTTATTCATTCTTGCATCAACTAGCCTATTATGATCTATACTTAAACTCATTGAATGTTCATTAACAAGCCCACTCTCTAACAAATTTATTGTTTTGGGCTTATTGGGCCACTGGCCAAATCTCTTGGGCTGTGGATCAAAACGAGTCCTTGCAATTTTCTTTTTTCACATACAAATATCATCATCCACTCTTAATTCATGCTCAAAATACATAAATAATGAATAAAAAATTAAATGCAAAATAAATAGTATTAGTGTAAATTTACAAAATTATTGTAGTAAACTTATAAATTTACATAATTATACATTGATTAATGTGAGTTATTTTTTGGTAAAATTGTGTAAATCTTATTCTTTTTATTATAGGGTGCTCTAAAGTAATCAAAAGTAGGTTATATTCTTTTATTTGATCAGTTTAGTAGAATTTTATACTGGATGAATGCCAAAAGCAAGGACACCATGACAACTCTGAAGTCTGTCTTGCTCTTTCCCTGTACGGTATAAAGAGCTGTACCTAACATGTTAATTATTGCATGAAAAATCAATCTAGAAATGGTATTATTTTGATATTATGTTTTAGGATCTCAACTACAGTATCTCTAACTTTTTTTCCACTCTTCATTTTTTTTTTTTTTTGATAGGTCCACTCTTCATTCTTAATAACGCCGACACAACTTCAATGTAACACCCTTGCCTCTCTTATCATCATATGTGTCATGATTTCAATCAATGAATACTTCAATGTCTATGATTAATATGTGCATAGAATAAATAATTACTCGTGGAATGTAAAAGCAAAACGCAATAAATTTGACAGACAGAAAATAGCAAAGGTAGTTGATGTCTAAATACCTAAATTCATTCCGTACACAATAATTATCCTTAAGACTTAGATCACCTCTCCACCAAACGGGATTGGGGATATTCCAAGTTTTAGTAATGAAAAATTTATGATTCTAATCAATTTCATTTTTTATAGATAAGATATGATTTAAATATATGACTTCCACTTTTTGATAATTACCCTTTATTTAGATCAAAACATATAGTTAAGTATAAGTTTAAAAACTTGGCTTTGAATTCTCCCACTTATACTAAATCAACAATGCCATTGTCAATTTATAATAAGACCAACATCACTTTTATATAGATCTATCATGACACTTATAACTCATTCTACACTAATCACAACATGATACATTATTTGGGTTGTGCAATTAGATGTGTTTCTAGACTTATTAATACTAAATCAATTACTGTCTTCATTTAAAAAAAATAATTATGTTTTAGCTTCATAAAAATGTAATGTAAATAGAGTGATTATGATACATTCAAATCTTATCATTAAAAAATAACCCAGAATTAGCATAATTTGATTTCAAATCCTAATTTAATCATTTTTTTTTTTTTATGGAAATACTAGAAACTTCATTAAACACTGGAAAAAGAAATTACATTGTGGAGAAGAGCTTGTTCAACAAAACAAGGACCCTCTTCAATCTAAATAGGGAAATCATCAAATACTTAAAACATGTTTTGCTAATAGATGAGCAGGTCTATTACCTTGCTGACTAATATGGGAAAACTTTACTTTACGAAAGCCATGAACAGATGACAAAATACCACAGACAATTGGAGCAATAGAGGATGGAGGAGGGGATTGATCACATAAAGCATTAAAAATAATCAATGAATCACCCTCCAAAATAAACTCAGAAATCCCCATATCATGAGCAAAATGGATACCGGCCTCAAATGCTTTCACTTTAGCCCCGATAGCATCCAAAGGAGCCTGGATCTTCTTGCTCATATCAACTATCACATTCCCTTTTTCCTATCTTATATATAATCACCCACACCAACAGTCTTTTGAGCCGCAAAGACCATATTGATATGGAATATTTTGGCCGCTACAAAAATGGTCTAACACACCTGTATCGTCAAGCCATCACGGGCTAGTCAGGAGCAATGAAATCATCAGTTAGCAAAGGACAGCCAAGCTCCCATGCATCTGACAGCCTCCAAGGCAACCTAATCTACACATACTCTTTAGTGCACCATGGTGACGGACGAATACTCTATGACTGACGATGCACTATACTTAGCCTTATACATCATCCTGCATGTTCTCCACTAAACTATCTCCATATAGAAATAACTTGCACACCTAAGCCAATAATCCTCCTACATATTCGTATCCTCTAAACATGGGAAGTTAAACCCGAAAATCTAGGGGCATTAACTCCATATACTCCATATAAGGAAAAGAACCAACATTCACGGAAGCTTGGTCAGCTCTATATCACTTTTTAAACACCAAGCCTCCTCCTCTCCAATGTACATAGAATTTCCTAACTCTCATATTTTTAGAGTTATTGGAAATCATTCAGTCAATAATTTAACCTTCGGAAAGTCTTTGACCGGCACCCACTGGTGTTCTCTGTAGGTTCTTCTCCTTTTATTCTTCAAGTACACTCCAGTCACTGCGCTTCTAGACGATCGACTCACTAACAATTTTGTGCATCATCACGCACCATCCACATTAATTTTGAAGAGAGGAAAAAGAGGAAGAATCCATAGAGCTTGTTTGGCATCAGCTTCAGTTTTTAGCTTTTACTTTTTATATACAGTTTTTTAAAACCTTACTTTTTCCCGCATTTTCTCTCTTGTTCAAAAATTTTTAAGGTACAAGTATACTTTAGCACACTTTCAAAATAAAGTTTTCTACAAAAGGCTAAATAAATTGTTCCCAAATGAACACTTAGTCTCAACCTAAACCACTGGAACTAAAACCTCCAAGTTTGCAGTAAGATGAAAGAAAGGGGGAATAAGTTTCTAAGAGCACCAGCATCAGGAGTTGTATCCAAATGCTATTTTAACACACAAAAACTTACTTTTTTAGCTTTAATATAACATTTGACAATACACTCCACATCAATTGTTCTATTTTAAAGTGCCATTCCTTTTTCTTTTTTTTTTCTCTCTCTCTCTCTCCTTCTCTTCCTTACCAGCTTATCTCTTCTCTTTATTCTCTCTCTTCCCTTCATCAGATTGCCTCTCTCTCATAAACCAAAAAACCACTACTCCCACCATCACTAACACCACCATCACTATCACTATCAAACTCATAACCATTACCACCACCACTACCTCTCTCATACACCAACTAACTACCATCCCCACAAATATCACCACCACCATCACCATCAAACACATAACCATCACCACCACCACCACCACCACCACCTCTCTCATAAACCAAACACCACCACCACCACCACGACCACTACCACCGCCGCCACCTCCATCTCTGTCAAAACCCATCACCATCAAACCCAAAACCCATCAGCACCACCACCATCAAAACCCATCACCATCACTCAACGTCCACCACCACAAGCCTTCACAAAACCCAAATCAAATAAAAAATCATTGCAAAACATATCTAAAAAACCTCATTACCCAAATATGAAGAAAAAGAAAAACCCCAAATCTAAAATGAAAAAACCCAAATTTGAATCTAAGAATGAGAGTGGACAACGTGGAGGTCTGCAGTATGGCATGGTGAGGTTGGCAACGTGACAGTTAATGGTGTTTTTGAGAGAAAGGGAGAGAGGACTAAGAGAAAGGGAGAGTAAAACGTGTGAGGGTGAGAGATATGTGCGAAGAGAGAGAGAATAAAAAGTATTTTTTTGACATTTTTGTCCATACTGTTCCAAATTTGGAACGGTATTGTTTATCCATATCAAATTGTTTAGTATTTAGAACATCTCATATGAGTGATTTTTTGGATTTTGTATATCCTGTACTCAGTATAAGAGTGATTTTTTGGATTTTGTATATCTTATACCCGGCATATATGCCGGGTACAGGATATACCCCCTCGATTTTTTTGGCATTTGGCATTTGACATAGTACTCTAGCACTAAACATTTATTAATAATTAATTAAAGCAAAACTCATGATTATATGCTAATTAATTTTGTAACGGAGGCGATTGGTTCCCTAAGTACGGCACCGCATCGTCGGTGTGAAAACGAGATACTAAAAAGAATAAAATTATGACTTCTGTGGGTTTATTCCAAAACACGTGTCGAGTTCCGATTGGGTAAGAGTTCGGCCCAAAAAAACTCAAATGGATCTGCATAACGGCGCCGTCAAATTCCCCGTTTAGAGATTCCCTATCGCTGTTAACGGACTCTCTCCCCTCTTAAAACCCATCCAAGCCGTCCAAACCCCATTCAGAATTCATCGTCAACATAACCATCACCTTCTCTCTAATACCAACATTCCCTCTTTTTCTCTCCCTAAAACCCAAAAATCCAGAGAGAGAGAAAAAACAAAAACACAGTGAAATTCGGAATTCCACACAGGGAGAGGGAGAGGGAGAGAGAGAGATATGGTGAGGAAGTGTAGGGGAATTGCGGAGATTGCAGTAATGGAGGTAGCTCAGGTTGGTGTGAGGACTACGAGAGCTCGAGATGGTCTTGCCAGCTCAGCAGCAGCAACCACCACCACCACCGCCGCCAAGAGAAGGAAGCTCAACGCCGGAGATTTGAATTCTCCGTCGTCGTCGCCGTATGTTCCCCTAGTAATTACGCCGGCGGAGAATGATGAACGCTGTTCAAGCCCTAGCTCCGTTCACGCTGCCACGTCGTGTTGCTCTAGTAACGGATCAAGCTCGCTCGCTGAGGAAGTAGAGAATTTCAAATTCGTAGATCTACAGGTGCATTTCTCTTTTTCAATTCTATGTATTTTGATTTTGAATTTCAGTTTTGTCGCGCTTTAATTGCTCTTCTTTATTTCATACTTTTATTTTTTTTATTTTTTATTTTTTTTTGGCTTTGATTCTGAATTTAATTATTTTACAGGGTGACAGTGCTGAAGTTGAAACATCCACTTATAGTTGCTACAGAGAAAGGTTTTCATTCAATAAATACCTCAATATTAAATATCTGAAATTCTTATACTTTTTTCTCACTGATTCTTTGAATTCAAATTTTCAAAGAAAAAAAAAAAAAAAAACTGTGATCCCAAACGGTCTGTTTCAATTTAATTTTCTTCGGTTTTAAATCGTAGTATATAACTCCTACATTACTATGAATATACATTAAATTCTCAATTAAAATTTTCCTCATAGTGTATGGGCATTTTTCTCTCAGGAGAGAAACGACGCCGTCTAGCGAGCTGGAGTCAACGGCGAGTCCAACTCCGGCGAGCACTCGCCGGAGATCAACGGTGGAGAAGAGTATTATGCCGACGGAGTCTGAGCTAGAAGAATTCTTCTCCGCCGCTGAAAAAGACCTCCAAAAGCGCTTCAAAGAAAAGTAAGTTCACACGGAACGTAAAAAAAGCTTCCAATTTTTTTCCTTTTCTTTTTTTCTTTTCCTTTTAATTTCTCGGTAACCAAACACTGGATAAGTGAAGAGTTTGAAACTGCGAATTTTCTTTCCAGGTACAATTACGATATTGTCAAGGACGCGCCCTTAGAAGGCCGTTACGAATGGATTCGATTAAAGCCGTGAAGAAAAAAAAAAACTGAAAATAAAGCAAATGGCTTTTATTTTTTCAGTTTTTAGCTACTCCAAATATATGTCTAAGGCTTTTTTTTTTTTTTTTTTTTTTTTTTTTTAATAATTTGGTTTTGTTTTTGCAAAAGATGTACAGTTCTTTATGTGTTTTTATGATCAGGTAGAAGAAGAGGAGTCTGTATTTGTTCTTTGTACGGTTCTGCAAAAGAATTGCAAAATCCTTATGGGAAAGAACAAAACAGATCAATAATAATAACAAATTTCCAATTCTCATTTTGATTCTGTTTTAGCCCCTAAATTTCGTGTCTCTTTCTCTGATACCATTTGTCTTTCCCTGCTCTATATTAAAATAAAAATAAAAATTATAATAAGTTTAATAACCACTCTGTCAATTTTATTTTATTTATTGTATTTATTTTAGGAAAATTTTAGGTATGTATGTATGTATGGCTAGGTGACAAGTGATGAAGATGAGTGCACCATGCCGTGTAGGTCATGGACAAGTGTTAAAAGATTTGGAAAGCTGATCTGATCTGATCTGATCTTATCCTCCCAATCTCCCATGTGCCTTTAAAGCTTTTTAACCAATGGAACTTTTTTTTTTTTTTTTTCCAAATACATATGTAACGACAAGAAAATGATAGAATCATAAAATTTGTATTCCCATTCTTATAAAAGGAATATGAGAGTGAAATTCATTTTTGGTAAATCGTGGAAATAAGTTCGCTGGGTCAGTGTTATTTCCATACTTTGTCGCCATATGTGTACCATAAAAAATGGTTAAAAGAAAGAAGGAAATGGAAGAAGATAAAAGATGAGAAAGAGGAAGGGCCAAATGGATTTAACTTGTGGGTGATATGGTGAATTGGTGGTCCTGCATTTTTGAGTTAGGAGGACGGGGTTGGGACCGTACAGTAGCTGATTGGTGTAAGTTTTTATATTTTGAATGAGTGTAGGAGCAAAGTTTGTTCACGTTCTAGCGTGATTAATTATTGGTTTGGTGCAGCACATGTTTGATTCCTTGTGCGGCTTGAATTTAATGTTGGATTGGATGTGAATGGAGGTGAGGACTGAGGAGTGAGGAGGAGGCACTTTTATTGCACGGAATGTGCTTGACTAACTGTTGCTCTCAGTTTTTGCTACAATCATTGCAAAAGAGGGTGGAACTGATTTTCGGAGGTACGTTGCAGCCCTGCAGGATTTTGATTCAGCAACTAAAGAAATTAGGATCCCAAATCAGACAAGCCATTTTTGAGCAGTTTGAAGCGTTGTTCTATAAAAAATTATTTTGTGATAGTTTATTTACTAATTAACAAGTTCAAACTTCAAACCCAATTCAATGATTCATCTATTAAATTAATCAAGTTTGAGCTAAAGAAACTTAAATAAACACGTTTGCTTTAATTGTTTAAGCTTGTCAACAAAACTTGTGAGATAACTTCGTGGATGAGGCTGGTAAACATGCTTTATAATATAGATTTTATTATTATTATTATTATTATTATTTATACTGATAATAGTTACAATAAGGATTTAAATCCTAGACATCTTCATTGAAAATATCATATGGTGCCAAGATAGAGACTACCATTTTTTAACTTTGATGTGTAGGGAACAACAATGAATTTTAGCTTAAATTGCTAATTTGGTTTTCTAATTATTGGAAAAGGTTTCATTTAATTTCTCAAGTATTAATTGTGTTAATTTTGCCTTTCATATTTCAAAATTAAGTCAATTTTATCCTTAAATCTCTTCTCTGTTAAAATTTTAATAGAATTTTATGAACTAATAAACAAAGCAGACCCTATATGGAGTGTGGGAGGGGAAAGCCCGAAGAGAGGAAATCATTAATTGGGATACAACCGAGGTGCAATTGGATCTAACTATTCACCAGGTTAGGCCCAACCTAGTCAAGATACTCAAGTTAGGGAAACCAAGAAGGACCGCTCGCTCGAGATACAAATACCTCAGGAGACTGGAGATAAACCACCAAGACCATAAAGTTGAAGGCTGAGGAAGGTAGTAGTGACGTGCAAGCAAAGGAATGAGGAAGCTTCTAGATAAAGCGTCCATCACCTAGACATTTAATGTACCATATCAGCTAAGCCTGTCACATTAATGGTAGAATGACCCTTAAACAATGCTCCACAATCTACAGCCTACTCTACCGCCACCAAGCAGTGATGGGATAAGTATCTAAGGAATGATTAGCAGCCATCCAAGTGGAAGGCTGTGATGCAATCCAAATAGCTATATATAAGAAGGAAGACCCTCCTGGATAGGGGATCGGAAAAAGTTTAGAGAGAGAGATACAGGGAAATAGAGAGAGAAAGTGATCATTGTATAACCAAGAAGAGTGTACCTAAAGAATCATTGCTCCTTGGCTAAAGAACTCAAATAAGAATTTCTCTTTTTTTGTTATAATTCTTAACTAAAATTGTTATCATTGCCAATCTTCTTTCTCTAATTACTAAACCGTGGCTACAAAGGCTTAAAGGTTTGTCCTTGACCATCCATCTCTACAAATTAGTAGTATTGGGGCTCCACCCTAACCCAATCCCATCCGAGCTGGGCCACTAGTTTTGCCCCCTACATGGAGACTTTATAGCTAGCTAATTTCATAAACACCATTGTCATATAATTCCTTTTAAGACTTTAACAAAGAGAAGATCATGTAGGTAGGTGAAATGAAAAATAGAATTGTAGGTTGGATTCTGACTAATACAAAGGTCATATGTATTAAGATTCACTGGTGGGCAAATTGTTGTCAGAATAGCCTACTTACTCAGCCGTATACCAACAAGTGGGGTTGGTCGGAGGCACTCCAATGAGCTAGTGAAGAAGTATACTAAATAAGTTCAACAAAAATAACAAGAGTGTTGGGGATTAAAGAGTGCATATCTTTCTCTCTAATTAAGTGAGGTTTATTAAGGATTCCCTAGTGACTGTTGGTGAGAGTTTCTTAGGTACTAAGGTATGGAGTTCGACAACATGTCATCCCCTCAAGATGGTTTGCTAAAAAAAAAAAAAAAAAAAACTGATCTATACCAACGGCTTTAAATCATCGCTACAGCACTAAAAACTGCCGCCACAGATCCAATAGGATCGGACTTTGTCGATAATTTGTATAGCAATAGTTATAAGTGTCGGTTCTTGAGTGATAGAACGTACCTAATTGGACTATTGTTATAATAAATTAGGATGTGAAAGGAAGATGGTCCATTGTTTATATATTTCATGCTCAAGCTCAGACTTTAACAAAGATTCGAGCTCCTACTCATATTATTTTTTGAAAAAGCCGAAGTTGAATATATAGATCAGCGCGCGAAACTCAACTGACACTTTTTCTTTTAGGGGAATTATGACGGATGGGGTTATATTTTGCTACACAGAGCATGGTCACAAACCAAATGGAAAAAAAGTGTGAGCAAAACATGTTCTATGATTGACACAATGACACTCTTTTCTTTCCTTTTTCTTCCGACCCTTTTCCCCAAGCAACCCCACAATTTTAAGGTGGTACGTTTGATTCTCAAAAGGATTTTAAAGTGTCTTTATTATAAATGAGCAATTCATGAGATGGATTTTGAAAGTTGGACATTATCCCTTTCTCTTTTCCAAATTGTTTTGTCGTCTTAGAAAAATATAGCTTTTAAAATGAACTTAAAATATTAAAAGAAAAACTTTTATGATTCCGAAACCACCCTCCTTAATTTGAACGAACATAAAAAGCAAACGAACATATCAGCCTTCATTTCAACATTAGCATCAATCTTGCTTTCATCGTAGATGGAAGGCTTATAAGGAGACAAAAGGGCTACTCCATAGTGTAATAGATTGCTCTAACTCTTTCCATAAACACATATAATAAAACAATAAAATAAGAAGGAAAGTCAAATTTACCTATAAGGTTGAAAATGAGAAGTTAGAATTACTCTTTAGTCTATTCCTAAGGGGGAAAAATTAAGAATAAGATTAATGTGAACCTAGGAAGTTTAAACAACTTTCAATTTGTTTTTTATGTTACAAACAAGCTTAAACAATGTTTCTCAAAAAAAAAAAAAAGTTACGGCTGTTAAAGTATAGGGTTTTCCAGCAACATATCAATCTATTGATTCTATTCCCACAACTTTGTTCATAGCAAGAATTTTTGGAGAAAGATGATTATTTGTTTGGTCATAGAAAAAGTATAATGCTTTGCCTGTAAATTAAAACCACAACTTTTGTACCTTTTGTTTTAGATTAAAACACGTATTCTTACTCAAACAGCGGATAGTCTTTAATTTGTGTTTGCGGAGTTGCTGTATTTATTCATTTTGAGAATTCTTAGACATTTACAATCAGGTGGTGTTGATGAAAGATAACATGTAGAGCTAATTTACAACCATTTGAATATTTTGGTAATAATGGTTTGACTTTTGGAATTATTTTATTCATTTCTATTTTCTTATTTTTTCGATCTTTTAGGATATTCATGATAAAGATAGTCTTAGTGGAACGTTAATTTCAAAAATTCTTAGTTGTTGGTTTAATTTTTATGATCTTAAAAACAAGCTAATTACTTGATATTTGCGAGAGACTTTTTTTCCTTCGTAGTTTTGCCTTCCTTTTTAATCAATATTTTGGAAAAATTATTCTATTTCCGTGTTGTTGTACATAATTATGGAACTAAATGTTATATGACAAGTGGAAGTCACTAGTAAAGATAATACTAAAGAATTTCTTGAATTCTTTGTAGAGTTTTAGGAGATTATGACCGATATATGATATTAGAAATACTAAAAATTTTATAATAGAGATTTTACATGTTACTTTGGTTATATAATGTATTACAAACCCGATTCAAAACACTAATAGTACTATTTTCGTATATATTCTAATTAGTATTACTGTTAAATAAAAGAGAAATTCTTACATGTTACTAATCACAAATAATTTTATTTATTATGCATATAATGGCACAAATCACATTTATTATCATTTTAGTTAGTAATTTTTTTTTTTTTTTTGTAGTAGCTTTAGTATCATATATAATATATTAAAATAAAAATTCAATTAAAAATCTAAATTACTTAGATTTAATTGCACTTCAATTTTGTGCCAAGCATCCTTCTAATAATAATATTCCTTAGACTGCACCAAATGAAATTAAATCCATGAATGATATATTGTGCCAATTATGTGACCCAAAGCAAAGAATCTTAAAAACTCTACTGTATTACGATGAGGATGAGCTTATCGCTAGGTAGAAAGGAAGGACAGTACTATATATTCACAGAGGAAGTGGACATAACACATTCACATATGTATTGTAATCCTTGGCATTTCATTGAAAGATTTCAATTGAAGAATGATAGATGATTCTACCTCTAAGTAGGTACTCTGAAAGTCTGAAAAAGAACCAAGTTCACAGAGAGAGAGAGAGAGCCTTTCGTGTCTATAAGACTATAGCAACTCCTGTACTTGACCAGACTTTCCTTCCTCATCTTTGCCTTTTTTTTTCCCCCCCTATTCTTCTCCAAACGGTGTTGAAATTCCAAAAAGCTTTTTAAAATTGAAAAGATCGAGCTGGCGTAGAATGTGTACTGCGCCTGATAAGACTGGTACGTGGGAATTTTCCCATAGTGCGTTTCACCAGAACTGAGGAGGTATCATATCCTCTCTTGTCTTTGGCTCTCGAAACGAAAAATAAAAATACACACATTTAATGAAAATTTGCATGTAGCATGCAGTGATAGACTGATGGGTAGTTAGGCACAAAGCACCACATGGTGGTGTCACGTTACGGGTAACAATAGCATTCCTCTTGGATCTGGTGCCCATACAAAAACTCCCTATTTTTTTGGTCTTTTATGTGGGGCCCGCGATTCCTCTTTGAATATTTGACCCGAATTCAATCAAACTCTTTGGTTTTTGGTTCAACTTAGACATGTCTATTGGTTAGATTAAGATACATGCCTATAATAACTTCGATTCTTTCCATAATTCTTGCTCTTTTATTGGAGTTTAATGGTGGGAAATGGAGGCAAACCTTCGTGGAGATTTCAAGTTTCGATGCTTGTGGGTGGGAGTGGGGTCAACCCTGCGAATAATGTGTGATAATTAAAGTTGTAAATGAATCCAAATTGTTTAAGAACAACTTTAATTCTATTAAAAAAAAATGTTTATTTATTTAATAAATAAATTAAGTTTAAATTTTTTTTTTTTTGAAAACAAATTAAGTTTAAATTTATATCTAGACTTGATTATTAGATAAGCTAAATTCAGTTGTGAGTATAAGGTTTAATGCAAGTATATATAAGACTAAAATGCAAATTTTAGTACTTTAACTTTATTTTCGTTGAATTGAGCCATTTAAATTTTAAATTTATTCAATTCAAGCATTTTTATTCAATTTTATTAAAAAAAAAACTGCCATTAAATATGCAATTAATTAATAAAAAAATTGACAAAAATTCTCACATAAAAATCTAGAAAATAAATATTTTTATGTGATAATAAAAATTTTTTAAGGTAACTTTTTTAACAAAAAATTGGACAGCTTTAATTGAATAAATTTAAAATTTAGAAGGCTTAATGGAATAAAAGTAAAATTAGAAGATTGAAATGAATTTCAATCAAACTTAGATAGTATAATTTACATTTTATCCTAAATGTAATTATATACATTTTATATTGAATTGCATAAATTTGTAATATACCAAAAAAGAATTTATATATTTTCAACGTACCTGTCTTATCTAAAGTGCGTGAAATTTTGATCGTTCATTTGTAATATATATGTGTGTGTGGAGCACACATTTAAAAGATTTTTTTACAAATAGTTGACTACGAGTCTACGAGAAAGCTAACAGATCCTATGAAACTTTTTTTTTTTTTTTGAGAATAGATCATATATATGAAACTTTTTTTGAGAATAGATCCTATGAAACCTAAAAGTAAATGAACCACATTTTTCATTGATTAATAGTTAGCATATGATAGATACCTACGTCAAAAGGGGAATCTAAACCATATCTTAATTTGGCCTCACTCATAGCATGGGATTTACACTGTTCAGAAAGGATATTATTTTTAATTTTTTATAGGAAATAGATTTGAAACGAATAAGTAAGATTTGAATCTTTTGAGAGCAACAGTATTTTCTAGACTAGACTGTAGAAACCAAAGCTACCTTTTAAATGTTTTAGACACAATTTCTTTTAAGTCTTATATTTTAGTTTCTTTGACCAAATTTAAACACAGACTTGCATTGATCAAAACTATAATACAAATAGAGAAATGATATGTTCATAATATTTTCACAATATTTTTACAACAAATTGTAAGTGGCAGGTTATTACTGGTTGTTATTGTTGGAGCAAAAAAAGTAATCTTAGTGTTAGGTTCAAATTTGAATCAATAACAACTAATCACATATGTTTTGTTATAAAAATGTTGTAAAAATGTTGTGGACGTAGAACCTCTCATACAAATATTGTTATCTTTTTCAAGAATAATTAAATTCAATACGATCAAATGTTTGTGTAGGGTTATGTTTTGCAACCTAGACCCAAGGTGTATAGGATCTTGGCCCAGTGAGTCCAATACAATAAATTTGTAGAGAGTGAGTTGGAGAACTAGGCCTTAATAAATTTGACAACGGTTAGACTTGATTTGAAAGATAATTATGTAAGAACAAAATGCAGAGGATTGAATGAATTTTCTGTCTGAGGAGGCAAATCTTATTATAAATTTATTAAACTAATTACAAGTGAAATTTGGATTGCTACCGTATTCTTTCTCTATTTTTCCGATCCCCCTCTCATGGAGGGTCTCTCACATTATATAGCTTCCTTTGGACCATTTTGATCATACACTTGTTGATCATCTGAGCTCTTATTTGAATGTTTGTCTCATCAGACACCCTCTTTGGCTTTCTGTGAGTCGTGGTAGCTAAGACTGCACTGTTCAGGGGTCTTCTCCACAAATATGCGTCTAGAAAAGTAGTTGCAGTGCATTTAATGTGGTAGTAGCAGCTTTCCCTTAGATATTTCTGAGTTCCCTGCACTCTTATATGTGTATAATGCACGTCCTTATCGCTAGAGCCTCTTGGAAGGTCACCTCGATTGTTGGAGTATAGATTTGAGCTGCGTTCATCATATCTGAGGAGGAATTCCTCCTCGGACCACCCTCCATTCGTTCCTTACTTACAAGACTTTAAAATTGGAACCCCCCCTCATAATTATTTGCCCCTCCTCGAACATGCCCATGTCCTTGGATAAGGTCCAAGGCCCAATATATAATTTTGGACCTTTATCTCTATAGTTTTTATTTAATTGAAGAATCTAAAGTATAATACTTCAAGCATCGTACGTAAGTAGTTATTTAGTACCTCTTGTTGTACAACCTCTTCTTACATAATATTGGACATTACTAATTAAATTCATAGCAGAATATACCATTTAAGTGAGGAATGTTTCCCTCAAAAAAAAAAAAAAAAGTGAGAGGAATGAATATAACCTCGTCGTACTTTGAAAATACCTAATAATTTTTCATTGTATATAAGTTTTTCCCGTTTAGGTTCAAAAAATCGAGGTCCAAATTGAAAGTTCTAAAATTATGTGGACTTAAATGAAAATAATCTAAATTATAGGAACAAAAAAAGGTGTTTTTTCCCGTTTGGAAATTAATCCTACACCACTGAAAAAATAATGTTATCACGGAAAACTAGAGCCTGGACCATTGGCCAACTTTAGTTCATTAATTTATAACATAAAGCACCCACCCAAGAGACCCACAACTTTGCAGCTAGAATGGGAAAAAGAGGTTTAAGATGAAACAAGGCTTATAGTTTGGAGGAATACCATCATCACTTGTAACTTGTCATTTGACAAGGCTTATCAATCAACAAAAAGTAAGACTTGAGATGAGTTGTGATATACTTTTGTGTTTGAACCCATTTCGTTTTTCTTTGCGTGTGTGTTTGTTCCTCAAAAAAAAAAAAAAAAAAACCAAAAAGTAAGACTCAACAAACATAAAGCTGAACCCGACATTAAACTAAACATCCTAATTGCTAAGACCCTTGTAGTTGTAATTCAACTAACACGTTTTGGTGTTTCCATTGAAAACATCTAAGATTGAAATCTTCTCCCAAACTATCAAATCATTAAAAAAAAAAAAAAAAAAAAAACACTCTAATCAACAAATACCATATTATATTATATATAAAAAAAGTTGGGTTTAGACGCCATGGTTGCGCCAAATGTCTTCACCAAATTGCAAAAATTTTATTAAATTTTTAGATTTTTAAAAAACTAAAAATTCAGTCTTATCATTAAACAGTTTATCTCATGAGGATTCTAATTTATTCTTATCATTAATTACTTTTTCTAAAAAAAAAAAAAAAACTACTTCACGAAAAACTCTTCACCTGCTTCACGTAAAAATTTATAAATTTATTTCTTTTTTGTAGCTAATAACATTAACTATTTTTTTGGGATAAAGTATACCTAAACTTCCTGTTTAGATAAGCGCCTTCTTTTTGTTCATATCAAGTTATTTTCTTCTCAAATCCCAAATCTACTAACATTCCTATACACTAAGGTATTTAGTACTCCTGTCATTATGTGAGCTCACCCCCACAAAAAAACTAATTAACTTCGCCCATCACAAAAATCTAGGAAATGCAATGCAATTGCTCAAAACAGTAACCAACTTGAAGAACAAAAATACATTGACAGAGAATAGTGGTGGAGGGATTATGACCACTAAAACCTTTGAATATTTGATTCTCTGAACCAATTTTCGGATATAGGATTTCACCATATGAGTCAGGTATACCCGCCCTTCTTTTGTTTTGTTTTATTTATTTATTTATTTTAGGTGTGAAGATGAGGTAAAGAAAAAAAAAATTGAATTTGAAAAAGAGTACAAATAAGCCGAGTTTGATTTTTTTTTTTTTTAATGAACTCAAGTAGTTCCCAATATAAACAATGCAACACAATCGCCACAAGCTTGATCCAATGATTAGGAGGAAGAACAAGACAAGGAAGAGGGCCATTAAATGGTAGCATCAAGGTATTAATCATTACTAATTTTTTTTAAATATAAATGTAATAATGATCTTAAAATAAATAAACTTATATAATTCTCTTAGACTATATGTAATTATATATAATGATTTAATTAAATAAATAAATCTATTTATTTACTATTTCTTAAGTTTAAATATTACTTAAAAAAAATACTAAATGATGTAAGCAAAAAAATATTAATTCTCTAATTTAATGAAATTAATTAGGTTAGAGAGAAAATCTCTTTGGAACCATATAAAATATTTAAATGAAATAAGATTTTTTCAATTTTAGATTTATAGATAAACATTTTATTATAATTTTTTTAATTGAATCTTCTACTAAACCATGTTTTAAATTATTTTATAGATTGCATTTATATATTTAATCTTAGGCATTTTCATTTATATGTTCGGTATATTGTGGTTTTTTATGTTTTAACTTAAACTAAAAGAGTACTTCACCTCAAAAAAAAAAAAGAATAATTTATTTTTATTATCTATTTTATTATTTAATTTCAATGAAACTAAGAAATATTTTCTTATACTTCTTTAATTGGGTAATTTCGTCAATATCTTCCACTACAATTAAATATTTAATATAATTTATGTGACTTTTGTCACTTATTTTCTTAGTTTTGTCAGATTCTTAAAAAAAATAAAAAAATAAAAAAAAGTTTTGTCATAAAGTAGAACAGTCAAGTAGTTTGTGTACGGAATTTTTGTACTTTCTTTTATCCAAAAAAAAAAAAAAAGATATATTATTATGATTATTATTATTTTAGTCTCACACAATACACCTTCATTATATAACTTAAAAGAAAAATATTCATTTATGTGGGCCTGATGCTTGGTCCAATCCTCCGTGCTTTGTTCTTCACCCGCTTGGGTCTTTTGGGCCTTCCACTTTGATGTGGGCCTGATGCTTGTTCAGACCCTTAACCTTGCAGCTGTTTTGACATATGACATTAATGTCTTCCATCAACTGAGAAAGAGTGTTGAGAAATTTCTTGAGGTCGATTGTGGGCTTGTTTGCTTTCTCTTGGATCATTGGCAATGCTTGGGCCTGAATCTTCTAAGCTTGAGATTTGCAACTTTGTGGGCTTGAATCTTGACTGTAATTCCTTGACTTTGATTGAAATTGCTTAGGCTTCAGCTTTGCCTGAAGCCCTTGTTGGTCTTTGATGATTATCCTAAAGCCATAATCTACCACATAGTAACGAATTTTGTAATCATGATGGGCTCAAATGTCGGGCTTGGGCTTATCCATAGCAAACAATGCTCAAACAACAGATTGTATAACCATGATGAACCCAAATGTTGAGCTTGGGCTCATTCATAGCAAGCAAGGTTCAAATAAAGACCAAACACATGCAATCATTCCATGCATACTTAGTGGGTTCTAAATTGGCTTGTACATGTAGGTTGAAAATAGGCTATAGGTTACCCACAAGTTAGGACATTATATTCCTCCCAACTTGTGACATAAGGAATGGTGTATTGCTCCAAATGGTAAGATTTGTACGTTAACACATTAACAAAAAAATGATTAAGTTGCTTATGGGTGATGGGGTGGTAGATTCACTAATGGGTACCCGACCATGATCCATGACTACAGCTACCTTGACTTCCAGGCAATACACATATATAAGAACACATGATGCATGGAAATTTAAGAGATGACATGTTTCTAGTCTCCAGCTTAAGACTAGAAAGTAGAAACCATAGTGCTGGTGGGGTTTTATCCTTAACCATACTCGTATCTGCTTTCGGATCGTGGTTCTAACCACTCACAAATGGTTAAAGTGGGATGGTGAGTTTTGGAAAGTAGTAACAGAGGTTTTAGTGTGTAGTGTAGTGGTTGGGTGTAGCTGCTGCAGAGTTCTAATGGATTCGGTGCATTAGTTGGTATAATGGCATTTTTGTATGAATAATGCTAAGACCATAACAAATCACATAATTTTTGCACAATTTGCCCATGTTGACAAGTTGTGACTCTTGTGAGTGGTGGAGTTGTGACCACAATTTTTCTCTACCACTCATAACTCACCACGTGAGCAATTGTGTAATTTTTTGTGTTCTTAACATTATTCTCTACTGTAATTATATCTTCTTTTTAACATAGGTCAAGTAACCTTCATATGTCCAAGCTTGTGACAATGCCTGCATTCAACCACAGTAATGTCCTATAGTTTCCTTGATTGTTATCGCAGGAGACTTCCTTGGTTATTGGCATAAGGATTCGAAGATTGAACACAGTATTTAGAATGTTGTGTGAAACTGGCAATAAATACAAACTCATCTTCCATTTTCTTGTGAATAATAATGCCCCTTCATGTTTCTTCTGCCATCAACTCAAATGAAACACCATCAACAAAAGGATAAGTAGTACGATAAAGAAGGGAAAGCTCTCACTAACTCAAAATCATCTTGCAATGCCTTAAATATTGAACAAGACAAGCATGTTTCCTCTCTATACTGATAATACAACTCAACAGCCACTGTACATTTCGGTTCCGTGAGGGATAAACTAATTAATCTCAAGACACTTCAACATAAAAATCAGAGAACGATTGTCCTTTCTTTTAATTTGTTTCAAACTGGTAGAAATATAGCTCAATTTTGTGTCTTTTTGTAAAATCAGTTTGAGCATTTCATCTTCAAAATATATATTTATATACACACACATACATATCCCAAATTTCTTTTGAAGTTTCATATAAGTTGCATGCTTGTTGAAGGATCACTGTATCAGCTATTCAAATAATAATTTTTCTATTATTAATCTCACACTCTTCTATTTTTTATTCAAAATCTTCATCCTTTTTACCCTATTTATCAATTTTTTTTTTTTTACTAGCATCATATATCCACAAACCCTTTTCTTTTAGAATATTCCACGTAAGAAAGACTAATGACTATGGATTAATCCATTCATTTGAATAGAGATGGGTGAGACAAGCAGGAGTTGCCATGCCTAAATGCAAAATGTTGGGCCGAACAAAGGCTTATTGCTTAATTATGTAAGCATAGCATCAGACAAGATGTCTTCTCTCGATAATTGCACATGGCAATGAGCAGTGACAGAGGAAATCCAAATTAAGCGTGATGCTGAGTGCTGACTTGCTGAGGTGCCAACCGACAACCGAGAGAACGGCTCTGACATACGAGTGTCTGGAAAAAGGCTAAAAAAACTTCTTCTTCTTTTTTTAATTTGGTTTTTGTCTGTACTATTTTACAAATAAACAACGGTTTTTTTTTTTTTTTCTTAAAAGTGTATAAAAATACATATAATATTATTAAAAAATTGAAAATATATGTTTAAGTTTATGTAACAAATGAGACATTAACTTTTAGATTTTTTTTTCCTCAAAATAAGCTAATTTTTAGTCATATATTTAAGTTTATGTAACAAATGGGACATTAACTTTTAGATTTTTTTTTTTCTCAAAATAAGCTAATTTTTAGTCATATATTTAACATATTTTTTGTCTCAGCTTTTTTACAAATAATTTAATTTTTAGATTTTTTTTTTTCAAAATAAGCTAATTTTTAGTCATATATTTAACATAAAAATTATTAAAAAATGTATTGTCTTTAAGTAAATAATATACAAATAAATTACCAAAAATTGCAAGACTACGAACCTACACATGTGAACTATAAACATGAAAAGAACTTCTCGTTGCTAGGGTTAGAAACCCTTGTGAAAGAACAGTCAAAGAAAAGACCTGAAAAGAGAAATAATATTTACAAAAGCCAAAATAGGCTCTAATTGAGATCAGCTTCCAAAGCCCAAATATATAAATAAAAACATGACTATAAACCTTTTTATTTATTTATTTATTTATTTATTTATAATTTAATAGCTACAACAAGGATTTAAATAATTGATATTTTTGTTATTGTAAAGTTGTGATTTATAACTATATTTTATGTTGGCTTTATTCCATAACAAAAAGTGTTGTAATTGTTTTAATTTTATTCCTTGTATTTTGTGGGATTTTATTGTATTGGGTTTAGTATTAAGTTGGTGAAAAATCGAGCATGAAATGAAGAATCAGTACAGTTTTGCAACTAGCTCGCAAGAAGTTCGCGAGTAAGATTCCTGTGAAAAAGGGCACGTGAGAAGCACATGCTGGAAACTAAAGAGTCATGCCAAACTGTCAATTTCGCAACTATCTCGTGAGAAAGGTCAACCCGTGAGGTACTCACGAAACATTCTGCTTAGAGGATTTTAGGTGTGACTTTTTTACCCTTCACCCATACTATATATATCCTCATTTTCCACAAAAGTATGAGAGGCAATTCAGAGAGAAAAACCCTAGATAGATTTTCAACAACACAACAAACCCATTTGTTAGAAAGAGAGCTACTCATCCTTAGGGAGAAATCATTGTAGCCTCTTCTCATTCCCTTTCCCATTATCATACCTTGAGAGGAAATTTGTATCCAAACACAATCCACACATATTCAGAGTATAGTGAGTGTTTTGGAGCTTGAGAAGTTTTGGGGATTTGCCAAAAGAAGCCGGTGAGGCTTGGTGGATGCAATCAGGCGTGTTGCAAAATTCGAAAAGTTAGAGAAGACATGACTCCGAGAAGTCCATTAGTAGCAAGAGCTTGGAGGGCTCAAGTACATTGGGTAAACTAGGCTTAGAGGGTCTTTTGTTATTCGTGTACTCAACCTTTATTTTCTAGTGGATCGATTTTGACTTAAAGGGTCGCGGAGAGGTTTTTCACCGAGTTCTTCAGTTTCTTCTTCGATAACATGTCTTGGTGTTATCTTGTGATTGCATTTCTCTTCCCTTACTCTTGATTGTTTGTTTGTTCATGTTTATGCACTAGAGTAATTATCGGTTCATTGCACACATTTACTCTTGTTTCGCACTTTTATTAAGTAAGAGCAAAAGCAATATAGCTGTAATTTAAAATTTTGGGTCTAAACAAGCTAGTGTGTTTTTAGCACAAAAATTCGAGCCCTTTTAGTTATAACACTAGAAAGTGCCAACAAGCTGAGTTTAATGCTCTTGATAACTATTAAATTAAGACAAGACAGAATATTGCTTTTGAAACCAATTATATGAGTCACAAAATGAAAACAAAATATTTCACAACTATCATAGTGGTAAGTTAATAATAGTAAATCATAAAGTGGTGTAAGTGATTGATTTAATAAAAACTTGTGAATTTAATTGTTGTAAAATATTTATAAAAAAAAAAAAAAAAGAGTTACAAAAATTGTTTATATATATAGCATTAGAGCATTTGCAGTTAAGTAGTCAGTTTTACACATTTTATCTCAAAAATATTCCACATCGCAGTTAAGCCAAAGTTGTCTAACTATTCAATGTTGCTATATAGTAATACATAATTACCGTTCATTTGTGTGTGTGTGTGTGTGTGTATTGTGGCTAAAATGCAAACTATACTATCTAAATTTGACTAAAATTCATTCAGTCCTCTAATTTTACTTTCGTTAAGTTTCAACTTTATTTAATTTAGGCATTCTGTCCAATTTTGGTAAAAAATTACCATTAAAAAAATTATTTTCACATGAAAAAAATCTATAAAATTAATAAAAATATTTTATAGGTTTTTGATGTGAGAATTTTTTTAAAATGTTTTTATTAGTTAATTGCATCCTTAATGGTAATTTTTTTATGAAATTGAACAAAGGCATGAATTGAATAAATCTGATTTGATTTAGGTATTTGATATTTGAGAACTTTGTGGGTTTGTTGGGATTGATAATAAAATGTGTGGATTTTGTTTTGGTGTTGCTTTGAGCCATTTGACTGGTTTTTTTTTTCCTACTTGTTTGGCTTCAAGCTTGATGGCTAGGTTTATAAGGGTGGTTGGTCGAGGAAGAGAGAGATATGATTTGAGAGAATAATAAGAAATTAATAAAGAAATAGTATTTTATTTAAAATGTCGTGTAAAATAATTAATCCAATGTAAGAGAAATTATAGACTACTCTGGTGGATCACGTCACTTGTCCACAATTCCACTAAAAAACTTCAACTTGTTTAAAATTGCTGAGTCAGTAATTAATTTATGTTTAAAAAATTTTTTTAACTAACAATTTTAAACAAGTGGCAGTTTTTTAGTAGAATAGTGGACCACATCACTTGTCCACCATGTGGACCTTATAATTTCTCCCAATGTAGGGTGTTTTGAAAAATAATTATGTAAAATAGAAAAAAAAAAAAAGTATATTTTTATGCTAAAATTAACCCCAAAAAAAAAAAATGCTAAATTCAATGGCGTTTGTTACTAGTGGAGTAAGTATCCAGAACGAATGATTATTGGAACATATTTTTTAGTTGCCTGCAAATAAATGTTTGTTACTAGTGGAGTAAGTAACCAGAACGAATGATTGTTGGAGTAGCATTTTTTGGTTGCCTACAAATAAATGTTACGAGAGGTAGGGGTTAACCCTAGGTAAAGCCATCCCAGTCCTATCATTATATCTGTAGTGCTTCCCTTTTTGTCAAAATTGATGTTTCAATATCATTTCCATCGTTTTCTCCAAGAAAAAAAGAAAAGAAAAGAAAAGAAAAGACATGGCCTCAGCTCCAGCAACTTATATACGAATTTATGCAGGGAAGTGTAAAGAATTAACGACCCTTAAAAGTCTTTATTTTTTAATTATTCTTTCCCCACTTTAAATTATATTAAGTAAAATTAATAAAGGTGGAATAAATTCCTTCCTCTATACATATTCCTTGGAATTGCAAAAGACCAGCTTAGTTTATCACTTTTTTTTCTTTTTTTATATAAATAATTCGATAGTTACAACATAGTGAAAGTAGATTTCAACCCTAGATGTCCTAAAAAAAAGGCTAACCAATTGAATTACTAGGCTCTAAGTAGTTTATCACATTCAATACCTATGTAAACAGATTTACGACTATGCAAGGTTGTCAAAATGAGATCCTACGTAGGATCGTTGAAAGTAGGTGGAGTCGTAAATCGTAGGTGGAATCGCAGATCGTAGGATCAGATCATGAATCATAAAATCCTATATATTTTCAGATTTAAAACAAAAAACACATTGATAATGATTTTATATGTTGAATAATCACATAAATTATAAATTCATCCATAAAAAAAAAAAAACTAAAATTTGGATCATATAATGTAATTTGCATGTTATACATCGCTAAGTCTATACTAACGAAACAAATATATTTAAGTTTTGACCCAATGTATTTAAAAAGTTCAATAAATGTTTAATTAGCAACCAAATACCAAAATATTTATCAAAACATATGAAAAATATTTTCCAAGTTCTAAGTTCCAAGTTTGAAATCCAAAATACGTTAGCAAATGGAAACTAACTAACTATATTATGAAATCCAAAAGCAAGATGAATATTAAGGTGAAGTGAACATTTAATTATTTTCGTTTTAAGTTTCTTATAACCACCATCTTAAATTCCTAATCATTATCATTCATTTCATCATCTATGTAGACATTATATATTTGTATACTAGAACTGCAAAAGACATCAAGATATAATTTCACACTTAAATATTCAAGTTATACAACTTAGCAACAATTAAAGAGCATGCTAAAAAAAATCAATCAATCAATATACAAATACAAACATAATTGATAAAATTATATATAAAAAAATATTTTAATAATATTAGAACACAAATTAGTATATTGATCAAACAAATTTGACAACATTACAACTTAAAAGGCAGCAAAGCCAACATCAAATTCTTCATTTTAAAATGATTAAGTATTCTTTAATTTTGATTACAAGTGAACTAAAAACTAAAAAACATTTACTTAGATTAACATAATTTTATAAAAATAAAATAAAAAGCTATACCATCAGAACATAAAAAAATAAATAAATAAATAAAAAATCCCTAAAGTTTCATCAAAACAAAAAATGTATCTCATAAAAATAAAAAATAAAAAACCAACAATTTATGTTTTTGGTAGGATCTCATACAATCCTACACGATCCTATATACAATCCTATCATTTTTATTATCCTAATGCATTTCTAAACGTTTTGGTGAGGTGAAATCGTATAATCGTGTGATCTTACAATCCAAATCAGGAATTTAACAACCATGCGGCTATGCTTTATATCTATTACCCATTAAGGGCGTGTTACGGTTTTTTAGGTCATGTTCATAATGGTTGTGCAGTATGAATTGATTCGATTTCAACCTTGATCAATATATTTTTACAGCAATTGATAACCTAAAGAATTCACAAACTAAAAGCATTTTTAATTTTTTACAAAAGAGCGAAAGACACTTAAGTTGAAGTTCATCATCTTAAACGGAGACAACTGATCTTAATGAAGTTGATCTGCTGCAATGCTCCTTCTCTAGGGAATAAGTGATCAGGTCCTTCACAACTTGACGGAATCTTCTTCTGTAAGTGGGGAACTTTGATACACTTCTTATCATTCCAATCATCCTGCAAACACATACACTATTAGAATACATAAAGGATATATCTTTTGAACATTATAAAAGAAGAAGAAATAGGATTAGAAAATTTCTCTTAACATAACTAAAGATAAAATTCAGTTGCTTGTCAATGAGTCCATTTCCACTTCTGGGTTTCATGTTAAAAAGTTGTTTCAAATTCTACATCATTTAAGTGATAATTCTATTTTCTTCATTGGCACGGCAACATTTGACAGAAAAGTTTCCAGTGCTTGGGAAAAAAGAAGGGGGGGGGGGGGGGGGTGGGGGGGGTGGGGGGGAAGAGGGAGGCAGCATACTCCATTTTCTCAGATGTACAATGCAGCATAAGGTTTATAGCCAAAAGGATAATCAAAGTTTCCTTGATTCTTAAATTAGCAGAACCCTGACTCTTGAGGTCCAAAAAAGACAGTAATGTGAAATCAGAAATTCTCTCCATTTGATTTCTGTGAAATTACGGAGATTCCAATTTTTCATTGTTTTTTTCTATAATTTCATTACAATCAAACAAAGAATCAGTTGCTAAGAAATGTGAACTTACAGACATAAAATATAAATATATGGAAAGTTTTGCTTCTCTAATTACTTGTAGTTGAAATGAAAGAAATAGTTCATACCTTCTACTAATGCCCTGGATTTGAGCAGCTCTGAGGGCATCTTGAGGTGCTAAACTTCCATTTTGCCACGCTTCCGTGCGTTGTGTGTTGCTTCCAAACAGAACTGCTTTTTCCAAGAACCTCACTTCATCCTCTCCCAATCTTATGACCCTAATCTGTTCCTTTAGGACCATTACAGGATTAAAGAACCAATCCAACAATTTTTCCTTTGGTCTATTGAAGTAGGTTACTTCAACACCATCAAGCAGCAACAAACCACCTGAATTGGCTTTGATGGAGTTGAGAAGAGCCTGCAAGAAAGAATAACAAGGCAAGCCAACACTAATAATGGCTGCTTCATCGCTATTCTTTGCCTGCAACCATTCATAGAGGTCAGCTGTTGTTATTACATCAGCATCCAAAAGTTCTCTGCCCCTCATTTCACAATACCTCACCATACTTTCCCAAATCTGTTGCATTGAGAAAAAATACAATAAATTATTTCATTTGTCATCAAATAGTACAAGCAAGAGGGCAAGTTGCAAAAGAATTTTTTTATAATTCAGAAAGATGTCTCTGCCAATTTTAATTTTGAGGACACTTATTTATTTACCAACTATATGCACTTTGATGATTTTGAGCCTGTTAAAATTGGCACTACTGGTCAAAGAGACTCTCTGGGTATAATTCTTCTAAGAATAAATAACATCGCTAATGTTCAAACAATATTCTTGGGTAAAAAATTATTTTTAAGTTCCCTATCTCTAAAATAGCAAAATACTATAAGTTAGAGTGTAGAGTTCCTTTCCTATGACCAGATTTCATAGTAGTCAAAGTCATATTCTCTAAAGGTCAAGCTTTATCAAGATGAGGTAAGAGTATATACTATTACAACTTTCTTCTTTATTTTAATAATTAACATAGTCTTTGTGAAGATTTTACAATTGGACATTTCAATAGATGACTCATTAATGTAATCTTATATACTATTGTACACAAATAGAACCTGCACCATGTAATCTGGCCTGTGAAGTTAACAATTCATACATATCCCAAAAATATTATTAGATGGTGGCAGGAAAATGATGCATATTGTTATCTCAGGTTGTGAGATTGGTAAGAATATATTATTGTGTATATATATATACTGGCGGAAATAAATTGAACATATATAAAGAACAAAATTAAAACTCAATTATATTTGTTCGAAAGCTAAAGTCAAACACTGTAATAATTACATCTAGATATATCCGATGGATCTAAACTATTGAGTAATTGACTCATAATATAGAATAAAATCAGAAAAAAGCCCACACCTGCCACACAATATTGAAGCATACCTGTACCACTTTTACTTCTTGTATGGTCTCTATAACTGATCTTGAATTAGCTAAGCTTGGCATAAGCATTGCAGGTGCTTCTGTGGAAACAGAATTGATTTTGCCTACAGCCACATGATTCCCTCTAAAAGAAAACTCGGATGATTGAGCAATACTTTTCTTTCGATACAGGGGCCTGGCTGCAAGCAATGTGATTCTTACTGTTAAAAATTGAAAAGAGAAAAGAAAATTGAAGTTCTAAAAGTTTAGCTTAATAGGATCAATACAAAACATGGGAGAATGATCCGGAAAAATGATTACTTTGGAAGGACAGTCCCCTCTCGAAGATAGAGCCAATCATTCGTGTACTCATCAAATTCAGCAACCATTGCAATCACATAAGCTAAACCTCTCCGGAAAGATCTTTCCTTCATCCACAAGAAGGTTAAAGGGTTATTTTAGTTGCAGCAAAAGGCCTAGGTTAAATTACAGAGGAATATATTAAAGTATCCACAAACCTGATATACTATAACTGAAGCATACAATCCAATGAAAATGCTTGAAAAAATTGCTATTAAGATACTCGCCACTACAAAAATTGGCCACAAAAGGATTGTCAAACCAGCAATGGGGATGCAAGCCGTTTCAAGAAATGGGCCTTCTCGGCTAATTAGATCATGTATCAGTCGAAACCAGCCCTTGAACAACATATATGGACTCTTCACAACAGCAATTGCAGTGTAAAGAGGAATGTCCACCATTAGCCCCATTAACCCAGCAATGATGCATGCAGGTACATGAATTAACCTGCAAGATATATCCAGAGAGTTAGTTCTGAAAGAACTGCTGCTTTCACGAAGGATGGTCAGCTCAACCACCCAATATTTGTTAAATTTTAATGTGTTCCAAATAAGGTAGAGCTTAGCTCATCAACTAAGTCAAAGAATCATATTAAGCTCCCCACCCTTGGCCAGGCAGGGCCTCCAATTTTTTCTCAGCCCTAGCTAATGAACCTACTAATTTCAAGGTTTAATAAAAAGATACTCCCACACTAAGCAACAAAATAAATATACATGGTTTTCTTTCTTAATTGCAAAGGTAATAAGATTATAGTTAATATGATGAATTACATCACCATTACCTAAGAGCTCGAAGCTCATTTGAAGCAGGGGATTCCCGCAACTCCTCCAGGTAAAGTGGGTATGAATGGTAACATATGTCTGCAAAATCTCTAACCACTGTACAACTTCCTTTAATGGTGCCCCATGTTCCGTCCTTTGTATTCATAGAAATAAAGTAGGTATGAACTTGGTCAAACAAAAAGAAAAAGAAACAAAACCCAAAAGCCAACAGTGGGTGCTGAATCAGAGAGAAAACTCAAACAAAAAAGGCAAAGTCCAAAAATTTACCACAATACAGTGTATGAATTTCTTGGACTCATTGTCCTCTCTGAAGGCCTCAAAAGCAGAAACCCATGGAGTGAAGAATCCATACCCCACCCCCACAAGAACACTCCCAGCAATGCTTAGACCCAACCATAAACCAAACAAGGCTGGTAAACCAGCCAAGATAGCAACTTTAAGTGGTGCATCAAATCTATTAGTCCTGTAATCACCACACCAGTTACCTTATCAGGTTAAAAATTCACAAACCATACTATCATAATCACCAAAATTTACAATCAAAATTCAAAGCAGAAATAGCAGCTACTTGAAGAAATTCTGTCAAAAAGTTATGAAAGGTAGTTACTTTATTAGGCTGTAAACTGTCCAGGCAGCATGTGAAGGAAACAGACTAAGAATTACCCCAACATTCCCTATTACCAGTATCAAAGCAGCAATAGGACCCACAAGTAAACCTACAACATTTATTGCAAAACCAATGTAAGAATCAACAACCCATGATCTAATTCACATGAAAAAAAAAATCAGCAGAAAGATAATTAGAAAGTACAAAACAAAATATACCCCAAACACAAAAATGTCCCAAAAAAAAAAAAAAAAAACTACATGGAACTTAAAAGGTAGAAGGGAAGAGAGGAAGGGGAACCTTTAAGAGCACCCAGACAGAGAGCAGAACAGAAAGCAAACACCACATAGAGGATCCTCAACCATTCTTTAAAAGAGTGTGGCAAATCCATACCAAAAGATCACATAAAGCAACAATAATAGCACCATGAAAGAGATATATATATTCACCGAAATTAGAGTATCTGATAGACTGAAAAACGATTATATATAAGGATATAAAAACTAAGTAAAAAACAAACAAAAAAAAAAGGTACAAATATTATTTGTTGATATATATGAGACAGAGAGAGCCAAAAAGACACACAGAAAAAAAGCGATTGAAGTTGTTTAAGAAGAGACGTGTACTGCAACATCCAAAGGTGACAAAAAAAGAGAACAACTGAACGAGACAGAGCCCAAACACGAAACCCCAAAACCAGAATATTTTTATTTTCAACCACGTTAGGACTAGGAACATGAACAAGAACCAGAATACTCCTCTCTCGTCCTACAAATTAAAATTTAAAAAAAAAAATATATATATATATATATAAAATATAATATAATATGTTTCAAAATGAAAAAAAAAAAAAAAAAAAAAAAAAAAAAAAAAAAAAAAAGAGCTTTGGGAGAACATGAGAATTTTTTGTCGTTTGTTCCGTGCGCCGTCGTTCCGTTTTCTAAGTTCTACCTCTACCTCGAGCATATCAAAGCAAAACGATTCGAGAGCCAAAACCCCGTATTTAAATCCAACGGCTCTTGTTAAAGGTGTTTATATTTTTCATTGTGTAATAGGCATTCATATGCAACTATCACCTTGTCATGTTACTTTCTCTCCTTCTTTTTAGTAATTTGATAATTTTTTGGGGTCTGAGTAACTAGTGGCTTAGTTAATAAATCATTTTAGTGAATTTTAATTATTTCAATTGGTAAAAATTTTAATAATTAAATAAAAAATTTGAGATTTATTCTCCATCTACATTAAAAAAATATATTTCCTTTTTTCAAAAAAAACCTTCCTAAAATAATTAAGTAACTAATGTTTTTTTTTTTTTTTTGATAAGATTTCAGTAACTAATGTTATTAGACTATCGGTGAATAAATTCAATTTTTTTATAAAGCCATTATAACGGTGAATGTTAAGGCGTGTTCTTAGGAAAAAATTGAGGAGAATATATTGGATCTTTTTTCTTTCTTTCTTTTTCAGAAAAAAGACATCATCAGTTTCGTTAAATCAAATAGGCCAAATTGAACCACATCAAAAATGTCTGGTGGTTGCACACTTTCTAAAGATTGCATTATAGCAAAAGAATCCTCAACAGAAAGTAGCAAAAAATAATATAAAGATAGATTTTTTTTTTTTTTTAAATTGAAAATTTGACCTTAACGGTTGTGAGGAGTGAAGACCTTAATAATATATGGCCTTGACAAAGGCATGGGAACTCAAGTAGAGGCCCTAGGCTGTTGGCCATGTGCTACCATATTAATTATATGCTTAGTATGTTCATAACAGGGTACATAGTTAGCATATATAAAAATAAAATGCCTTTCCCAAACAACAATTTTGATGGGCTTTTGGGGAGATCACGAAAGAATATTAAAGGGAGGTTACAAGTGTGTTAAAAAATGCGACAAATGCTGGCCCACCACAATGCAAATTGACCTTGACAGTTTGATGCTGACTTAGTTTTAGGGACTCAAATTGATTTTGTGGTGGTCCTGTATAACACTTAAAATCAGAGACACGCTACCGGGGGCTGGGTTAAGTAGGTAAAATTCAGATGTTTTGTGCTCACACTTAGGTTAGAGTCTCGCTGCATGCAAGAGTTCGTTGGTGGGCTTTTCTTACCTCAAAACTCAGGAGTGTAATATAATCATAAATTCTCCCTTTTTTTTTTCTCAAAAAAAAAAAAATATATATATATATATATATATATCAGAGACACCGTTTACTCAGGAAAAAAAAAGAAAGAAGAAAAGACTACAAAAAATCAGAGACATTGTTTTGGCTGCAAAATAAATAAAAAGAGATCTCGAGGGAATCTTGTACTTTTGGTGATTCTGCGAGGGACGAATGGAATGATTGTGAGGATGAAAAAATTGGGGGTAAACCCAAAATGAGAAGGCAGAAATTTATTTGTCAAAAGGGACGTATCACTTGAATTGCACTTGCACCTTGTCAATTGCCATTGATTGATTGAGAAGCAGTCAAGTCCACATAACCGATGTCGTAGCATTGTGTATTGGGAAGAATATTACCACGTCACCTTTCACCTACTCTATTCGGACTAGGCTACATGTCTTTCTTTTCATCTTTTTTACTCGAGTAATAGTAGGAACTCTAAATCAAAAACAAAAAACAAACTGCAACATTTTTAAATGGCCAAAATTTGCCTTTAAATTTTGTAGTTAATAATTACAACTTTTACTATAAAAAATATGTCTATATGTGATTGAATTATATGTTTTTTATATTTTTAATATGTATGATAAATTTTGTATCAATTAAATATTATTTACTATTTGATCTGTAATTTTTTTTTAATATATAATTTGATTGATAATAGAGTTATTAATTTTACTTTTCTAACAAATTTACAAGCACAAAAGATAGAAAAAGCAAACTCAGACAGGTATAACCAAATTTGTGACTTCCTTTTTTCTTCTCAAATTAGTACATGCTCTATCATTTAAATTAGAGATTGTGATGGGTTTCTAGTCTTTGAGGTTTTGTAGGGTTCGATAATTTTATTTCATAGCTTATAGTATGTTTTTTAAATTCAACATTAACCTATTATTTAACTATTAAAAACTTTACCAATTGGATAGAAATATAATTGATTATTGTATTTTAAAAACAAATTTTTGAACATTTGTAAATTAACTAAATAAATTGAATAAGTTAAACAAAATATTATACCAAACAGGGCCACTTAACTGCCTAAGTTTGACTCTATTCTTATTTTAAAAGCTTGTATCTCATGCATTGGATAAATTTAAAAATAAACACATTAATTAATCGAATTATTAGAAAAATATATGTAATTAGGTGCATGTTAAAATTCCTTCTTAAGTTTAACACTACCACTTATGAGTTATGATAATTTTTATCTTAACTTTTAAAAAGATAGAACAGGTGATGGTTTTTGTTAAGTAGATATATGATTGGTTATTTATTTATTTATTTTTTATAATTCATTAATATTGGACTCTTATTATTTTATACTAATTAACTTACTTGACACAAATATTAAAAAACTTAAGTGTACACATGGCACAAAATTAACCGATAATTGAAATATAATTATATTTTCTTTCAGCTTTGACTATATACATATATATATATATATATAGATTTTAAATGTTTATGACTGAAAACCAAAGTGTTTTTCCCCTTTTTGTAGGAAACAAGAGACAAAAGTTTAAAGGAATACCAATCTTTTTCTCTAATTATGTGTAAGATCTTAAGAAGGAAAAGGTAAATGAGATTGGATAGTGACTTCAGTTTCACACGGCATTCTTTAATTCCTTGTAATATTTTTAAATATAAAAAATTTGAAGTAATGCTACATTATCATTTTGATTAAAACTATTTTTTTTCCTAACAAAATGAATAATACCTCTAGACAATGTATCCATCAAAAAATAAAAAAGGGAGAAAAATCACTTTACAATTCCTCCCTTATCTTAGAAATTAACCAATTTTTCTTTCTATATTTGGAAAATGAACAAATATCCTTAATCCATTATTTTTTTCATTTATATCATAACAATATATTCACTATTCTTCAACTTTTCCATCCTTCATACCAAGCAAATATAGTGAAAAATGCAAATATTATTTATCCTCCCATTTTTCTAAGGATAGAAGGTTTGAAAATTCTTGGGATTCTTCAAGTAAGCACCCTAGAAGTCCAATTTTTCTATTGATCTAGTGATTAAAGAAACTAGTGAAACCCTAGAATAATTGTTTTTAGTTTTAGTTTTTTCTTTTCTTTTTGACACCTTCTTAGTCATTGAATTAATTACGAGAGATTTTAGGTTATGTTGGAGCGTTCTTGGAGAGTTACAAGAGTATTTTAGTAGGCATTTTTTTAAAGGTAAGTAACATTTTTATTGACTAGTTATATTTTTCTTTATATATATATATATATATGTATGTGTAGGGACTCAATTTGTAATGAACCCTTAACAATAAAATTTTGTAGAGATGTGGGTATAAGGATTTGGCATCACCGAAGTAAACAACGGTTAATTTTGTGTTTATAACAAATGATAGGGGATATGGAGTTCATCTAAATATCCTTCACGAAATTTTAGTAAGTGTATTTGTCCTCGGATTATGTCGAGGATATATTTTTCTTAGAGTTCATCCCTCTCCTTTTTTCTGTTGGGAATTCTCTTTGTTATATAGTATCATTCTAATTAATCTTGGCCGTCCATCTGTCAGTTATTCGGTCACTGTGGATAAGAGTTTGTCCCATCATCTGATTTTATAGGCTTTATGTTAGTTCTCAGCCGTCTTTGCAGGTTTCTTATTAGTTGGAGTAACCAAGACGACTGGGTTCGTCGGTCACATCACCATTAAAGTGGTCAGAATGTTGGTGAGATATTTTCCCTTTAGTAGAGTTGGTGTGTCGAGGGCAGGTCGTCCTCGGCGCGGGCCTTGGATGTCCTGGGCTATTTCCCACTGTCTTCGTCTCTTGTATTAACCTCGGCGCGGGCTTTGGGCCGCATGTAGTGGGCCAGCGTGGTTAGTGCAATAGGGCCCCACAATAGCCCCTCAAAATTCTGCTGCACGTCCCTTTGGGCGGGGAGGAGGATTTTGATTACCTAGGCGCGTTTTTTCACCCTGATGGGTTCTATCTTATCATCAATGTTTATCGCTACTTCGGCTGTTCTTGCAGCTTTCTTTTTGCGCAAATTGTCGCCCGGGGATGGTTAGGCTTGGGTTGTTTGTGCTATAGCGCTCAATTTATCACGGTTTTTGTCCCTGATGGGGCTCGCTTATTTGGTGCCTGAAAGGGAGTTGGCTTTGCCTTAATTTTGAGCTCATGATCCGTACAAGAGCCCTGGTTTCGTTCAGCGTTTGTATTGTCTCATAGTGACTGATTCCCATGTTGGTTTGGGTCCGAGGACCACACGAGACCTTGGTTTTTCTTAATATTTAGTTTTTATGATAAAATGTTCTCCCTGCTGGCCTAAGGTTTCAGACCATGGAATGTTTAAGTTTCAATTATCGGAAGTATCTGGTTTCCCCTTGAGGCTTGGGTCCGAGGACCATGCAAGGCCTTGGTTCTGCTCAGTACCTAGTTTTCTCGTTTTATCATCTGAAGTATCTGGTTTCCCCTTGAGGCTTGGGTCCGAGGACCATGCAAGGCATTGGTTCTGTCCAGTACCTAGTTTTTTCTTTTTATCATCTGAAGTATCTGGTTTCCCCTTGAAGCTTGGGTCCGAGGACCATGCAAGGCCTTGGTTCTGTCTAGTACCTAGTTTTTTCGTTTTATCATCTGAAGTATCTAGTTTCCCCTTGAGACTTGGGTCCGAGGACCATGCAAGGCCTTGGTTCTGTCCAGTACCTAGTTTTCTCGTTTTATCATCTGAAGTATCTGGTTTCCCCTTGAGGCTTGGGTCCGAGGACCATGCAAGGCCTTGGTTCTGTCCAGTACCTAGTTTTCTCTTTTTATCATCTGAAGTATCTGGTTTCCCCTTGAGGCTTGGGTCCGAGGACCATGCAAGGCCTTGGTTCTGTCCAGTACCTAGTTTTCTCGTTTTATCATCTGAAGTATCTGGTTTCCTCTTGAGGCTTGGGTCCGAGGACCATGCAAGGCCTTGGTTCTGTCCAGTACCTAGTTTTCTCTTTTTATCATCTGAAGTATCTGGTTTCCCCTTGAGGCTTGGGTCCGAGGACCATGCAAGGCCTTGGTTCTATCCAGTACCTAGTTTTCTCTTTTTATCATCTGAAGTATCTGGTTTCCCCTTGAGGCTTGGGTCTGAGGACCATGCAAGGCCTTGGTTCTGTCCAGTACCTAGTTTTCTCGTTTTATCATCTGAAGTATCTGGTTTCCCCTTGAGGCTTGGGTCCGAGGACCATGCAAGGCCTTGGTTCTGTCCAGTACCTAGTTTTCTCTTTTTATCATCTGAAGTATCTGGTTTCCCCTTGAGGCTTGGGTCCGAGGACCATGCAAGGCCTTGGTTCTGTCCAGTACCTAGTTTTCTCGTTTTATCATCTGAAGTATCTAGTTTCCCCTTGAGGCTTGGGTCCGAGGACCATGCAAGGCCTTGGTTCTGTCCAGTACCTAGTTTTCTCTTTTTATCATCTGAAGTATCTGGTTTCCCCTTGAGGCTTGGGTCCGAGGACCATGCAAGGCCTTGGTTCTGTCCAGTACCTAATTTTCTATTTTTTATCATTTATTGTAGCTATTTATCCGTAGCCGTTTAATTCTACATTGCTATAATCTACAATAAGTCTTAAATAATTACATTTTTCAAGCAGAATAATAATAATAAATGCGAGATGGAGTTGGTGGAGGATAAGACCTTGCCGTGTTTTGCATCTTCGTTTGATGGGACTCTTCTGTTTACGAGGCGTCTCTTGGGTTGTCCGGGTAACGTGTTCTGACGCTTCGGTGCCTCCTCGTTTAATGAGGCGCCTCCTCATTAATGCTGGCCGTGGATCTGCGAGGATCTAACGGCTGTTAGGCCTCTAGGAATTTGGAGCGGATTTATTTGCTCCGGAAATCTCTCCCCGGGAATTATTGTGGATTGGCCCTCATCAATGTCCCACCGTCTATATAAGACGTTTCTAGGGCAACCCTCTCCTTCACACTTTTGACAAACATCCATCTTATACTTCTCCCAGAAATACTACCCAAAAAGACTTTCCTAAACACCGCCGCTTGAGGCCCCTCGAATGAGTTGGCCTCTGAAGAAGGCCACCCTGGATATGCACAGCCCCCACCATGAGCCGAGGATAACACTCCGACTCTGGACGTCACACCAGGGTTGGAGTAGGGGAGATCCAAAGGTCCTCCTTCTTTTCAACCTAACCCAAGGAGGAAGCCCCCTCCCCGTCTGGAGGAGGGTCCACGAAGAACGTAACCACCTCCTCTTGGGTATGGGTCCCTGATCCCCCAAGCTGGCTGCACTGGGGGTGGGAGGGAAACCAGGCGGAACCTGGAAGTGGAACCGTCCTGTGCCTCTACCTCTCCCACCTCCTGCGTGGCCCTTCTTCCCTCTAATCCTTCTTCTCTCTTCTTCTTTTGCTCCTCGACCAGCCTTCCTTTCTTTCTTTTTCCTTTTTATCTCTTCTATTTCCATCTCCCAATCAGTCTCCCCCTCTTCATTTCCTCCTCTCTTGCTTCTCTCATTTTCTATCTTGTGTTCCTCAGTCAGCTTCGCTTTCTGCTATTTGTTCTTCATCTCTTCTTTCGCTTCTTTTCTTTTCTGTCTTGTGTTTTTCAGTCAGCTTCGCTTTCTGCTATTTGTTCTTCTGCCGGTTTCGTCAAGCGTCTGCCTTTGTAGTTAGCTTTAGAACAAGCCCCGTGGGCTTTACTTGTAAAAGATGTAATTTTTCTTCAAGTATGAATAAAAGAAGTAGACCTGTTTTGTATTATTTATTTCTTTGTTTCTTTTTTATATTTTTGTTTCTGATGGTTATATATCTTTGAATGAATGTTGCCACTACAAACTGTGTTGGTCTTAACTGATGATTTTTCATTTACACTAATCGTTGCACTTGCTAGCGCACAACTCCTCCCCACAGACGGCGCCAATTGTAGGGACTCAATTTGTAATGAACCCTTAACAATAAAATTTTGTAGAGATGTGGGTATAAGGATTTGGCATCACCGAAGTAAACAACGATTAATTTTGTGTTTATAACAAATAATAGGGGATATGGAGTTCATCTGAATATCCTTCACGAAATTTTAGTAAGTGTATTGGTCCTCGAATTATGCCGAGGATATATTTTTCTTAGAGTTCATCCCTCTCCTTTTTTCTGTTGGGAATTCTCTTTGTTATATAGCATCATTCTAATTAATCTTGGCCGTCCATCTGTCAGTTATTCGGTCACTGTGGATAAGAGTTTGTCCCATCATCTGATTTTATAGGTTTTATGTTAGTTCTCAGCCGTCTTTGCAGGTTTCTTATTAGTTGGAGTAACCAAGACGACTGGGTTCGTCGGTCACATCACCATTAAAGTGGTCAGAATGTTGGTGAGATATTTTCCCTTTAGTAGAGTCGGTGTGCCGAGGGCAGGTCGTCCTCGGCGCGGGCCTTGGATGTCCTGGGCTATTTCCCACTGTCTTCGTCTCTTGTATTAACCTCGGCGTGGGCTTTGGGCCGCATGTAGTGGGCCAGCGTGGTTAGTGCAATAGGGCCCCACAGTATGTATGTATGTATGTATGTATATATATTTGTTGAATATTCTTTTGTCTTTCTCTACAACTTAAAAAAAAAAAATTTATTTTACCTACCCGAACTTGAAGAACAGAATTATAATTATTTTCTTATTGAAATATTATAAATGAATTTTATTCAGTTGGTTATTTAGAAAGTTTTATTTCCTTTAAACTCAAATAGAACATGCTTGAGAATGGAACCTAAGATTTAATTGAATTATTTGTTTGAACTGTAATTTTATGATATATGATTTTTGGATATGGACTAAAATGAATTGGATAAATTCTAGAAATTTATTTGTACAACTTGAGAAAGGAGTGTGGTAGAAAATATTTTACTTTGAACACTCGGTAGTAGAGTGAATAATTAATATGTGTAGACACCAACCTTGATCGGCAAGGAGACCCATATCTCCTCCCAACTTTTGGCCTGCACAGCTTTGACCACTTGGTCCAATAGATTTTATGCTTGGACCACTTGTTCCCCACCGAAACGTAGTAATCATTGATCGCAGCTCCGCACACCATTCTTTGGCAACTCATTAAAGCATGTCATTGTATAAGCGAAAACTGCTTGTAAACTCCGTTTGTTTTTATTGCAATCCTTGTGTGAAAAATAATTTCTTATGTTTTTCGATGTTTGTTAGTATGAGAAAAATAAGTCAAAAGAAATTATTAGTTTTTAAAGATCATTTTATACTAAATTTTTTTAAAAAAAGAATCTATCTCGTGACAAGTTAAATAATGAAATTTAAAATATCTTTTTGAACATATTTAAGGTTGTTATCAAATATAAAAAAATTGAGACAGTTTTATAAAAAAAAATTTTAAAAAAAAATAACTTATTTTTTAGAAAACTTTATCTTCAAAACAGACAAAGCATTAATTGGGACCTCCCTTCCAACCCTAAATAGTTATATTCTTTCCACCCCTAAAGCATTTTTGATAACCCTCTCCTTGATGTCATTGAAAGTTCTTGATTTGGATTGATACCAAAGGCAATTATGTGGCGCATGCACACTAATAAGAATGGCAAAAGACAAGGAATGAGAATTTGTTTGATTTAATAAGAATGGAAAAAGACAAGGAAGGATAATTTGTTTGGTTTAATTTCTGTTCCAGTTGAATTAGCCCTTCTACCTCATATTGATCAACAATAAAATTACTATGTCAATTCTTAAAAAAAAATAAAAAAATTTAAAAAAATGGACAAAATTTGGTTATACAAACTTGATTGTAGCCTTCGTTTATTACTTATACTTAAAAAAATTAACATGATTACATATTTTGAAAATCTAACTGTTGGATTGCATTTTAAAAATCTACCACTTTATTTACTATTCCATCTATAAACTTATTTTTTATGCATAATTTTAGACTATAAAAACTTGAAATTTAAACATTTGATTGATTACATAGCTATAGCTATTGATTTTTTTATCTTCTATAAATTTTGCAAACATGAAGGATATAAGAAAAAAATGTCATCTAACAATGTATTTGTCAAAATTCATATCCAATTAAAATATATTGAGTGGAGTTGTAGCCTTAGGCTACAACTAAAGCCTCGCTTGGGAGGGAGGAATGGAAATGAATAAAAAGAATAATTTTAGAATATTCTTCTATTCCCTTATTTGGGAGTTTAAGTGGGAGGGAATGGAATGGGTAGGAGGGAACACTCATTCCTCTCTATTTCCTTAAAACCTCAAATTTTCATTCCTCCCGAAATTGAGAGGAATGGGAGGGAATAGAATTAAATTTAATGATTTTTTTTACTAAAACTCCCAAAATACCCCTATGTATTCAACTTTTTATTTTAAAATAGGGGTCTAATAGTAATATTATCATAAAATGATTTCATTTCATTCCCTCCATGTTGCTCCCAAACAAGATTACTTACATTCCATTTATTTTCATTCCTTTCCATTTCATTCCCTTATAAACTCTCAAGCGGAGCCTAAGTTTTTTGCCAAACTTTCTCCAAAAAAAAAAAAAAAAAAAAGAAGGGCTGACAATAGATTTATGGATAAATTGTATCAGGTACAATATCTACCAAGAGCTGAGATTAAGAGTTATGTTATTGGATCTAATCATTTTAATTCACCTTTTACTTTTAACTCAAGTAATGGAATATACCAAAAAAAAATTTTACAAATTTTTTCACGTCTGTTGAGCTGACAAGTTTTCATCGGTTCTCATTTGAGCCAATCATTAACATCAATTTCTTACATACTATTAACAATCTGTCATATCAACAAGTGTCAAATTTTTTGTGTCTAGACTTTCTCTTTAAGTCATTAGATTAAACGATTTAGATTGAAAACGTAGCAAAAAAAAAAAAAAAAAAAGATTTAGATTGAAAATGACAAAATTTGGCAACACACTTGGGGCTACAACCCCACTTAATATCTTTCTATTTAATGTAAATTTTGACAAATTCACAATTGGATTACATTTTCTTCTTATATCCTTCATATTTGCAAATTTTTCAAAAGATAAAAAATCAATACTTATGTCATCAATCAAATATTTAAATTTCAAGTTTTTGTAGTATAAAATTATACATAAAAAACAAGTTTATTAATTGTATAGTAAATAAAATCTGATTGACACGAAATTTAACATATGTGTTAAGAATAAAAAAATATGCAATTCAACAGTTAAATTCTAAAAATATATAATCAAGGACGGACATAGGATTTTAAGCTAGCAGGGGCCGAGTATAAAGGAAAAAAAAAAAAAAAAACTCCAAATAAGCATCTATGTAGTATTAAAAAAAATTATAAATACTCAAAATCATTGTTTCTAAATACATTAAGATACAATCATTTACTGACAAAAACAAAAACAAAAACAAAATAATGTTTTTTTTTTAATACTAGATTGGTTAGGATTTTTTTTTTTGACTGAAATTAGAGCATTTATAGTGGTGGTACTAAAAATTTTAGCTTTTAGTACCTAAAAAAGCTATTTTATTTATATTACTTCCTCACTTTACAATACATCCAATATTAAATGTTCTATTTTTTATTATTACTTCATCTAAAATAATATTAAAAAAATCATTAAAATAATAAAGGAAGAGAGAGAATTTGAGTTTTTTAATTGAAGGAAGAGATATAATCTTAATAAAATAATGTATTTTATTTTTAACAACTTGCTACAGTTAACTGGTATATATACCAGTTTACTGTAGTTGCAAAAAATTTAGCTTTACCTTTTCTAATAACACATGATTTTTTGGTTCTTTGGTGGTAAAATAATTTTTTTTGCTAAAATACAATCACCATTGTGAATTTTTTATTGTTTTTCTTAAATTTGTAGATTGAATAGTTGTTATTTGGATGAAAATAGTTAGGCTTATTAAGGAAAAGAGGGACTTACGATTTTGGAAGGAGCCCAACTACAAAAATTAAACATATATAATTGATGATGCAAAGAAAATCAATAGGCTAAATGCTCCGAGCTTTAATGGACTAGTGGTTGTCTAGAAGGCTTGAAAAGAAAGAAACACAAAATCAAAGGTGACCGGGGTAAATCGGCCAAGAACTCTCCGATGCTTAAGTTAGTTTTCCCTCCAGAACTCAAGAATTCCAACTTTAGGAGTAGTGGAAACTTACTTCGATTTGATGTGGATGAGTCCTTATATAGAGAGCTTTGGAGCGGTTAATTGTTTAGTAACTTCCCCAATATTTGTGGAAGTTAGAAAGTTCAGACTTAACTTTCACAACTGCTATAGAAGTTAGAATGTTCAATCTTATTTTCTATAACTGCCATTGGAAATTAAGTACTTATTAAGAAGTTATCGCGATGAATAAGGATCTTGTTTGCATTACAAAATAATACCACGTGGTCCGAATCTCAAACTTACATAGGTAAATCCATTTCTGAAAATTTCCTAAGTGTTGGGAGATTGTCCAGGTCACTTTGTGAGTTGGACAACCCTTCTAGTCTTGGACCCTTCTGGTCTTGGACGACCTTTTTGGTCTTGGACGACCCTTTCGGTCTTGAACGATCTTTCTAGTCTCTGACGACCCTTATGGTCTTGGACGACCCTTTCGGTCTTGGACGACCCTTTCTGGTCTTGGATGACCTTTTTGGTGTCGGATGACTTATGGACAAACTGGAGATAGTCTGATTTTTAGTTCACCATCAGTTGCCCCCTTTGTCCAAGAGTCGTCTTGGTCATTGTAGCAAAATTCTTGTTCACTATTATGATCTCATTGACCAACCTATTATGTCGATTTGTTTACCAAGGAGATTGCCACGTGTCAGCTTTTGGTTGGTCCACGTCAACCCGTTGACCTTCCTTAAAGCCTATAAATAGGTACAATCTCTCTCTTGCCCTTTCATTTTTTTGATATTTTCCTCTACCATCTTGTTTAGGAGCCTCGTCTAGTCATCCTCGTCCTTAGGTTTTCGTCATGTACTTCTTTTTCTTCGTCCTTAGGTTTGTCTTAGAAAATTTTGTATTTTTCCAATCATGTCTTCATCTAGTGGTAGTACTATGAAAGAAATAGACGAGTATCAGGACGAGTCCAATGGTAGTAGTAGCTTTAGTTCCCAAGACGAGCATTATTCGTCTGGGGTTCCTGGAGTTCCTTTGGAGGTCTTCCAAGAAGGGATGAGGTGGAGGGTAACTTCCAGTTTTAGAGGTAGCTCGTCCAAGAGGGATGAATCGTCCAAGACTCCTTCTCATGATGAGGAGGAGAATGTCATCTATAGTTGATTTGGGGTCGTAGTTTTTCTAATAGGTTATGGAAGATGAAATTTTTCTTCGTCTTTGGAAATTGGGTTAGGAACCCAATTGATGTAAATAGAACTCCCTTCCTTCCTTTTAGCAATGCTCTAGGTCATCTTCGTCCTGAGGGTATGTTTTCTTTGGAGTTTACTTCGCCTTTTCATTTGCTTTTTCCCTCGTCTAACAATTCTTCTCGTCCATGCAGCTATTACTCGTCCACACTTAGATGACTATAGAAAGAGCTCACAGTTATCCTGATAGGTCCTTTCATAATTTGGCAATGCTGTGTCATCTTGAGCCCACTGAGGAGAATCTCATTCATGAGGAGACTACTCGTCGAAGTAGAGTTATCTTTCTTTTCTTTTTCTTTTTTTTTTTTTTTTTTTTTTAGTTGTCTAATTCTTCATGCTTTCTGCATTATAGGGCTAGCCACCATGAAGGAGAACAAGGGTAAGAATGTTGCTAGTAGGATTGAGAAGGAGGAGGAAGTCCAAGTCCTCTAAGACAAACTGGTTCCTTTGGTCGTTCGGAGCTCCACCGTCCAACCTCATATTGGGAAGAGGAAGGGTATCTCTAGTGATGTGGACCTTGGAAACCTTCCTAGTCGTTGACATTTGAAGAAGGTCAGAACTAATAAGGCCCCTTCTAAGACCCCCTCGTTCAAGGCCCCCAAATCCAAAGACGCGACTGTATACTTGGACGACTCGGTTGTGAACTTGGTCCCTTCTGAAGTTCCTCCTTCAGCCGTCCAAACTGAAGCACTTCATCCTTTTGTTAGTAGACATTCTCGCAAGACTCATCCTTCTACTCTTGTTGAGGCTCCTCCTACCTTGGTGTTGGAAGAAGGCCATGCATTTTCTTTGTTGATTGATTTTTTTTTTTTTTAAAAGAGAAAATTTCTAACTCTTCCTCATCCATCCCTATGTCAGGCGATGGAAAAGTTTTATGCTACGTCCTAGCAGGCCAGGGAGTTGCGTGACGATGTTAAGGCTCTAGCCAAAAAGAACAAGGAGTTGGAGGACAAGCTTTGTCTTGAAGGAAATTGCCAAGAGTTATCCTCGTCCTTAGAGAAAGCAAAGGATGAAGCAATCGAAGCCTTCAACACATTTGACGAGTTCACTAGGCGTCTGGAAGAGCAATATGCTGCTGGTTATGAGGACTTTCACTCTGATGCTGAGGAAACCTATCCTGAGATGGACTTTAATGTCTTTAAGGTTCCCACTGCTGCTGAGAGTTCTTTGCTTCAAACGAGCTCTGAGGATGTAAATATCATGGACGATGCATCTACTGAGCCTTCCAAGGACGATCCAAAGTCTGGGGATGTCCCCGGTGGTCTATCAAAGTAATCTTTAATTTAACTTTGTTTTTATATATTGTTCATGGTGCCTTTTTTTTTTTTTTTTTTTTGGGATTTTTTTTTTTTAAAGTTTTATCTAAGTAAAATCTTCTTGTCCAAATGTATGGACGTATGATAATAGATACAACTGCCTTTATTGGCATGCACAATTTAAGGGTTTTTGGACGATGGTCGTCTACCCTTTTTATGTTTTATGAATGATTATTTAATTCCATTTTCATTCTTCATTTGGTGTTAAACATGTTAAATGCTTTATGTATGAACAAAATTTTCCCTTGTTTATATCGTTCGTGTTATTTCTATGGTTTTAAGTGTGGTCCGTCCCCTTATAAGACATTTTATCTCGCGTTAACCATATGAACAAATTTCCATTGTTTACATCGTCCATGTTGTTTTTTATGGTTTTTAAGTGTGGTCCATCCACTCATGAAGGCATTTAGCTCGTCCATGTTAGAATAATTTTATGTTCAACACTTTTACTGTTCTTTAAATTTTATAAGTATAACTTGTTTATGAATAGTATTTCTTTTGCTAGCTTTATTCGTCCATAGATTTGACTTATAGCTTGCATTATCCCTTCTCCATAGGCTAGACGGTCCTTTACTCGTCTTTGGGCAAGACGTTATCGGCATTTACTCGTCTAAAGATTGGACTGTTTGTTGGTCAAATTCATCCATGGATTTTGAATATTTCTACATGCACGTTTTTTCTCGTCCGTTGGTTAGACGAATATACCTTAGATTTTACCTCGTCCATTGATTAGACGAATATACCTTAGATTTATTTTTCTTTGCTTTATCCTTATTTTAAGAAAAACTTATAGACGTTACATCCCTGCATCTAGAGATTTTACTCGTCTTGGGCCTTTAGCTTTCTTGTGGATTAGTTTGAATGAAAACAACATTAAAATTAGAAGTTCACACATTATATACATTGGGAATCCAAGCTATATATACACAACATAAACATCATCCACAAGCATGGCACATGCTGGACGCTAGTGCCTTTAAGGAATTGAAAACGCTATGTACAAACGAACTAAGTTCATGACATCGTCCATCACAAATTCGTCCATAGATAGCGCAAAAGTTGGAAACTAATTCACTTTTTAGGGAATTAAAATATTAAAAACATTTAGTACTGGCAATAAACATAAATAAATATGAGGGAAGTAACACATAACTCCAACTTCGTCCATGGTGATGCTCATCTAGGTTGATCTTTCACTGATAGTATCTTCTTAGATATTCAACATTTCAGGGGTGCTCTAGCTTCCGTCCATCAAGGCCTTCCAAGTAGTATGATCCTTGTCTTTTGCAATTGATAACCCTGTAGGGTCTTTCCTAATTAGGCCCCAATTTTCCATGAGCCAGGCTTTTGGTTGTCAAAGAGACCCTTTTTAGGACAAGGTCCCCAATGTTGAAATGCCTAGGTTTCACCATTGCATCATATTGTCTAACCATAAGATTTTTATATCTTGCTATCTTCTGCTCTGCATCCATCCTTACCTCGTCTATTAGATCGAGGTTAAGACGAATTTTCTCTTCATTCTCCTCGTCTGCCCTCCTTGTCCTTGGTGGTCATCCAAAGAGTTGGACGTTCTGCATTACCTTCAGGTATGTCTTTCTTGACTTGGAAGATTGCCATGTTGAAGTTCCTCCTACAATAACTCTTATTTCTCCAAGTAGGAGCCGTGATGGCTCTTCTACCTTTCCTTTCAACTTCTCGTCTTTATGATCTTGTCCAAGAAAGTTCCTTAACTTTCCCTGCCTGATAAGATTCTCTATCTGCTACTTTAAGTCATAGCACTCGCCCGTGTCGTGCCCATGGTCCCTGTGGGAGCGGCAATACTTGTTCTTATAGCACTTATTAGGATATCCCTTCATCTTCTTTGGCTACTTCAAGGATGGGTCATCCTTGATTAGCACTTGATCAAGAGGAACATTCAAGGGCATGTAGTGCTGACTCATTCCTGAAGACAAACCTGTTGTTTTTCCTCTTTCCTATTCGGCCCTTCTTTGGATGAGGGCCTTGGTCAGAATGGTGTGGGAGATTAGCTTCCAGTCGCTCTGCTCTCTTTCTCTTCTTGGCAATAATCGCATCCTCTGCATTCATGAAGCTTTGGGTTGAATGGATGAGTTCAGCCATGATTTATAGTTCTTGATCATAAAGCTTATGGATGAATAAATCCAAACTAACTCCATTGTGGAAGGCTACCAATAGCAACTTGTCATCCATCTCGTCTACCGTTAGGGCTTTCCTATTGAAGCAAGTAATGAAGGACCGCAAGCTTTCATTTTTTCCTTGTTCTATAGTTAACAGGCTGAACGATGAACATTTATGCCTTTGTCCTCCAATAAAGTTGTTGACGAACAACTTACTCAACTCCTCGAAAAAACCAACAGTATTCGAAGGTATTTTATTGAACCATACTCATGCTGGCCCTTTAAGGGTGGTTGGGATGGCCTTACACATTATCTCATCTGAAACTCCTTGAAGGTGCATTGTGGTCTTGAAAGTTGCTATGTGATCACATGGGTTACGCGTTCTATCATATGAGTCCAAGGAAGGTATCTTGAACTTAGAAGTGAGGGGACGACTATTGATGGAAGCCATGAAAGGGGAATCAGTTCGATGAACTAAATCATCTACATGATTTGTCCTTCTCGTGTTCTCTCTCATCTCGTCCATGGCTTTCCTCATATGATCCATCTCCTTCTTTAAGTGTGGTACCCTACGTGAAACGGTTCCCCTTGAGTGATTCTCGTGCTCAGTATTTTCTCCTCTATCTTCTTGACTCTGGGCTTGTCCTTCCACACATCCTTCAAGATGTTGTCTCCTTAGATTAATCTCCCTAGTCAACTCTTCGTTCTAACGGGTTAACTCTGCCATGGCAGCTGCCATGGATTGCATTTATTGGATGGAAGGCAGTTGCATGACAAGTGCTGACTAGCGATCACGGTTGGGATGACTAGAAGCATTCCCAATCTCTTGGTGGCCTGGACTAGTGGTCATTGATCTTGTCCGAACCATGCAGCCTTTTGTCAAAGAAATATGATTTTCAAAACACAAATTTAATCTTTTCCCACAGACGACGCCAACTGATGATGCAAAGAAAATTAGCAAGCTAAATGCTCTGGGCTTCAATGGACTAGCGGTTGTCTAGAAGGCCTGAAAAGAAAGAAACATAAAATCAAAGGTGACCGGGGTAAACCGGCCAAGAACCGTTCGATGCCTAAGTTAGTTTTCCTTCCAGAACTCAAGAATTCCAACTTTAGGAGTAGTGGAAACTTACTACGATTTAATGTGGATGAGTCCTTATATAGAGAGCTTTGGAGCGGTTAATTGTTTAGTAACTTCCCCAATATTTGTGGAAGTTAGAAGGTTCAGACTTAACTTTCACAACTGCTATAGAAGTTAGAATGTTCAATCTTATCTTCTATAACTGCCATTGGAAGTTAAGTACTTATTAAGAAGTTATGGCGATAAATAAGGATCTTGTTTGCGTTACAAAATAGTACCACGTGGTCTGAATCTCAAACTTATGTAGGTAAATCCATTTCTGGAAATTTCCTAAGTGTTGGGAAATTGTCCAGGTCACTTTGTGAGTTGGACAACCCTTCAGGTCTTGGACGACCCTTCCGGTCTTGGACAACCCTTTCAATCTTGAACGACCCTTCTGGTCTTAGACAACCTTATGGTCTTGGATGACCCTTTCTGGTCTTGGACGACTTATGGACAAACTAGAGATATTCTGATTTTTAATTCACCATCAATAATAACTAAAAAAAAAATTTGGACTTGGGGGCCTGGGCCCCACCTAGGTCCATCCGGTATATAATCATATTAATTTTATTAGTGAGAATTATAATATAAGATATCAAACAAATTTATAAACAAACTTTATCCTAATATTAATCCATGGATTATATAGCTGAGGAATCTCGTCAATATAGGGTGAAAAGAAAAAAAAAAAAAAAAGAATCTCGCTTAATCAGTGTGAATTTGGTGGCATCCACTTAAGTAAAGTATGTTTTTACAAGTAATCAACGGTCATGCATACAACAAAAGACAGCTTCTACAGATTTTGGGAGGTCATTATTACTTATAAGTCTCCTAACAAAAGAGAAAGGGTTTGCTCATTATCATCTCACTAATTCAACTGTTAAACGGTCATTTTTCCTAACCACACCTCTCTCTCTCTCTCTCTCTCTCTCTTCAAGACCTCAATAAACAAAAAACCCAAAAAAAAGAAGAAAAAAAAAGCAAGCCACAACTCGTTTTCCAATGACAACGAGGCATTAACTCGTTACGGACATTTTTTTACGTTCCTCTCTATATTTTTCTCTCTCCCTCGCTCTCTCTCTCTCTCTTATCCCTTTTCAGGTACCAAATTACCAAATATTGATAGCTGTAACTAATTGTAATTTGTAAATGCTAAAAATTTTTAAAACTAAAAACAATTTGGTGATTATGGATCAAAAGGTTAAGAGGGAAATGGAAGAGAGAAGAGAGGAGGCGGCGGAGGAAAAGGAAAAGCAAGGTCCGGAAACGACGTCGGGCGCGGCGGAGGAGGCGGACGATGTAACTCTGGCGGAGCTGTCGCTGTCCAAAATTCCCAAGTTAAAGCCCAAGCACAAGCCCAAGCCCAAGCCCATGCCCATGCCCTTGCCCAAGTCCAATCTCAATCCCGATTCAAAGTCCATCGTGCCCATTTCTTCCTCATCGGTTTGCCTTTCTTTCCTTGTGTTTTTGTTTTGATTGTTTATGTTTATTATTATTATTATTTTTTTTTTTTTTGTGATGGTTTTGGTGCATTGTGTTTGTTTTGTGCACAGCCCAAGCCAATAGAGAAAAAATCAAAAAACAAGAAGGAGAATGCGGTTTCCAAAATTAATAACAGTGTAAGAAAAATAAACCAAATATTAATTTGCGTTATTTTCTTGCATTGCACGGCAAAGAAATCTTTTTTTTTTTTTTTTTTTTTTCATGTGCCTGTGGTTTGAAACAGCTTTAAAATCTGTGTCTGATCGAATTATGCGTGCATGAGTGAGTTGTAAGTCTCTGGATTTTCGACTCCTTTCAATCGAGTCTCGATTGATTGAAACTTGAAAGTTTCGAAACAGGCCTCTCAATTGAGGGCTTTTGCTTGATCAAGTTCAAGATACAGAAAGTCTGATTAAATTTTTTAGTTCAGGTTGTTTAAGTAGGCTGGTGTCTAGTAAACGTGCTCGATTCACCTCTAATTCTACATGTCAACACTGTGGCGTCTTGTCACTGGTCATACTAGGTCCAAGTACTTGTCACAAGCATGGTTGGTTGTAGTTTTCACTTGCACAATATGCCCTAATTAATTTTAAGTGTTCTCTATGCCAATGTCTACTTTGTGCTAAAGGCAATTTAACTGTCAATGTCTACCATTCGCTCTCTCTTTTTCTGTGTAAATTGGGTATGACCGTTTTGTTTTTGTTTATGTTTTTCGTAGCTTAATTTAATGTTCTTTGATTTTCTGTAACAAAAATTGTACAAATGAGATGGAATTGTTCTTTTACAAATTGGAAAGTATCAATTAATGGGAAATTTTACAAATGCCTGGGCAGGATGTATTGAGTGTGAATCACGTAGAGATGACTGCAAGGTCAGTGAGCCGCCATCTTAAATTGATATATTCATGTAATTTAATCTTTGCTGTTTGTGATTTGTTGATATACTTTATGACAATATTGTTTAATATGCTTCACTTGAAGCTCTAGAATAGGTAAGCACACATTTGATGGACGTGGTGGAGCCTTGTCGTCTGCTTTGATACGAGCAGAGGAAGTTCAGTCAAATCTACAACATGAATACCCTAGCTTTGTCAAATCATTGGTCAGATCACATGTTGCTAGTTGTTTTTGGATGGTAAGCTCTGTTGAGATTGCATGAGTTGTTGAATTTGAACTAGGCTGATAACATTGATGGAAGCATTGCATTATATATAATTTTTAAACCACAAAATAACAGGGGCTTCCGGGAAAGTTCTGTAAGGCTCATTTACCAGATAAGGATACTGCGATCACTTTGGAAGATGAAGGTGGAAAACAATATGTGTTGAAATACATTGCATACAAGACAGGATTGAGTGCTGGCTGGAGACAGTTTTCTGCTGCACACAATTTGCTCGAGGGAGATGTTTTGGTCTTCCAATTAGTTGAACCTACCAAATTTAAGGTGACAATTTAATATTAATTTTTTTTTTCTTATAATTATATTGACTGTTCGTTCAGTACTTCAAGATATTTTAATAATATGCCAAGACAACATAATCATTAAATATTGTATCAGTGATATGCATAGAATTTGTTGTCTTATGTAGTCTCTATTTACATGCTAATTTGGTAAACATTGGTCAAAGCAGCAAGTCTGGCACGTTGGAGAGTGAGTGCATTTTCAGATAATACTAAAAATGTTTCCTATCATAATTACATTAAATTTTTTTATTATTTGGAAATAAAGAAAATTATTCTAAAGGGATGAGAGTGCATCAGGTACATATCACAATGGAAAGGTGACATGTGCTGCCACCCTTGCTTGTGAATTTCTTAGGGACAAGAAGGTTCCACTGGTTTTGGCTTGTATGGAGGATAAGCTTTCCAATATGGTTGATGAGTTCTTTGCTTTCCACTTCCTATATGATATATTTGAGGCAGTTGGCTTAACTATCTATCTTTTTGTAAGAGAAAATAATAAAGTGAGTGAAGGACACTTCCTCTGTACCTTTTTTCTTTTTTTCTGCAAGATTAGTCTGGATATTGGCATTTAGTTCACACACACACACACACACACACACACAGAGATATTGACATTTGAACCTGTGATCACAACCTCCACCGTGTTCTTGTAGGGTGAGAGGTTCTGTTGAGCCAAAGCTAAGCACTTAAACAGAACACTAATATGAGGATATCAAACACCATGAAATCAATTATAAAACATCATTGTTGGCAGGATTTACTCCACGCCCTGCATTCAAAATTTTCACTGCCTTACTTGGGAAAGCTATGAACATATATCCATTAATCAGGCCAACCAAGTCATATTTTTCTGAAAGTGAATCAGAAAATTAAAAGAAAAAGAAAAGGTCTTACCAGGATTAACAAGGTTAAAATCACCAAAGTTTTTGGGTTTCTCAAGGGGGGAGCTTGTGTCCAGTGGCCAGTGCCACTGGACACAAGGCCATTGGACACAAGCCAAACCCTTTCTTAAAAACCTTAATCATAGCATAGGCAGGGGAATAAGGGAAAGTGAGGGAACATTTATGCTTTGTGTGTTTCTATTATTGGAATGCCAAGAATATGATTTATAGAAAAGTGGTTTTATTTTATTTTTTTTTATTTTTTAAAAATTTTAATAATTAGTATAAATCACAGAAAAGTATGATTGGAGGGCTATCTTCTATATGCATTAGTAGCTATCTGATGTGACAAGGGAATGACTTAAATAACATGGATAGCAGTTTGCTGACAGATAAATTTTATGTATTAGGGATATGTACAAAGCTGCATTTTGAGTGAATGTCTGTTAACTACTGTTCAACTTAACAGTGTGACAAGGGAAGGACCTAAATAACATGGATCAGAGTTCGCTGACACAGAAATTTTATTTATAAGGGAAATGTACAAAGCTGTATATTAATTTAAACTTTGTTGACTACTGTTAACTTAACAACCATCAGCGGAGAAATTAAGGCAATTAACCTACTTGGATTGATTTCCCCCAGCTTTGAAGAGGGAGAAATGGTGTTTTGGGAAAAGCCACTCTACCACTCTATAGGACGTGGGAGCTTCTAAAGGAGAACATTGGGTCTCAATATAGTCAATACCGAGTCTTATCTGCTGCCAAACAAACATGGTAGCTGACAGGATGGTTTATATGGATTTTATGTTTTTTTTTTCCCTGCATATATCGATTATAAGTAGCCCAAGGCTTTTGAAACTAACACTTTCACATCTCTCATCCGGAGGACAAAGACTTGTGGTTAGTAGGAACCCCCGCCTTGCCATCTCCGTTATGTTTTAATGTAGTTAGGAGCAGCCTTGCCTTGTTAAATTTGTTTTGTTTGCCGATTTGCTTATAATTTAACCCTAATTAAAAACCTTTTTTTTTTAAGTTTGGAGAGAAAGGAGTAAGAAAAAAAAAAAAAAACTTAGCAAATGAAAAAAGGAACAGAATCTTTTGTGTAATTTCCAATGTTGTCATTCTGATAATTCAATAGCGATTCTTATATTATAATTATGTACAATAGAAAATTGCAATTTCAAGATACTTCTCTTTTTGTTATAATGATAATTCAGCACTGACTGTAAGTTTACTGTTTTTGTAATATATATAAACCTCTATGTTTAGGTTTACATAATACGGCCAAATGATTTTACTGAAGTGGATGGGGCTCTTGGCCTCCTAAATTTGGATGCTCAGACAAAACAAAATGATGCAGGCAAGTACACTGATGTCTATGTTTAAAAATTTTAGCATCATCCATGTGTCTCAGAGACTATTACATTTCATTTTATATTCATCAATGTTTGCACCGTTTTCCTTGGATGTCCTTATACTCAGATAAGGATAATGCGGAGATGGGTACAATAGCTTCCAGTAATACAGTCAAGAAACGGCCAACAATTCTTCCTAATTATGTTGTCAAAAGGAAGAAGAAAAGGTCTGGCCTGCAAAGATCTATACCATACCTCAGGCAGCTAGCAGAACAATCTGAAAACGATAGTGAAGAGGTTGGTTCAGAAGTTTTGGAAGGCTCTAAGTTGTCTGAGCCACCTGTTCAATTCAAAGACGTCAAAAGTTTTGTGCGTTTCAACATTCTAGTAGATGGAATGCCCATAGATTCTGAGTTGTCGGAGGATATACGGAGGAAATACTTCAAGCTCTGCCACAGTCAGAATGCATTTCTTCATGACAGTCTAGTCAAGGGCATTAATTATAATTTGATTGTTGGAATTATTTTAGAGACTGTTAATATTGCCGATGCCATAAAAGCTAGCAAGCTTACCACCACTCGGGAAGAATTTTCTAGTTGGGACCAGACTTTGAAAGCCTTTGAGCAATTGGGTATGAATGTTAGATTCTTACGTTCTCGGCTACGCCGGATTATAAGCCTTGCCTATGAATCGGAAGGTGCCAAAAGCACGAGGACCTACTTAGAAGCTCGAAATGAACAAAGTCGCACAGAAGTTGAGATAAGGAATATTGAAGGAAAACTTGCGGAATTAAAGGATGCCTGTGATGGATTCGGTGCTTATATTGAGAGCCTTAAGTCAAAATCTGTACTCTATGAGCACAAATTCCAGCAAGAGGTTACTGCTCCATGGTGACATCGTCCACTTGCTAAATTTGTACTTCTCTTTGTTATGCATTGTGTATATGCTTGTCTAAAATCTCACTTAACTCAAAACAAGAAGACAAATTATGCTTTGTGTGGATAATGCGATATAATGCCTTCAAAGCTAGTAATATCTTGCCACGCCACAGCCTTAGCACTTCTTGGTGTTTTCCATTAGACGTCCAGATTTCAAATCTTTCATTCCCACGTATGTAATTATCAAAAAAAGAAATGATATCTTGCTACGGTAGGCTTTGTGACAATGAGTTTTTATGGTATTTACTATTTAGTGGGTTAAACGTCCAGGAAACTTGCCCAAACTCTGGTCTGGAATCTATTGTTGTAGGACGAAAATTTTCTCACATCTCATTCATGGGAAACCATGAGCCTTAAAAAAAAAAATTTATTATAAATTTTTTTTAGAAAAGGAAGCATGGTGTTTAGAATCAGAATTTGCAAGGAACCTGTTTGATCATAGTTGACTTGTTCAGTTTTTGGGCAGCATTTTGCGATGTATGGCAAAATATATGGTAGGGCAATATAGAACTATAGAAGTGTCAACGAAATTATTGGCCCATTTTACAATCTAAAGAATGAATTTTTTCTTTTAACGAAAAAGGAGTCAAACCAACAATTATTTAGGGGGTGTCTGGTAGAATAGTTTGATAATTGTTGTTTGTAGTTTTTTGAAATACTTGTGGGTGAAATAGTGTGTGAAAATGTGTGTAATATTGTTTAAAATGTGAAAGTGAAAATGTGAGTTTGAACTCACTCATCAAACAGGCCCTTTGTAGTTTTGGTCTTCACACCGGTTATTGATTTATTTCTTTTTTCTTTTTTTATGTACAATTTTTTAATGGTATAAGTGTCTAACTATATTTTTATCAATCTTAATTTTTAAGTAAAATAAGTCAAAAATAGATTGCAATTGAGATAAATTATGATGAAAAGGATCGTTTAATGAAAAGTTTTGTTAGGATGAGCTCACTGATGGATGAAGCTTGTGGATGAGCACAACCATAGCTGACAAGTTGTCCCCGAACAGGGAAGTGTGACATTTGGGGCAAAAATGATTCTTGCCATAATTAGGGTAATTAATTCCTTCCAATTTCGCCATGATGGAAATACCAAACCCATTTGGGCCACAACCAATGTAATGAATAAAATTGAGGAGCAAGATGTGCCATTTTCAATTTTAGTAAATATGTTATCAAAATGAGATATGAGATAAGGAAAATGCTAAAATCACAAACTATTTTACAAAATTTGTTACAAACTATTAATGTTAATAATGAGCTTAAATAAGAACTAGTAAGAATTTGTCACATTAAAAACTTGTATAAATATTGTAAAATAGTTTTTTTTTTTTTAATTTTTTATAGCATTATGTATAAGATAATCACCAATACTAAACATTTCTTAAAGAAGATGATTCCATATTGATGCCAACTAAGTCTAGAGGTCTTCTTTCAAGGTCATGACCACCAAATTAGTCACACAATGAAAGCATATATAAAATCTTAATTACCATATGTTTTTATTCCCCATATATTAGGTGTATGATTTAAGGCATTTGGTCATGTTGTGGGGAGTGAAATTATTAAACAATCACAAATTGCCAGATCATCCAACCAAGTTTATGTTGTTCTTTCAAAATGGCTAATTACAAAATACCAAATGCTATTTAGTGGATCATGTAGTCATTATTTAGGAACTGATATAAATTTACCAAGTGTCATTGAATAAAAATTATAAAAAAATATTTAAGAGCCAATCACATGTCTATACGTGTTGATAATTTAATTTAAAATGAGGCTCTCATTAGAGATGTTTTTAAATCTTTTCAAGACTACTATAAATGGAGACCTTTATCAATTTCATAGAAGGATATTAAGAAGTCTTGAAGTTACGCTCAAGCTCTAAAACCTCCAAAAACTTCAACTGTTGAACACTGTCAGATTCAAGTTCCAAAACCTCAAAGAATTTCTACATCAAAATCTTCGAATTCAAAGAACAATCAAAGAACGTTAATCCCTCTTCAAAAAAAGGAAAAAATAAAATAAAAAAAACATTAATCTCTTGAAGCCTTAAAGTTTATTGGAAGTGAGCTCTAAAGACTCCAAAAATTTTAAGAATTTCATCCTTTGAAACTCTGTTAGATCGAGCTCCAAAGCTTGAAAAACTTTTACATCAAGATCTTTGAATACAAAGAAAATTCATTCAAAATATCCTTCTAAATCTTAGAGTTGTACTAGAATCAAGCTCCAAGGCCTCCAGAAACTCTAGGGACTCTAATCCATTAAAGTTTTATTGGATTCAAGCTCTAAAGCTTCAAATAACTTCCACCACAAATCTTCAAAGACAAATAATGCTCAAACAAGCATACAACCAGAGATTCATCGCAATTATGTTACAAAAACATTTAAATTCGTTTTTTAATCAAAGTAGAGGACATTTTGTGTTTGAATCAAAACTGCATTGGCACTATCCTTGAATCAAAGACTTTTCCAAAGAGACTAAATCAGTGGATTATTTTGTTGGAATAAAATCTAAGTAGAGAGGATTGTACCCACTTATTCATAAATACAAATTTACATTTGTAAAACATTTTCAATTATCTGATTTCTAATCTTGAAATTTTATGTTTACACAAGTCATGTCAATACTCAATATGATAAATCTAGGGTAGACTCAATTTCACACATAATTTCACAACTTATTGAAATTGTCAATTATGAGTAATGAACAACTATAATTTTTTTGGTTCTCCCACAATGAGAATTGAGAGTGTGCTAGGGTAGTCATGGTTCAAAGTGGCCCTTTGGGCCAAGAAGCGTTGCCTCTGAAGGCTCTCCTAAAGCCCGAGCAAGCCGAGGGTTCAAGAAAATGCCTTGGGGAACTCCACCTGCCGAAAACGAGACTTGGCGTTAGGCACAAGAGTCACCTCAGTGACAAGAAAATGGGTCCCCCCCTAAACCCAATCCAAAATACAAATAAATTGGAGGTTTGAGCCCAACCAGCCCCGAGCGGTTGGGAAATAGCCACCACACTCATTGTCTTCCATAATCTAAAGAATCACGTTCAAAAGGTCACAAATATGAAGAAAAAAAAAATTATAGGTATAATGCTTATTAGTTATTACTTTGTCATGTCCTCTCTCTCCTGCACTCCCCTGTTGGCAATGGTGGTAAAAGAACTCCCAATGGACAGGCTAGTAGGAACAGAGACATACAGTAGGGTTGGTGCGTGCTTCTAAAATGTTTAAAACTTAAGACGTTGATAGTTTGACCATTCAAATATTATCCGAGTTAGGGCTAGACCATCTCTGTGGCCAGACCCGGTCCCCAATGCACTTAGATCAGATTTTATTTTGATTTATTTATTTATTTACAGGATGAACAGCCTTGGCTTAGCTGTCACATTTATAGTCCCCAGTAAACTATCGGAACCCTTCCTCAAGGTTGATTTCTTTTTTCTTTGTCAAAAAAGTGTTTTGACTGAGAGTAATCTAGTAGAAGCTTGTAGTATTGGCTTGTAGCTAGGGTTAAGATTTTCATCACAAAATTAAGGAAAAAATTAAAGAAGAGAAAATCTTGGAATCTTGGAAAGTTGGGAAACATAATCAACGAAGGCCCTGTCTTTTTCTGTGCACAAAAACAAATTCTGACTTTCACTACCAATTTCCAAAAGTTAAGATCCAAAAGGTTAGATACATAACATGCACGATTGATTTCTAGTCAAAATAAGATCCTCTTTGCTTGGGAAAAACTACAAATTAACAAGACAGATCACATATCATATCATTGATCAAACCATGACACAGGAATTCAACTGCAAACATTTTATACAGTAAACATCTAGACACTCTTACTCCTACTTCCTAGAGAGTTCAAAAGAAAAAGTAAAAACAGTGAATCCCAGATCACAAAGAGAACCCACTAAAGCAGATCAGGACCTCTAAATTTTGCCCTAAAACACCCCTATCTTCCTTCCCAAAAATACAAAAAAAATTGCCACATTACCTTTACGTATCTATCACCTTCAACAATAACACTATAACCCAATCTCCACTTTCCTGTAAATTTGACCTCCTTAATTCAACTGCTCCTGAAAAATTAAACAAAAAATGAAGAACCTAATGAGACAAAACTTAAATAAAGAAAATAGAATAAAATGTGTCTGTGTGTGTGTGTGTAAGTGTATTTTTTTTCTCACCTGTGAAGTGTGGCCAACATGGGCGTCCTCATGAACCAAACTAGACCTTTTATTTTCAACAGATCCTTCACCCTTATCAGCTTTCTTGGAACCAATGTGGGTCGATCTCTTCAGACCCAGAAGCCCTTTCCACCTCGTGGAACCCTTAGGTGGCCTAGACGACACGTCGTCATCATCACCAAGAAGAAGCTCATCCCTCAAAGTTGTGGTTCTCTGCATTTGGTTGTTGTTATTGTCCTTGAAAGGCAAGAACCTGCCTTTGCAGAAAAGCTCGTCAGCGCTCATCATGGAATAGTTTGACACTGAAAATTCGAAGTCTGAGGACACTGGTGCTGAGGCTGAGCCTCTTTCTTGCTTTGTGGTCTGCTGGACATCGACGAAGTCACTGGAGAAGGAGATTCTTGGGCTCATAGGAGCATAGTGGTGACCCTTATTGTGCTCGGAGTTATACATGTCTAAGCATGCCATGGACTTTCAAACTAACATGGAAAAGAAAATAGTGAGTGAATGCACAATGAATGAACCCTAATAAATTCTATTCGGACCCTCTTCCATTGTAGATAGATGTTTGTATTTATATACAATAAAAAAAAAAGTTATAGAGATTGAAGGTTTTTTATTTTTATTTTTTACTTTCTTACATTATCACATGCCATGATAACAATTTTAAATTTTTTGTCTTGACATGTTAAATTTCCATTTAAATGACATCCATTCTTTGCGGTACCAAAATGTCACTGTCTTCATTGGATGATAGTGAAGTTGCTAAGAAGCTCTCTCCTTCATTCTATCCCAAAATAATTAATATAAATAAAATAAAATCTTAGTATAGTAAAAAGCTTGCCCTTTTTTACTGGAATCCCCTTATGTTCCACGTTTTAGGTAATGAAATAGTGGAGCTTTAATGAAGTTTCCAAGAAAAATATGCCTTCTAACTTTAAACTTTTTAAGCTTTTTCACCGGACGTGGTCAAAGATTCTTGATATTTGTCATTATATTAGTACTATAGTACTCTTCGGACGTTGGTGTAAGAGGAGCAATCCAATCTTATCAAGATTTTAAGCGGGTCATTATTGCTTACCATAATACCATGCATATGGAAATCCAACGGCTAGAAATGATGCAGGGTTATATCAACTGAATCATACTTTCACAAGAATGGTTATATTAACAGTGATGACAAAGCACGCATGCACTATTTTTTACTAACTTGGTCCGAAATTGTGAAAAATATGAAAAGTAAAATTAAAAAAAAAAAAGGGAATCAAAGTGGGACAGGCAGGCAGAGATACGAAAGTCAGTTTAATGCAATGGACAGAGAAGGAAATATGAAATATGTGGATGGAGGACGAAAGAGATTTTATTTATTATATATGGGATCGATGTCATGCATGTAGCTAGCCAGGTTTAAGGAGTTGATAACTGTCTTTGTTGCTGGCATGGAAAGCAACAGAACTCACATTCAAAAGGCAAATTAATATTGGTGTTGAAAAACTGAGATAAGAATTTTACAGTGAATTTTAATTCTTCATAGCTAAAGTTTTGAGAGAGAGAGAGAGAGAGAGAGAGAGGGCACAGAGGCAGAGTGCAGAGTCCAGAAGGGGTTGGCATGCATTGGCCTTGTTGACCGAGCTTTGACCATTAGTAAAATTTGGCAGTGAATGAGCTGGCGATACAGACGGAGCAAAGGTTCCACGTGATATCACCCTGTGCCTTCCTTCGATAAAAAATAAATATTAATATCATTGGCAAAACAACAAGAAGATTATTTCCTTCCTATCAAAGAAAAATAGTTTAAGATAATTTTGCTTTTCTATGTTTAGATTTCTTTTTTTCCTTTTGGTAAATGTAAAGATTAGTTAGGAGAGTGTGACTTTTCTACTTAAGCGATATTATAGTAATCTTCAACCGCTCTAGACTAAATCTTCAATTATGGTGAAATATAAGGAACACCGAACAGCAACAGGTTGCTAGTGGAGGAAAGGTGACTCAAATCCAGGGAAATCTTGTTGGTCTAAGACTCCTTCCACTATACCACCAAACAAGTTAGTTGTTTAGATTTCTCTTACATTAGGTTCTTACCTATAACATCCAATCATGATAACTAAAGATTATTTCTAAATTTAATTTTCTCAAACCATTCATAAATGTTCTTATTAGTGATTATATGTACTATAAAATCTAACAGGAAAAAAAAAAAAAAAAAGAAGTCAAAAACAGAGGAAAAAATGAAGTAAACTGAGCCACTAGTATTGGCCGAACCAGACGGAGATTAATATTGCTTTGATGACCAAATGTTCTCGCATTGTAGGACATGTCGGAAGATTAAAGGGAAGTGGGGCTATTAGGATTTTAGAATGACCCCATTATATTAACTTCAACATTAAAGACATGGCTGTCATTCACATGGCTTAAATTCAAGTGGCTCAGCCAAACAGAGATAGGACATGTGGTAGCTAGATTCTCACGAATCAATGCCTACAATTGGGAACCAGTCAAAACGCAATGGAATCAGCAAAGTAATTTGACCAGAAAAAATTGAAAAACAAAGAATCAGCAAGCTATAGAGCATGCAAGGTTTTGGGATTTTCTTTTTCATCCATTGTTTGGTCTCCCATATTGTTAGCAAGAACTAGGGTCTTTCGAATGTTATGATTAATGATACTATTAGTACTTGTTTTGTAGGCTTTAATGTATAGTTTATTTTCTTATTAGCTCATTTTCCAATATCAGATCCAAAGGAAAAGAAAATCAATTTTCTAATCTTGGGTGCAAGTTTATGCTTCATGTTATAAGTGGCTTAATTCTCAAAAAAAAAAAAAAAAATGTTATAAGTGGCTTAAGTACGGAGGCGTACCAGCCACAAGTTTGGCAAAGTTAACGGTAACATATTCATAAAACTTCACTCTATAAGAGCATCCACTGATACTTCACTCTATAAGAGCATCCACATCAGTGGATGCATAAATGTTCATAAGTGTGCAAAATGGAAAAAAAAAATCACTAATTTTACACATTTTTAGCAAAAAAAAACCCATATCAATGGGTGTAAACTCGTGTATAAATGCACGTTGCTACAATACCCGTGTAAATTTACACTGGTACTGTAGCATATGTATTTAATATCTTAATAGTTTTTTCTCTCTCCTCTCTACTTGACTCTCACCTCCCTCTCTCTCAAGCGCATAGCACAGCTCTCTCTTTCTCTCATCTCATCAATTTTTCTTCCTCTAGCTTCCACCAATTGCCATCGCCGCCGATGAGAATGAGGTCGAGCAAGCCGAGTAGCAGGATGAGTCCGTTGCCTACAACACGAACGGAGTTCTCCGATGGGTCCGTCGCCTAGAATCTCATGGGTTTTGATCCATTTTTGGTTGAGCTTGAGGCCAGTGGCCGTCGCGAGGAGGTGGCGGTGCTGCAAGGCGTCGATCTTGCTCAGGCCGAAGGCCTCGATCTTGCTTCGATCTTTTGGTTGTTGTTTTTTTTTTCCCTGGTTTTTTGGTTGATTGTGGGTGTAGGTCGGTGGGTTTTGATCTTGATCGGCTTGGTTTTTCTGGTTCATAGGTGGGTTTTGATGATCGTGCCGTTGATTGGGTGGATGATGATTTGGCTTGACTAGGTTTCGGGTTGGGTGGGTGATTAATGGGTTTGGGATTGAGTGAGTTTTCCTTGATAATGCTGGTTGGGTGGTGATGATGGTGGTGATGGTGGCTAGGTGGTGATGATGGTGGCTAGGTGTGGAGTGATCGTTGGTAGTGACGAACTGTGGGTCTGTGAGAGAGAGGGGCAGTGAGGGAGGGAATAATAAAAAATTGTAAAAGAATGAATATTTTATTGAATAAATGTGTAGAATAGATAAATTGATGTAGGTGTTTTATATAAAATAAAAAAGTAGGTTTTTTCATGTAAAATAGACGAGAATTTTATATCGACTGATGTGGATGCTCTAAATGTGGTAACTCTCATTAAAATATATTCTTTGAAAGAAATAAATTCTATTAAATATTCTCTCCAACACTTCATTATTAACTAATCTCAAATAGTTTCTAAAAAAAAAAAAAAAAAAAACTAATCTCAAATTAATCAATAGCTTAAACTTCTTTCTTTTGTCTTTTTTTTTTTCTTTTTTCTTTTGGAGAAGAAGCCCCTAGAATGTGGGGGTATTGTTCATTAATCAAACATAAATCATAGTTGTAAACATCAAAAATATCAGGAAGAACAAATTATATCTAGACAAGAAAAGGACTACAAATAGTCCTTCTAGCTAACCTATAAGCTACACAATTCCTTTATCTTTGAATATGGTAAAAAGAAATATCTCTAAAAGAAGAGCTAAGAAACTTAATGTTCAATAGTAGATGACCATAGTTAGACAAGTTTATATTGTCGCCCTTAATAGCATTAATAATGATTTTAGAATCACCTTCCATCACCAAGCTCTCAAAACCCAACTCCTGAGCAAAAAGGAGTGCTCGACGTGCCGCTAACACTTCCACTATCTCTACCGAAGCACGTAATGGAATTTTTTGTGATAAAATAGCCGTAACTAATCCTTGATCATTCCGAATTATTATGCCGAGACCGTCAATGTTTTCTCTAGAGAAAAAGGCACCATCAAAATTTACCTTGACTAACCTAGGTGGAGGAGGGCGCCATCGTACTGATCGAGTTGTTCGAGGAATCCTACTGTGAGTGGAGTGGAGTTGCTGAAATTCCTGAAATGAATTATAGGCCATGGAGCTAACTCGAGTCAGCAGGTAGGAATCTTCACCAACTCTCATTTTATGCCTTCGCAACCATATCATAGAAATTGTAATAGCTAATAAATCAAATCATGATAGATTATGTTGGGCATGTTGGATAACATCCAGGAAGGCAATGCAACCTGAAGTAGCAACTCATAAGTCTGCAAAATGAGCTTGCCACACAACTGATAACTTAGGACAGGGCCATATGGCATGAAGGCTATCCTCAGAGTTCAGTTTGCAATGGGGATAGAGAGCATCATCCAAGAGTTTTCTCTTCATCAGATTTACTTTAGTTGGTTGAGAATCATTCCCTGCACGCTAAAGAATATTTTTAACAAGGTTAGGCACCTTGAGCTTCCAAATTCTACTCCAAACACCCTTCATCACATTTGCAGTAGCCACACCAACTACGTCTTCGCTGTCCTCCTCCAAAAGAAGTTCGTATCTAGATTTAACTGAATAAATTCCATCAGGTGTCTTCGGCCAATAAATAGAATTTGCACTCATAGAAAAACGTGAGTCTTTTGGCTAAATATTGCTAATTCTGAAACATATTTGCGTTATAGGCATTGTTACAAGTTATTTAGGGGAATGAGGAGAGAGATTGAATTTCGGCAACAGTGTTACCGAAATTCAAGAAAAAGTAGGAGAGAGAATGAGAAAAATGGTGGAGAGAGAAAAGCTTGAATTACGGCAATGGCATTGCCGTAATTCGTTCTGCCCAATTTTCCTCAGTTAACAGGATGTGTGAGTGTGAGAAGTGCCCCTGACCGAATGTGTGAGTACCCCCAAAGAAAGTAATTGTGGCAATGGTATTGTCGAAAATGAAGGGGAAAAAAAAAGTGAATGCCAAAATCTGGGAAAGAATTAAAGAAAAATATAATGTGATACGTACACAATATTTTTACAACATTTTCACAATAAATCATAGGTAACTAGTTATTATTAGTTCAAATTTAAATTTAACATTGAGATTACTATTTTAATCTAACAATAAGTAACAACCTAATACTTAAAATTTGTTGTAAAAATTGTGTGCACTTATCATTTCTTAAAAAAAAAAAAAGTGTAATGGATTTGCCGAAAATGGGAAAAAATAAATAAAAACTTTTTTTCCCTACAATTTCGGCAATGCCATTGCCGAAAATGAAAAAAAAAAAAACACTTTTTTCCCAATTGTGGCAATGGTATTGCCGAAATTGTGAGGAAAATATTTTTTCCCCACAAGTTTGGCAATGCCATTGCTGAAAATGGGAGGGGGGAAAAAAATGTGGCTGCCGAAATTTGGAAGGAATTAAAATAAATAAAAAAAATGTTACGTACACACTATTTTTATAACTTTTTCACAACAAATCACATGTGATTACTTCAAATTTAAATTTAACACTGAGATTATTTTTTTAATCCAACAATAACAATAAGTAATAGCCTAACATTTAGAATTTGTTGTAGAAATTGTGTGCACTTCATTTCTTAAAAAAAAAAAAAGTGTAATGATTTGTGGCAATGGGATTGCCATAAAGCAACTTGATTCTTATTCTAAAATAGAGGACATCATTATTTTTTTGACCGATGCAGTGTGTATGTCATGTTCTTTTCTTTATTGTAAAAGTACCATATGAAACAAATAAGGATAGAGTCAAGTATAATGAGTACATTGATTCTTATTTTAGAAAAAGTATAAAGAAGAAAAAATGATTGATGTGTACGTTGTAAATAAAAACAAAAAAAAGTACAAACATTCTTATAGAAGAAAAAATAATTGATGTGCATGTCGTAAAAAAAAAAGTAGTATATAGATTCTTACAATAGGAAAGAAAAAAATGATTGATGTATATATTGTAAACCAAAAAAAGCAAAAAAAGTACATAGATTTTTACAATACGGAAGAAAAAAATGATTGATGTGCACGCTATAAACCAAAAAAAAAAAAAAAAAGCAAAGAAAGTACGTAAATTATTATGTGCATGTTGTAAACAAAAAACAAAACTTCAATCAACCAATCACCTCAACTTCTCATCTCATTTGATTCTTATTCTCTGCGTCGAATATATTTTATCTATTCATATCACGCACGCCTAAAGCTTTCGTAAATATTCTTTTTTGTCTTCTTCACTATTGTAATCTCTTTGAAAGATTCTTTTTTCTCTTCACTGTTGTAATCTCTCTGAGAGATTTTTTTTTTGTTTTCTTCACTATTGTAATCTCTCAAAGAGTCTTTTTTGTCTTCTTCAGTTTTGTAATAAAAGGTAAGTCAAGTGCATGCGTCTTCTTCAATTTTGTAATAAAAGGCAAGTCAAGTGCAAGCATCTTTTTATTTCTCCTCTTTTGCTAAAGAATTGTATCTCCTCACATAGGATTGCAAGTCCTCCGATTGTTCAATTAGTCTTTTACTTTGCTTTAGGTGAACAACTAAGAATTGTAAGTTTTTTGTTAATGTAAGTTTTTTTGCTTTGTTTATTAACTTACAGTTCTATAAATTAATAGATTTAGTATTATTGTATAAACATATGTTTTGTAAATATTAGAAGCTAATACACTGTAAAATATTATGTATTGTTGTAGTTGTAGTTAATATTATTTGTATGCCTTTGATTATGATTATTGTTATTGTTGTTGTTATTCAAATTTTAGATTAATGAATTATTTTTTATGGTTATCTGATTGTGTTTTTTTTTTTGTTTTGTTTTTTTTTGTAAGTATTACTCTATAATTCTCACTCTTTCAGTTGGTATCACAGTTCTGGTAAGCATCTCAACTCTCTAATTAAATTTGTATTTGTTAATTTTGAAATTATTTAATATTATTTATTGTTATTATTAGTACATGACCACAAAAATTGTAATAAATTGTATTATTGTGATCTTTTTATAATCAATATGTGTTTTGTTATTATCAATTATTACATCTATTACTTGGAAAAAATATATTGCATAATATGTTTGTTGGTTTATAATAAAGATATGTATGTGTATTATTATTATTATTATTATTATTATTATTATTGTTTACTACAAATGGAAGTTGCATGGTTTAACTCATTGTAGCATTTAATGTAGGATATATTTGAAATGGAGCAACAACAATATCACATCTCTAATGATGCAATGGAAGGCAATGTACGTTGCGAGATCCCAATTTATTAATGTCCTAATAATATTTACAATTATTCAATTTACATAAAAATAATTTCAACATTAGTAATATAACATTGTACATTGAAAAAGTTATAAAACTAGTGTGTACATAACATTTTTTTTTTTTTTTAAATTCCTTCCAAATTTTGGTAGCCAACTCTTTTTTTTTTTTTTTCCCCTCCTATTTTTGGCAATGGCATTGCCGAAATTGTGGGGAAAAAATTTTCCCCACAACTTCGGCAATGCCATTGCCACAAACCATTGAAACAAAATTTTTTTTTTCCTCCTATTTTCGGCAATGGCATTGCCACAATTGCCATGAAATTTTTTCGCTTATTTCAACAATCCCATTGCCACAAATCATTACATTTTTTTTTTTTTAGAAATGAAGTGCATACAATTTTTACAACATTTTTACAACAAATTCTAAGTGTCAGTTTGTTACTTATTGTTATTGTTGGATTAAAAAAAATAATCTCAGTGTTAAATTTAAATTTGAACTAATCACATGTGATTTGTTGTAAAAAAGTTATAAAAATAGTGTGTAAGTAACATTTTTTTTTTTAATTCCTTCCAAATTTCGGCAACCACCTTTTTTTTCTTTTTTTTTTCCTCTTATTTTTGGCATGGCATTGCCGAAATTGTGGGGAAAAAATTTTCCCCACAATTTCGACAATGCCATTGCCACAAACCATTGAAACAAATTTTTTTTTTCCTTCTATTTTTGGCAATGGCATTACTGAAATTGTGGGGAAAAAATTTTCCCCACAATTGCGGCAATGCCATTGCCACAAACCATTGAAACAATTTTTTTTTCCTCCTATTTTCGGCAATGGTATTACCACAATTGCCATGAAATTTTTTCGCTTATTTCGGCAATCCCATTGCCACAAATCATTACATTTTTTTTTTTGAAATGAAGTGCACACAATTTTTACAACATTTTTACAACAAATTCTAAGTGTCAATTTATTACTTATTGTTATTGTTGGATTAAAAAAATAATCTCAGTGTTAAATTTAAATTTGAACTAATCACATGTGATTTGTTGTGAAAAAGTTATAAAAATAGTGTGTATGTAACATTTTTTTTTTTTAATTCCTTCCAAATTTCGGCAGCCACCTTCTTTTTTTTTTCTTTTTTTTTCCCTCCCATTTTCAGCAATGGAATTGCCAAAATTGTGGGGGAAAAATTTTCCTCGCAGTTTCGGCAATACCATTGCCACAAACCATTGAAACAATTTTTTTTTTCCTCCTATTTTCGGCAATGGTATTGCCACAATTGCCATGAAAATTTTTTCCCCTATTTCGTCAATGCTATTGCCACAAATCATTACACTTTTTTTTTAGGAATGAAATGCACACAATTTTTACAATATTTTTACAACAAATTCTAAGTGTCAGGTTGTTACTTATTGTTATTGTTGGATTAAAATAGTAATCTCAATGTTAAATTTAAATTTGAATTAATAATAACTAGTTACCTGTGATTTGTTGTGAAAATATTGTAAAAATATTGTGTATGTATCACATTATATTTTTCTTTAATTCTTTCCTAGATTTTGGCATTCACTTTCCCCCCCCTCCCATTTTCGGCAATACCATTGCCACAATTACTTTCTTTGGGGGCACTTACACATTCAGTCAAGGGCACTTCTCACACTCACACATTCGGTCAGCTAAGGAAAATTGGGCAGAATGAATTACGGCAATGCCATTGCCGTAATTCAAGCTTTTCTCTCTCTACCCTTTTTCTCATTCTCTCTCCTACTTTTTCTTGAATTTCGGCAACATTGTTGCCGAAATTCAATCTCTCTCCTCATTCCCCTAAATAACTTGTAACAGTGCCTATAACGCAAATATGTTTCAGAATTAGCAATATTTAGCCAAAAGACTCGAAAAACGTAGTGGTATAGCTTTGATGATGGCCGCTTTAGATGGAAGAAAATTTCAATCAATTTCACTGGCTCTCCAACCACGTTGGTCATGGTCAATGAGGGTAGAAACTGTAGTAGAAGGAGGAATATCCCTAACAGCGGAGAGTACTCTTCCCGATTGAGATTCCTACAGCCAGTTGTCTTGGAAAATCCGGACACATGATCCATCCCCAATCCTCCATCTCAAACCTTTCCTAATGATGTCTCTTCCTTTGAGCATACTCTTCCATGCAAAGGACCATCTCTTCTCTTTAGCATCAAAAATCATCCCATGAGGGAAAAATTTGCTTTGAAGAATCTATAAAAAAAAGAGTCTTGATTACTCAATAACTGCCAAACTTGTTTCGTCAATATTGCATCATTAAATTTCTGCAACTCCCTGAAACCCATCCCTCCTTCATTCTTAGGCCAACACAATTTACTCCATTTAATCTAGTGAATTTTCCTCCTCTTACCTCTTTGGCCCCACCAAAATATATGTATCATAGTCTCTAGTTCATGGCAAAGTGTTTGGGGTAACTTGAAATAGTTTGTTGAATAAGTCAGAATAGCTTGCACTATCGCTTTCAAAAGCACCTCCCTACTCGCTTGAGAAAGAAGCTTCTCTTTCCATCCATGGAGTTTTGACCAAAATCTTTCCTTTATGTACATAAAGCTAGCTTTTTTCCTGCAACCTACAAAAGAAGGAAGGCCCAAATATTTTTCATATTGTTTGATCTCTGGCACTCCCAATATTTGAATAATATCCTTTTGAACCTCTGTAGGAGTAGCTTTGCTAAAAATAATTGTTGTTTTGTCTCTGTTTAGTTGCTGCCCCGAAGCTTCCTTATAGGTTTTAAGTAAACCTTAAATGTAATGACACTCTTGGACAGAAGCTCTGCAAAACAATAGACTATCATTTGCAAAAAATAAATGGATTGGTTTAGAACCACTTCTGCAAATGGAGATGCCTCTAAAATGGCTCGAAGTAGAAGCTTGGTTGATCAAACCAAGAAGTCTCTCAATACAAAGGAGGAAAAGATAGGAAGAAAGAGGGTCACCCTATCTAATACCTTGGTTGGGATGAATAATATCAAAAGGTTCACCACTTATAAGTATAGAGTAAGAGACAGTAGTCATACAATCCATCATCAATGCTACCTTATGAAACCCCATTTTTTCAACAAAATCTCCATAAAAGATCATTCCACTCTATCATATGCCTTACTAATCATATCAAGTTTAAGGACCATAAAACTTGATTTCCCAGATTGTTGGTGCTTCATATGATGTGAAGTTTCGAAGGCTATCAAAATATTATTTGTGATAATCCTCCTGGCTTGGAAAGCACTTTGATTTTTAGAAACAACAAAAGGCAACAACTTTTTCAGCCTATTAGCTAGCACTTTAGAGATCAATTTATACACCACATTGCAAAGACTAATAGGCTTGAATTCAAAAATTTATTTTGAGCTCTTAACTTTAGGAATAAGAGTCACATAAGTATGATTAAGCTCACTAGGAATATGACAATTATTTAGGCAATCTAAGACAACATTAGAAACATCATCACCCACCAAAGACCAAAAAGATTGGAAAAAAATAGGAGGCATACCATCCGGCCCAAAAGCTTTAAGTGGCTCCATATGTTTTAGTGCAAATTCCATCTTAGCTCTAGTAAAAACTTTGATTAAATCGGCATTCATCTCATCCGTGCCTGAGGGGCTGATGGCATCTAGAACAATCTGTGAAGCTGGAAGATGTGCAGAAGTAAACAAGTTTTTATAAAAGCTGACCATAATTTCATAAATCTACTCATCAGAAGTACACCAAACGTCATTATTGTTCTTCAAACCAACAATACGATTTCTCCTGTACAATTACAATGATAGAAAAGTTGACAAAAAACATCTATTACGTACTATAATGAAAATGTAAGCAAACATGAGAAAATCGCTTGAACTACTGATCATATTGGCAAATAATTTTGAAAGGATTAATAGTTTTTGGTAGTATTAGTTATTATCTCTCTCAATGTATTACTACCATTTTCAAAATATATTTATTTTACATTCAAATGCAAGAGCACAATTTATAAATTTATTTTGAAAGTGGTCTCTTTTTTATATTAAATCTTTTTCTACTTTAATAATTAATAAACAAAATATTTATTTATTCTTGAAAATGATGAACATTCATTTGGAAAATGCTTGAATTTCTTTAGATATTTTTAATCAATTTTGATTATTTTTAAAAAATTTATTACCTTTATTTGTATTTAATTGAATATTAAGTTAATTATGAAATCATCATCCAATTTAACTTCAAAATCATAAACTTCACATTTTTAATTCTTTAAATGGTTCAATTTTCAAACATATATATTGGTGAGAACAATAATGCATATATATATTGGTTACATAAAATGATTTTCAAGGTTAGAGATATCAAGTCCAATTGTCAAGGCGCAAGCGCCTGATCCTTGGTGTGCAAGCAAAGAATCCTCATTTAACTATACAATAAACCATGGTTATTGAGAATTCTTTGCTTGCACACAAAAGATTGCGCTTGGACCTTCAATATTGGGCTTGATATCTCTAACATTCATATAATGTGTGAGAGTCATAGATTGTGATTGAAAGGTAACATGGATCTAAATATGATATCCTTTTTTCTTGTGTTGAGTTTTGGATGGCTAGATGGGTGTAACCCATACACTGTCGGTAGAGATTATATGCATAAGATACACCAAAGTCCAAATACCATCTCCAACCCAAGACCAGAAGTTTAGTCTAACCGAAACATGTTTATAATGGACACCTAAAATAACATTCACTTTTCTATATGCAACCCAATTTTTAAATAAGGTGTGGTTGGGACAATGCAGAGTCGACATGTAACTGCTACGCCTATCAACAGCAATAAACAAGTTGGCCCTCTCCTTTGGGTTTTAGGAACACCTAGGGCGGGTTGGTGGATAAATTTTATTATACCAAAAAAATAAATAAATAAATAAAACGTAGAAGTGATCAAGATTTACTTAAATGATATATCAGGGTTATTTTTTTGCATAGTCTTTTCTTAAGATGATTTAATAATATATAATATTGTTGCTATTAGAAATCGGATTTAATTTGCTTTCAAATCAAAATTCAACAGGTTGTCTTTATTGCATAGGTCTCATAATAATTGCATTATGACAATTATATACACGATGGAGCATTTGGGTAGCAAATGATAGTAGATAAATAGCAGGAAAAATAGAATTTTCAATCGGTATTTTATTGTTAAGTGACGTATTTGCTTAGGAAGTAAATTAGACATTTTTGCGAAATTTTGGTAGTATCTGCGCAAAACTGGAATATTTGTCCTACGATTTATGAACTTCTCTCCCATGCAGGAAACCTTAACAGGCATCTTCAATATGTCATCTACTGTAATACTGTTAATGGCATACCTGGTCATCAACTCTATGAAAATTAATCAATTTAGTCATCCAACAAATAAGAAATACAACTAGTTCTGCGTTCTTCACATCCAAATTTTTTTTTTTTTTTTTTTTTTGATGAATTAAAGTTCTTTATTTTGTCATTTGCATTTGACTATTACAATGAAACTCGAACGCTCACCATCTTCAATGTGCATTATTTGGATTCACGTGGACACCATAAGATGTCGGGTGTTTAGTAAGCTCTAAGTCTTTTTATATGTTTTATATTCTCTACTCTATATATTTCGTACATTGGGATATGATCCTTTCACATTGATAGAATACATTACCATTTTCAACTTTCAAATTTTGGGGCCCGAACGTAGCTGCCAAGAATAAGATATTGATCTTAAAAAATGTGTTTTAAAGACAAGTGAGTTTGACCCTTTGCAACGAAGAAATGACTTTTACTTCATGAGTCTTATTCTAGCTCAATCCTTCGCAACTAGATTAAAAAACAAATACTAAATTTAAGATTTTAAATGGCAAACTGCTTCTGATAGGAGCAAACAACTTTTATAACAGTATTGTTTTCAACCTTTGGAGCTAGCAATTTCTTGGAAATGAGACTCAACACTTTTGCTTCTTTTTAAGGATGTTTAATATAGGTATATATGACTGTATGAGTACGAAATTTCCAGGCTTAAAACTTTTACATTAAGATAATGTTCCTACATGTTATATCTAGTCTCACTTAGAAACTTCCCCAGGCATTATCTCCCTAACAAAAAAACTACCTCTTTTTCTTCACTCCAAAGTTTTCTTTTTGGTTCTTACCTTTTTCTCTCACATACTTCAACTGAACCAATAAGAGGAAATGTATTCTTCATCTGACGGTGATGGAAAATATGGTCCACAGGGATATCCACGTCCATTGAACATGGCTCCTAGACAACCTTACCCTACTTCATATATCCCCTCCGCAACACCTTGGTCTACTGGCCTTTGCCATTGTTTTGATGACCCAGCAAACTGTTTGATTACTTGTATATGCCCATGCATCACCTTTGGACAGATTGCAGAGATAGTGAATAAGGGATCTGTTTGTAAGTTTTCTTCGAAGCACAATCTATTGGTGCATATTATTTTTTCCTTTTTAATGGAACTCAAAACTAGTCTTATTTGATGTTTAAAGTATATGATTGATGTTTGACTATTTGGTGCAGCATGTGCGGCAAGTGGTTCACTTTATGGGCTACTACTGGGTCTCACTGCCTTACCATGCTTGTACTCGTGTTTTTACCGATCGAGGTTGAGAGGGCAATATGACTTGGCGGAGGACCCCTGTGTGGATTGCTTGGTTCACTTCTGCTGTGAAACTTGTGCACTTTGTCAGGAATATAGAGAGCTTAGGAGCCGTGGTTTTGATATGGGAATAGGTTAGTGAACTTGCTCTTTTATTTCTCTCTTATTCAATGAAGCGAGATACAACAAAGTTTACGGAAGTCGTTGTTTTATTTACATTCCTTGATGCACACTAGTTTACACAATGTCCACATTTTACACAGCCGGATATCATAATTTTTGTAAGTGTCCGTACTTAAAGTGTGTACCATCAGTGTATTAGATAGTGTACAATATGATCAGTGCTCCAAAGTTTACTTGCTTTTGAGCCAAGTGGCACACATCTGGATATAAGTTGGGTATTCTAAAAACCACTTTAATACTTTTGTTTGTATATATCCATGACTCTTTGAATATTTAGTTACTCTTTCGAGTGTGTATAGTCTTCCTATCCCACAAATATGAGAAAATTATTGTCAGAAATCTCTTAGGTATGGTTCCAAGGAGTAATAATTAGATACTCCTATAATATGGTGACATAATACTTTCTCTTCTTTCACATTCATGGTAGATCTTACTAATTAAATTGAAGATGGAGTTCACCATGAATGTGAGAACAGGAAACACCAAATCATACTTTGGGGCATACCTAATAATTTTTCGTATTGAAGATGCTTACTATAAGTTTTAAATTAAAAACTTCATGAATCTCATGAGACCTTAAAAAATAAAAATTACCAGACTAACCTTTAGGGCTAGACTTCTTCACCACTTGCATTAAACATTTTTTTAGAGAATTTTAATCTATGGCGTCCAAAACACCCATCGGTTTTTGGTTTAGATTGGTGTTTTGGTTTAGGCGAGGATTGAACCTTAAATCTCTTATTCAATTATCAAAGACTTTACTAATTAAGCTAATTGAAACCTACAAAAAAAAAAAGCAATTGGGCTGTGATAACTTATTGAGGACAAATATTTAGCGATCAGCTAGCTAGTTTTATTTTTGCTTAAAACTCTTTGAGCTTGGAAAAATTAACAAAATAAATCAGTAATGAACCAAGGAAAAAGTTTGGCTCCAAACTCGTTTGTAGCTATCTTCCTTCAACCCACTATGTAGAGATTAAAAAGACCATCCATATATAGTTTTAGTTACATGACTTTTTAAATGAGTTGTGTGATTTTTTTAAGTAATATATATGAATAGTCTTATAAATCTCTGCGTAATAGATTGAAGAAAATAACCTCAAATTGGTGTAGAGCTAAACTTTGTTTATAAACTAAAGAATAGATTTAACTTAGGCAAAAAAAGGGGAGGGGGGGGGGGGGGGCGCTTGATTGACTCACCAAATCATGGTGAAAGATGTATGCGAGGTGGGGTGGGGACTGGATTCTCACCCTTTGAATCTCCCCTCCATGCCATCTCGTGTACTTTTTTGCCATTTTAATTAAGGAAAAAACTTGGTATATTATATTACGTTCTTCAATTAAATTCAAATACATGGTTGTATTGACCAATGAAATACAAATAGTGTTTACTTTTATTAGGGCAATTAAAATCAATACAACCATGTGATTGAATTCAATTGGAGAACATAATATATTGCACCTAAGTTTTACCGTTTAATTGATCTCTTTAATTTGTTTTCCTTATTTGGATTGCTTATTTTCTTTTTGATTTATTCATTTGTTGATTAATCAAATTGTGATATAGGTTGGCAAGCAAACATGGAAAGACAGAGCCGCGGCGTCACGTTACCTCCAGTTGTTGGTGGCATGACCAGATGAAGTTTCAAATGCTCCAGTCATTCTTAATCCACAATATCATTCCTTGTATTGCTGTGTTTTGCATAGTCTTGTGTGTCTGCATTCTGCATTATGCTTGCTTTGTTGTTGACTACTTGTTAAGTTGTAATTGTTTCAATGAAGGCACAACTTTTATTTTATCTTGCACAATGTGATTAAAAAAAGGTTGATTTGGCACTAGGTTAAAACAAGAGATCATTATTGTGGTTGTTAAATTGTTATGTCAGGCGATCACATGCCCTCACCTTTAATCAATTTTGTATGTGAGATGCACAACTAGTTGATAGTTGATACCACATATTGTTTAAACTTACGTTATCTAATGTAGCCACTCCAATTGCAAGGCTTTTTCCCATTTCCCCCAAATCAAATCTTGTTCATCTTCTTAGTCAGGAAATTGAGCCTCAGAATTTGCTAAAAAAATTTATATTTTTTAGCTCATGATTTAGTCCAAACCTACTGAGTGATTCAAGAGAGAATAAATAACATCAAAGTATTTCTGTCATGTTCTAGAAATTAGAATGCTAGTATTTTATTATGAACAGGAAGGTAGAACTAAAGTGCATATCATATATAATTTTTGCATTTCCTACTTAATCACGTGTTTGTTTAGATACCCTATAGTTTCTAGTAGTTTTTAGGGGCTATTTAAATTTTGGTATTTCTATCACCCATCACTCTGTTTCCATCACTAATCACTTAAAAATGGTGGGTCCTACGGAGTAATAGCTTGTTCAGATGTGTTTTTAGATTTTGTTTTCATCACTCAATTCTTACCAAAGTGAGTAATGAATTATAGAAAATGGAAAAAAATTTGAAGTGTTTTTAGATACTTGAGTTATGAGTTATATGGTAATTTGGTAATTAAATAGAATTTGTGGTTTGTGTTGTCACATCAAACACCAAAAGCTTTTTCACTTCTCTTTCTTTCTTTTTTCACATTTGCTCCTCCTCCATTCTTTCCATCCATTGCAGCTGGATTTTTTTTTTCTTTTTTTTTCTTCCTTTCTTCACATCTATTGCTTTTTTAGCTGAAACACCATCTTCCATTAAATTCACCCATTCTTTTTTCTTCCTGACAAGACTTCATGACAGCCATTGAATTCTCTGCAAAAAATCCTTATGGAAAAGCCGTGGCTTTGCTCAACCTTAAATCTGGCATCCTAAAGGTTTTCTTTCTTTTTGCTTTCTTATCTGTTTTTTTGGAGAGCTTAGAATAATAATGATGATTACAATGCTCGTAGTTTATTATTTGATGAAACAGATCAACGAAGTAGAAATGTTTGACTAAGTGCTCAGGTACTGATCCTACAAAAAGTAGAAATATTTGAAGCTAAAAATAGTGTGCCAAATGTGTGGGGTTTAGGAAATTGGGTATTTTAACTTATGAGTGATGAGTGACGAAAATTGAGTGAGAAATGATAAGTGATAGTTTTTTTAAAACCAAACAGCCCCTTATTGTTGTATATATATATTTTTTTTATCAAAATAAATAGTTTTTTTTTTTAACTTTTATATTAAATGTGTGATAAAAAGCTAAAAACTAACAGATTTTCAAAAAGAGATTAAAAGTTAAATTATTTATAAAAATAAAAATAAAACAAAAGGCAAAAAGCAACCAAAAAAAAAAAAAATCAAACATCTGTTCCAAACTTCCGGTACATATTATTAAGAACCAACACAACCACACAAGTACAAGAACAAGAGGTCCATAAAAAAGAGCTAGAACATATATAATATCACTCATGCCAGTTTCTTGGAGCTTGCCATCATGGCCATGAATTCATTTATATCAATGAAACCATCCCCATTGGTGTCCACTCCTTTCATCATTTTCCGGCAAGCCTTCAGACTACAACCCTCTCCTAGCTTTTTCAGAACCTGAGACAGTTCCTCCGCGCTTATTTTACCATTGCCATCCAAATCAAACACTTGAAAAGCACTTTGCATGTCACTTGCTTTAACCCCACCACCCGCGTTGTACATTTCCATGAACTCTTTGAAATCAACGAAGCCATCTCCGTCAGAATCAATGCTCTGAAATGCCTTGGCCACCTCAGTTTCAGAAATTCCTGAATCCAAAGCCTTCAGGGCTAACTTGTACTCCTCCTGGGAGATTTTCCCATCTTTGTTGGTATCATATTTATTGAAAACCCATCTCAACTCCTCCACGTTTGCCTGGAAATTACCACTTGATGACATGCTCTTGCTAGAGCGTTGTCTTTCCTGGGAGATGCTTGGCCTCTGGGCTGGTTTTAGTGAAGGTTTTCTTGAAACTCCATATTGGAAATTCAGAAAACTCAAGTTCGACATTATTAATATGATTAATGGAGCTGTGTTGCAAGAAAAAGTCACACAGAGAAAAGATAGTTTACTTTAATTTACACTATCAAAGACCATGCATCCTTCATATATATATATATATATATATACAAGCTTTGAATTCGTCCCTTTCATCTTATAATTAAGAAAGAAGATTGTGCTCTAGTTTATTCTCATTCTCATTCTAATTTATGTGGAAGAACGCGTACAAACAATCACTTTCATTTTTTTTCTTTTTCTTTTTCTTTTTGGTTAACCACTTTCATTTTGCCACTTGCCTAAAAATTCCATTCTAAGTTCGTGGACATTATCACCAGAGAGATAAAGAAGTAGGCTAAATTAGTGCGACGTTGACGCAGAGAAAAAGATATGCCCCCTAACAATTTGAAACGCGTCTTGTTGATTCTCCCCTCTTGCCATATGGCGAATAAAGCAAAAGGAGAGTCTATTACGTATGTAGGAGGATCTTCAACCATTCACCGCCTACAATCTAATATTAATTATATATGTGATTTTAAAATTTCAATCATTATCCCAAAAAAGTATTATAACCAAAATTATCAGGTTAATAAAATTTAAAAAAAAATTGACAAAATGTTGCCACAAAATGTTGCCACAAACTTTGTTAAAAAAATATCAATCACATCCAACAATAAACAAATTTACGTGAAAGCTATTTTCTTCTTAAAAAGAAAAACAAACTGTGATAACCCCAAATAAATTCACAACTATAAAATCAATCATGATATCTTTTCAACTTTATGCCCAAAACTTGAGTCAATAACAAATACAAAATAACAATCCTCTAAGAATTAATATAAACTCCTCTATCTGTAATTGCACACACCAAAAATTCTTTCTAGCGGAAGTGGAAACCCCCAATCTCCTTGCATGTCTTCCGGCTAAAGAAAGAATACTTGTTTTTCTTTGTTCCCGTATAAATGCACTACACCCCCTTATTTTTCAGACTTATGGCTCTCACCCTCGGTCGATGGTAGGAGTGGAAATTTTTTTATCTATATCCACATCCATTAAGCCATCTACTATCCACCTAATTTGGGTAAGCTTTGACCTAACCCAATTAAACATTTGGATTAAATGGGTAAAGACCCATTAGGTAAAATAATTAAATGAGTTTTGATGGGTAAACCTATTGGGTATTGTTGGTGAGTCAAAATCTTCTGTCTCAAACTCTCTGTACCATTCTATGCTCCACGAATTAAAATGTGCCACATGTTCACTAATTCCTAAATTCATGCTTCTCATTTCACTTATCAAATAGAACTTTCTTAAAAAAAAAAAACTCACGTTATCCCATCAGGCGATCACCGGTCACCACCATTAACTCCGGCAACACCACTACTAAGAGACAACCACCACCAATCACTAGCACATCCTGGTTTGGCACGCTGGTTAATTTCGTCTTTAGACAAGATGTGCTCTTTGGTGGCATTGATGGCAAGAAGAAGAGGAGCAAATCAGAGGTGGTGGTGATGTTCTGAGAGCAAGGCAGATCCGACAGAGATGGGGATGGGACTAGTGTTGATGACAAGAAAACGAAGAGCCCAAGGTGGTGGCAGTGAGGGGCAACCTGTTGTGCCTTTCTGAGAACAAGGCAAAGTGAGTAGCGATGGGTTCATGGGGGAGTTTCAAACCAGCTTTGATCCACATGAACCTGGAGGCGGAGCCATGGCTGTGACAGCCTCTGATGGCGTTGGCAAACTCACATCGGTGGGATGAGACGATGTTGGGCACTTTTTTTTCTTTTTTTTTTTTTTTTCATTTTCTTGGTAAGTGAAATAAGAAGCGTGAATTTAGGAATTAGTAGACACGTGACGCATTTTAATTCGTGGAGCATGGAGTGGTATAGAGAATTTGAGACAAAAGATTTTGACTCATTGTTGGTAACCCATCTTTATTTATTTATTTATTTTTCATCTTTTCCAATTAAAAGTCTAAAAACTAATGTGGCGTTTGATATGGGAGAATCAACATTACTCCTGGCATCCAGATTCCTAATAATGTGATTCCTTACAATCTAAATGCTTAGAAATGCAGTTATTCCTATATTTGGTTTAATTGAGAATCTTTTAAGATTCCTAAGAATGTGAGATGATAATATTTGATTTATTCCCAGGAATCTTAAATGAATTATTTATTTTTCTCATTCTATCCTTAGGTTTGAATGTGAACTACCAAATCCTTTTAAAAAAAATCTTCCTCTAAATAAATAATGAAAAACAAAATATAAACTATTAATAATTTGTTGAGTAACATACACACAACAGTAAAAGTGAATACCTAGCAATAATAAAGGGTCCCCTTCAAACTTTTTTTTTTTTCCACACGTGAAACCTAAATAATTTGTTAAAAGAATATATCAACAAAGTTGTCCATCCTGTTTATATTATTTTGGTGGGAAATGATAAAAACAAGGGAAAAAATATTGATGATTTGTTTTATATTTTATCTTAATTGCTTAAATGATAAAGGAAAAGGGTTAAAATTGTCAATTTATAAAAAATAAAATTTCCTTTAAGTTTGAGAATCTGGATACCCACCCATTTTAAAGGGAATCCACATTCCTATTGAGAGGGGTTTAAAAGGGGAATCCAGATTCCCTTGTCATCTAATTCCCTGGCGTGATTTGAAATCAAACATGAGAATCCTAAAACATTTCTAAGAATCCTAAAACATTACTCCGTACCAAACGCTACATAAAAGAAATGTTTTGACAGCAATTAACGTTTTTATGGAAAAAAAAAAAAACAATTAATGTTTTGACAGCTTTTTTCATTTCCCATAAAAGTGGTGTCAAAACTTTTCTAAAATGTATTGTTAACCAATGCCCTAAGAGCACTTGTTAGTATGACCCAAAAAGTGATAAGAAAAAATAATTTCTAACGCTAACCTTCTAAACACAGCCGCCAAACACCATGCGCCCTCCCTCTCCTAAGAGAAAAATTAAACCCTAACTAGAAATTTTCTTATTGCTTTTTTTGAGTTTTCTTCTCACTTACATATCCTAAGATTGTCTGGTTCCTCTAACTCTCTCTTTCTCTTCAGCCAAGATCTCAACCTCCCTGTCTCTCTCTCTTTCTTGTGCAATGATCTTGTCGAAAATGGCTTCAGGTTGGTCCTTTCTTCTCTCTCATTTATTTCTAATTTAGATCTCAATCTTGTTGTTCATTTTCTTCATCCTTTGCTCTCGATCTGTGTGTTTGGATTTGTGACTAAGAATTTTCTTTGTTCTTTGCTCACAATTTGTGTGTTTTGATCTTTCTATGGATGTTCGTTCTGGCACCAGGAGATTCTCCAGTGAATTCAACGCTGACTTCTATAGGAGGCAAAATTTTAAGCCAATTATAAAATGCCACATCAAAACTTAGTAGCAAATTCTAAATTAATGTCATTAAATTAATTAAATCAAATGATGACATGTGTCATCCAAATTGATATTACATTGACATATTGAAATTTGTCACGTGTCATTTAGTCCACAAGATAAAGATAAACTTCCTATTCAAAATTTATGGATAATTATTGTAAGGACTCAAAATGTGTTGAACCCAAAAGAAGGATGGGATTCGAGCCCAACAAGCCCGAACAATAAAATTTTTAGAGAGTGGGTGTAAGAACTAATTTTAGTGAGAGGAAAAAGACATCGTTCTTCTACAACAAAAGGAACTTCAAACTGAATAAAAGCAAAACTCTTTCTCTCTTCTCCTCGGCTAGGTTTTTAGTGTATATCTCTCTGGATTCTTTCTCTTCTTTTCTTTTTTCTTTCTCCCCCAAAAGTCCTCTCTAGTGTACTCCGATTTCACGTTATATATTACCTTCTTCATCCTGCTTTCACCGTACACGTGTAGGTTCTATTCTGAGAACTTCTTTCTGTCCCATCCAGAACTTCCTGGATCCTCCGCTTAGTGGCTAGAAGGCTGCTTGGTTACTGTTCAGGTATCACCTCCACATTAATGCGGCCAGAGAGTTAGCTGGGAAACATTTAATGTGGAGGTAGCAGTTTTTAGGGGATATTTGTTACCTTTCCCGGTTCCTTCTTTGCTCAATATTTGTTAGTTAGTTTGTATGCAATTCTGTGAAGTTCTTTGACTATTAAAAGAATTACACCCACCTCGGATGTGGTTTGAGCAATAAATCCTATCTTCGGACATGTGAGTGTCCTCGGACTGGGCCACTAGACCACTAGCCCACTTCCCATGAACTCTCTGTTTATCTTTTTGGGCCACTGGCCCCACAATTATCTTTATAAATAAATAAAATAAAGATAAATTTTTTATTCAAAATTGATTGATAATTATCTTTATTAAAATAAATTAAATAGAGATAATTATTTATCTTTGTTGATCATTATCTTTATCAAAATATAATCTTTATCAAAATAGATAAATAGAGATAATTATCTCTAAGAAGAATTTGAGCCAATCAAAAGTCTACTGCATACTTTCAAGTATATCAATTCGAAGTGGAGCTTATCCTCTAAAATCACTATAAATAGAGGACATCTCCTCTCATTTTCAACACCAAGTTTTCAAGAGACCCAAACTCTGGAGAAATTCTGTCTCAAAAATCTTTGAAGAACTTAAAGAACATTCGAAGGGCTTGAAGAACTTGAAGGACAATAAATCTCTAATAAGCTTAAAGTTAGAGATTTATTGTGAAGACCGATCAATCCATTTTCCAATTAAAGTCAAGAAAATTTCTTGTTCGAGTCAAGTTCAAAGAAGATAGAATCAGAGAATATTCTTTTGTAAAAGAATTGAAATAGTGATTGTACTCATTATTCATCAATACAAATTTATATTTGCAAACCATATTTCTTTTCAATTGTTTGATTTTCTGCAATTGGAAAATTTTGTGTTTACAACTTCATCTCCTCCGTCACCTCCTTCGGCGAATCCCTCATCTCCAACTCTAAATCTGGCACTAAAATCATCTTGTGGCTAAGAGGTTGTTCACTTGTAGAGCCATTTTCAACCCTCAATAACCTCTAATATATTATCATGGTGGCCAGTATCTTGTTTGTTTCACAAGAAAATTGAGGAAAATATATGTTAACATATTGTTTGGTTCAAGAGAAAATGTTGGAAAATATAAGTCAAGTGTGATGTTTCGAACTTTCTCTTAAAATAATTGACTTTTTTTTCCTTTTTCTTTTTTTAGAAAATGTAGTCCTAATTGTCCAATGGGTTAAATGGGTTGGTTGAAGATTAAATGGGTTGGGTTAAATTCTTAAATGGGTTGAGTGGGTAATAAATATTTAATTTATATTATATTATTAATAAATAGATAATTGGGTAATGCTGTATCCAACCTATTTATGACTTAACTCAAAACATATCCTACCGAAAAATTTGACCCACTTTCCACATGCCATTAGGGTATTTGAAATAGATTAATTTTTTCAATTAATTTTTTAAATAAATAAATAAACGGTAGAGAGTACAATTATACTTTAAAAAAAAATTTGAAAATTGTAAATAAACTAAAAGAAAATATAAACTGAAATTTTAAACAAAAACAATAAGACCCTTAGTAATCAACCTCAACTGGATTGTTTGTTAGGTGCTCACTGCTCAGAGACATTTTTTGTACGAAAGATATTGCACTAATATTGGGCTGACCTATTTGTCATCAAAGGAATTGGGTGAGCCATCTGTACCTCATGGGCGGCCCATTTCTTGTCATGATTGGGCTCCTTTAGGAACCATTAGAGCTTGAGTAGCTAGCCCCTTTTAGTGATCAATTGTTGTCTAAGTGTAAAGCCACCTCTCTCTTTGCCCCCGGTCCCTCTCCCTACAGATTTCACGGATTGAGGCTAATACACCAAGCAATTACCACTTGTATGTAGAGTTAATAAGGCAAAATAAATAAATAAGTTTTATTATTATTTTTTAAAATTTACATCATTAATTTTTACATCTCACATGGATGTGGTAATTGCATGGTACAATAACCCTATCTATTACACCAGATCCAAATATGAATTTCATTGAGTTCATTTAAAGTTTACTGTCATTTTCTCAATCTAATCCACACAAAGGGCAAGGATTCCCTATGCTAGGGTGACATTGGAAATGGGAAGTTTAGCTTTCAAAGTGCTTACAAGTTACAACCTTGCAAATCATGAGCTTGTCTCCTATTTGAACCCCATCAGTCTTAATTGGGTTTGGAATAATATTCAAGTTGTGGTAAAAGTTATGTATGTAGAAGAACTAATAAACTTAACACTCGTAGATCTTTGATGGGGAACCAAAACCCTTGAGGTTGATATAAACTTAAGTAATTGTTTATGAGGGACCCAAGAATGGAAGCTAGCTCATATATTCAATGTTTGAAATTCATGATTGAGTGTGGTATTTATAAAAGAGAGTATTACATTCTCTTTCATTTTTCCAAGGTGTGACTCTCAGTCTTTCTCACAAAAGAAGTCTCACAAAAGATGAAATCAAGAACTAGCAACATCTCTCATCTAAGCTTCCAAAACAATTGGGATAGAGAGGAATTATTACAAAATAAAGATAACCTAGCATGGGCTACAAACTTGGTTAAAGCATGTGCTACCATAACAATTATCAAACGGTGACTAAGTTCCCTAGAATCATTACAAAGGGTTAAAATTGCCTAAGACACACATAAACCGAATCTCCATTTAAAGCATCAATACATATTTTAGCAGCCCTTTCCACTATGATTCTCTAAGATTGTTCCAACTTTGCCGATTGTACTGCCCATTAAATTCTTGTTGCTTCTGCCACAATTGGTTCCCTGTTTGAACTTCCTTGGTCCATGCTTTCAAGATATCACCTTGTTATCTCAAGCTACCATACCTATGGTTGCTAAATCCTTTGACAATGCATCTACATGCATTTTCACTGTCTCAGGTGGAGGTCTTGACCACAGCATTGCTTCCTTAACTTCATGCTAAGAGTCGTCACGTATTCATTAAACCTGTGCTCCAATGCCTTGATTGTTGTAACAATATTCATCTTATACCCACTGTGTTCTGCATGGTTTTGTAGGTTCCATACAGCTTCTAAGGTAAGAGCTATTTGTAGTGAGCTCTGTTCTTGTAGTAGCTTTGACGAAAGGCTTGTATTGTTCACATTGGCAAGTGGATCTATAACCAACTTTGCAATGTCTTCATTGTAGGTGATCAAAATCAGGTCTAAATGCAGACCCCAGTTACATCCAAACTGTATTGTTCTAGCAGCATGGCATTTGATGAACTTGTGGATACTAGATTCCGAGTCTTCATGACACAAGGTGCAACTTGTATCAATTTAAACCATTCCCTTTTAAGTTGAATAAATTGTTACTTTTCTTCCTGAAGTTCAATTTTTGTCATTTAAGTCCTGTTTCAGTCAAATTAGTCCCTTATTCATTGTCGTCTATAAAATTGATGTTTAACTGTTAAGTCCAGTAAAATCACATTGCATCACGTGTGAATAGTGTTTGTTTTAAAAAGGACAATAGACAAAATGACCAATTTGATAGGAATTTTATATTTAAAGGCTAAAATGACAAAAAATAAAGTCAAGTAAAATCACATTGCATCAAATGTGTGAATAGTGTTAGTTTTAAAAACTAAAAAGGATAAAGGAAAAAATGAACAATTTGATAGGAATATTAAATTTAAAGGCTAAATTTATGTAGACTTAAAGGATGTTGCTTTGGATGTTAGGTTAAAATTTTTTTACCCAACAAACAAAAGTTATCACTTTTGGTATTCTTATTTTTACTTTTATAGTAGTAGATTGATTTTAGTTTTATTTAGGGTATGTTTGAGATCCGCTTATTTTGTTGAAACTGAAAATTTTTTGTTGAAAGTACTGTAGATAAAAGTAAAAATTAGCTGAAATAATATAATGAGACCCATAAATAATATCAAAAAGTGCAGTAGGACCCATGAATAGTATAAAAAATAAGCTAAATAATAAAATAAGGGCGTAAATGCACTTTTAGTCCCTATATTTTGATTTTTTTTCATTTTAGTCCCTACATTTTAATTTTACCACTTTTAGTCCCTAAATTAATTAACGCGTTCCATTTTAGTCTTTTCCGTTAGCCCACCAACGAAAATTGCTTGGGTGGCAAACTGATGCTGACGTGGCCAATTAAAAAATAATAAAAAATTTTAATTAACATTTAAAAATTGCCATGTCAGCTTCTAAATATATAAAAATAAAAAAATAAAAAAAAACTATTAATTAATTTTAACAAAATTAAAAAACAAAAAACAAAATTAAAAACAATAAAATACAACAATACAGAAGTAAAAATCAAAATTCACATTAATTAAGATCTAAAAGTATCCTGAATAAGAACACCAAGAACACCAACTCAGCCTTAAGATCTCAAAATTGAAAACCAAAAAAGAAGATCACAAAATTAAACATAAGATCCACATCAGAATAAATATGAACAAGGAATTAAAAAAGAACAAGATCAATATTTCAAGCTCAAAACAATCTTTCCCGAACTATTAACAGGGATCTAAACATATAGGACAACACATGAACCCCAGCAAAAACAACAAGATATCAAACCCCAATAGAGCTGAGATTCAGAAATCAAAGCAAAAGAGAGGAGACATGGTGAGAGTTGAGAGAGCTGGAGAGACGAGAGAAAGGCAGACCCACCACGCCACCATCACCAGATAGCGTCTGAACGAGAAAAATTAGATTGCAATGATTATTCTTCTCTTCCGATTGCCACAGTTGCCGTGGAATTACGCAGATCTCAACAAAGATCGAAGAATCCCCCTTATCTTCAAGGCGAAGCAAAGCCGGTTCTTTGAATAGTGAGAAAACCTCACAAACCCTAAATCTTCCACAATCAGTCCGATGAGGAATGCATCAGAATGAAACGAGACCCAATCAGAGGAGCGAGATCTTCAATTGGCTGTACATGTTTTCAAAATCGCGTACTAGAAGAAAGCGTCTGAAATCGAAACCCTTCAGAGAATCACCGGAAAAAAATCGAGGGCTTGCAAGAGAAGATACGTGTATGAGAATTCTTCGATGACCAGATCTGCGAGGTTTGAGAGGGTTTGCGAGGTTTGAGAGAAGGGCTTGTGTTGGTGTACGATTCCGTTGGTGGAGAGTGGAGTAGAGGACCAAATCTGCCTGAGGTTATACGACGCGTCGCTTGGATCTGAGATTTGTGTTTGGTATCTCAGAAAGTATAAGAAAATTTGGGTTTTGAGCTTTGAGTTTGGGGGCCGAAAATCTGGATTTGATTTTTGTGTTTGATGTTTTGGTGGTGTGGGGGTTTGAAATATGGGTTTTGAATCTGGGTTTGAATTTAAATTTTTGAATCTAGGTTTGAATCTGGATTTGAATTTAATTTTTTGGGTTTTAAATTTGCTAGGTTTGTGTTCTTGTTCAAATATTTCATGGGTTCATGTTTAATTTATCAATTTTATCTAGGTTTGTCAAGAATGTTAGCATGAATTCTAATTCTGGGTTTCGGCTTGTGACTGTGTTTTTGTGTGTTCAAAATGAATTAGATGTATTTTATTGTTTTTTATTTTCTTTTTTCTTTTTTAATTTCGTTAAAATTGATTAATAATTTTTTTTTATTTAGAAGCTGACATGGCAATTTTTAAAAGCTAATTAAAATTTTTTATTATTTTTTAATTGACCACGTCAGCATCAGTTTGCCATCTAAGCAATTTCCGTTGGTGGGCTAACGGAAAGGACTAAAATGGAACGCATTAATTGATTTAAGGACTAAAAGTGGTAAAATTAAAATGTAGAGACTAAAATAGAAAAAAGTCAAAATATAGGGACTAAAAGTGCATTTACGCCTAAAATAAGTTAACAAAATTAATCATGCCAAACAGATATTTAGGGTCTGTTTGGAATCTGCTTATTTTGCTGAAATTGGAAACTTTTTACTGAAAGTACTGTAGAGATAAAAGTAAAAGTTATCTGAAATAGTACAGCGAAACCTATGAATAGTACTAAAAAGTAGTAAAATTAAGCTAAATAATAAAATAAACTGACTTTTTAAGCTAGAGCCAGACACACTAGATTCTAAAAAGAATCCCTCCAAACATCTAACTTGGAGTTAACTCAATAGTCTAATCAACTAAAACAATATAATTCAATATATATATATATATATATTTATATCATGGGGAAAACACCATTTTAGATAATAAGTACATACTTCTTCTTCAAAAAAGAGAAAAAGATTGCTCTTGAAAACAAAACACTCTTTTTTATTGGTAAACTACACATGAAAATGATTTTAAACCCATAACCTCACCCTCTACCTATTCTAAAATCTAAAGGGAGAAAAAAAAACTGCCTTTTGAGCCATAGTTCATTGGTACTAAAGAAAGCAATAAGCTATAAAACAATTACTCAAACCGATTTGCAGAGACTAAAGTCTGATTTTCCTTCAATTTTACTAATCATCTCCTTGGGAAATAACTTTTTTCCCTCAAATATTCCACAAGTCAGAGCAGGTTTTCAGTTCAAATTTTCCATTGCTTCTCCATCAAAATTAAATTGTTATATTTGAATTTTCTCCTAAACAAATCAAGCTAAGTTAATTCCATTATTCTTTTTCAACATGATGCATATTCATTGTCATGGTTGCCACTAGAAGCCTATGCGCCACCACCAGCTTCCAAGAGCAAGTGCCACCAACCACAACAACACCAAAGCGTTAATTCTAAAATCTGGGTCGACTACGGATCCTTAAACTAATTGAGGTCAGTCACATCTATTTCTAAATTAGAACAGAGCATCCTGCAGCCAAATTCAGTTTAATTTATTTTCTTTCCTTGCAAAATTCTGGATAGACGAAATAGATCATTTAACTTGAAGGTACAAATAACTCGTATTTTTTTTTTTTAAGCTGAACAATTCAGACAAGAAAAAATAAAATAAAAATTTGAGAGTACAAAGAATCAAGTCCTCTTACAGGTTTCTGGCATTGCAAAGGACCGAACCTCTTCACAAAATCTCAGAGATCTGCAGCAGACCACATTTCAAAATCATCTCATACCCAAAAACAAAAAGAAATATAAGATGACATTACTTCAGTGGGAAAAAAAAAAGGATTTCAAAGTTCAAACACGGGACATAAATAAAGTCCAGCCAATTGAAATGTTGTTTATTTACATTTTTAATTATATTTTAAAAATTAAGGGTAACTCCTCACCACCCGTCAGTTGCAGCTGATTGGGCTTAGATTCACTTTTATCAAAAGCCATGTCACCATTGTATCTTCTAAGACATAAATATGGGAAGACAATGTAAGCAAGGAACTTACATTTATGGGCATTTCAGCTATGACTAGACTACTGCTTTCTTCGATGCTTTTGAGAGTGACCACTTCGCCCCCAACAACCATATTGATTACAATCCCATCTGCAGTTATTGATATGAAGTTATAATGAGCATGCAAAAATCATCCCATCTTTACTAGTAAAATGTTATGGCATAGGTGAAAGAACCTGCTGCCAAACAAGTTGCCATGCGCCTCATATATATTTCCTGCAAGCCAGCACAGACCCTATGAAAAATAAGACAGGGTACAAGGGATACATATCAGATAGAATTAAACAAATAAAATGAATGCACATGAAACAAAGATATTTCAGAATATAGAATCTCAGTCTTTAATGATCCTGAGAATGATGGCTTTGAAACCACCTTTGGCTAGGTACAAAATACAGGGAATTATTACGAGTCTTTTACTCTTTTGTATTGAAAATCAAATAGCCAACAAAATTGAGGTTCTTCTTTCTAAGTTTGACTGTGTTCGTTATAAAAGTATATGAAAAGATATTATGTTGTTGTCAGCTAGTCTTTAGACACTCTTGAAAGATCTCTCAAGGCACTACATAGAAAGAAGGATTTTGGATGCTTATGGTGTCTGGGACAATATATCTGATCTAAGCTAATGAATCAATTTTTATGATACTAATATCCTTTAAAAATCAATCCCAGCCAATTGGAAGATCAAGAGAGAAAAACTACACAGAAGATTTCGGCCTTCTGGAGGCTGTAGTCTTGGGTGCTTAACATGCAATTACACAATAAGAATAAGGTGTAGCAATCTGTTGAGAAAGAGCTCTGTAGGATCATTGCAAGGTCAAACAAGCTCAAAATTTAATTTCACAATAATACAATGTGACTTCTTTCATACAAAGAGAAAGAGTTAGGATTTTATTTGAGTGAGGAAAATCAACAAGAGTTAAATGCACAATTCTACAAATGAAGGCATGGAATTGTCCCACATATCAAATCATGAAGAAAGGATGGACTGCACCTTCTTTGTTGGCAACTCATAATTTATCAGAACACGAGCAGAAATGGCTGATTCCCCACAAGCAAGAAATGGGAGGCAAGCATCAGTCACAACTACCATATGAGATTTTTGTTCATCTTTTCCAACTTCACTGTCCTCTCCTGGTTGGGCACTGATATTCTGGTTCCAGTTCATTGTGGCTTGCCGAAATTTGTCCAAAACTAGAGCACGTTCTGCCTCCGCAAGGTCACTGTACTGGCATATGTAAAACAATATGTATGCTATATTAGAAAACATTCAAAGTTTTAGCAAAATCTAATGAAATGAATACCTCAAAAGAGAATGTTATCCCCCTCCCCAAACAAGGGAATATAATGGAAAGTCAATAGAGATAGTTATGAATGTATTGAATAACAAATTGTCAAATGAGTAAATTCAGTATTTACACTGGGAAATATCCCTGAATGTAATATTTCAATTGTTTGCAAAAATACCTGCCCTACTAAAAAAAAAATGAAACTGCCATGGCCAGCTGAAAGTGACATTCAAATAAACTAAACAACATTTGACACAAGCAGCAATATAAGAGAGCATACTAACATCATAAAATGACTTCATAACATCTATAAAGAGACTAATTCACATTGTCAAGCTAAACCACAAGTTTATACTGATATGACATTCTGTTCATTTAAATTTTTCAAAAAAAAGTAATTTATGAGCTCCAAACCGACAACAAAGACAACAATAACACATGAATTATGGTTACTATTGCAAAGACACCTCTCAATTATTATTACATGTTAATTAGGTTCCAAGTTACACTGAACGGTTTTATCAAAGCGACACCGCTGATCCAGGTTGCATAACTCAACAAGCAGGAAATTTCATATCAAAACTATTTAACAAGGCAAATTAGAATTCTACAATGGCCAATCTACCTGACAGGATTCAACGACTATGGAACAAATTAAAAAATACTTGATCTCAATCTGTACACTAAGAGAACCCCAAAAGTATGTGTGTTTATAAGAGCCCTTCGCACTCGCCTTTAGCCGGTAAAACCTACGTGCAACTGACCCCACCCTCCACCAATGGCCATACTTTATCCCACCCGGCTTCCAAGTTCCAAGAGCAAGGACGTTCCAAAGGAATCTCAACTTAATTTGGTATAACCACAAAGTCCACAAGTAACCATATAGTTTGTAGGTGACAATAATGTGTTAATCAAAGCAAAATTTACTACTAAAAAAAGTAGAATTTTACAAGCCACAAGCACAATTGGACTAGATGCATTGAATGGCATGGGATTCCAGAGAAAAAAAAAATCAATTTATGATTAGTACAATACCAATTGCAAAAAATAATCAGTGCAATTTGAGAAGAAGTGTGAGAGAAAGAAGAAGAAGAAGAAGAATACCAGAGAGGTCAAAAAAATGTAAGGGAGGTTAGAAACGGCGGAGCAAACGGCGTCAAGCTCGTCCCTTGAGCTGCAGCACACCACCATTGGGAGGCACGAACGCCGTCCCGCCACGCCCAACAAATCCACTAACGTCTCCTGCCAATTTTACATACATACTATGATTTATTTATTTTTTAATAAAAAAAAAAAAAAGAAAAGAGAAATTGAGAAATTAAGATTTAAAATAATTAAATAAAGTAAAGAGTACCATCTTGAATTGGAGCCTGTCCACGGCTACATAGAAATGGCGTTGTTGACTGCAAGGAACCCAAAAACAAAAATAATAATAATAATAATAATAATAATAAAACTTTTGAAATTATTAGAATTTAAAAAGAAGAAGAAGAAGAAGAAGAAGAAGAAGAAGAAGAGGGAGAGGAAATTAGAAGGAAAAAAAAAAAAGTACGTGAAATGGGAAGTGGGGTGAGAAGGAGGAGAGGGAGCTTCGCTTGCTTCAATGGCCATTCTTCCACTCCCAATAACACAACTGAGCTGTTACTCTCTCTTCCCTTTGTTCTAGTTTATGGTATATTCGTGTTTCTTTATGGTTTCTACGGCGTCGTTTCGAAGCCAATCTTTCTTGGCTTTGCGTTCTTATTGGGTCTTTTTATAATTTAATTATTAAAGCATATTCTATTACATTCCCTAACAATACTTTTTTTTTTTTTTTTTTTTTTAAGAAAGACCGAAAATATTTGTCTGTTTCTTTTCTTTATCTTGTCAATCTAATCATTGACAAACTCACTTAGTTAGAGTCTTAATTAGAGATGACAAAATGCTTATCTTCATGCAAATTGTACTTTACTTCTAAGAGTGGATGAAGTGATGATGGGACACCCATAATTTAATCTCACCCTGGTCATTATCATTCTTAATAAATGACATATTTTATTCTTAGTAATAATTATATTATACATTTTTTTTTTGTTAGATAATGCTAGCTCAATATTGTTTGATGCTTAATGCAACAACTTTAAGTAATGTTTCTTTATATTTAATATAATTTTTTTTATTGAAAAATCATTATTCTTGCTTTATTATATGCAAAATTACTAATAAAATTTTCATATTTAAAGCAGGCAATAAGAGTGGCAGGCATAGAAATAAGGCTATTAAGCTCAGGCGACAGGAGTAATAGAGCACAGGCTCATAACATGAATAAATGGGTCTTGAGGAAGCAAATGGGCCCAAAGGGCCTAGAAAGAGAGAAATGGCACTCATAGGCAGTATGTGGTATGAAAAAGTGAGAATGGGCCACAGCAGGCCCAAAGCAATGTAAACAAAGAAAGTAGGGGTTGATGGCAAGCCCATAAACTTCAAGGATGAGAATGAGGAGATTGGGCCGGAGAAACCCAATCAAGTTAGCAAAAGCCCATGGGAATGCAAAGTTAGTGAATGGGCCGAAGAAGCCCAAAGGAAGTAAATGGGCCGCAGGCCCAAAGGGAAAAAGAAAGGGACAATGGAGCCCATGAGTAAGAACACCAGTGACTCTGGGGGAAAGAATGAAACGGCAGGCTTGAAAAGAGGCCTAGCAGGAACATATCATCATAGCAGGAAATGCCAAGTAATGAAACAAAACGTAAGCGTAACCGAGAAATGGGCCAAGAGAAATCTGAAACCCAGTATTAAGAGAAGTCCAATCCCAAAGGGAAGCAGTGAATGTACAGAATGGCCCACATGAAAGAACAAAGAAGCATGGCAGACGATGCAAACAAAGCTCCAGATCACAATAAACACATGAGCCGCAGGCAGACTTTGAACGTACATAATAGGAAAGCATGCGCAAGGCCCAGGTGCCACCAGCCTGTACCCAGCCAATATGGGACGTGGTGGGGCCATGGGTCAGTGGTAAGAGGTAAGGGGGGTGTGGTTTGGTAGTGGGGAGAGGGGAAAAGATATATTTTACATTCCCTGTTTAAGCCCTTTTGGGAGGTACGTTCTGTTAGGATGACAGACCGCCTAAAAGAGGCAAGTTTGGAGAGAACGTTGGGTGCATGCCATAGGAAGCCAATATGGGACGTGGTGGGGCCATGGGTCAGTGGTAAGAGGTAAGGGGGGTGTGGTTTGGTGGTAGGGAGAGGGGAAAAGATCTATTTTACGTTCCCTGTCTAAGCCCTTTTGGGAGGTATGTCCTGCTGGGATGACAGACCGCCCAAAAGAGGTAAGTTTGGAGGGAACGTTGGGTGCATGCCATAGGAAGAGAGAGAGAGCATTAACATCCCGGCAGGAGAAAGTGCCACGGCAGACTAAGAAACAACACAAACCTGTCTTTGTCTGGCGCGGGTAAGTAGTACACAGACGGTGGTCGGTAAGCATACCCAGACCAGACAAAGGCCGTTGGAGAGTAAAGTGGTAAAAACCAATCACGGCAGGCCCTATAAAAGGATCCTTGCCATGCCCTGTAAAGGGGACCGAAAAACAGAGGAAGAAGAAATATAAAAGAAAACCAAAAAGAAAAAAGAAAGAAAAGAAGAAAAGATAAGAAAACAAAGAGTAAAGATAATGGGCATGCACCAATAGATCGTTTCTTTTCTCTCCCCCTCAAAATCCCACTCTCTAAGAAACAATTAAGCAAAAAGGAATTTCGTCAGGCATTTATCACTTAGGTCTGATTCCCTCAAAGTCATTAATCCCCGCGGCAGGATATTCTCCTTGGAGATTAGTTTCATTATGAGGAAGCGTTCTTCCTCTTTGATTCTTTGCCATTGCAGACTCGGGTTTGACTTGATGTTTATTTTTTGATTAACTTTCATCATCGTTCAATCAGTTGTTCTTTCTTATAAAAGCCGTTATTATCATTACCATTATTACTACTGTGATCGCTATGGAAATATTCGGTCTTTGTTATTAACAAAAAAGCCACTGTACTCTGTTTTTCTTTATTGTTATTATATCTACCTGTCGTAACCTTGTTGTAATAGTTCTGCTTGCCGTGAGAGCGTTCCTGGCAGACAAGGCTAAGTTTGTGCACAAGCCGGCCCAAAGTGAGTTACAGTTGGGCCGGTCTCAACTCTCCTACTCAGAAACATACTCGGGCCCATCACCGCAGGAGGCAGCCCAGCCCAAATACAAAAAAGGTTCCTACATTAAATTGGTGACTTCACTGGGGAGTTGAGAAACAGACAGGGATGAAAGCCCACACAAACAAATGCCTCCAAAGTCCAGGACAACTCGGAATATGAGTGATGTACCCTCACAAGCAAAGTCCAGGCCTACAACGCCTCACCAACCACAACCTAACTAGGCAGAAAGTGCCAACGGAACGGGGGTTGACCCCCAATCGCCACCGAGAATCCTTACCGACAATGCCAACATTTTCATCGAAGTCTTACAGTCATTACAACACTTGCAGCAGCAAATGATGGAAGAAATCCGTCAGCTGAAAGCTGACAAGACGAAAGAAAAAGGAAGCCAGCATGACCTAGAGCATGCAACAGACAAAGAAGAGACACCGGGAGGAGGTGTTCCACATAATGCAGAACAACGTTTCATCATTATGGCTGAGGTGGCCGCCCTTTTGGAGCAGGAAAGGGCCAGGGCACCTAAGGAGAGGTTCTATGCACAAAGGCCTCCTTACCCACTGAGGGTACTCAGCAAACCATACCCTGAGAGGTATGAACCAAAGGCATTCGCACAGTATGATGGTAGAAAGGAAAATGCTGTTGAGCACGTGAGCAAGTTCATTGATACACTTGGCCCTTATGCCGCAGACGAGGACTTATGTCTTCGAGAATTTTCTAAATCATTGTGTGACAGGGCTTATACCTGGTACATTGGGTTAAAGCCAGGAACGATCCCAACATGGGATGATATGGTGGATGTATTCTCTACCAAGTACTTTCACGGAGAAGAAACGGTGACGCTTGCAACCCTGCAAGCAACCAAACAAAGGAACGGTGAAGACTTGATGGAGTATATCAAGAAATTCAGGGACATAGCACTCGACTGCTATGACTATTGCGAAGAAAGGACGCTGGTGGAAATGTGTATGATGAACATGATCAGGGAGTACAGGGCAGTCCTCGAAAATTTGAAAATCTCTCAATTCGCTCAGCTATTGCAGAAGGCAAGAAAGACGGCCCAGTCTGTGAAACCAAGCTCGGACAAGAGAAACGCCCCACAGGCAATGGCGGTATCCATTGGCGAATGGAGAAGGAAGACTGAGGGGAGGGAATACGACACTCCCCCACTAATACCATGCACCTCAAAAGAATTAGACGTACTGCTGGACAAATGGATAGCAGATGGAATTTTCAAACCTAACCAAGTTGCCAGGGAGCCCACAGAGGAAGAACGGAGGGACCCACGTTTTTGTCGTTTACACAATTATGTCCAATATTCTACCGCAGAGTGTTGGGCGCTCCGCAAACTAGTGCACCGCAGGATAAAGGAAGGGACTTTAGAACTGTCCCAGCAAGAAGTCCAAAGAAACCCACTCCCAAACCACAAAAGGAAGGGTGTAGCAGCAGTGGTAATTTGCGCTGACCTAGGAGAGGATGAAGAAGAAAACATGGCTTTGCCTGCGGCGGCCATTACCACTCTATAACAGAGTTCCAAGCTCAAAATTTTGTTTGATCAGCTGGGACTCTCAGCAAAGGAAAGAAAGGTAGCTACAAAAGCCTTGGTGAGCATTGCCTCTGGTGCAGGAGTAGAATGTCTATTAGCAGAAATATCAGATGATAGGGCTCTTTTACAAGAATCAACTGAAATCACTTTTAGTGAGGAAGATATAGAAGTGGGGCACCCGGACCACAGGAGACCCTTATACTTGGCGGCATCCATAAATCAAATCCCCATAAAGAGAGTTTTGGTAGATACAGGTGCTTCTGTGAATCTCATTCCATTGAGCATTCTGCAGGTAGCAGGAATTTCAGAAAGGAAGATTCAGGGATGCCCAATGGAAGTAACAGGGTTCGGTGGAAGGGGTGAGTACACAGCAGGCCACATTCAGCTGTGGTTGAAAGTAGGCCTCATAACCTCTTTAGCACGGTTCCATATCGTAAAGGCAGAAGTATCTTACCACGTGCTTCTGGGGAGGCTATGGTTGCACAAACACCGACTGGTCCCATCCACCTATCACCAATGTGTGAAAGGAAGACTGAACGGTAGGATGATACGCATAGCCGTGAATCCCTCACCATTCGAATAGGCAGAAGCTCACTTAGTAGAAACTATGTTCTACGATCAATAGGTTCCCTCTGGGGAGAGTTCAGTATCAAGGCCGCTAGGTACTTTCGTGCCTAAATGGAAAGATGTCTAGAATGACCCAGAACCCGATCTAAGGGAGTTATTGGCAAGAAAGAGAAAAAGGAAAGAGACTCCCGCTGTAGGATTTAAGGATGCGCCCCAATGCATTAGAGTCTGAGGCTCTGATGGCAGAATCATTTACAAATTATAAAGGTGCGTGGGGCCCGCAATTGAAACCCAGACGGGCCCCACCCAGGAAGAGCAGCACGAGGGTTTGACATGCTGCAGAGTCCAAGAAAGTTCAGAGGGAGGAAGTAACGAGGAGGAATACGAAAGAGTTGTAGCCGAAAAGGAAATACAGGTCATGGTAGAAGAGGAAATGGAAGAAGTTGACTTAGGATCTGTTTCACAAAGGCCGAGACCCATCTCAATTAGTGCAAGCTTGACAAAAGATGAGAAAAAGGAGTTGGTACTGTTGCTAAAAGAATTCAGAGACGTGTTCGCATGGGACTACAGTGAAATGCCAGGGCTAGACCTTGGGTTAGTGGTACATACGTTAAATGTGGACTCGCAGGCCAGGCTAGTAGCTCAGCCTGCCAGGATATTTCAAACAGAAATAGAAGGGCAGATAGTCAAAAAAGTACAAAAATTGCTAGCCGCAGGATTCGTTAAGCCTATTCAACATCCTCACTGGCTATCCAACATAGTACCAGTAAAAAAAAAGAATGGCCAGATCAGGTGTTGCGTAGATTTCAGGGATCTCAATAAAGCATGCCCGAAAGATGAATTCCCATTGCCCAATATGGACCTATTGATAGATTGTGTGGCAGGAAGCGCCATGTTCTCATTCATGGATGGTTTTAGTGGATATAACCAGATCATGATGGCATCAAAAGATGCGGAAAAAACTGCTTTCAGAACACCCATGGGAAACTTCCATTACATCGTGATGCCCTTCGGGTTGAAAAATGCAGGTGCAACTTATCAACGGGCAATGACGGCTATATTTCACGATATGATGCATCAGGAGTTCGAAGACTATGTGGATGACATAGTAGTTAAGTCAAAGAAGAGAGAAAAACATTTCCATGTGCTGAAAAAAGTATTCGAAAGGTGCAAAGCCTTTAAGTTGAGAATGAATCCCCTCAAATATGCGTTTGGTGTATCCTCAAGGAAATTCCTGGGCTTCCTAGTTCACAGCAGGGGAATAGATGTAGACCCAGCAAAAGCCACGGTCATTGCAACTATGAGACCTCCAACCACGGTAAAAGAACTAAAAAGTTTCTTGGGGAAAGTCTCATATATCCGAAAATTCATCCCTGGGTTAGCATCAATCACTTCGGCCTTTACCAAGCTATTGAGGAAAGGGCAAAGTTTAGTATGGGGAGAAGCGCAGCAGGCGACCTTCAAAAGGCTGCAGCAGATCATGATGAACCTCTCTATAGTGCAAGCCCCAATCCACAAGAAGCCATTATTACTTTATATGGCTATCAATTCATATGCCATTGGTGCCTTAATTGCTCAAGAAGATGGAGGTGGCGTCGAGCAACCAGTATATTACATCAGCCGCGCCCTGAAAGACGCAAAAACTCGTTATCCGAGAGCGGAAAGGGCATGTTTGGCTATTGTGTATGCCTCACAGAGATTACGCCATTACTTCTTGGCCTATGAAGTATGGTTGATGACTAAGTCCCATGCCATCAAAACTTTACTACAGCAGTCAATCCTCTCCGGCAGGATATCACAATGGTTATTACAACTATCGCAGTATGACTTGAGAATGGGGGCGCCTAGAGTAGTGAAAAGTCAGGTTATAGCAGATTTGTTGGCACAGTTTCCAGGGGCGGAAGAATTTCCACTAGACGACGAAGTTCCAGGGGAAGTAGCCATGGCAGAGGAACTCAGAGAATAGTGGGTAATGAAATTTGACGGATCTTCTACCGCCCAGTCTGGAGGGGTTGGGGTAGTTTTGTATTATGAAGAAGACAAAGCAGTAGCACTATCATTCAAGTTGGAGTTCCCCTATTCAAACAATACGGTAGAATATGAAGCTTACTTAACTGGGCTGGCCACAGCTCTTGAGATGGGAGTTAAGCATTTAAAGGTATTAAGTGATTCCAACTTGGTAGTCTGCCAGACCAAAGAGAGTTTTTCCCTAAAAGAACCTAGTCTTGCCTCGTACAGAGCAATGGCCCAGAAGATGGAAGAAAAGTTCTTAACTTTCGAAATAGAACATGCCTCGAGGAACGAGAATCGGTTTGCCGATGCATTGGCCGCACTAGGTTCGCAAATAATGTTTGAAAGGGAAAGCACCAGAGTAGAGGTCAGCAAAAGAGAAGAATCTATAATTGAATTGTTAAAAGAAAGGTTCCAGGAGGAACACTACGAAGGAGATTGGCGGATACCCATAAAGGAAGTTTTGACGGAAGAAGAAGAAGCCATGGAACTAAAAGTACTCAAAGACTACGCCCTAATGAAGGGAGAACTGTACCGCAGGATGCCAGGCGGAGTCTTGTCCAGATGTGTGGGGCAAAAGGAGACCTAGAGAAAGTTGAAAGAAGTGCATGAAAAGACTTGCAGATCCTGCGGAGAAGTCAGCCTTTACTGCAAACTTCAAAGGGCGGGCTTTTATTGGCCAGCCATGAGCAAAGATGCAGACCAAGTCCAAACCCAGTGTGGGAACCGCCAACTTGCGGCAGACAGAGAAGAAAGTTACCTGCATTCGTCAGCGAGGACTGGAGAAGCCCATTTATGCAGTACCTGACAGAAGACATCCTGCCGCAAAAGCACAGCAAAAAATATAAGCTTAGGAGGTTAGCAACGCGTTATTTTTTGCATAATACGACCCTTTTCAAAAAAGAGTATGATGGAGACCCCTTGAGGTGTTTGGGCCCTGAGGAGGAGAAAGAAATGATAAAAGAAATACACTCAGGAGAGTGTGGGGAACACCAGGGAAAGAAAAGGCTTTACAGGTGCCTACTGCATATGGGTTATTACTGGCCTACCATAAAAAAGGATACGGCAGAGTTCGTGAAAAGGTGCCACAGTTGCCAAGTACAAGCCAATTTGATTACACTCATCCACAGAATTTGCATGGCATGGTCACACCATGGCCGTTCCATACTTGAGGCTTGACTTAGTTGGACCGGTGAATCTGCCATCGCGAGGGTACATATGGATACTAGTAGCTACGGAATACTTTACTAAGTGGGCAGAGGCAGTACCACTTCGTAAAGCCACAGGAAGAGCAGTGACAAACTTTATCAAGGAAAACATAATTGTAAGGTTCGAAGTTCCCCACAGGATCATCAGTGACAACGGCACGCCTTTTGTCAATAGTGAGGTGAGGAAAATGCTAGAGTTCTATCAAGTCAAGCATCACCAGTCATCACCATATTCCCCTTAAGGAAATTGGCAAGCAGAGGCAACGAACAAAACTCTCATAAAAATCATCAGTAAAATCAGCCAAGAATACACGGGAGGATGGGTAACGCATCTGCCAGACGCTCTTTGGGCTTACAGGAGTTCACCTAAGTCAGCCACAGGTTTTTCACCTCTTTCCTTGGTCTACGGAACTGAAGTAGTGAGCCCAACAGAGAAAATGACCCCATCCCTAAGAGTCATGCAGATGCAAGAAAAGGAGAATAATGAAGAAGTCTTTGCGGCAGAAAGGTGTGAAGACTTGGAAGGGCTCGATGAAAGAAGAGAAAAAGTTTAAGAACACAGCCACAGATACAGGCAAAAAATGATTGAGACCTACGGCAGGATGACTAAAGAAAGAGTATTTGCGGAAGGACAACTGGTCCTAAAAGTGGCAGATTACGTTAGGAGAGGCCTGGCAGGACCACCGAAGTTTGCACCGAAGTGGGAAGGACCATTTGTGATAAGAGAGGCACATCTAAGTGGATATTACCGTTTAACTCAGATGGACGGAAGGGACTTAATGGATCCCATCAATGGAAAATGGTTGAAACACTACTACGCCTAAGGAGAAAAGTAATGTGATTATCCCTTCCTTTTTGTTTTGTCAAAAACTGTCATGTTTTTCTTTTGCTCTGTTCTTTATCTTTCAAATGACTATGTCACAAATCAAATTTTGTAACTTGCTTTCTTGCAATGAAAAGCACGAAGTATTTGTTATTATATATCATAGCAAAAGAAAAAACAGTAGCAAAGTGTAGCATCATAAAATTAAATTACAAAACCCAAACTATGGCAAACAAGCCCAAATAGGTGCTATAAGAAGCATAATGTACTGAACAGAGTAATAAGGCAAAAGAAAACAACAAAACAGGGGAGAAACTGAATCATCATCAATAAAAGTCCAGAAATGAGCGATTGATCCCTAAAACGACCAAGTCCTCCAACACCGGAAAGAAGACGCTCGCAGCGGCTCTCCAAATCTGCCACTTCCTTTCTCAAAACCGCAAGATGTGAGTCAATAGCATCAACAGTAGGTTGGACTCTCCTCATGAAAACTGCTTGAGCAATCTCTCAAAGGTGATCCAAGACGAACTCCACAGCAAAGCCAACACTAATAAGCTCCTGTACTGCAGCCCTCCACTGCAGGATCCTCTCAGTGGAGACGGTATCAACGAAGTTGTGCTCAATGTCATTTAGCACGCTCCCTAACATCCTCAAGAAATGCTCACTGACGGATCGGCCAAGTCGGAATCCCTGCATGAAGTCCCCACGACTGTCATAAATCATCACCAAATGAAGAGCGCAGTCCGCAGGGACTCTGAAGCCATGAAAATCTATGTAAGGGGATCCAGAGCCCCAGAAAGAAGCAGGATCAAGGTCGTTGACTTCGGACTGGTCAAAACGCACAAAGAAGGCCGCAGCCTTACTCGCAGGATCTAGAAGGGTGGCAAAGCTACTGCCCACCTCAAATTGAGAAGGCACTGTAGGAGGTGGACCTGTCGAAGAACGCAAAGGTTGAAATGAGAAACCTTGGTGAGAATAAAAGGAAGAAAAGCCCACGAAGAAGAAGTAAAGAAATGAGAAAAAAAAAACTTACCAGAGCTAGCAGTAATAGGGGCTGTAGGGAAAACAGAGGCAGGAACGGAAGGAACTGTAGAAACAGACGCTGTAAATACGGCGGAAACTGGTATAAAGGATGTGGCAGGAATAGGTGTTGTGGGGCATGGTAGGAGAAGCTGCCGCAGACACCCCCACGTCTGCTGAAATGCCTAACTCCCCAAAAGCCTCTGCAAACAAAGAAATAGACATGCAAATAAAAAGGGAGAAGAGTGAACTTAATGGAGAAAGAAGAAAAAAGGAAGGAAGAAAGCACATACCCATTGTCTCGGGTGGAACACTCTCTTCTTCCTCAGATTCAGAAATCCTCCTCCCCAGGCCAGGCTCATCCTCAGGATCCTCAAAGATCTCTTCAGACTCCTCTGAGGACAATTCAGCACGAGACCCACGTGTGGCAGAAACAGGAATAGAAGAGGAAGTAACCACCAAAGAGGAAACGCCTTGCACTGCCTGAGAAAGAGCAGCAAAAGGGTCACCAGTGGAAATGACGAGAGGTGCAGTAGGAGTAACCTCGATCTCGGTAACAGCAAGAGGGGTGGTTCCCCTTTGAACAGAAGGTGTCATGGTAGGAAAAGGGGTGGCCTCACTAACCTCCCCAATATGAGTACCCTCATCCATGGGTATCGATCCAATAAGGGAGGTAGTGGTTGCAGAAGGAGCAAATGTTGCAAATTCGGCCTCATCAAAAGTGCCCTCCGTAGGAGTGCCCATGGGGGCAGAAAGCTCTTCGGCCGTGGGGCGGTATATGGAAAGAGGCTCAGGCTCATCCTAAAAGACAAAACAAAGAAGAGGTATAAGGATCGAATTAACTCTTTGGGCGAATGAAGTAACCAAAAAAAAAAAAATGTAGCAAACTGGACACATGCAGGAGCAAGAAGAAATATACCTCTGATTTGGGTTCCTCAAGCATAATAGGACGGGCTGCTGACGTATCCTCCATGTGTTTAAATTGCAAAAGCAAAGGGGATAAGAAAAGGAGTCAAGGAAAAGAGTCAGCGAGCATGTCAGGATTCAGAAAAAATCAAAGAAAAAAGGGAAGAAGTATATATATATATATATATATGTACTTGGAAGACAAAGCAAGAAAATTTTTTTAGAAACTTACTCTTCGTTGAACGGCAGATGCGGGATGGGAAGTTGTCTTCCTTTTACTGCCTCGTGTTCTGCTGGCAGGAGTAGCACTTATAGGAGGCTGAGGAGTGGCAGACTTAGACTTGCTGGCAGATTTAAGCTTGGCAGGAACTTTCTTGGCTGGCACAGGAATGTTTACTACTTTAACTTTCTTTTCCCAACCTGAGGGGTAATCACCTGTGTGCCAATACCATCCCCTCTTCTCCTCGTCCCACTCAAAGATGGCGGATCGGTTCTGTTTCCTAGCATAGGCCAACACGGACTTAGAAGGAAGGAGTAACCGAGGATTGGGAGAGATAACCATGCTAAGTCCCTGAGGAAGTATAAGAGAGAAACCGCGACTACCAGCCAACTCTGCATCAAACGAGTTCATAACAAGCTGCCAATAGAGGTGCATAGCAGGGGTGCAAAGGCCTTCCCTCGAAGAACCAGCAAGTGTGACCGCACTAAAGCGCTGTCTCCAAAAGTCAAAAGCAGTGTGCCGCAGAAAAGGTCTAGCTGAAGTAGGAGACTCTGCGAGGAAGGAGAGGTCATTAGGAATATCCTGATCCAGGCCAAACTGTCTCCTCACTCGGTTGGCGGGGTAATGGACGAACCTGACACCTTCATCTACTAAATAGGGCAGCCATCCAGGATTAGTGGCAGCCAAATAAGTGATACCCGTCTCATCAAAGCCAACCAGCGGAGTAGTAGTACCAACAGTATCAACAAACAAACCCATTACAGAATCAGCACAAGTGTAACCAGGACGCAAATGTCTATAAGCTCTCCAGGAAAAACCAACACCTTCGTCAAAGGACTCAACAACAGAATAATCGATAGGCTTCAAACCGAACCAACGAAAAGCCAGAGGAAAATCAAGCTCAAATCTGCCACAAAAATCAGTAATGGCCCGCGGACAGGATTGGTACTTCTCTTTAGCAAATCTGACAGGCCTACACTTCGCCAAGTATTGCGCACAGCACTCAAACAACAACTGCTGCAGAATGGTGCTGTCTACAGAAGAAGCAACTATGTGGCAGGAGCCAACCTGACTCTCGTCACTCCGCAGGATATCCAGTTGAACATATAAATGTCCCAAAAACATGGGGGCTAGCGGCAGACTCACCCCAGCAAATATTTTAATGGCCAAACGAAAATACAAAGGTTTTATGGCATAATGGGGATGGGACCCAAAGACAAACTTAGAAAGCCAAAAAGCAATAAAGACAGCACGACGAGCAACAACAGAAAACTTGGAAGAAGAACTAACCCAATAAGACAACTTAGCATTTCCAACCATCCTCTTCTTCAACTTCGCTTCTATGTCTTATTCTTCTGGGGAAAGCTCAATAGCGGCAGGATCAACATCTCCAAGAATAGGCAAAAGAAACTGATTAGCCACGTCCTCGAGAGTAACAGTGAGTTCGCCGCAAGAAAAGAAGAATGTGTGAATGGTGGAACACCATCGGCGAACTAAATGGCGAAGATTGTAGAGGTCTCGAAAGTTGGATAGGCTTCGAGAAAGAACGACGGCCTTTAGAACGCCGGCCCTCTGAAGCAAACCCATGAAGTTTGTATCCGATAACTCACTGTCAACCCACTCTTTCCAACCCAAGGCAGTGCCAGACCCAAACTCGAAATGAATGGGTACGGGAAGGGCGACACCTTGATGAATGACCAAATCGGAGATGGAGGAAGACATCGGAGCCCAAGAAATATCAGGGTTTTGCCGGCAAAGAGCGAGCCACACACGGCCCAGCGGCGGTGGCGCATAATCTCTAGGAGCCTTAGGAAAGTGGGGACTAAGATTGTACCAAGGATCAATCAGAGGGGTGCACTCGTTGTCTAGGTCACGCCGCGCTTCCTCCTCCTCAGAATGGTCTGAATCGGAGCGCACGTCCTTTTTTTCTACTTTTTGTTGCACTAGAGCATCCACGGTGACACTTTTCCCTTTACGGCGGGAAGAAGCTTGAGTTTTCACCGATGCCATGGCGTGAGGATTTGAACAGAGCAAGAGAGGGATGGGTGTTCGAAAAGAAGATAATGATGAGGAAAGGAAAATGTTTTAAAATAAAAGGAGTTTGTGTCTGCGTTGGGAAGTGACTCTTTTCTTAAATACCTGAGTTATTAAGGCCGGCGTGAAGGGAAGCGACTGGTCAGCCATTGAGAAAAGAATTAAATTAATGAGGCGGTAGTTATGTTTTAAAGCAACTGCCATTTTGGGAAATTCGAAGAGTTACCATTGTTCACGGCAAGAAAAGAAATATATATGCAGGAAGGAGTTCGTGGTTTCAAAAAGCCCGCGAAGAAAAAGAAAAAGTGAAAAAGACAAAAAAGTCATTCATTCACATATGAACCGCAAGAACGCTCCATATGTTCAGGAGGTTAAATGTTGAGGGTCATTTTTGTAAAGCAAGCCCAACCCAGCAAAGCAGGCAATAAAAATGGCAGGCATAGAAATAAGACTATTAAGCTCAGGCGGCAGGAGTAATAGAGCACAGGCCCATAACATGAATAAATGGGTCTTGAGGAAGCAAATGGGCCCAAAGGACCCGGAAAGAGAGAAATGGCACCCGTGGGCAGTATGTGGTATGGAAAAGTGAGAATGGGCCACAGTAGACCCAAAGTAATGTAAACAAAGAAAGTAGGGGTTGATGGCAAGCCCATAAACCCCAAGGATGAGAATGAGGAGATTGGGCCGGGGAAGCCCAATCAAGTTAGCAAAAGCTTATGGGAATGCAAAGTTAGTGAATAGGCCGAGGACGCCCAAAGGAAGTAAATGGACTGCAGACCCAAGGGGAAAAAGAAAGGGACAATGGAGCCCATGAGTAAGAACACCAGTGACTCTGTTGAGTCACTAAGGGAAGGAATGAAACGGCAGGTTTGAAAAGAGGCCTAGCAGGAACATATCATCATGGCAGGAAATGCCAAGTAATGAAACAAGACGTAAGCGTAACCGAGAAATGGGCCAAAAGAAATGTGAAACCCAGTATTAAGAGAAGCCCAATCCCAAAGGGAAGCAGTGAATGTACAGAACGGCCCACATGAAAGAACAAAGAAGCATGGCAGACGATGCAAACAAAGCTCCAGATCATAGCAAACACATGAGCCGCACGCAGACTTTGAACGTACATAACAGGAAAGCATGTGCAAGGCCTAGATGCCACTAGCTTGTACCCAACTAATATGGGACGTGGTGGGGCCATGGGTCAGTGGTAAGAGGTAAAGGGGGGTGTGGTTTAGTGGTGGGGAGAGGGGAAAAGATCTATTTTACGTTCCCTGTCCAAGCCCTTTTGGGAGGTACATCTTACTGGGATGACAGACCGTCCAAAAGAGGCAAGTTTGGAGGGAATGTTGGGTGCATGCCATGGGGAGAGAGAGAGAGTATTAACACCGCAGCAGGAGAAAGTGCCACGGCAGACTAAGAAACAATACAAACCTGTCTTTGTCTGGCGAGGGTAAGTAGTACACAGACGGTGGTCGGCAAGCATGCCCAGACCAGACAAAGGCCGTTGGAGGGTAAAGTGGTAAAAACCAATCACGACAGGCCCTATAAAAGGATCCTTGCCATGCTCTGTAAAGGGGACCGAAAAACAGAGGAAGAAGAAATATAAAAGAAAACCAAAAAGAAAAAGAAAGAAAAGAAGAAAAGATAAGAAAACAAAGAGTAAGGATAATGGGCATGCACCATGTTGAGGTTCAAAAAAAAAAAAAATTAAACAGCCCACAAATAGGTCCAAAGAGATAGAAAAAATATTGGGCCCATTTCACACAAAAAAAGGGAGAAAATAAAGAAAGGGTGGGCTCTCACAATAAAGAAAAGAAAGAAAGAAAAAGCCCAGAGGGCTGGGATCCAGAGAAAAGGCCCAACCAGCAAACCAGACCAAACCAAGAAGGAAAAACTGGGCCGGAATCCCATAAAGCCTCCCAGAGGTAGAGGATCCTTGGGCGCGCGAAGGAAGATCATAACAGAAAAATTAAAGAAAGACAAGAGACAAAGGGCACGCGGACCTTGTGACCCAGACATGCAGTGGAGGTACAAAGCAAAAGACGCAGGAACCTGATATCAACCGTTTGGAGATAAAGACAAAGAAGAGTACAACTGGGAAAGGCTGGGGCGCTGAGAAGAAAAGCCAAAAAAAAGGACCTCAGGCCAGCCAACCGGAAATCTAGAAATGGAAAGGAGTTGAGGGATTTTCATTTGGTCGGAACAAAAAAGCAAGGAACTATGAAGAAAAGGGAAACGACATGATCCTGAAGCAACCAAGCACGATACAGGCTTCAAAGGGCAAAACGGGGAAATCGTTAGTTCACCAGGGAGGCCGAAGTTGTGCTATAAAAGGAAGAAGGGATCCATGCTACACGATATTCAGGCATTCACTCATTTTCAAAACGATCAAACCATCTTAAGCATTTACCATTGTTTTCCTAAAAGTCTTAGAGAGTTGCAGAAAATACTCTGTAATTTGAGGGGAAAACAGAGGAACCATCCCCGGTATCCCAGGACAGCCACTACTGAACATGCTTGGATTCAACAAGTTCAAATTTTGCAAGTCTTTGAAGCTTGAATAGCTATCAAAGTCTGTAACTTATGAGCTCAGTTGAACCTTGCACTATGTCTTAGTGAGCATTGTAATTATAACTTAATGAAATCAATGAAATATACCTCACATAATTAGAGGATCCCTAGCTTGTTCTTATGCTATATTTCCATTTGTCATTTGCACTTTTCCCTTTACTGCATAAATGTCATTCAATGCAAATATTCTTGCTTTCTTTTTTGTTAGCTATTTGTATTATAGGAAGTATGTTTTGTGCACCAATTGATTCTTAAAACAGCCCTTTAGCTGCGGAGAATCAATCCCAGTCCACCAAGAACATCTCAAACGGCCCAGAATTCTTGGGCCATAGTGCTGAAGAAAAAAAGGCACTCTCACACACCAATAGATAGTTTCTCTTCTCTCCCCCTCAAAATCCCACTCTCTAAGAAACAATTAAGCAAAAAGGAATTTCGTCAGGCATTTATCACCTAGGTCCGATTCCCTCAAAGTCATTAATCTCCGCTGCAGGATATTCTCCTGGGAGATTAGTTTCATTGAGAGGAAGCGTTCTTCCTCTTTGATTCTTTGCTATTGCAGACTCGGGTTTGACTTGATGTTTATTTTTTGATTAACTTCCATCATCGTTCAATCAGTTGTTCTTTCTTATAAAAGTCGTTATTATCATTACCATTATTACTACTGTGATCGCTATGGAAATATTCGATCTTTGTTATTAACAAAAAAGTCACTGTACTCTATTTTTCTTTATTGTTATTATATCTGCCTGTCGTAACCTTGTTGTGATAGTTCTGCTTGCCATGAGAGCGTTCCTGGCAAACAAGGCTAAGTTTGTGCACAAGCCGGCCCAAAGTGAGTTACAGTTGGGCCAGTCTCAACTCTCCTACTCAGAAACATACTAGGGCCCATCACCGCAGGAGGCAGCCCAACCCAAACACAAAAAAGGCCCCTACAATCTTCTAAATCTTCTTGTAATATAATCAATTCCAAGCAAGATTTTATTAGTTTTAATTTTGAAAAACTTATTTTCACACAATCAAATGTAACAAGCATTGTCAGTAAAATTTTGTAACCAATATATGTATTTGGGGAAAACAAATTATAGTCTATTTATATAATCAAGAATTGTTATATCAAATGTTTGATCACCATTGTGATAATTTTCATTACCATAATTATCTTCTAACTCCTATTGGTGATTTTTTTTTCATATGTGAAAATTTTTATAATCTAAATTCATTAAATTTTTTTATATTTATAGTAACAAATTTATCAAAAATTAAGCCTTATATTTGCATTTAAATTTTATGTAAAATAATTTATGGTTTTACTTTTTTTTAGAAAGTTCTAGTTTAAATTAAGTTAGGTTTCTATTTGCCTAAGGGGTGAAAGAAAAAGAAAAAGTGTACAATTTTTTATTTTATAGAGTTAGAATTATCTAAGAGAGATATTGTTTGTATTTTTAGACCCCTTAAACAACAATTTGATTAACCTAGTTAATTAGCCAAGTGATTAACTTAGTCAAATTATGCAAATCTAGGTTATCACAATCAAACAATCATATCAGGTATAGTAGCGGAAATATAAATAACACAATGATATGATGACCCAAGAAACCATATCGGTAAAAACCTGGGGAGGATTTAACCTAGCTATCCTCAAGGTAAACTTGAATCCATTATATGAAAGAATCGAAATTTGTACAATAGAATTTAGACCACTAACATTCTATTACTACCCACCGATAAAACTTACTGACACGACCACGTGCAAGCTCAGAATCCACGGACTCCTTTTTTCTTAGATTCTCTAGCAAGTACAAGACCCGCTTGTGTATCTTTATGCTCTTATGGCAGCAACTGAATGATCATCAAGTTCTTGAAGAAATCTCCTTCTTGATAATCCTAAGCTTGTGTGAAGAAAAACTCCTCACAGATCTCACAAGAGATTCGTACAAACAGCAATATGAACAACCTCTAAAACGGGGCTAGGGTTTGCCTTATATACCTATGGCAAAACATAAAACCCTAAACGTTTTAAATGAGCTATGGCTGAGTTGGAATTCTGCAGAAAAACGCATTTTGCCCGAGATTAGATCGATCAAGCCTAAGCTTCGATCGATCGAGCCAAGCCAAAATACATAGTGACTTTTGCATCAACTCGATTCCAACTTTACATAAAAGACACAACTTTGGGTAAGTCTATACAAAACTAAACAACCTGTTTTGATCATGGTTTGCCAACAATACAAATTAGAGTTCTAAATACATTAATTCTAAGTCTTTAGAACCTAATAAACTCCCCCTTTGGCAATTCGTGACAAAACACAACCTAAAAGCTCAAAGTTTACAAATAAAAGCCCTTTACAAAAAAAAAAAAAATGCTCATTACAACAAATTCAATCCTAATTACTATCAATCAGTCGCAAATGTAGATAGCAGCAAAATTGAATCAACCTGTATATTTCCTGAAATACTAAACAAAACGCGTAAACGCATGTGTGGAAAAATACAAGTAAAAAAAATAAAATCTTGATTTCATAAGACACAAAATAAAAATATATATCAATGAATAACATCATAAATATAAATCAATAAGCAGTGAAACAAGAAACATATATAACAAAATAAATGTATCTCCCCCTAACATGAATAGCCCAACAACATGCATCAAGAGCCAAAAATAAATAAATACAAACTGCAGCTCCTAGATACAATCTAATCACTACAGGCTCTCCAAGACAATCAAAACTCCCCCTATCAACAAAAACTCTATAAGCTACTCAAAATGCTACCCCCCCCCCCCCCTTTTTTATGATAGAATGCCAAAGGGCAATCAAAATCCATCATCAAAAGGAGGTGGCGAAGGTGATCGTCTAAAATGTGCCAACTCTGCACGCAAAGCACGAATCTCATCAAGCAAGTCCACCAAAATTTGTCTATAAGCCGCCTGAACAGTCAAGACATGATCTAACCTACGTTGAATGTCAGAATCATCCGAAGTAGTCGGTGGAGCAACATTAGCATCAGCAACAGCAGCACCAAACGCCTCAGCTTGTGCATCACCTGTAGAAGTAAGAGGAGGGGGTACAGCACCAGAAGGCTCAACTCGAGGAGCTTTCATCTAAGCAGCCCTCTACCTAAGGAAGATGGCACCAATGGGAGCGATGACATGTATGGGCTCAGAAGAGGGGAAACCAACTAAACCTAAAAACAGCAAAATCCTATAAATGAAAATAGGATGAACAAGGGCGTGACCAACAGTGGAACTCCTATGAACTTCATTCAAAGAACGAAGAAACAGATGAGGGAAGGAAATAGAAGCACAAAAAACAAGGGCATATAAAAACACACATCTCTTAATAGGGATGGTGTGAAGGTGAGAAATAGACCACAAGAAATGACACGCTATCTTAAGGAAGAGATAAGTAGTCTTAGGAAGCTCAGTGGACGTGATTCGAGGATTAGAACCCCACTGGATAGAAGACCTAGTAATGTATAACATAACGTCATCAAGGGGTGGAGACTTCTCATAAGGATAGATGGGCTGCCTAATGATCGGAACCCCAAAAGCCTTAACCACTACCCTAGGGATAATGGTGAACTCAACACCTCGTATCCAACTCCTAACTAAGGTGTTGGAATCATAGATGTGGCAAGAGATGTCAGAATAGAATTCTCTAATCAGGGCAGACGAGGGTGGATGATCTATCTCCAACAAGGACAGTCAACCCCTACTCTCAAAATTTGCCCTAATAGCAGGATCCAACTCATCTAACATAACCTTTTGCTCAGCCCAAATCTTCTCTTAATGTTTAGCTTCTCATAGGCCTTTCCGTTTTTGTCACTTCGAAACAACTCGCTCCTAGAGGGAGACTCAGAAGAAATGGAGGGTGTCCTATGAGCTCTAGTCTTCCTAGGCATAATGCTAAAAAAAGGACAAAGACACAAAGCAAAACCAAAAAGAACAAAAAAAAAAAAAAACAATGGCAGACTGCAAGTTAGTACAAAAAAATAGAACAAAAATCTATATGATGCATGAACAGTTAAATGTTATGATGCATGCTCTAATGCAGTGAAACTAAGTTCAATTTAAGTTCAAATTCACAAAATTGGCTTGAGCATAGAGTTTCTAACAAAAACACCAAAATTTGAAAAACCACTTGTTTGTTTTTATAAAAAAATTGACCAATTGATCATCACACAAGATAGAATATAGTTTAGAATGATCAAATACATCAATCCAACAAGCCAATTTCATCAATTAAACCCAATTTGAACAAAATCCCCAATTCGGGTTAATTACAAGCCCTAGAATATCCAATTTCTCACAAATCAAAAAATTGATCAAATTAAACTATGAAGAACATGTTTAAAGCATCATAGGAACAAAACCCAATGATCAATTTCAGAAAATAAGGCTTAATTCATCAAAAACCCCAATTTTGAATAGGTCCGAAAATCCCAAATAAAATGCATGAATTTTTGCATAAAATTGTGAAATAAAATGCAAAAAGAAGGGTAAAATGGACTTACCGGCTTAGAGAGAGAAAAACCTTGCAAAAAAATTGGGAGGAAAACGACAAAATTTTGATGTGGAGCCTAGTCCAAATCGGAGAGAGAGAGGAAAGTTTGAAAACTTTTTGAAAAGGTATGAAGAACAAGTCAAACTCAGTGTTTTTAAAAACCTGATTCACGATTTTCGATTAATTGAAATATTAGGTTCGATCGATTGAAACAGACAGACGCTCACTTCAATTTTTAATCGCAATTTCGATTGATCAAAAAACATGTTCGATTGATCGAAATTCTAGAAAAATCAAAATTTTGAAAAACACAGAAATTTTGCACAAAAACTCCTCAAAGCATTGCATTTTCAAAATAAAATGCATGAGTATGAGATGAAATACTTTTTAAAAACACAAGTTTTAAACCCAGATTTCCCAAAATTAAGATTTTCAAACATTCTCTTAAATTCTTAAGCAATAAATATGTTTTGCATAAAACTCAAGGTATTTTCAAACTTGGTACATACAAAATAACATGTACAGTGTTTAACAAATAGTAACTTGTGTAGTGTGTGCAACTAGCAAAAACTTGAGATACATGTGAGGTGATATGTGAATAGAAATCAAACACAAAGTCTACAAAATTCATCACATAGAATTTGAAAGAGACTATCACTAAAAGAGTTACATCATATAACTCCCACATCTCCTAGATCATAAGCTTGCAATCATGTAAGTTTATTGATTTTGCCTCATAATATACACACCAATTTTAATTGATCAAAAATTTATTAAAGATAGCCGGGATAATGTACACATCAATTTCATTTATTTGATTTAGCTTTAAGCCCAATAACGTACACACCAATTTTAAGCAATTAAACCGAGACTACATCTTATGTTCTTTTTGTGTATGTGCTACACTTTCTTGAACACAAAATCTTACGATATGCACTAAGGTGTTCATTATTGGCTAGTGAACACTGGTGAAATGGTTATTTATGCCTTTTTCAAAAGGTTCAAGTCCGACAATCAAAGACATGTGACTTCAAGATCAAGACAAAGTGATCAAAAACCATAAACATCTTTCCCACACAACATACACTACAAAGCTTCAACTAGTAAAGTGTAATAACTAAGCTCATCCAAGCTAAACAATGTACATAAACATGTTATGTAAAGATAAGGTGGCCAACCTTGATTATAAATCTAAGATATATAATACAAAACACATAAAAATCTTTTTGGTTTAAAAAAATTTATAACAAAAATTAAAAAGCACATATTATGTTAAATGAACAATACAAATCTATGCATGATTATGCTTAACTAAGCTATAGAGAGTATACAAATAAGAAATATTAATTTCTTAATTAACCCATGAGTACATGTACAAACTAGTACATACTCACACAAAATCAGAAATAGCTTGGTACTTATATAACACACACTATTCAAGTTTCTCCACAATGTCAAGCATGTTCTAAATCAAGAGAGAGATATTATAACTCATGTAATTCTCAAGAAAAATAAAACTAAACACAAAATAAAATATTTTTGTCTTTTTGAAATTTTTCAATGTTTTTGGATTTTTTTTTTTAATAAAAAGCAATCTAAAAAACAAAATAATCAAAAACAAAAACAAAACATGTCCACAAATAATTGGAAAAATTAAATCAGGAACAAATCAGCAACACTCACCTTAGAGAATCTTTTCTCACCCATATAGCACGAGACTTCGGCTTTGTAGGTGAAAATCCATGAGAAGTAGAGTGTATTTGAGGGATTACATCAATCTTCTGAGAAAGACTAAAATCCTGCAATTTCCTTTCACAAACCAACAAGTTTAAATTCTTCAAAAGCATAGAAAATAATTTATATGGACTTATGGCAGGAGAAATATCATCACATATCCTAGATTGAAATATAGAATACTTAAAATTCAATTTATGACAATTATGATGAATGTGACCAGAGACACCACAAAAGTGACACACAGGAATATGTTTAAGAACATCAGTATTCCTAACAGTAAATCTAGTCTCAGATTTTAGTTTTTGCCTCAACAAAGAACAATTTAGTCTAATATGACCAACAACACCACAAAGGTGACAAGTAGGCACAAAAACAGATTTATTATGCTCTCTAACAGTAGGTTTAAACTTAAGTTTAGAAATTTCAATGTCTACATTAGAACTTTTACCTTTGTCTAACCTATCAAAATAAGTTTTATCTTTATTATTCCTCTTAAAATGAGGGATATAAACTTTCTCAGTTTTAGGCTTAAGAGAAATAGAAACACTTCTGTTACCAACAGCAAGCTTGGTACTAGTCAAATTTTCAATTTTAGTTTTAGATTCAGCTAACTCTTGTTCCAAACTTTTCATCTTTTCATCTTGAGAGGAAATTTGATTTCTCAAAAATTCATTCTTTTTATTAGATTCATTTAATCTAACAATCAATTCTTCTTTTTCAAGATTAGCCAATTTTAACTCTTCCTTTAATTTCTTAGCAATTTTCATAGATTTTAATAATTTCTTACGAAGAGTTTCACAGACATCAATAAAATCAACAGAAACATGAGCAAAAACATGATCAGAAAGACACTTCAAATTATCCATGACAACAGAGGTCAAGGATCAGCTCTTAGATTAAAAGATCTAAAACAAAAGAGCTACCTGCTCTGATACCACTTGTTTGTATTTTTAGACCCCTTAAACAACAATTGGATTAATCTAGTTAATTAGTCAAGTGATTAACTTAGTCAAATTATGCAAATCTAGGTTGTCACAATCAAACAATCATATCAGGTATAACAGTGAAAATATAAATAACACAATGATATGATGACCCAGGAAACTACAATGGTAAAAACTTGGAGAGGATTTAACCTAGCTATTCTCAAGGTAAACTTGAATCCACTATATGAAAGAACCGAAGTTTGTATAATAGAACTTAGACTACTAACATTTTACTGTTACCCACCAGTAAGACTTACTGACACGACCACGTACAATCTCCAAATCCACAGACTCCTTCTTTCTTGGATACTCCAGCAAGTATAAGTACACCCGCTTGTGTATCTTTAAGCCCTTATGGCTGCAACTGAATGATCATCAAGTTCTTGAAGAAATCTCTTCCTTGATAATCCTAAACTTATGTGAAGGAAAACTCCTCACAGATCTCACAAGAGATTCACACAAATAGCAATATGAGCAACCTCAAAAACGTAGTTAGGGTTTACCTTATATACTTATGGCAAAACACAAAATCCTAAACGTTTTAAATGAGCTAGGGCTGAATTGAAATTCTGCAGAAAAACGCATTCTGCCCGAGATTCGATCGATCGAGCCAAGCCAAAATGCATAGTGACTTCTGCATCAGCTCGATTTCAATTTTACATAAAATACACAATTTTAAGCAAGTCTAAACAAGAATAAACAACCTGTTTTGATCATGATTTGCTAACAATACAAATTAGAGTTCTAAATACATTAATTCTAAGTCTTTAGAACCTAACATATATAAAACTAAAGCTTTGACTTTTTTTTTTTTTTTTAATCCTGACACATGAGCATCTTTTATGTAGATATGATAGTTTTTTTTTTTTTTGGTAAGAAGGGAAACTTGCATTAAAACTAAAAAGAATCAGTACATAGCCTGCTTGAATATAGACCCTGGCTATCAGCCTCAAAAGTTTTCATGATGTCCACAGGCGAATAGGAATACAAGGTGAAATTTGAAACTAGTGAGCAGCCTAATCTAGTAAGTTGATTAGCGCACATGTTGGCCTCGCGGAAGACATGCTTGATCCGATAATGTAGATATGATAGTATTTTAACTTATAACGTTCACTTCATAAATATTTTTTTATTATTATTAGGCCAACACAACAATTAATTTTAAGTGGAAGTGGGGTTCAAACCCTAAATTCGTTATTCAATAATAAGAGACTTTTATTAGATGAACTAACTGAAATTCACTACATCACCTATTAGAAATTTAGAATATCACCAAATCATATATATATATATATATATATATTTTTTTTTTAATAATAAAATGAATAATTTTACACACAAATAGAATCATAATAAATACATATTAATAACCACCATAATCATCAAATTATATATTTAGAAAAAAAATAAATTATAGAGAATATCGTATTTTACTTAAATTTTCTTGTGAATTATAAGTGTAAGGACCAGATTCGAGTCGCAAGCCCAAATTATGGATGGACTTACCCCCAAAAAGCCCAATACAATGAATTTATAGAGAGTATGTTGGAAAACTGGGCTTTAATGAGTTAGACAACAAGTAAAGTGGATTAAGATGACAAGAAAAAGAAGATAGACTAATTTAATCTAAAGAAAACTGTTCTTGGCACAGTCCGAGGTGATTAGTTCTTATATATTCCTTTCAAATTTGATTACAAATTTAGTTTTTGATTGCTATAGTGTGTTTTCTCTTAATTTCTCGAACCCTTCTCCATTGAGGGTCTCTTACCTTATATAGTTCTCTTTAGATGATCTTGATCCTTTATTTGTTGATCATCTAGGCCATTACTTGAGTGCTTGTCCCATCGGACACCCTCTTTAGCCCTTTGTGAGTTGGGGCAGCCAAGACAGCACTGTTCAGAGGTATTCTCTACATAAATGCAACTAGAAAGCTAGCTGCAGAGTATTCAATGCGGTGGCAATAGCTTTCTCTTATTTTCTTCCTCGAATAACCTCTCACAGCCTCCACAGTTATAGTTTACTCATGAAGTTCAAAGTATTATATCTTCCCTGTTATTGATTTATTCTCGAACCAAGGAGTCTCCTCGGACAAGGCCCAAGGCTCAATATACATTTGGGTCTGCGTCCCCACAATAAGAATTACTAACTAGTTTTATACTAATTGGGGTAATAGGGAGCTTTAAGCTTAGGAATTAGCAGATCTTGAGAAGGAAATAAGGTTCGCACCTACTATACTTCGTGCACTATAGAAGACACACAGTACCATTTGACCATCTCTCACAGGCTAACAATAATTATTTTATGCATTATATACATGTAGTATATAGTATACCTCTTATAATGTATGGATCTTACCTAACTAGAACTTACATTTTTTTTTTGTGCTGAGAACTAGAACTTACATATTGTGAAAGACATGTTGAGCATATCCAATGAAAGGATACTTTCCAGAAAGTTGCAACTAAGAAGTTGAAATAATCTTTAGATATAAGGTATTATTTACATCAATGAGAAATAATGATATAATAATTAATAATGGTTTTGTTTCGTTGCCAACCCAGGCATTTAAATTATGTGCAAGAGATAAACATGCTTATTAGGTTGAAATTATTTCTCCAAAAAAAAAAAAAAAAGTGTTAAAAATAAGATTACAATTCAGTTTTTGTACCTGTATATATATATATATATATTTGTTTTTTAAATTCATTTTGGTATTGCATTGTTTTTCCAATTTTTGCATTATTTATATAATTAGATTACGTGGTTAACAATTTGATAGCGTGACACATTTGACATGATGTTACATAAACAACTTTAAAAGTAGCATTTTTTTTTAACAAAAAAAAAGAAAAAAACAGCATATGTTCGGTTGCATTTTTTGTTAATAATTTTATTATGGTCTTTTGGTTAAGATTAGGCAAATTAATTTAGCATGGTTGTTGGTTTTTCCCATAAAGGGAGAACAAAAAGAAGAGTTATGTATTTTTGTGGCACATATTGCCTACTTTTGCAATGGGAGTGTTTGAATTTTTCTTGGGGGGAGAATGTTTGGATTTGCTTAACCCAAGTACCATGGAATCTTCTCCCATTTAAAAGCTAAAATTTCCTTTAATTTCCATTAAAATGTGAGATATATGGCATTTATTTGATTCTGTATCTTACACATGGATTAAAATATGAGAGTTCATTTTCCAATGGGGGTGTTCAAAAGGGGAATTGTTAGGTCTTCATAGTATTTCGCTCATTTGACCTATTATTTTACTTTTTAATTATTATTTTTCAATCTCTTTATTCTTCTCCAACCCTTCCCATCACCTTTTACTTTACAAGTAATAATAAATTGTAATAATAGGAATATAAACTCTCAAAAAATAAAGACACTTTAGAAAATACATTATAGCTATACTTTTTATTTTTTAAATCTGGATTATAAAAAATAAAAAAAAAACTTTGGAAATGCGACAAAGATTTTTTTCTTTTTTTTGGGTACATTAGGTGAGTTTTGGATTTTTTATTATTATTATTTTTAGAAAACTTTTAGTTTTGGATTTATTCATTTTAAGTATATATGTAGTTTTATAAACTTATAGTAAGTAAACAAATAAAATATCAGCATAAAACGACTCTATAAAAGCATACAAAATCAAGTGAGTAGCTTTTTTCTATAACTCCAAACCAAAGTCTTCTGCAGGATTGGTGGGTAAAAATAGTCCAGGGGTATAGGTGAAATGATATTTTTGCTTTAAGTGACATAAAACCGGAGAGAAGTAAAAAGAGCATAGAATTAATTTTGGGAGGGGAATAAATAAAAATACATAGAAATAGAGAGTAAACAAACACAAGAAAACAATTACCTTACTTTCCTCTCGTGTTTCAGCTCATTTCTCGTTCTCTCTCTCCGGTTACAGTAGGGCTTCTTCTTCTTCTTCTTCTATCTGACGCTCTTTTCTCTCTCTCTCTCTCTCTCTCTCTCATCTTCGATTCTTCGCGGCGCACGATAACCACCGCCGTCCTTAACTTACGCCCCCCCGGAGGTAAGCTCCTTATCCTACGCCCACTTCCTATTTAATTTCGTTTCTCTCTAAATCTAAATCATCGAAACCCTTTATATATATATATATATATTATATTTATTTCATCACTGTTTTTATTTACTTGTAATTAATCAAACTTTGAACTCGATCGTAGCTCTAAATTTTGGTTTTTTTTTTTTGTTTGATCAGGGTTAGAGGGAGACTCTAGGGTTTGTTTTGATTGGATCACTGATATATATATTTTTTATACCGTAAGATCTGTGAGAGGGAATAGTAATCAGCGAGTCCATTATTTGTCGGTGGAGGTGAAAACTAGGGTTAGGGTTTTTGATGCTTTTGGCGGCGATCAGAATCCGCCAAACGGGTTACGTTTCGGGTCGGACCGTGCGATGGCCAATCCCGGAGTCGGGACCAAGTTTGTGTCTGTGAATCTGAACAAATCGTATGGGCAAAACCCTCACAATCGTCATCACCACAACCACCACTCGTCTAATGGGAGCTTGTATGGATCGAATCGGACGAGACCCGGTGGACATGTCGGCGGCGGCGGCGGTGGTGGAGGAGGAGGAATGGTGGTCCTTTCTAGGCCTCGAAGCTCGCAGAAGGTTGGGCCGAAGCTTTCTGTTCCACCCCCCTTGAACTTGCCCTCCTTGCGAAAAGAACACGAGAGGTTTGATCCGTTGGGATCAGGGGGAGGGCCTGCCAATGGGGTTTCGGGAAGTGGGCCGAGGCCAAGTTCGTCTGGGGTGGGGTGGACGAAGCCTGGCATGATTGCTTTGCAAGAGAAAGAAGTGTCAAGTGATCACGGGAATGGAACTGATGGAATTGACCAGGGTTTGCTTAATGTTGATGGGGCAAGTAAGGGGAGCAGTGTTTATTTGCCGCCTTCAGCTAGGTCAGGTGTGGTGGGACCCTCAGCTTCTGCTTCAGCTCGAGCTCAACCACCAGTGGTGGAGAAAGCTGTGGTTTTGAGGGGTGAGGATTTTCCTTCTTTGCAGGCTTCTTTGCCTTCCACGGTAGGGCCTGTGCAGAAGCAAAAAGATGGATTGAATCAGAAACAGAAGCAAGTAGTTGGCGAGGAGTCTCCCATTGAAGAGAGTGATGGTTCGCGTTTGAGCTCTCTCGTTGATATGCGGCCTCAAATGCAGTCGTCCCGCTATGCTGTTGGCAATGGTTTGATTGGTAATGGTAGTGAAAGTCACAGTTTCAGTGGTTCTCGGACATTTGAGCAGGCCCGGAAGAAGGAAGAGTATTTTCCAGGTCCACTGCCACTTGTTCGGTTGAATCCTAGATCAGATTGGGCTGATGATGAGCGTGACACGAGTTTTGGTTTAACAGAACGGGGCAGAGATCATGGGTTTTCTAAGAGCGAAGCTTATTGGGAAAGAGATTTTGATATGCCCAGGGTTAGTGTTTTACCACACAAGCCGGTTCATAATCATTTTGACAGGTGGGGTCAGCGGGACAATGAAGCTGGAAAGATTTCTTCCAGTGAAGTCCCTAAAGTGGACTCTTATGGCAGAGATTCTAGAATGCCTAGTGGAGAAGGGCGAGAAGGAAACTCATGGAGAAATGGCCCTCTTCCAAAAGATGGAGTTGGTGTTTCAGAAGTTGAAAGTGATAGAAATGGTATCCGTGCAAGGTCATCTAGCCTGCATAGAGAAACAGTAAAGGAGAATAAGTACAGTCCATCGCCATTTCGTGAAAATACTAATGATGATATTGGAAGGAGAGATATCGGTTATGGACAGGGAGGCAGACAACCATGGAACAACACAGCAGATCTATATAGCAGCCGGGGGGCTGAAAGGAATACACGAGATCGGTACAGCAATGAACAACACAACAGATACAGGGGTGATGCTTTGCTGAATAACTCAGCATCAAAATCCTCATATTCTTTGGGTGGAAAAGGGCTTCCTGTTAATGATCCGCTACTCAATTTTGGTAGGGAGAAACGTTCATTCTCAAAGAGTGAAAAACCATATTTAGAAGACTTTGGAGCTACTGGTTATGATGGAGGGGATCCCTTCTCTGGGGGCCTTGTTGGGGTGGTTAAGAGGAAGAAAGATGTGCCTAAACAGACTGATTTTCATGATCCTGTTAGGGAATCTTTTGAGGCTGAACTTGAGAGAGTTCAGAAGATGCAAGAAGAGGAGAGGCAGCGCATCATTGAAGAGCAAGAAAGAACTTTGGAGCTAGCTCGAAGAGAAGAGGAGGAGAGAGTGCGGTTGGCTAGGGAACAGGAAGAAAGGCAGAGAAGATTGGAAGAGGAAGCCAGAGAGGCAGCATGGAGAGCAGAACAAGAACAGGTGGAAGCTTTCCAAAGAGCTGAAGAACTGAGGATAGCTAGGGAAGAGGAGAAACGAAGGATTCAAATGGAGGAAGAGAGAAGAAAACAGGCTGCTAAGCAAAAGCTCTTAGAATTGGAGGAAAGGATGGCGAAGAGACAGTCTGAAGTATCAAAGGTGGGTAGCAATTCTCCAACTGCTGCAGATGAGAAAATGTCTGGCATGGTAAAAGAGAAAGATGCCTCCAGGGTGGCAGACTTGGGTGATTGGGAAGATGGTGAAAGAATGGTGGAGAGGATCACCACTTCAGCATCTTCTGATTCATCCACTCTTAATAGGCCCTTTGAGGTTGGTTCTAGGCCTCACTTTTCTGGTGATTCTTCCACCTTTATGGACAGAGGAAAACCTGTTAATTCATGGAGAAGAGATGTGTATGAGAATGGGAGCAGCCCAAACTTCCTTATCCAAGACCAGGAGAATGGTCACCATAGTCCCAGGAGAGATGCATCTGTTGGTCGGAGATCATTTTCTAGAAAAGAGTTCTATGGGGGAGCTGGGCTTATGTCTTCTAGGACTAATCATAGAGGTGGTGTTCCAGAGCCTCATGTGGATGATTTCTCTCATCTGAGAGGGCAGAGGTGGAGCCTTTCTGGGGATGGGGATCATTATGGAAGAAACACAGAGATTGACTCTGAATATCATGAGAATCTTGTTGAAAAATTTGGTGATGCTGGATGGGGCCAAGGTCGTCTTCGTGGTAACCCTTATCCTCAATATTCTGAACGGTTGTATCCAAATGCTGAGGCAGATGGGCCTTATTCCTTTGGGAGGTCAAGGTATTCCATGAGGCAGCCTCGTGTTCTTCCCCCTCCATCACTAGCTCCTGTGCACAAGACCGCCTACAGGGTTGAGAATGAACGTCCTGGTCCTTCTACTTTTCTGGAAGATGAGATGCAGTACAATCGTGCAGCACGAAGTGAACCTAACATGCAGATTGGGTATAGTGATGGTTGTCAAGAGAATCTTGGACAGCCTGAATTAATTAATGTTCAGCAACAGAATACTGAGAACCAGGAGCAAAAGCTTGATGATAACGCTACACTGAGGTGTGATTCACAGTCTTCACTCTCTGTTTCAAGCCCTCCTAATTCTCCGACTCATCTGTCTCATGATGATTTGGATGAATCTGGAGATTCTGCAGTGGTATCAGCTGCTGGAGAAGGCAAAGATGTTTCTCTGTCAGAACAGGAGAGTGAGCCTGTTGCCTTAACCACCAAATCTGAGAATGAGAATATGATGATTGCCTCAAGTGCTGGTTCTACAGGTGATGATGAAGAATGGACCATAGAGAATGATGAACATTTGCAGGAGCAAGAAGAATATGATGAGGATGAAGACGGATACCAGGAGGAAGATGAAGTACATGAAGGAGATGATGAGAACATTGACCTGGACCCGAAGTTTGAAGATATGCATCTTGAGGAGAAAGGGTCATCCCACATGATGGAAAATTTGGTTTTAGGCTTCAATGAGGGTGTTGAAGTTGGGATGCCAAATGATGAGTTTGAAAAAACTTCTAGGAATGAAGAAAGTGTTTTTGTAATACCACAGAGATCCACGGGCTCTGTTGAAGAATCTGGATCTTTTGATGGAAGTTGCTGTGATAGACTAGCCCTTCAACCTGTGGATGTTAATCCCCCAGTGAGCATTGATGATTCTTCTAGAATGTTCCGGGAAACTGAGAAGGCAATGCAGGATTTGGTTATTCAGCCAAATAATGCACCTCATTCGTCAGCAGCATCTGAGATTATAGATGATGTGGAGGCTTCTGGTAGCTCTGGTATGTCTGCTCACCAGCCTGTCCCTTCTTCAATCAAGTTGGCCTCACATTCTTCGTCTGGTCAGCCTGTCATGTCTACTGTACCTGCTGTACCGGGTCAAGCTGAGGTGCCTGTCAAACTTCAATTTGGGCTGTTTTCTGGTCCTTCCCTGATACCATCTCCTGTTCCAGCCATACAGATTGGCTCAATTCAGATGCCTCTTCATCTGCATCCTCAGGTTGGCACATCCCTCACCCACATGCACCCATCTCAGCCTCCTATCTTCCAGTTTGGTCAGCTTAGGTATACATCTCCTATATCTCAGGGAGTACTGCCATTGGCTCCTCAATCCATGTCATTTGTTCCACCCAATGTTCCAGCCAGTTTTCCTGTAAATCAAAACCCAGGAGGTTCTCTGCCAATTCAACCTGTTCAAGACACTTCTGTTTATAATCTTATGAATAATGATGCTACATCTCTTTCGATGGATAACCAACCAGGTCTTGTTTCAAGGCACTTAGATCTATCCCAAGGGAGTTTATCAAAAGCGGGAAATTCATTGCCTGCAAGAGAAAATTATGGAAACACTGGTAAGATGCAGCAGGGTCAAGCAGAGACTTCTCATTTTGGTGATAATCACAATGCTAGGTCTGAATCAAGTTATCAGGTGGAAGATCAAGGGCATCATAATTCAGTTGTGAAGAATTATAATTCCTTATCCAACAGGAGAGAATTAGAAAGGCAGCCTCAACATTGGACAGCGTCATCTCAGCTAAAAGAAAAAGATTTAAGTGGGTCAAAGCCTCAAGGACCAATTTCTGGTGGCAGAGGGAAAAGATATGTCTTCACTGTGAAAAATTCTGGCTCAAATCCTCCTCCTGATGCTTCTCGCACAGACTCTGGTGGATTCCAGAGGAGGCCCCGACGAAATATTCCCCGCACTGAGTTTCGAGTTCGGGAAAGTGCTGATAAGCGGCAATCAACTGCTTTGGTTTCATCTAACCACATTGGGATGGATGAGAAGTCGAATACCAATGGAAAGGGTACAGAAATCTCAACTAGAAGTGTATCTAGGAAGGCTGTTGGGCCAAATAAGCAATTGAAACAGACATTAGTATCAGAAAGCTTGAGCTCAGGTCCATCTAGTTCACGGGATATGGATTCTGGAAGCAGAGCTGATAAGGGATCTGGAAAGGAAGCCTTGACAAAAAGTCAGAACATCCTACACTCAGGAGAGGGAAACCTTAAAAGGAATATTTGTTCTGAAGAGGATGTTGATGCTTCTTTGCAAAGTGGCATTGTGCGTGTTTTTGAGCAACCTGGCATAGAAGCTCCTAGTGATGAAGATGACTTCATTGAGGTGAGGTCAAAGAGGCAAATGCTGAATGACCGGCGTGAACAAAGAGAGAAAGAAATCAAAGCGAAGTCTCGGGGCTTGAAGGTTTAATTGCACTTTCATTTTCTATCTGTTCTCTTTTTTGCATTGCATGACTGTCTTGTTTACTTTTATGTGTTCTCTATGCCAGATGCTGCGTAAACCTCGTTCTACTTCACAGAGCACAATTGTCCCAGCCAAATCAAGTAAAATTTCTGCATCAATGAGTGGAGAAGCATCAAAGAGCCTTCGGCCTGACTTTGTTTCCTCTGAGGGACGTGGCTTGGCAAACATTGAGGTATCAGCTGGATATAACACTGCCATAGTCTCACAACCATTGGCTCCAATTGGGACTCCTGCTGTGAAAACTGATTCCCAAGCTGAAATGAGATCCCAGTCTATCAGGTATCTGGTTTTTTGAAAGAAATTTATGCTGCCAAGAGAATCTGAACAGAAACATGGAAATCTCTTGTTTCTTTCTTTAACAGGCCCCTACAAACAAGCTCCATTCCTGTAGTAAATGGTGGTGGAAAAAGCATTGGACCAGGACTGATATTTGAGAACAAAAATAAGGTCCCTGATAATGTTCAAACAGCATCTTTGGGGTCTTGGGGTAATTCACGGATTAATCAACAGGTATGCATCTTTACTACTGACCATTGTACTGTTCTAGCATTCAAATCCTAGCATCTCTAATGTTCCTAGTCACCTCTACTCTTTGCATGTATGTTAATATCTTTCTTTATCTGAATTCAATCAATCTTGAGTAGAAAATTCCTCAAAGAAAAAAAAATCACTAGATTAGAAAATAATTGGAGTTCTTCTATGTGAATGTTCTGGAATACTCTTTGTTCATACTATTAAAATTCCTGACGTCCTTACTCTGAACTGAACCGTGCTCTTTGCTGTTACCATTTGATGTTTCTTAGTGAGGGCTCAGCTTGCTCAAGGTTATCTATTGGGAGTAAGACTTCGTGAAATTATCTTGTGTTTGGAAAAAATTGTGTTACATTAGTATGGACTTTTTTTGCTCAAAGAAAATATTTTGGACCTGGGTTTACTGACTATTTAATGGAATGTAAGGTTTTGCATATATTCTGTATATATTTTGTGCTGCATGAGTTTTTTCTTGTGATACATGGTTGCCAGAACGTGAGACTGATCATTTTACACTATTTGGGGCACCTAATGTAAAGTTTTGCATATATTTTGTAGATGTTGTGTGTTGCTTGAGTTTTGTGTATGTGTGTAATGGATCTCCGTTAGTGAAAAGTTATTCATTGAAAGTTCTGTAGACTGGCAACTGACTACTGATTGTGAGAATCAACATAAGTCAATATAGCATGGGTTGTATCAGTTTTTTTTTTTTTGGGTGTGTGTGGTCCGTTTTTTGAGGGAGGGCGGGGGAGTATTATTGAACCTTCATGTTATTCCACGGAACCTTCATGTTATTCCACGGATTTATTTCTAGCTGGTTATACTTGTATCTGGTGTCATGTTTTGTAATAATTTGCTCATTATATCTCATGAGAATCTGAAACTGACTTATCTGGCAGGTTATGACCCTAACACAGACCCAACTTGATGAGGCTATGAAACCTGAACAATTTGATTCTCATGCTTCTGTTGGAGATCATAATAGCTCTGTTAGTGAGCCCACTATGCCGTCATCATCCATCTTGACAAAGGACAAGTCATTTTCTTCTGCTGCAAGCCCAATTAATTCCCTGCTTGCTGGGGAGAAAATCCAATTTGGTGAGCATATACTCTTGCAAACTTGAGAATATTCTTGGAATTGCAATTCTCCCACTTTCTAAAAGGAGATTATCTCTTTGAATTCAGGTGCAGTCACATCTCCAACAATTCTCCCTCCTAGCAGCCGTGCTGTTTCCCTTGGGATTGGTCCTCCGGGTCCATGTAGGTCAGACATCCAAATACCTCACAATCTTCCTGGAGCTGAGAATGATTGTAGTCTTTTCTTTGAAAAAGAGAAACATACCCCTGAATCATGTGCTCACTTAGAGGATTGTGAAGCTGAAGCTGAAGCAGCAGCTTCAGCTGTTGCTGTTGCAGCCATCAGTAATGATGAGATCGTTGGAAATGGACTGGGCACTTGCTCTGCCTCTGTGCCTGATACCAAAAGCTTCGGACCGGATATTGATGGCATAGCAGCAGGTATTTTTTTTCTCTCTCTCTCTCTCTCTCTCTCTCTCCCCCCCCCCCCCCCCCCCCCTTCCCCTTTCCCTCTATTGTAGTGTTAACATGGCTTATGCCATATTGAAGTGTATTTTAATCATTGGCTGGCGTAGGTGGGGAGCAGCAATTAGCAAGTCAATCAAGGGCTGAAGAATCTCTAAGTGTTGCTCTTCCTGCTGATCTCTCTGTCGAGACACCACCGATTTCCTTGTGGCCACCCTTACCAAGCCCACAGAATTCCTCAAGTCAGATGTTTTCACATTTCCCTGGAGGACCACCTTCTCATTTTCCCTTTTATGAGATGAACCATATGCTAGGGGGTCCTATCTTTGCTGCTTTTGGACCACACGATGAATCTTCATCTACCACTCAATCACAGTCCCAGAAGAGTAATGCATCAGCTACAGGGCCACTTGGGACCTGGCAACAATGCCATTCTGGTGTAGATTCATTCTATGGTCCCCCAGCAGGATTTACTGGCCCCTTCATCAGTCCTGGAGGCATACCAGGGGTTCAAGGCCCTCCACACATGTTTGTCTATAACCATTTTGCACCAGTTGGCCAATTTGGACAAGTTGGCATGAGTTTCATGGGTGCCACGTATATCCCATCTGGCAAGCAACCTGATTGGAAGCACAATCCTACATCGTCTGGTATGAGTGTGGGTGAGGGGGACATAAACAATTTGAATATGGCTTCTGCACAGCGCAATCCTTCCAACATGCCAGCTCCAATCCAGCATCTTGCCCCTGGGTCACCTCTCCTGCCAATGCCTTCTCCGATGGCCATGTTTGATGTTTCTCCTTTTCAGGTAAATGATTGGAATTGTGGTTCTGAAACTGTATATGAGTATGAATGGCAGAATGAAAGCCCCTCAGTTCTCCCCCCCACCCCCTAACCAAAAAAGGAAAAAAAAAACCCTCCAATCCAGCAGTTTAATTCTTGAATAGGTACATATACCCTACCTTTGGTAGCCCTCCTTCTACCCTTTTTCATTGAGCCCAAATTTTGCTAGATTTGTCATATGTAAGACTTGTAAGTTGATAGGCACGATTTGGTGCAAGAAGATGGGTAAAAAAAGGAGGATTTTAATATATTTTGCTATCTTGTTTTTTAATAGTCACTGCTACTTTCCTTTCTGGCATTACTAACAGTTTGGTGAAAATCACTGTGCCCAGTCTTCTCCGGACTTGTCAGTCCAAGCTCGTTGGCAGCACATTCCTGCTTCTTCTCTTCAGTCTGTTCCTCCAATAATGCCATTGCAAAAGCCGGTTGAAGGTTTACCTACTTCTCAATTTAGCCATGGGCTTCCTGTTAACCAGTCCTTCACTGCAAATAGATTCCATGACTCTAGAACTTCAACACCATCTGACAGCAACCGAAATTTCTGTGTGGCAACTGATGCAACTGTCACCCAATTGCCAGATGAACTAGGGTTAGTAGACCCATCAAGCTCCACTAGCACTGGGGCCCCAGCACAGGCTATGGTCACTCATAACTCATCTATAAGCACCATGGCAGATGCTGGCAAGACTGATGTTCAGCCTGGCAGTGGCAGCAACAGTAGTGGCCAGAACACAAGCTCCACTTATAAGTCTCAGTCGTCTCACCACAAGAATACCTCTGCCCACCCATACAGTCATTCCTCAGGGTACAATTATCAAAGAGGTGGGGTTTCTCAGAAGAATAGTTCAGGGACAGAATGGTCACATCGCCGAATGGGGTTTCAAGGAAGGAACCAGTCTTTGGGTCCTGAAAAAAGCTTTCCGTCCTCAAAGATGAAGCAAATTTATGTGGCTAAACAGACTACAAGTGGGACATCAACAATGTCATGAGCATAAAAGATTTGAAGCATTTCTTAAAATGAAAATTTTGGTTTACTTTTTTCAGCAACTATTGTATTGGTAGCGTCCAGTTAGTGTTGAGATGTGGCTTTTTGTTCCACTAGAATCTATAGATCTATATGGTGGTTTTCCAATTGAAGGTTGCAGAACTGGGTGGTAAATACCAAGTTTTGAACTTGTAGGTGTTTCAGTTAGGACGGGATAAGTACAGTGTGGTATTTGTTGGTAGGCACTGTTAGCAGCTTGGTTCCTAACAGTAAGTCATGCTCCATCATGTATGTTGGCCGCAAACCACATTATCAATATCTTGGGATTGATGTATTAAATTTTTATTAATGATCCATGTAATACTTTTTGTTTGTTAGTAATGATAAACTCAGGCTATTTTGGGAGGCTTGCCTCCCATTGACTTTCCTTTCACCTTTTTCGGTCTTATTCCTTTTGTTCTGTTTTCGTATGTGAGAAGAAATTAGATTTTGGATCGACATATCCAGAGATGATGATGATGATCTGTTATTGTACTTTTCGTACTAACATTGGCAGCTCAAATTTTAGGCATAATAAGAATCTAACATTGAAATTTCAGCCAACTCTTTTCAAATAAAAAAAAAGAAGAAAAAAACCCCACATCCAACTCATTAAGTATTTTCTTCCCATGGTCATGGGCTGAGCACCAATTGAGTCGGCCGATCTGCCAAAGGCTGGTGGTTGGAGTACTAAATCTAAATCGCCTCCTTTCTTACGGATTCACATCAGGTGCAATACTTAAATATTATATTTGGTGCAATTCATAATGGATGGCTGAGATTGAAAGTTGAAAAAATAACTTTTAATCTCAACCATTAAATAAAATATATTAAAAAATAGTTAAAAAGTTAAAAATTTAAAATTAAAAAGTAAAAAAATGTAAAAAATTTTGTGAAGGGAAGGGGTGAATTGCACCAGGTGCAATACCTAGGGTATTGCACCTGATGTGAATTCCCTTTCCTACATAGAAAAATATGTTTCAAAATTGTCAATATGTCAGACCAAACCAAATGATGCCATTTTGTGTCTTTAACGTAACTCTAAATAAAAATGCCACTCCATTCTCAATTTCAAGATACATAGTGGCAACTCTCTCAGCCACCGGTAAGATCCAAAGTGGCAAAGTCCACTCCAAACCCTAACCCTACCGTTGATTCGTTGTCAATTTGCTGAGCTCCATCACTATTCTGCAAGGTAACTAGGTAAATTTGCTTTGAAACATGGCTACAGCCTAGGTGTTCAGCTTCTCCTCCTTGAAGTACTTGGACAACCTGACGGTAATGACTAATGACCATCTTGTTTTGCACTGCCATATAGTGTGGCCATCTCCTGGCTCCTCATCTACCACAAAAACTCTTGCAAGTCCCTTTACTCCTCCAATGATAAGGCCGCCGCCAGCCAAGAACCTTAACCAAACCTCGTCATCCTTGTCATTTTGCTCCTCCGTCGCAAATGTCAAAATCAATACCAACAAGTTGAAGATGAAGAAGATGGATTGCATGTACAGCAATCTAAAGGAGTTGAGCTGCAAGTTCAAGTCTGAGAGAGAGAGAGAGAGTAAAAAATTGGATCACCTAAGTACCATGTTATTTATTTTTAGAGAAGCACTGCAGCTAGAATCCATTTTGGCTGGTAGATTGGTAATCCAATTTGAGTCACTTTTGGGTTATACTGGTAATCCATCCCGAATGCTCTAACTCCCTTATTTGGTGTTAGAAAACAATGAGTGAACAAACATGTGTGCAAAATAATTGCTTAGACATTTCTAACCATGACATAGAAAAATATGTTTCAAAATTGTCAATCCCCAACACTATATCATATACTTTTTTAATATGTTGTTTCCCCTATTTAGGGACGGACCCAAGATTTCAAGTTAGAGGGGTCGAAGATAAGCGAAAAAAATTCAAATACACATCTATATAGTATTAAGAAACTTTCAACCAAGACAAATACACAAAAATCATTATTTCTTAATATATTAAGATGCTCTACCAACAAAAACGAAAGATACAAAACACTATTATTACTTAATACATAGAATTCTATTGTTTTTTTACATTTTTTTTTTTAAAATTAATATGGGCTGGGTTGATGATTCATGATTTTGGAAAGGACCCAAGCTACAAAGTAAGGGCCAAGTCTAAATTTTATCTTTTTTACTGAAAATTAAACTACTAAAAAAAAAAAAAATACAAAACAAAAACAGGTTTTACTTCAGTTTAATGGACTCCCCAACCACAAGACAAAATCTCTTAAGAAAAATATCCCGCGTGGAGCCCATCTGATCCAAGAGAAAGGCTTTAGGAACCATACAACATCTCCAATTTTTTATTGTAGTAACAAATTGGTCGCTTTCTTCAGCAGATGAAGAACACGCGGCCACAAAGTCTTGGATGATTTACTGAAAGGAACAATAGTGAAGATCTCAGATATGATAGAACGGGGTATTTCTATCTCCGATGGCGATGAAGATAACCGATCGACTCATATGAGGTACCTCTGTTTCGATGAACATACCAATTGGCTTTTTTCAACTTTAGGGTCGAGATATATAATTCTCGTTTATCTTTGCAATTTAGAATATTTCAAACTACATAAAAGTCACTTTTTTTTTCTTGAAATATATGTGTCTCCATGAGTACGCGGCGGCTCTTGGTTGTGTCAGCACTCACCAACCAACTATAGTAGGATTAGGACAATACGGGATTACGGGTCGTATTTATGATGTATCAGTTTGGATGATCAACCTTGTTTGCTCTTTTAAAGTTCAAACGAATTAATTGGTAATTACAGTCAACTAAGAAATTGGAAAATACTGAGGAAAGCTGTGAATCAGAAAAATCAGAATGTCTGACTCCAACTTTGGACCCCCCATTTGAGCGTCTTTATCTTTATTCTTTATGTTTGACCCTGTTTTATTATATATTTTTTCTTTATTGAATTTCAATTCTCTAATTTTATTACAATACTCGATTAGGATTTTTTTTTTAAAATTTTCTAACAACTACAGATTTTAAAGAAATATATACAATTACTTTCATCTGATTTCCCGCTCTAATAACAACCGGAATTTTTTATATTAAAAAAAAATTAATAAAAAAAACCGTAATTTCTCTCCATTATGGACGAGATGGGCACGATTTAATACGAAGATCATATATTTGCCTAAAGTCTACATTATTTGATGCTCTATTTCTACCGTAATCTAATCTAAATTCACCAGCTCAGCTGCAGGGTGGGCTTGCAGTACAGACTAATCCTTCAATAACTGTTCAAGTTCCTCCGTCGTAAGTGAATCCCAAAGCTCATTCTCTTCGTCACTGCTTTCAGGCATTTCCACAGTCTGTGTCTCCGCATTAACTTTTGGATTAGCCTCGTGCTTGTGAACCTGTTCGTGAAGCTGATCTTCTACCACATAGTCTGACAATGGAAAATTAAGCTTGGCTCTGGGTCCACGGAAATCGATGGCAGCCTTATCATAAGCCCTGGCAGCCTCCTCCGCCGTCGGGAACGTACCTAGCCACTTGCGCTTCGCTTTCCCTGGGTCTCGAATCTCAGACGCCCATTTCCCCCAAGGCCTCAGCCTCACTCCCCTGTATTTCTTCTCATTGTTATCATTGTTCTTCTTCTTCTTCGAGCTCCTCTTGGTGGTGGTGCTGGCCCCGCTAGTCGAAGGCAATGAGGACGTGGCTGCTCTAGGCGGCGGGACTGGTTTCTGTTGTAATAGTTGAAAGTGTTGTGGGGTGAGACCTTGAATGCCGCCAGTGATAACGTGCTTGAGAACTGAGACCATAATGTCGTGTTCTTGTTCCTCTGTTATTCTTGACCTCCAAGGACACCACATATAAATACTGCTTGCATCAAAACCATCCATGTACCACGTAGTGGCTTTCGGAATTCGGACAAATTGATGAATTTTCCTTAACGAGAGAGAGAGAGAGAGAGAGAGAGAGAGAGAGAGATCCTTGAGTTTCGAAATTCGATTTGAAGTCAGCGGGTTGGTCCTGCTGGGCAAAAGGTTTATATAGGGGAATGAAGTCCACTGTCCACGTGGCTTCCAGCTTGCACGCTTTAGTTTGCTTACGCGGTGCACTAATTTTGTTGTGGGAAATTCAATGGGCCCAACAGCTGTAAAGATTGATACAATTTATAAAAGTGGCATGATAAAATATGCAACGATAAAAATGTTTTATTAGTTGAGTTAATTAGAATTGTAATATATATATATTTTTTTACACTAAAAATGTTACTATGCATAATAAACATTACAAAATTTGATAGGTTTTTATATTTGAGTCTACCATTATTGGCATTACTGTTTTTTTTTTACCACTAACATTCTACAACATTGACAATTGTCAATTTTTTTGTGGTTGTAAACATCTTTTTCATGTATGACACATGAAACTTGTAAATGAATAATTTTTTTTTAAAAAAAATCTAGAATTACACTTTTTTATGCTACAACTATAAATTTATAATGTGTAGGTTGTGTATGGTGGGAAAAAAATTATGAGTGTATGTAAAACAGTAAAAGTAGCATGCAGCCGGCCAAACTTTAACCACGCCGCCCCCATTCAAACTGAATCTTCCAGTCTTCTGTGCTATCCAACTTGCCTCTCTTGAAGGCTAGACCCAACTCATCTTCGAAAGTGACTCCAAAGAATGCATTTAACCCGTCATATCTGATTTGCATCGTAATTGGCCCACTAACAGTGTTTTTAGCTTAGCTGAATCGTTTAGTAGACGCTCTTTCTCTTGGGTTAGGTTAGGAGATCCAATAATTTTGCTGCTCATTCTCTTTGTTTAGGAGATCTATTAATTTTCCTGCCCATACTGCAGCCAGAATTCCTATCTCCAATGTGTTTTTATCTATAATAATAATAATAATAAGAATAAGAGTTATGCTAACGAGTGTTCTTAAGATATTGGTTAATAATTTATTTTAGAAAAGTTTTGACACCACTTTTATGGAAAATGAAAAAACCTATCAAAACATTAATTATTTTTTTTTCTATAAATTTTTTTTAAAATAGATTGTTAATCAATTCTCTAAGGACGTCTGTTAGCATTTTTCTAATAATAATAAAATGATATTTTATACATTTTTCAAAAAATAAATGTCAAAACATTCATAGATATCCAAAAAAAAGCACCTACAACCACAATAAATTTGTGCTATAAGCCAATGAATCATTAATAAATGTATTTTCTTTATTGAAAACATGTATTACAGCTCACAATTGAGCATTTATTAATTCTTAAGTTGTATCTTTAGAGCATTAGTATTGATGGTGTTAAAAATAACAATATAGTTTTTTAGTACTATCAAATACAAATTTATAGCTACATTGGTGGAGGTAAAGCCAAATAATTGATCTTTACAGCTACTTTGGCTGTGCACTGTAGCACATAGGTAAAAAAGAAGAAGTATTATTAAAGGGTTGTGTTAACGGGAGGTGCCCATTAACAGCAATATTTTTGTATTTTTTCTAACAAAATTTTTTGTCTTTATTCACCTTTATGTCAAATTTTCAACTTTTTAAGTACTATATGATGTTCTTTTTGACTTTTTTGGATCAATTATTTTTTTTTTTGGGTTTTTTTTCACCTTAACAAGCACCAAACCAGTGCTTGTTAACAAATCCCATTATTAAATTGTGTCTTTACACTACTTTATACTAATATATTATTTTATTTATGTGTTCACACTGTTTTGTAGTGAATATGTTATTTTATTGTATTGAAAGTTAAAATAAAATCATTGATGTTGGACATTTTATAAAGTGAAAAATGTGAAATAGATAAAGTAACTTTTTGTGAAGTCATATTACTTAATTTATGATTTCATCACACTACTTTATACTAATATATTATTTTATTCATGTGTTTACACTATTTTGTAGTGAATATATTATTTTATTGTGTTAAAATTTAAAATAAAATCATTGATGTTGGATATTTTATAAAGTAAAAAATGTAAAATAGATAAATTAATTTTTTGTGAAACTATATTTCTTAATTTATGATTTCATCAATGTAAATGTTCTTTTAAGTATTAAAAAAAAAAAAAAAATCTAAAGAAGAAAGGAAAGATAGATGTATCCATCTTGAGCATTCGCACTTTTCCGAGCTTGCGTGCCAGGAGCCCATGAGACGTTGACTTTGTCAAATTTTTTTTTTTTTTTTTGAATATTATACACATGTGTGGGTGAAAAAGTAGAAAGCTTGTGACATTATCACTTACGTCCTGACTAGTGATTGATGAAAGTCAGAAGCTGAGATAATCACGCGCCCTCTAGATTCTGGTACTGGGGGACAAAATCCACAAGTTACTCTTCATCACAGGTCCACAACCATGCCAAATCTGTCTTCTTCTAAAAGGTCAAGCAACATATTCCTCTTCTTTGACGGTGCTTGTTAAAGTTTTTTTTTTTTTTTTTTTTTTTTTGTTTTTGTTTTTTTTTTTTTTTTTTTTGTGTTTCACTTAAAAAAAAAATTATCAAAAAAATTGCCAAAAATTGAAAAATTGTCAAAAGCTGAAAAAATTACACAAAAAATTATCCAAAAGTGTGTTGCCCGTTAACACAATCCTATTTAAATACTATTTTATTTATTTTACTAATTTATTTTATAACTTATCTTATATTACAATTTTTATTTTTACATACAACCCAATAAAATAGTAACTGGAAGGTATTTATACCCCTAATGCTAGTGCTCTAACCATGCATTCTCATAAGATGCATTTTCTAATCTCCACTAAAAAACATTCCAACCTCTTCAATATTTTATCTAAAACACTATTTTTTTTTCACTACTTTATATTGGTTCTTGATTAATTACTTGGCTGACAGAATATATATATATATTTAATGAATAAGTATTTGAATTATGCCCATAACAAATCAATTGATATTTTAATTTAATAATTAACTCTTATCAAGAAGTTGACACCATGAGTTTAAATTATACAGTATTTTTAAAAAACTAACTTATATAATGCTCTTTTATAATTTTAAATACTATTTATTTATTTTGTTACAAACCTACTACTATTTACTCCTCCAAAATGATTCCACTAATTGATCCCACAAGGAATGTATTGGTGCCTGCAATTGTATAAAAGTTACAATCCTTTCAAAAAAGATTTATGTTATAATTATTACAATTTTTGCTACATAAGTCTTAAAAATTGTTGTACCAACTTAAAATACCTTAAAAAGTAGTTTTAAAAAAAGTAATTAAGAAATGTATTTATTATGTTGTTGATATGTTATGGTGACATTAATTTATATTGCATCTACTCCCCCTTAAACAAAAGGTATTTACCTCTTAAAATTATAAAGTACAAGATTCATTTTGTCATGAATTTAATATTTAAAATAATATACAAAGATGTTGATGATGAGGTTGCATTACATTAATTATATAATTTTTCAAGATTTTTATAATTCAACTAGTTGATGCTTCTCAGTTGTGGGGTCAGTAACTCGAAAAATTGATGGAGTCTATCAAAGGTGGGCTCGCGGCCCAACGGCCCAGACCGAGAACACTTACCAGTCCGAGAACACTTACCAGTCCGAGAACACTCATTCGTCCAAGGATGCTCCCTTGTCCGAGGATAAAATTCGTTCTTCAGATCAGCCTATGATGTCATCGTAACTATTTTAATTATCGACGATCTTTATAGAGCTACATGCAAACCAAACTAATGGATATTAGTCAAAGGATGAACCGGAAAAATATCCCCTAAAAGCTGCTGCCCCTGCATTAAATGCTTCCCACCTAACTCTCTGGCCGCATTAATGTGGAGGTGATACCTGAACAGTAATTAAACAGCTTTATATCCACTAGGCGGAGGATCCGGGGAGGTCGGATGGGACAAGAGGAAAATCTTCAGAAAGTAGCGTACACGTGTACGGTGAAAGCAAGATGGAGAAGCTAGTATATAATGCAAAATCAGAATACACGAAAGGGGAGGAGATTTTTGAGAGCTAAAAACAAAGGAGAAGTATTCCATCTGCTGCGCCAGAGTTACGTCTTTTTCTACTGACCGGAGCTAGGTCTTACACCCACGGCTCTACAAATTTTTATTGTGAAGGGTTCATTACAAACTGAGGCCTTACATCAGTATTTCCAACAAAAATATCCAATGATCAAATTGCCAACCATACTATAATTGTTGAAATTGTCAACCAAAAAACCATTTTTATTTAACTTCAACGTGTGGTCTTTATTGTATGCTAAATCCATATTTAAATATGTATGGGTTTTTCTAGGATACAACAAAATTTCACAACATTTTTATAAAAAAAAGTGAAGAATCAATCCATTATAGGTCAAAATAAAACAAACTGAAATGAAAAAAAGATCATAGTGAGACTCACCACAACTTATTATAAAATATTGTGAGACTTTGGTTAGTTCTTAAAATTTTACAAAATGTATTAGGGGTGTAACTGATAAATTAAATTGCAAAAAATTTATTACTAAAAATTAAGTCACAACTTTTGTTAAAATTAATTATTTGACAGATTATGACAGTAGTAAAGAAAAAATTATGAATAAGGTTATGTTTTAAATTAGAATTTAAAGTAAGTTTATTTTATTACTTATTTTTGCTATTATTTATAAGTTTTACTGTACTTTTTGATATTATTTATAAAACTTTCTATACTATTTCAATTAATTTTTATTTTTATTTTTATTTACAATACTTTCAAACATTTTTTTTTTTTTTTTCTTTTAACTAAATAACTTGTGTCTAAATGTACTCTACCTAGCTGTGGAGTTTTTACAAGACGAGACCAAGTTAGACCCTGTAGCTAGGCCTCACATAAATCAACCTGTAAATAACAACTGGATGACGTGACACATGAATGACTCTTACTAACCTAGCTATGGAATTTACGGGAGGAAATAACCTAAATGTGGAATGAGTAATTCTGGTACTACATTTAATTAGATAATTTTATTCATAATTTGTTTATGTGGTGAGTTGTAGTTGGTAAAAAAGTAGTGATAAGTCCATGTGTCATATCTCTTTACTAATCATAACTCGTCATATAAACGAATTGTAGACAAAGTTATGTAATTGAGTTTAACACTAAAATTTTTCATGTGGAATTCACAAGAAGATGAATGAGACCAATTAGTTAGACCTCGTAGCTAGGCCTCCATAAATCAACCTATACATAACAACTGGATGGCGAGACAAATGCATGACTCTTAACTAACCTAGCTGTGGAATTTACAATAGGATGCATGAGAAGTTAGACCTCGTAGCTAGGCCTCACATAAATCAACCTATACATAACAACTGGGTGACACATGCATGTGTCTTCTTTTCAAATAAGTTATTGACTTGGTAATAGGAATTAAAAAACAAGGGGTTGAGGTTATTGTACATGGCGCAATTCACTCATTTTGTGTTTGATAAAAATTATTTTTGTTAATTTATTTTATTATTTAATTTATTTTTGTTATTATTTATGGGTTTCATTGCACTTTTTGATATTATTTATGAGTCTTACTGTATTATTTTAATTAACTTTTATCTTTATTTACAGTATTTTCAGCAAAAAGTTTTCAGTAAAAACACAAAGGATCTCACTTGATTGAGTGAAAAAAGTAACTTTAAAAAAAATGCAAAACTGTGCATGATGAATTTTTATACCCAAATTATGTATTCAAAATAACTTACCAAACATCATCACATGTAAAAATGGATAATTTTTTTATATTCAAATATAGAATTTAAATACAAAAAAGAGAAAATAAAAAATAAATCCATAACTTTTTAGAACCAAACAGGGGCTTAGCTTTTAAAGCAATAGTGAAATTGCGTTCTATTTGTGTCAAAGAAAAAGACACTACGATTTTGTTTGAATACCGCTTACTTTGTTGAAACTGAAAACTTATTACTGAAACTTGAAAGTACCGTAGATAAAGGTAAAAGTTAGTTGAAATAATATAGTGGGGGCCATGAATAGTGTCAAAAACTACAGTGGGGCTCATGAATTATAGCAAAAATAAACTGATTGGTGAAATAATTTATAATTTTAATTCACATCCAAACGCACACTATTTCACCCTCTCTTTCCTCCAAGTTAACCATTAAAAAAGAAAAGAAAAGAAAAGGCAATTAATTGAAGAAAATGAACAAATCATCGTTACAGAATATGTAAGTAGGTAACCAACCATCTCAAAAACTGAAGACAATCTTCAAACCAATCATTATAAAAAATACTAGGACATGGTTTATAAAAAAAAACTAGGACATGATTGATTAGTCAAAGTAATAGCTGGTTTATTTGGGATTGAGATTAGGTGTCAGGTGGGCATATGACCACCCAAAGTAATAACTGGTTTATTTGAACAATTAATACAGCCCAAGATTAACATTCTAGCCACTAATGCCCACCAACGCTGCCTTTATATAGTAAATCAAATGATTCCAAGAAGAGAGTGAAGGGGTTGGAGAAATCAAAAGTACCGAGGAGGATTTTATTTATGTTTCAATTTTTGATAGAAGTTGTGGACTTAGGACCTCACCTTACACACTTCTGAGAGGAAAAATTGCCAGATTTCATAATTCTTTTACAGTTTATACTTTGTTCTAAAAGTGATATATATATATATATATTAGTAAAAAACACAATATTACTAAGGCGAAAACCACATTTTCGTCCCTACATTTTCACACGATTTCCACTTTGGTCCCTAACTTTTTTTTTCACCACTTTTAGTCTCTAAAATCAAAAAAGTGATATCGTTTTTGTCCCTACCGTCAGTGCCCTAACGGCAAAGTCCTAGGTGGCAAACAGAACACTCTATTAGTTGACGTGGCGCTGATGTGGCGATTAAAATATTATTAAAAAAATATTATTTGACATTTTTACATGCCACGTCAGCATTTTAATTTTTTTTAAAGCCACGTCAGAAAATTTAAAAAAAATTTAATTTAAACAAAAACTTTAAATCTAATTAATTTAAAATTTTAATTAAAATTTTCTTTTCTTAATATTCATGTTCTTCAACTGGGTTTTTCGTGTTCTTCACAAACCAAACCCAGCAACCAAAAACTCAAATCATCAGAAGACCACAAACAAAAACAAGAAGAAAAAATTAAATTAAATACTAACAAAAAATTTTCTTTACGTTTTTCTCAAGTCCAAGAAACAACCAAACCAATCTCTAGCAAACCCCAAGTCCAAATCCAGCAACCAAACCCAATCTCCATCAAATCCAGAAAAACAAAAAATAAATCCAAGAAACAAACTGGCCCAATTTCAAAAAACAACATACAAATCTATATTGAACGCACTTGAGAATAGAAAGAAAAAAAAAAAAACAAAACAAAATTAGAACCTAGAATACAGAAACCCAGACACAGCACAGGCCGCCACAAACAACACAAAGCTCAGAGAAACCTTAGCTCAGGTCCGAAAATCAGGCAATACCGAAGTCGAAGAGTCTGAAACGAGAAAGAATTGGTCGAGGCCGAGAAAGAGCTCAAAAGGGTAAGCAGGGGAATGGGGATAGGGCGAGGAGACGAGTGAGAGAGAAGTAGAGAAGAGGAGCTGTGAGAGGTGGAATGTGAAGAAAGTGAGGAGTGAAATGAGTGATGGACCAAAAGAGAGTAATGGGTTTATACTAGTGGAAGTGGTGGTGGGTCCGATCTGCCACCGCAAGGTCCGATCTGCCACATCTCTCCGCAAGGTCTCCACCTTCGACACCGTCAAAGATTTCTGGCGATACCTTTCTAACCTTCCTCAATTCCCTGATTTATTCATGTTTTTGTGTCTATTACTATGATTCTTGATCTGGGTTCCTCTTCATCTTTGCCCTCTTTCGTTTTTGTATGTGTTTATGGGTTTGTTACTTGGATTTATTTTTTGTTTTTCTTGATTGGATGGAGATTGGGTTTGGTTGCTGGATTTGGATTTGGGGGTTTGCTAGAGATTCTTTTGGTTGCTTCTTGGATTTGGGAAGAACACAAAGAAAATGTCTTGTTAGTATTTAATTTAATTTTTTCTTCTTGTTTTTGTTTGTGTTCTTCTGATTTGGGTTTGAGTTCAGCTGTTGGGTTTGGTTTGTGAAGAACATGAAAAACCCAGTTGAAGAACATGAATATTAAGAAAAGAAAATTTTAATTAAAATTTTAAATTAATTAGATTTAAAGTTTTTGTTTAAATTAAATTTTTTTTAAAATTTTTTGACGTGGCTTTAAAAAAAATTAAAATGCTAACGTGGCATGTAAAAATGTCAAATAATATTTTTTTTAATAATATTTTAATCGCCACATCAGCGCCACGTCAGCTAATAGAGTGTTCTGTTTGCCACCTAGGACTTTGCCGTTAGGGCATTGACGGTAGGGACAAAAACGATATCACTTTTTTGATTTTAGAGACTAAAAGCAGTGAAAAAAAAAGTTAGGGACCAAAGTGGAAATCGTGTGAAAATGTAAGGACGAAAATGTGGTTTTCGCCTATTACTAAATATGTGCACAGAAAGATAATAAAAATAAATAAAAGATTCTCAAAGAAAAAAGAAAAAAAACAACACCCACTTACACAAATCGTGAGGTGAAAAGATAAAACGGATTACCAAATTAAAAAAGGATTAACAAACTAAATGGAACTCCAAAAACTAACTCTTACAATGTTCAACTCATTTTTCATGCATCACCTAGTCATTAGAAACTAGGTGATGCATTTAGTGATATATATTTTAGAGATCCTTCACAACTATTAGTGTTATTACCAAACAAACGTAGGGGGAAAATAACAATTCAACAAATTTTTTTTATACAAAATAGAAATTCTACTTTAACCTAATCTAAGTGTATATGTGTACGAGTTTCCCTCCTAGAGACTTGACCCCAGCCCTTACCCCTCATACCTTATAAGCACTTATATTTGTAAAGTGATCATTGCACCAAGGATGTATGTTCAAGACAAAGAGAATGTCATTTAAGGAGATAAATGCCAGTACCACAACATTTTAAATACGTTTTGCCATAACTTATCACATGGCAAATTGTGAGTGGTAGAAATATGGATCAACTATTTTTTCTTCACTACTTACAACTTGCCATGTTGCAAGTTGTGGTAAAAATTGTGTAAAATATTATGTTACTAGCATTTCATCACAAAGTCCATAAAAATACACCAAATTGCAGGGGAATTTTATAGGGGACATAAAGATATGGTGCACACCACACAAAGATATTTCCCAATAAAAACTGTCACTATATACGTACGTACTTTCCTATGAAATTTTAGCAGAAAGATGAAAGAAATCTGTACAGGGAAGGCCAAAAGTCAATCCCAACGAACAAGAAGCGCAGAAATCAGATTATCACTATATAGCTTGTATTTTGTTGAAATAAAGATTGTTGCTCAATATTATGTGAGCTCCACTTTCCAGCTACTTTATCTAGATGCTTCTTCATCCTATATTCTTACAGGTTGAAAGTTCAAAAATTTTCTTTCATTAATCCAATTTTCATACTAGGTGCATATAATCTTTATATATTTTGAAAGTGAAGTTGCAAATTTATCGGTAAGAAAACTTAGAAAATGAATACAAACTCTGGCGATCTTAAAGTTTCTGAAGTTGTATGATTATCCTGATCTGTTGTACTATTAAGATGCAAAGCAAAATTTTAAGTTTCTCTGCAGACAAATATGTCTGTTAAAGACTACAGAAATTGTTGCTGATTTCTGTACATAATAAATTAGTATTAGAATTTTACTGCATACCACAATGCCATATTGGTCACAAAAGGTATTTATCTCTTAAAATTATTAAGTAGAAGATTCATTTTATCATGAATTTAATATTTAAAATAATATACAAAGATGTTGATGATGAGGTTGTATTACATTAATCATATTTATTTTTCAAGAATTTTGTGGTTCAACTGGTTGACATTTTTTAATGTTTCTAATGAAAACATCTAGTGACAATCAAATTCCCGACCCTATTATAATTGTTGAAATTATCAACCAAAAAACTATTTTTATTTAACTTCAAAGTGTGGTCTCTATTGTATGCTAAATTCATATTTAAACATGTATGAGTTCCTTTAGGACAGAACAAAATTTCACAACATTTTTATAAAAAAAAAGTAAAGTGTTAATTTATTTTATAGGTCAAAATAAAACAAACTAAAATGAAAAAAGATCATACTAACACTCACCACAACTTAAAATAAGAACATTATGAAAATATTGTGAGACTTTGATATGTTCTTAAAGTTGCACAAAATGTATTATGGGTAAATTTGAAAAATTAAATTGCAAAAATTTTATTACTAAAAATTAAGTCATAACTAATCACACGATAAACGGTAAGTTATGAAGAAAAATTACGAGTAAATACGCTAAGCCGCGAAATTTACAAGAGAATACATCATGCATGTGAGACCAAGTTAGACCTCGTAGCTAGCGCCACATAACTCAATTTATGAATAACAAATAACAACTGGATAACGTGACACATGCAGGTGTCTTTTTTCCAAATAAGTTGTTGACTCGTAATTTTTAATATAATATTAAAAAAAAAAAATTTAAGAAACATGTACTTTTCCTTATAAACAAGGACTTTGCGAAAGAAACATCTACTTTTCCTAATGAGCTGGCTGAAAATGTCCAGGTGTGCAACATGCCAAGAGTCACTGCTTTAAAAGTCAAAACGCCAAGGTCCAACGATATCGAAGTCAAAAAGGGTCACTTTTTTTTTTTTTTTTTGGAGAAAGAGGTCCAAGGGTCACCTCAGGCTGGGTTTGGATTGGGATGAAAAGTTGTATATGTGAGTCAGCATTTTTTCTGAGGATCTTGTGTACTGTTTACGAAATTCGTAAATACGGATTCAACAAATTTTTTTTTAAAATTGGGTCTAACGGTACTATTTATACATTTAAAAATTATTTTATTATAGTTTTTTCAGTTTTTAATTTTCAATTTTCAACAATAAACAGTATCTAAACCGACTCAATTTTGAAAGGCAAAAGCGTGAAATTGCGTTCTATTTATGTCAACGAAAAAGACACTATTTCACCCTCTCTTTTCCTTCCACCATTTTTTTTGGTTTTGAATAGAAAAAGGCAATTTAATTGAAGAAAATGAAAAAAGTCATGGTTACAGAATATCTAAGTCAGAGGCAACCGACCATCTCAAAAACTGAAAGACAATCCTCAAACCAATCATTATATAACATACTAGGAGTCTAGGACATGGTTTATATATATATATATATACATATATATAGTCACACACTTGGACATGATTAATTAGTTATAAAATAGCTGGTTTATTTGGGATTGAGATAAGAAGTTTGATAAAATAATTGTGGATTACTGAAATTTAAAATTGAAAAAACCAGTTTTAAATCTCAACTATTAAATAAATAAATAAAAAAAGTAAAAGTTTAAGTTAAAAAGTGAGTATGGTAGAAAAAAATTTGTGAGGGTACTCCAGCCACCAAAACCCACAAAGGCTAACTTAATATAGTAAAACAAAAGTACTGGGGAGGATTTTATTTATGCTTCAATTTTTGAAAGAAATAAGAAGTTGTGGCCTTATGACCTCACCCTCCGCATACACACTTTTAAGAGGAGAAACTGCCAAATTTCATATTTCTTTTACAGTTTATATTTTGTTCTAAAAGTGATATTTTAGAGATTCTTCACAGCCATTAGTGTTATTACCAAACAAACGAGAGGGAAAATAAACAACTCAACCATTATTCTCAAGACAAAGAGAATGTCATTAAGGATCATAGAGTCCATGAAAAAACACCAAATTTCATGGGTTTTTATAGGAGACATAAAGATATGGTATACATAACACACCAAACAAAGATATTTCCAAATAAAATCTGTCACAACATAGATATGTACTTTCTTATGAAATTTTAGCAAAAAGATGAAATAAATCAGTACAGGGAACGAACAACAAGCGCAGAAATCAGTGTATCAATATATATATATATATATATAGCTTGTATTTTGCGGAAATGAAGATTGTTGCTCAATATTATGTGAGCTCCACTTCCTAGCTACGTACTTTATCTAGGACGCTTCTTCATCCTATATTCTTACAGGTTGCAACTTCAAAAGTTTTACTTCATTAATCCAATTTTCATACTAGGTGCATATATATCTTTATTTTGAAAGTGAAGTTGCAAATTAATTATCGGCAAGAAAACATAGAAAATTAATACTAACTCTGGTTCTTAAAGTTTTTGAAGTTGTATGATTATCCCTATATTTTTTTATCTTCTTGCTATAGTCCACAGCTATTTGCAAATCTAAATCTTAAGCTTTTCTGCTGACAAATATTTCTATTGAAGACTACAGAAACTGTTAGCCTGATTTCTGTACACAATCAGTATTAGAATTTTACTGCGTACTACAATGCTATATTGGTCACAAAAGGTTGTGAAAGGACACCTAAAACTTCGAATATCTTATTACTTTCTAAATCTATAGCAATTAGGAGTGAAGGTGTGACTCCCTAATAGCATGTGTCTGGTTAGCTTTGTGTTATTTTCTTATTTCATTTTGTGCTTATAATGGTTTCAGTTATGAATTTCATAATTTAATATAAGAATATTTTGCTTAACATATTTAAATTTTTTTGGTATTTGGAATGGCATCAATCTAATAATTAAATAATCGCTGAGGATTGGATAAGATCCCTTGTTACATCAATTTTGCATGCCTGAAAATATTGCTAGGCCACCATTAGAGTAACGGTTCATGTGGAGTAATTCATAATGACTTAGAGGATTAGTTTATATAAAGATTAGGCTAGAAATAATGACAAAAGATTAATTTATATAGAGTAAAAATGAGAGAACCAAATGTTTTTCGCTTGTTGTTCGTTGGGATTGACTTTTGGTGTGTTAAAATATAATTTTTTATTTATTTATATAACAATGATGCTTAGTGCTCGCAAACAAAGGCGAAAGCATAAATAGCAATGAAAGCTGCGAAATCAGAGTATTTGACTCCAACATTGGTGCCCACATTTGAGCCCCTTTGTCGTTTTGACTCTGTTTCACTCAGCTCCAAGCACACATCGTTTTTTTTTTTTTTTTTTTTTTTTTTTTTTTTTCATGTGATTTCCCGCTCTAATAACAAGCGGAAAATTTTTAAAAAATAAACCAATAAAAGAACCGTCATTTCGACTCTATATTATGGACGAAATGGGCATGAATTACTACGAAGATCAGAGCATCCTTTTTCCTAAAGTCTAAATTATCCGATCGATGCTCCATCTGATTTCCCGCTCTAAGAACATGGGCTAATCATTCAAATCCTTCAACAACTGGTTAAGTTCCTCCGACGTAAGCCAATCCGAAAGCTCACTGTCTTCGTCACTGCTCTCTACCACTTCCACAGTCTGTGTCTCGCTCTCAATCATTGTCTCCGCATTAACATTTGGATTTTCTTCATGCTGATCTTGTTCGACTTCGCTTTGAATTCCCACATAGTCTGACAATGGAAAATTAAGCTTAGCTCTGGGTCCGCGGAACTCGATGGCAGCCTTATCATAAGCCCTGGCAGCCTCCTCCGCCGTCAGGAACGTACCTAGCCACTTGCGCTTCGCTTCCCTCGGGTCTCGAATCTCAGACGCCCATTTCCCCCAAGGCCTCTGCCTCACTCCCCTGTATCTCTTCTCATTGTCATTCTTCATCTTCTTCTTCGAGCTCCTCTTGCTGGTTGATGGCATTGAGGACGTAGCAGCATCAGGCGGGACTGGTTGTTGTTGCAGTAGTTGATGGTGTTGTGGGGTCAGACCTTGAATGCCGTCAGTGACAACGTGCTTGAGAGCTGAGACCAAAATGTCTTGTTCTTGTTCCTCTGTTATTCTTTCCCTCCATGGACACCACTTATAAATCTTGCTTGCATTAAAACCATACATCACGTATTGGCTTTTGGAATTCGGACAAAATGATAAATTTCCCTTTTTGGAATGAGAGAGAGATGTAAGAGAGTTTCGTGAGTATCGAGTTTCGATTCGAATGCGGCGATGCTGCGCAAAAGATTTATATAAATAACGGATTGGTAATGTCCCCTGTACTACTGCCGGCCTGTACGCCGTGCCTACGCGGAGCATCTTTTGCTGTTGGAAATTCAATGTGACCCGCAGGTGTTTCTTTCATAGCCATAAGTGTGACGGGGAGCAAAGTTCACAACTTGTCAGACGTTAAAATACACCTACATGTTAACAGACAAAAATTTGAAAAAGTCTATACACAATTTATTTGAGAAGATTTTTTTTTATTCCTGGTAATCGTCAATAATTTCAAAATCATTTCAAATGCTGATTCAAATGAGCATGCTAACTCACGCATAGACTAACCATAATTTTTCAATTTAAATGATGTTTTTTAATTAAATTGGGAATGTTGTAGCTTCTTGTTGCATCCATAGCTTTACCCAAATTTTTTACTAATTGATGATGTAGCAAATTGTTAGTGAATAAGTAAAAAAATGAATCAATGACGAGTTTAGATAAGAACAAATAAAAACTTGTAAAATTACCTATTATAAAAAAATATTGTAATTTTTTTTTTTATGCAGCATTACTTATAAAACTTAGAGAACTTTTCGAAAGTGGGATCCAAATGATTGATAATTTGAATTCTATTTGATATTCATTATTTAGAGGGTCTTGTTAACAAGTTCCCTATAGGCTGTTAGAGGTATATTAGCCCATTAGTATAAGCCCAAACCTAATTTTATTTTGTATGCAAGCCAAGTCTCTTACTTGTACTAGAAATCTATTAGTCTAGGGTTTAGTTTACCATATATACATATGTTATGTTCATTGTAACTTTAGGGTTTTCTCCATGGATGTAGACTATTAGGTTGAGTCACGTTACTCTTCTGTTCTTGTGTTCTATTCTTTATGTTTCCGCTTCCGCATCTACTTTAACATATTCAATATAGTGTATCAATGCTAATATTTAACACATGCATTATTAAATACTCAATTATGAGTTATAATACATTTTTTCAAACAAAAAAAATATATTAATAATTTATAGACAAAATTTGGCTACAAGTTTGGTTATAACTAATGATTATAACTCTCACAAAAAAAAATTAATATAACTTCATATTTTGAAAATTTAACTATTAAATTGTATATTTTTTATGTTTTTAACACACATATGAAATTTTGTGCTAATTGAATATTATTTACTATTCGATTTATAAACTTATTTTTTTATGTATAATTTTAGACTCTCAAAACTTAAAATTTAAATATTTGAGTATAACATTGTTATTGATTTTTCGTGTCTAATGTTAGACATGAATAAAACACCTATACAAAATTGTGCAATTTTTGGTGGCCCCAGCACAACTCAATTTGTAAACGAATAAAACTTAAAAAAAGTTTAAAGGTTATTGTTGAAAATTGAAAATTTATTATTAAAAAATACTGTAGTAAAATAATTTTTAAATTATAAATAGTACTTGTGAGTTCCAATTTGAATGTTACATTTATTTTATTAAAAAAATTGTGAATCTCATAAATAATGCACAAAACAAAAAAAAAAAACGCAAGCCCGGTTGGCTTTCTCTATCCAAACTCACACCAAGACCCAAAAAGAAAAAAAAAATTCTTGTCTTTTTTTTTTTTATAAAAAAAGTCGGCACTGAGGCATAGATTTTGGCCGTATCTAAAGTCAAAACATAGCCTTTTGGATTCTAGTACTGGGACGATGGGACCACATAGTATATTATATATGTTTGCGGTTTGACAGAGGAGCATCCCAGCCAAGCCAACTGTCTTCTTCCAAACCGTATAAAAAATAAAAATAGTCAAAGTAGATTTTTTTTTTTTTTTCCTTTGACCAACAGAGACCTCGGAAAGCCCAAATCCTAAATCCGTCCTAGTTTAATAATCGCCTCAAAACAACATTCTTGCTCTAAGTGGCGGCTCTAACAATTATTGTTAGGGTGATTACAAAAAAATTTAAATTATACAAAATTTAATAAAGAGACAATTTGAATATATCAATATCACAAAAAAATAAAAAGCAAATATATGAAATATTACAATTTTTTGTATTAATAAAGAGAATAAGAAAAAATATATATATACTAATAAAAGATAAAGTGCAAATTGAAAATGCTAATATAAAAATAATAAAGTGACCACAACAATTTCATAACAAATGTTATGCAACAAGTTGTTAGGCTGTTATTAGTGGGTAAAACATGTCAATATTGAACCCGAATTAGAATTAGTAACAACTTACTACATAAAATTTATTGTGAAAATGTTGTAGATGTAGCATTACTCTTATATTTATTGAACTCAAATTCTTATGAGTCTCAAGTAAAAGTGTTCAATATTTTTATTAGGGTGGTCAAAATAGGTTGATTTAGTAAATAATATATTTTTTAAAAAATAAATATACAAAATTTTCAAGTTAGGGTGGTCACAGAACATATTAATTTTAAATAATTTTTTTCCATATATAAATTTGTATTTTAACAAGTGAAAGTGGTCCTAGAACCACCCTCACATACAAGTAGGGCCGCTAGTGCTTGCTCTTCAATATTTTATCTAAAATACTTTTTTTTTTTTGCCACTACTTTGAATGGATTCTTATTAATTGATAAAGTTTTTTTTTTTAATTAAATAAGTATTTGAATTATGCCTAGAACAAATCAATTGGTGTTTTCACCTAATAATGACTTTTTATAAAAAAAAGTGGACACCATTGTAGAAGCACGAAATTAAAACGTGTTTAATGTAGCACTTATAATCACAATTAATTTCATTTATGGGTTCAGTGTAATCCACAATGAGAAATTTGTATAAAAACCAAACAACTTTTTGATGGAAATATGCATGCACGCAACGGAAAATTAACAGATCTACTTCATTCGAAATTGATAATATGCACTATGTAAATTTCAGAATACAAGAACAAGAGAGTGTACCTTGGTGTGGTGAATTTCAAAACAAAGATTGTAAGCACTTGGGAATACTTTTAATCTTCACTCCAATTCCACTAACGCCTAAGATGTGTGGTCTCTCAATCAGTTATATGAATTTGTTCAAGAAAGAATTCGAGAATGTCCAACACTCACATACACCATTTCATGTAAGTTGTTGTTATTTCAAAAATCTGTATGTTTATCTCCTTATAACTGATTATCTAATTGGGCTAGCCTTTTAGGCATTTCCAATTGAGCTCTAGTATGTGGCTTGGAGTGAGATCAAAAGAGACCAATAAGACACTAGCTCCAATGGGCCTTAGCTTTTCTATTAACTTTTGACAAGTCCAAAGTTACCATTAACTATATTTAATACCACTATATAAATATAGTTGCACTCTAGGCCTTATCTATAAATTATATCTTAAGACTTTATTGTACATGCAACTCCTTTATAAAATATTCGTAGTAATACAAAGTCATAAATGTAGACTGTTACTTTGTAGATTACTACATCTTAATTCTTGAGTACTCGGTTTAATCCTTTTAAGTTATTTATTATATATTTATGAAATCCAATTCCATAAATATATACTTTAGTAATTTCTTACTAAACTGGTTAGGCCTAACTTTTTGAATAACAAATTCATTAAACTTATCTCAAGGGAATATTTTATATTTCCGTTAAGAGACTATGAATTCCATCTTGAGAATATATGTTCCATCAACACTAAATGTGGCTGCCCAACATACTGAGATTTTGATTGTTACTTTAGATCTCACTCCTAATATATTAAAGCAACCTACAGCTCATGATCATGTCTACTATTATCTCAGGATTAAGAGTTCATGCAAATATAAGTCGTGAAATTTATTATTTTGTTAGGAAATTTAGACCGCGGTTAATAGAATTAACAAGTTTTAAATCCAAATTGTTAATTAAATTTATTATCAATAAAACTTGTTAAAACAAACAAACATCAATATCATGTCAACATAATATGTAACGAAAAAATAAATAAGACAAGATATGATGATCCAAGAAAACCAATAAAACCAACCAGTTTCACAGTAAAAAACCTGGGGGGAAACTTTCCTGAAAAGCAATCCACTATAGTAAAGAGAAGTTTCAGATCTAGTACAAAATCTTTGTCCCTAGACTCTACAATCCTTGTAGATGAACTCACAGCAGAAACCTTCTACAGCTTTAGAACCTTTGAACTCTTCAATATATGAACGTCACCCTTTTTGTTGCACGAATCCCAGTACGTGACTAACCAATTACACGGATTTCAGTACGCGACTTTAATCACCAACTAGAAGAAGAAGAATGTTGGCTGCAAAATTCTTTACTTCATCAAGAATGAAGATCAAGAAGCACTTGGTTACAAAACCTAAGGCGCAAAGACGCAGTAACTTCTTTCAGAGAGAATAAGGCATAGATCATCTTTTGCATATGTTCTCATTGTATTCTCTTATATGACGGCCTCTAAAATAAGCCTTATATAGGTCTAGGGTTGTGAGAAAAGAAACCCTACACAAATACGTAAGCCTGACCCAAAAATGAGATTTGAAAATCTGAATTCTCGTAACCTTGATAGATACCTCAATCGATCGGGAGGTGTCAAACTTTAAACCTCGATAGATAGCTAAGTGTCGAGGAGGTGTCGAGATTGCTATAAGAAAACACCTTAAGAGCTCGATAGATAGCCAGCTGTCGAGAAGGTGTCGAGCAGCTATCGAGCTATCTGTCCACAAGTGTCGGGCTATCTGTCCACAAGTGTCGGGCTATCTGTCCAACTTTAATGAACACATTTTCTTCACTTGTTTCTTGGTCCAATCTTCATGACTTTAATACTAGACTTGAACAACATGTTCCTTGAAGTATTAAACACATCCTAGATCTACCAAAATACAAATAAAGTGCGTTTTGTCAAAAGATTAGCCAACTACACAAAATATGTCCTTAACATATTCATTTGACAGTCTTTAGGAGAATAATAAATCTTACAGCGGTCTAGTTCAATATGTCTTAAATCTTAAAACATATTAACATATCAACTAGAAGTCTTTACTTTCATGATCAAGACAAATCATTGTAGTTGATATGTTATAGTCTTCGCAGATGAAATGCCCAATTTTATTATCGACTACGAACTATAGTTCTGAGTTTACAAAGAACTTGTGATTTATATCTTCTGTGATTTTTCACATAAATCACATACTATGCATCTTATGGACTATATGATAATGTCCAAATATTCATGTTACCATTATTTCAGATAATAATAAAACAAATTTATTAATCATAATATTAAGTTATACAAAATATCATACATAATGTCACACTTAATATCATACATAGCATCATACGATAGAATTTAAGGGCACTAATCCTAACAATCTCCTACTTGCCCTAAAGATTATTGTGCACTAATCTAAGTGCCATTCCCTTTAAATGTGACTCAAAAGTCCTTTAAGGCAAGGCTTAAGTAAATGGATCTACTAGATTATTTGCACTTTCAACCTTTGCTGCCACCACATCTCCACAAACAACAATATCTCGAATGATATGGTATTTCCTCTCAATGTACTTTCCTTTCTTGTGATTCCTTGAATCTTTAGATTGTGCAACTGCTCCACTATTGTCACAAAACAATGTAATTGAAACTTGCTCCATTCTCATTACATCAAGGTCAGAAAGGAATTTCTTGAACTATACAGCTTCCTTTGCTGCCTCATAAGCAGCAACGTACTCAGCTTCCATGGTGGAGTCTGCAATACAAGATTGCTTAATACTCTGCCAACTAATGGCTCCACCTCCTAAGGTGAAAACACATTCTGAAGTGGATTTTTTGAAATCTAGATCTGATTGAAAGTTTGAATTTGTATAGCCAATGGGAATCAAATCCTCACACTAGTAAACAAGCATATAATCTTTCGTTCTCCATAGATACTTGAGAATATGCTTTACAGCTTGCCAATGTTTTAGTCCTGGATTTGATTGATATCGGCTGACCATGCCAATTGAATAGCAGATATCTAGTCTAGTACAAAGCATGACATACATGAGACTTCCTACTACAGAAGCATAAAGAACTTGTCTCATCATATCTTCTTCCTCTTGAGTCTTAAGCCTTTGGTCATCAGGGTTCACACTTCTTAGTATTTCTAACGAAAACATCTAATGATCAAATTTTTGACCCTATTATAATTGTTGAAATTATCAACCAAAAAACCATTTTTATTTAACTTCAACGTCTGGTTTCTATTGTATGCTAAATCCATATTTAAATATGTATGAGTTCCTCTAGGACATAACAAAATTTCACAACATTTTTATAAAAAAAAGTGAAGTATGAATCCATTAAAATCATACTGATACTCACCACAAATTAAAATAAAAGTATTATGAAAATATTGTGAGACTTTGTTATCTTTTTAAAGTTTCACAAAATGTATTAGGGGATGTAATTGAAATGTTAAATTGCAAAAATTATATTACCAAAAATTAAGTCATAACTTTTTTCATAACTAATCACACGATAGACGGTAAGTTATAGATAAAAAATTATGAGTAAATATGCCAGGCCGCGGAGTTTACAAAAGAATGCATAATGCAAGCATGATACCAAGTTAGACCTTGTAGCTGGGCTCCACATAAATTAACTTTTTTTTGAGAAGACATATAAATTAACTTATGAATAACAAGTAACTACTGGATAACTGACACGTGTAAACACGCTAGGCGGCGGAATGTACAAAAGAATGCATCATGCATTCATGCAGGTGTCTTCTTTTCAAATAAGTTGTTGACTCGGTAATATTAAAACAGAAACAAGCGGATGCTTCTTTCATTTTTGTGAAAGAAACAACATGTGCTTTTCGTTATGAACAAGGACTTTGTGAAAGAAACAACATGTACTCTTCGTTCTGAACAAGGACTTGACTGCTGAGCTGGCCGAAAATGTTCAGGTGTCCAACATGCCAAGAGTCACTGCTTTCAATATCAAAAGTCAAAACAGCAAAACCAAGGTCCAAGGGTCTCACACCATTTTATTTATTTATTTTATTTATTTTTTGAGAAAGAGGTCTAAGGGTCACCTTAGTGTGTATTTGAGCTATGATTAAGAATTAAAATTATTTCACTATTTAGTTTAATTTTGTTACTATTAATGGGTTTCATAGTATTTTTTGGCATTATTTATAAGTTTTATTGTACTATTTCAATTAACATTTACCTTTATTTATGGTACTTTCAGTAATAATTTTTCAATTTGAACAAAATAAATAGTATCTAAACACACCCTTAGTTTCGAAAGGCTTCGAAAGGCAAAAGCAATAGTGAAATTGTGTTCTGTTTATGTCAACGAAAAAGACACTATTTGGCCCTCTCTTTTCCTCCAGCCATTTTTTTTAATAGAAAAAGGCAATTTAATTGAAGAAAATGAAAAAAGTCATGGTTACAGAATATCTAAGTCAGAGGCAACCGACCATCTCAAAAACTGAAAGACAATCCTCAAACCAATCATTATATAACATACTAGGAGTCTAGTGTGTGTATATATATATATATATATATATATGAGGTGAGTTCAAGTTATACCTAATATAATTTTATATAATATTACATTACTTAATATTTTTTTAATTAGATATGAATTTTTAAAAATTCACCGTTAGATTACATTATATTCATATATTTTTCATGCTTGCAAATTTTCAAGGTATTCAAAGATTATTAGTCATAACATCAATCAATTATTTAAATTCAAATTTTTGTAATTTAAAATATTGCATAAAAAATAAGTTTATGAATTGAATGGTAAATAACAACCAATTGACATGAAAATTGGTATGAATGTTAAGAACATATAGAATATATAATTTAACGGTGAGATTTTTAAAATATGAATTCTATAAAAAGTTATTAGATGGTGTAATATTACTTGGAGTTATACAAAGTGTAACTTGAACTTAACCATATATATATATATATATATACACACACAAACACTTGGACATGATTAGTTAAGGATTAGTTGGTTTATTGGGGATTGAGATCAGAAGTTTGATAAAATAATTGTGAATGCCTGAAATTTAAAGTGGAAAAAAAAAAAAAAAACAGTTTTAAATCTATACTATTAAATAAATAAAAAAAGTAAAAAGTTTAATTTAAAAAGTGAAAGTGGTAAAAAAAAACTGTGAGGTACTCCAGCCACCAAAGCCCACAAAGGCTAACTTTACATTGTAAATCAAAAGTATTGGGGTGGATTTTATTTATGTTTCAAATTTTGAAATAAATAAGAAGTTGTGGACTTATTTATGACCTCACCCTCCACATACACACTTTTAAGAGAAGAAACTGCCAAATTTCGTATTTCTTTTACAGTTTATATTTTGTTCTAAAAGTGATATTTTAGAGATCCTTAACAGCCACTAGTGTTATATATTACAAAACAAACGAGAGGGAAAATAAACAACTCAACCATTTTTTTTTTTTTTGATAGAAACTCAGCCATTATTCTCAAGACAAAGAGAATGTCATTAAGGATCATAGAGTCCATGAAAAAACATCAAATTTCAGGGGTATTTAAAGGAGACATAAAGAGATGGTACACATAACACATACACCACCCAAAGATATTTCCCAATAAAATCTGTCACAATATATATGTACTTTCTTATGAAATTTTAGCAAAAGATGAAATAAATCTGTTCAGGGAAGCGCAGAAATCAGGTTATCAATATATATATATATATAGCTTGTATTTTGCGGAAATGAAGATTGTTGCTCAATATTATGTGAGCTCCACTTCCTAGCTACTTCATCAAGGATGCTTCTTCATCCTATATTCTTACAGGTTGCAACTTCAAAAGTTTTACTTCATTAATCCAATTTTCATACTAGGTGCATATATATCTTTATTTTGAAAGTGAAGTTGCAAATTATCGGCTAGAAAACTTAGAAAATTAATACTAACTCTGGTTCTTAAAAGTTTTTGAAGTTGTATGATTATTCCTATAAAATGCAAAGCTAAATTTTAAGCTTTTCTGCTGACATATATTTCTATTAAAGACTACAGAAAATGTTAGCCTGATTTCTGTAAATAATTAGTATAAGAATTTTACTGCATACTACAATGCTATATTGGTCACAAAAGGTTGTGAAAGGACACCTTAAACTTTGAATATCTTATTACTGCATAAATCTATACCAATTAGGAGTGAAGGTGTGACTCCCTAATAGAATGTGTTTGGTTAGGCTTTGTGTTATTTTCTTATTTCATTTTGTGCACAAAATGGATTCAGTTATGAATTTCATAATTTAATATAAGAATATTTTGCTTAACATATTAAAATTTGTTTGGTATTTGTAATGGCTTCAATCTAATAATGAAATAATCGCTGAGGATTGGATAAGATCCCTTGTTACATAAATTTTGCATGCCTGGAAATATTGCTAGGCCACCATTAGAGTAATGGTTCTCGTCGAGTAATTCATAATGGCTTAGAGGATTAATTTTTATAAAGATTAGGCTAGAAATAATGACAGAAGATTAATTTATATACAGTAAAAATGAGAGAACCAAATGTTTTTCGCTTGTTGTTCGTTGGGTTTGACTTTTGGTTTGTTAAAATATAATTTTTTATTTATTTATATAACAATGAAGCTTAGTGCTCGCAAACAAAGACAAAAGCATAAATAGCAATGAAAGCTGCGAAATCAGAGTATTTGGCTCCAACATTGGTGCCCACATTTGAGCCCCTTTGTCGTTTTGACTCTGTTTCACTCAGCTCCAAGCATACATCGTTTTTTTTTTTTTTTTTTCATGTGATTTCTCGCTCTAATAACAAGCGGAAAATTTTAAAAAATAAACCAATAAAAGAACCGTCATTTCGACTCTATATTATGGACGAAATGGGCATGAATTACTACGAACATCAGAGCATCCTTTTTCCTAAAGTCTAAATTATCCGATCGATGCTCCATCTGACTTCCCGCTCTAAGAACATGGGCTAATCATTCAAATCCTTCAACAACTGTTCAAGTTCCTCCGACGTAAGCCAATCCGAAAGCTCACTGTCTTCGTCACTGCTCTCTACCACTTCCACAGTCTGTGTCTCGCTCTCAATCATTGTCTCCGCATTAACATTTGGATTTTCTTCATGCTGATCTTGTTCGACTTCGCTTTGAATTCCCACATAGTCTGACAATGGAAAATTAAGCTTAGCTCTGGGTCCGCGGAACTCGATGGCAGCCTTATCATAAGCCCTGGCAGCCTCCTCCGCCGTCAGGAACGTACCTAGCCACTTGCGCTTCGCTTCCCTCGGGTCTCGAATCTCAGACGCCCATTTCCCCCAAGGCCTCTGCCTCACTCCCCTGTATCTCTTCTCATTGTCATTCTTCATCTTCTTCTTCGAGCTCCTCTTGCTGGTTGATGGCATTGAGGACCTAGCAGCATCAGGCGGGACTGGTTGTTGTTGCAGTAGTTGATGGTGTTGTGGGGTCAGACCTTGAATGCCGTCAGTGACAACGTGCTTGAGGGCTGAGACCAAAATGTCTTGTTCTTGTTCCTCTGTTATTCTTGCCCTCCATGGACACCACCTATAAATCTTGCTTGCATTAAAACCATACATCACGTATTGGCTTTCGGAATTCGGACAAAATGATAAATTTTCCCTTTTTGGAATGAGTAAGAGAGTTTCGTGAGTTTCGAGTTTCGATTCGAATGCGGCGATTTATATAAATAACGGGTTGGTAATGTCCACTGTACTACTGCCGGCCTGTACGCTGTGCCTACGCGGAGAATCTTCTGCTCTTGGAAATTGAATGTGGCCCGCAGGTTTGGAAATTGAATGTGACCCGCAGGTGTTTCTTTCATAGCCACAAGTGTGACAGGGGGTGCAAAGTTCACAACTTATCAGACGTCAAAACACACCTACATGTTAACAGACAAAACTTTGAAAAAGTATATACACAATTTATTTGAGAAGATTTTTTGTTTTTTCCCTGGTAATCGTCAATAATCATTTCAAATGCTAATTCAAATTAGCATGCTAACTCACATATAGACCAATCATAATTTTCAATTTAAATGATGTTTCATGTTAATTAAATTGGAAATGTTGTAGCTTCTTGTTACATCCATAGCTTTACCCAAATTTTTTACTAATTGATGATGTGGCAGATTATTAATGAATAAGTAAAAAAAAAAAAATCACTGACGAGTTTAGATAAGAACAAATAAAAACTTGTAAAATTAACTATTATAAAAATATATTGTAATTTTTTTTTATGCGGCATTACTCATAAAACTTAGAGAACTTTTCGAAAGTGGGATCCAAATGATTGATAATTTGAATACTATTTGGTATTCATTATTTAGAGGGTCTTGTTAACAAGTGCCCTATAGGCTGTTAAAGGTATGTTAGCCCATTAGTATAAGCCCAAACCTAATTCTATTTTGTGTGCATGTCAAATCTCCTACTTGTATTAAAAATCTATTAGTCTAGGGATTAGTTTACTATATATACACATGTTATGTTCATTGTAATACAAGTTTTATACTATATTTTCATATATTAAAGATGTAGCCTTTTAGGGTTTCCTCCGTGGATGTAGACCGTTAAACTGAGTCACGTTACACTCGTGGTCATGTGTTCTATTCTTTATGTTTCCGTTTCTACATCTATTTTAGCATATTCAATATAGTGTATCAATGCTAATATTTAACACATGCATTATTAAATGCTCAATTATGAGTTATAATGCATTTTTTCAAACAAAAAAAATTATATTAATAATTTATAGATAAAATTTGGCTACAAATTTGGTTATAACTAATGATTATAACTCTCACAAAAAAATTAATATGACTTTTGTGCGGCACCAAGCTCCCTGGGCCTGCTGGACCATTAAGGCCCAACAGGACCTTACATTCTTCGCATGCTCGGAGGACGGCATTTGATCTTGTCCACCCGCGCAGGCTATCCGAACCTACATCATCTCCCGAGGATACTTCCGGGAGAAGTGGAGTTATGCCTGGGAAATTAACGACCAAACAATTGCGACCGAGAATTGCATATGCCTAGCGTCCCAGAGTGGGAACCAATTCCAAGGCCACTCCCACCTAAACACCCACTTATAACCAACTGCATTGGACCCCCAAACGCACTAGCGTCAGAGACAATCATCACTATCCCACTGGCACCTAACTATAAATACAAGGAGCTTGTGAGAGGGAGGTGGGTTGTTGAAAAAACGAAGGGAAGAAGGAGGAAAGGGAGAGAGTTAGTAAGAAAAAGAAGTGGAAAAAGGGTCTTCGTTGGTCTCAGCACAAGGACGACCCAGTGTAGGAAATCCAGGCCCACTATACAAGTAAATTGTGAGCCCAAGCGAATTTAGCCACAGCAGTCTCGTATTTGGCTTACACAATTGGCGTCGTCTGTGGGAATCTCCTACAACACCGTGGTTCTGCTGGGACTTAATCCTGGGGATTGAGATGTCTAGGCGACGGTTAGGGAGTGACGTGGAAAGCGGTTCGGTGGGGTCTTCTCAGGGATCCTCATAGCGAGAAAGAAGGCAAAAGAGACGTGAGGACAGGGATCGCGAAAGAGAGGAGCGGTCCGGACTCGGGGAGGGGTCTTATCAAACGCAAAGCAGAATTTCAAATGCCTCGGACCACGAGCAATATGATGAAAGAGACAAAGAGCTTGAAAGGTTGCGTGTCCTAGTGAGAGACCTGGAATTGGAGGCTAGAAGTAGGCGCCGTAGGAGGGATGGGAACGACCGCGAGAGGAGGCCTAACGCTCAAAGTGGTCATCGCGAGACAGGTTCCTACCAATCCGAACATTATCATAGACGAGGGCGTCCCTACTCACGAGAGGGCCGTCGGCGTCGGGAACGTACTTGTTCTCTCGAGTCCAGCCCTCATCGAGACCGCTCATGATCGTAGGGCTACGCAGACCAGGATTCAGATGGCCCGAAGGAAAAACGACCCCATAATGCGGCTATGGACGCAATGAGCCGCGCATTGCGCAGGGCCGCCCAATCTCCTTTTTCAGCTGATATTGAGCGGGCCCCAATGCCGGACAGGTTTACTTGCCCGCCTTTTGACTCCTACAACGGTAAAACGGACCCGATGGAGCATGTAAGCCACTACATTCAAATGATGTCTTTGCATACCTGTAATGACGCCCTGATGTGTAAAGTCTTTCCATCAAGCCTCGGCCCCACCGCTTTGAGATGGTTCAACGGGCTATGGAAAGGCTCGCTCCACAGCTTCGCTGAACTGATACAAGAATTCGGAAATCGGTTTGTGACGTGCAGCCGGGTGCCCCAACTGGTGGATGCATTGCTATCTATGAAGATGAGAGCTGGGGAAACCCTTCGTAGCTATGCTAGCCGATACTGGGAGCTCTACAACGAGATCGGCAGAGGGAACGAGAAGATCGCCACTAGTACTTTCAGGATTGGATTACCCGAGGATTCCGGGCTGAGGGAATCGTTGACGAGGAGGCCCCCCGAGGATATGAGACAGTTAATGAGGCGCATCGAAGAATACAAGAGGCTGGAAGATGACTGGATACAGAGTAAGGGCAAGGTGCCGATCATAAATCACCCCCATTCAAATGTTTTCCAACCGAGGACCCGGGGGAATTTGAGGATACAAGAGCCGGGGACACCGGTAGGGGAGGTGAACGTGATGTTCAAGGATCCAGTACACAAAATTCTAGACAAGATTAAACACGAGCCGTATTTCAGGTGGCCGAACAGGATGGGGGGTGACCCCTCCCGAAGAAATCAGAACCTGTATTGTACCTATCATAAAGACAAGGGCCATACGACCGAGCAGTGCAGGGTGTTGAAAGACCACTTTAGGCAGCTGGCTAAGGTCGGGCATCTAAAAGAGTTCGTGGTGGATGAGAGGGACAAGGGGACGGGGCAAGGGGCTGTGCAGGGAGGCAACCCCCTTCCCTCCCCCTCGCTCGGGGTAATTGAAGTCATCCACGCGCCCTCAAGAAGCCTCACCGTGGCAAGAAGAAAGGGGGTATTAAGGGTGGAACCGGTGGAGGAAGGCTCGGAAGTGCAACTGTCGGCAAAGAGGCTGAAGCATACCAAAGAGCCCATCGCTTTCGGCGACGACGATTTGGAGGGAACAATCCAACAGCACGACGACGCATTGATAGTCTCCGCCCGGATAGGTGGATTCCTGGTGAAGAGAGTGATGATAGACCAAGGGAGTAGGGCGGACGTGATGTATCCGAATTTGTACCGGGGGCTCGGGCTTAAAAACAAGGACCTTACAGAATATGGCACGCCTCTGGTCGGGTTCGATGGGAAGACAGTAATGCCCGAGGGTAAAATATCTCTACCCATGAACATGGGGGGCAAGGAGAAAGTAGTAATGTTTATAGTAATGAATTCTTTCTCCCCGTACACAGCGATACTCGGCAAACTGTGGATCCATGCAATGGAGGCCGTACCATCAACCCTGCATGTGAAAGTGAAGTTTCCAACCGAGAACGGTGTTGCTGTGGTAAGAAGGAGCCAGCAGACGGCGAGGCAGTGCTTAATAGCTATGATTAACCAAATGAAAGAGACAATCGATCAGGAGGTATGTGCCCACCAGGAGGACTTGCAGCAGGGGAGCCCATTATAGCAATTACAGAAACACCAAGAGAAGATGAAGGGCGGTTATGTCGAGGAAATGGTGAAGGTGAGGATACTCCTGGACGCCGACAAGTTTTTCCATATGGGGGCAGGCATGGGTGAGCAAGAAAAAGTGGAAATGTTGTTACTCCTTATATGGAATGCAGATGTTTTTGCATGGAGTCCAAATGAGGTGCCCGGGGTGGACCCTGAGTTCATCGTCCATAGGCATAGAGTTGACCCGTCGTTCCCCCCTAAGAAGCAGAGACCTAGAAGGTTTGCCAAAGAGCACGTTGAGGCTGTAAAAGCAGAAGTCCATAAGCTGAAGGATGCTGGGGCAATAAGGGAAATTTTCTTCCCTGAGTGGCTTGCAAATACTGTGGTAGTGAAGAAAAAGAATGGCAAGTGGAGAGTCTGCGTGGACTTCACCAACCTGAACTGAGCATGCCCAAAAGACCCGTTCCCCATGCCTAAGATCAACCAATTGGTGGATGCTACGTACGGGCACCCGAGAATGAGCTTCCTGGATGCTTTTCAAGGGTATCACCAGATCGCCCTGGCCCCTGAGGATCAAGAGAAAACGGCCTTTATATCCCCAGAAGCCAACTATCATTACACCGTGATGCCCTTCGGCCTGAAGAACGCTGGGGCCACGTACCAGTGAATGATGACAAGGATGTTCCGAGACAAAATAGGACAAACAGTTGAAGTATATATTGATGACATGGTGGTGAAGAGCAAACAAGTGGCGCGGCACACGGAAGAACTTCAGGGCGTTTTTGAGGTTCTTCGGCGGCACAAGTTACGGCTTAATGCCGAGAAATGTGCATTTGGCATCGGGGCTGGAAAGTTCCTTGGATATTTGATTACTAAGTGGGGGATTGAGATCGACCCCGATCAAATTGAAGCGATCAAAAGGCTAAAGCCACCAAGCAATCCACGAGAAGTGCAAGTGCTAACTGGGATGCTGGCCGCCCTTAATCGGTTCATCTCCAAATTCGCAGACCATTGCCGGCCATTTTATCAGCTTCTAAAGAAGTGGACAGGCTTTCAATGGAACGAAGAATGTGACATAGCCTTTGTGGAGCTAAAGGACTATTTGGCACGGGCCCCAATGCTGACAGCACTAGAGCCGGATGAAGATTTGTTCATGTACTTGGCCGTATCTAAACATGCCGTGAGCGCCGTACTGCTGAGGGATCGTGGAATCCAACAACCCATGTACTACATCAGTAAGACCCTAGTGGACGTCGAGACTAGGTACTTGCCACTCGAGAAGCTTGTCCTGGCCCTCATCCATGCTACAAGAAAGCTACCGCACTACTTTCAGGCTTATACGGTTTACGTCTTGACTGAGTATCCCCTACAATCGTTACTAAAAAGGTCAGACTTTACGGGCAAAATAGCAAAGTGGGGTACGCGGCTTGGTTCTTTTGACATTCATTACCGGCCGCGAAGCTCGGTGAAGGGCCAGATCCTTGCGGACTTTGTCGCAGAATTTTCCCCAGGGAGAAGTGGGGAACTGGTTTGCAATGTGGAGATCCGCCCGTGGAAGGTATTCGTAGACGGGGCTTCTAGCTCCGCGGGGTCCGGTGCAGGGATCCTTATCGTCTCCCCAGACGGAATACGGATAGAACATTCGTTCAGGTTAGGCTTCAGGGCCACCAATAACGAAGCGGAATATGAAGCCTTGTTGGCTAGGCTGAGAACAGCTCTATGTTTAGGAGTCTGAGATGTGGAGGTATATTCGGATTCACGCCTCATAGTCAGTTAGGTTCGAGGCAGCTTCGAAGCCAGAGATCTCCGGATGAAGGCCTACCTGGAGAAGGTGAAGCAAGAAATGACCAGCTTTAGCACGGTAAAGGTTTTTCAAGTGGCCCGAATGCAAAACAGACACGCCGACTCGCTCGCCACGCTGGCATCCTCGGTAGCCGAAGAGATACCTCGGCTGATTAAAGTTGAACTCGTGACTAGGCCGAGCATAGATATAACTGACGATCCGGGAATGGCAGAAAAGAGTATCGCGGCAATCACAACACTTGGCCCATGCTGGATGGACCCCATTATTGATTTTCTTGAGGAGGATAAGCTCCTGAGCGACGAGAAGGAGGGAAACAGGATCTTGAGGATGGCGCCTCGGTATTGGTTGTCTGAAGACCGAAAGTTGTATCGGAGATCGTATGGGGGACCGTACCTATTGTGCTTGCACCCAGTAAAGGCGAGTAGACTCCTGGCCGAGCTTCATGAGGGGATATGCGGTAGTTACGTGGGGGGTCGATCATTGGCGCACCAGGCAATGACTCAAGGGTTTTGGTGGCCTTAAATGCAAAGAGAAGCTGCTGAGTATGCACGTAAGTGTGAACAGTGTCAGAAGCACGCGAACCTGATCCATCAGCCAGCCGGCCATTTGAACCCAATCAACAGTCCCTGGCCTTTTGCCTAGTGGGGACTGGATATCATTGGCCCGTTCCCCCGAGCAACGAGCAACAGAAAGTTCATGCTGGTAGCCTTTAACTATTTCACCAAATGGGCGGAGATAGAAGCTTTGGCAAACATCCAAGACGTGGATGTGAAGAAGTTCGTATGGAAGAACATCATCACAAGATTTGGTGTGCCAAACTCCCTTATATCGGACAATGGGTTGCAGTTCGACAGCCGTTCATTCCGAACATTCTGTGGTGACCTTGGCATCAAGAACGGGTACTCCACTCCTGCTTACCCCCAGGGCAATGGCCAGGTTGAGGCTGTGAATAAGGCAATCGTAAATGGGCTGAAGAAGAGGTTGGAAGGTGCCAAAGGGAACTGGGCGGAAGAGTTGCCCAAAGTATTATGGGCTTACCGGACAACTCCGAGGAGATCCACTGGGGAAACCCCATTCTCCCTCACTTACGGTGCGGAAGCTGTAATACCAACAGAAGTGGATTTGTGCAGCGCCCGAGTTGCGGGATTCAACCTCGCGCATAATGACGATATGATGGTGGAATGGTTGGACAGGTTGGAAGAATACCGCGAAGTGGTGACCATACGACTGGCTGAGTATCGGGGAAAGCTCGCTCAGAGGTATGACCGGAACGTAAAGACGAGGGAGTTCAACGCTGGAGACCTGGTTCTGAGGAAAGCTGTAGGGAACATGCGAGACGCAAGCGCCGGGAAGTTGGCACCGACGTGGGAAGGACCTTACCGAGTCACTGCCATCGCCGGAGCCGGGGCGTACTACTTGGAGGACCTACACGAGAGATCATTACCTCGGCCGTGGAACGTCCATAATCTCAAAAGATTCTACCAATAATAGCATTGCAAACAATGGGTTGTGTAACTCTAAATCGATTTAACCGATGAAAATGATGCCATTTGCTCGCAGAAAGTTTTCTAGTTGTCATTGCGTCTTTGTCCGAATTCAGCTCCCGGTCGAATAAATATACGCGCATAAATATCCTAAGGACAGAAACCTTGCTCCCGGTTCGATTGTACTCACCAAGCAGGTGGAAACCTTAAATCAAATAAATATCCTAAGGACAGAAACCTTGCTTCCGGTTCGATTGTACTCACCGAGCAGGTGGAAACCTTAAATCTAATAAATATCCTAAGGACAGAAACCTTGCTCCCGGTTCGCTTGTACTCACCGAGCAGGTGGAAACCTTAAATCTAATAAATATCCTAAGGACAGAAACCTTGCTCCCGGTTCGATTGTACTCACCGAGCAGGTGAAAACCTTAAATCTAATAAATATCCTAAGGATAGAAACCTTGCTCCTGATTCGGTTATACTCACTGAGCAGGTGGAAACCTTAACTCTAACAAATCTCCTAAGGACAGAAACCCTGCTCCCGGTTCGATTGTGCTCACCGAGTGGGTGGAAACCTTAAATCTAATAAATATCCTAAGGATAGAAACCTTGCTCCCGGTTCGATTACATTCATCGAGCATTTGAAAACCTTAACTCTAACAAATCTCCAAAGGACAGAAACCCTGCTCCCGGACTCTAACAAATCTCCTAAGGACAGAAACCCTGCTCCCAGTTCGATTGTGCTCACTGAGCAGGTGGAAACCTTAAATCTAATAAATATCCTAAGGACAGAACCTTGCTCCCGGTTCGATTACATTCACTGAGCATGTGGAAACCTTAACTCTAACAAATCTCCTAAGGACAGAAGCCCTGCTCCCGGTTTGATTGTACTCACCAAGCGGGTGGAAACCTTAAATCTGATAAACATCCTAAGGACAGAACCCTTGCTCCTGATCAGATTGTATTCATCGAGCAAGTGGAAACCTAAAGTCTAAAAAATATTGTAAGGGTAGAAACCTTGCTCTCGGTTCGACCCATTTTTTCCTTAGGAAAGAAACTTGCCGAACGGGACGACTACGCGCCTAAAGTGAACTAATGTGCTTTGGGAAAAAGCAACCTGTCACCTTGGGCACAAGCACGAGCTGCAGATTTAATAAACAATGCGCAAACATACAGCGGTAAAATGGGAACAAAATAATAGAATAACAACTAAAACCATTCGAAAAACAACCCAAATGTTCAAAACAACACCAAGGACCAGGAACCGAGAAAAATAATTGTCTTGTCACCACAGCCTGGTGACCTGAGCAAAACTTCCGTAAATAAAGAAAAAACAGACTAGTTGCTGAATTAAAAGTAGATAAAACAGCTCGGCAATTAATTCAAAGGATCCTCGGTCCGAGGATTGCTGGTAGCCTCCAGACCGGTTGGCTCGGCATGGGAATCGATGGCCTCCACTAATTCCCTCATGCTGGAAGTTTCCTCCTTATCGATAACATGGGGGGCGTTCTGTGTGGGTGCTATGGGGGGCGGGAAGGGGATCTCGCTGGGGTTTCTCAGAGAGGACTCCTCAGGGACTCCCGCGGCCCGAAGAGCGGCCAGCCATCCCTCCTCGAATTCGAGCCGATGGGCCTGGCGCACGACCGGCTCCGCGGAGTTCTCGGCATTGGCGAACCCCTCATTGTACCACTTGCTCTCGCAAGCGTCCAACGCCGCCTTCAGATCAGCCAATTCCTTTCCTAAGGCAATATTCAGACTATGAGCCTCAGCCAGTTTCAACTCGATGCCCCCCAGCTGCACCTCCAGTTCGGCAGATTTCCCTTCTGCTTGGGCCCTAGCCTCCTCTGCCGAGGAAGCCCTCTTCTCCGCATCTTCGGCAACCCTCAGCTTTTCCATGGCGTTAGCTTCAGCAACATCCTTCAAAGCTTTCTCCCGGCCAGCATCCTCGGCGAGGTCTTTTATCCTTCCGTCAACTATGTGAGATAACTGAGCGGCTTGGATAGATGACAATAAAGAAGAAATATGACGGAACCCTTTGCACAAGTCAATGCAAAATCCAAATTAATAACCTATGAGTTAAATTTTCAGGAAAACATACCGCCATGGTGAGCCATACCAGCCGCCTCCCCAGCGACTCATCCGTCCCCTCCGAAAAAGCATGCACGTCCTCGGGCAAGACCAGACCGCGCGCCAAAGTCTGGGCAACACGGCCTCCCTGACCCTTGTCCCAAACTCGAACACTGGCGGACTCTGGGAGAGGTTGACCGTTCAGCTGGAAGGAGGGTTGCCAGCCCACGTTGGATCTAGAAGAGGATGCCACGTCCGGCCTAGTCTGGGTCGTCGGCTCGCGGATAACGATGCTTGAGGATGGGCGGGGTGGCAAATTGGCTGGCAAGATGATCGGACCAGGCTGCGTCTGTTCGACGTTGCGCTGCCTTTTACGTGATCGGACTGGGGGAACTGGAGGAGGAGGAGGGGCTTGGTTCGAATCTCCTTGTTGTTGAGCTGCTGGCCGGGTGCCCGGCACGAAGCGGCTTATTGACATTGACCTCCTTGTCACCATTTCGCGACTATGGTCTGATTCTGTTTCTGAAGAGCTGACGTGCTTGGCGACTATACCCTCGGCTACCTAAACGGGAGCCTTTGGTTCCACAGGAACTTCAGGTTGAACGGGGGCTTGGGGTTGGATCTGTTCGTGTGCCCTTTCTCGGAGCGCTCGTGACACTCTTTCGGCTGACTCGTCACGAAGAGGCTGGCGCTCGTCCGAACAGATGAACCGGGGGCCACAGTCACGTGCCTCGCCAACCGTGAACTTTGGGGGAAGGAAGTTCGCGTGGCGCACGTCTATGTAGGAAAGGAGGGGACTATCGACTAGTAAGGCTTGGCTGAAAGCTTGCCAGGTAGAGTACACGGGGTCAACGCCGAGAATCAGGTGCGATTCATGAAGTTGCTTGTCCGAATGAACGAAGATCTCTGACCTGAGCACAAAATTCAAGTCGCGGACGTGCACCACTCTTCGGTCCGGCTTTAAGCTTCTGCTTTCTGCACGAAAACCATACAAAAACGGTCAGGAATTGCTCACTGATCAAAATCAAATATAAGGTAAAGTAAAGACGCTCGGTACCGACTAACGTCGTGCGGTGAAAACGCGCAGGGGAGCTCCTCAGCAAACCAGTTACCGCTCACCCGTACAAATTCCCCCGCCGAATTTCTATTGGAATCAGGCAGGCATGAGATTAGCCGTACCCTCATGTCCTTAGTTTTCAGATAATAATCCGAATTGATATTGCCACACAGACTGTACATAAAATTCATATCGTGATGATTCAATTCTAAACCGAACAACCGGTTCAACCTACTGACACAGCTCACCACCAGGTAAAAGTTGGGAGAGAGTTGGTCGGGGTAAAGACCATAAAACGTAAGGGTGCTCAAGATCAGGGGGTCAACCGGGAATCTAACCCCACCCTCTAAGATAGCCATTAATGGGAAGAAAACAATATTGACGCCCCGGCGCCGTTGAATGTCTATATCGCCCTCGGGGCAATATGCAATATCCATGTCCCCGGGGACATTGAAGGTAGCCCTAAAGGTAGCCAAAGCGGCTTCAAATGAAGGGAGGTAAGAGTAACCTATTTCCTAAACTAGGATCCAAAAAAAAAGGAAAGCTACTATTTGCGAGTCGAATAGGATGAAACAGAGTAATCAGAGAGGCGATGAGAGAAAACTTACTTGGGGCTCTAAGAAGGAGAGAGGTCCTAGACTAGAAGAGAAAACACATAGGGAGAAATGCTCAGCCAAATGAAAGGTGGGAGATTGAAAGATGCGAAAGTGAAGAAAAGTGCCTGAAGGAGGTATTTATAGGGGATGGGAGGGGAGTAAATGGCAATTAATAAAGCCGTTGGTGGGAAGCCCAACGAATCGTCGTGTCAACTGCCACACGCGCGACGCCTTGGTTCACGAAGCGTCAGGTAATAATGACAACCTATCAGACTTAATGCGTCTTTTGAGAAGCGCGTTAATGACCGACGAAAACTCACTGCTCGGGCCGACGACCCCTCGGATTCCTTGATTCACCCCCGAGAACGGGAGACGAATCAAGGAGGGGCTAATGTGCGGCACCAAGCTCCCTGGGCCTACTGGACCATTAAAGCCCAAAAGGACCTTACATTCTTCGCATGCTCGGAGGACGGCATTTTGATCTTGCCCACCCGCACGAGCTGTCCGAACCTACATCATCTCCCGAGGATACTTCCTGGAGAAGTGGAGTTATGCCCGAGAAATTAACGACCGAACAATTGCGATCGGGAATTGCATTTGCCTAGCGTCCTAGAATGGGAACCAATTCCAAGGCCATTCCCACCTAAACACCCACTTATAACCAACTGCATTGGACCCCCAAACGCACTAGCGTCAGAGACAATCATCACTATCCCACTGGCACCTAATTATAAATATAAGGAGCTTGTGAGAGGGAGGTGGGTTGTTGAAAAAACGGAGGGAAGAAGGAGGAAAGGGAGAGAGTTAGCAGGAAAAAGAAGTGGAAAAAGGGTCTTCATTGGTCTCAGCACAAGGACGATCCAGTGTAGGAAATCCAGGCCCACTATACAAGTAAATTGTGAGCCCAAGCGAATTTAGCCACAGCAGTCTCGTATTTGGCTTACACAACTTTATATTTTGAAAATTTAACTATTAAATTGTATATTCTTTATGTTCTTGATACACATATCAAATTTTGTGCATTCGATTTATAAACTGATTTTTCATGTTTGACATCAGACATGAATAAAACACCTATACGTAATTTGTAAGGAAAATGCTAGGATCATCGAAAATGGCGCAACCTTGTGCCACAATTCGCTACGTGTTGAGTTGTGACTAGTGAAAGAGTGTCCCCACATGGCTCATAGACTCTCCTTCAGCAGTCATAACTCACCACGTGGCGAGTTGTGGCACAAAATTGTGCTATTTTTGGTGGTCCTAACACAACTCAATTTGTAAACGGATAAAACTTAAAAAAGTCTAAGGGTCTATTTGGATACTGCTTATTGCTGAAAACTGAAAATACTGTAATAAAATAATTTTTATACTATGAATAGTGCTTGTGAGACTCAATTTGGATGTTACATTTGCTTTATTAGAAAACTTGCGAGTTCTGTAAACAGTGCACGGGACCCAAGGAAAAAACGCAAATGCGGCGACGTTTGCTATCCAAACTCACACTAAGGGTTTGTTTGGATATCGCTTATTTTGTTGAAAACTGAAAATTAAAAATATTATAGTAAAATAATTTTTAAATGTATTAATAGTACTATAGAATCTTGTTTTAAAAAGCTTTTTAATAAAATACTTGCAAGTCTCGTAAATAGTGCACGAAATTCACTAAAAAAAATGTATAATTTTTCTTAGAACCCGTGAAATGCTCTTCTTAAAAAATAAACACGTGAAACACAGATGCAGTGCTTTTCCGTACAAAGCAGAAAAAATTCTTTTCTTCTTTTAAAAAAAGTCAGCACGCATAGATTTTGGCCGTATATTAAAGTCAAAACATAGCCTTGTGGATTCTAGTACTGGGTCGATGGGACCACATAGTATATTATCTATGTTTGCGGTTTGACAGAGGAGCATCCCAGCCAAGCCGACTGTCTTCTTCCAAACCGTCTAAAAATAGTCAAACTACATGCTTCTTCTCTTCTTTCTTTTTTTACTTTGACTAACACTGACCTCAGAAAGCCCAAATCCGTGTTTGGTCATATATTTCAAAAATAGATGTTTTAAAAGATGTAAAAATTATGGTTTAAAAAGTATTGTTAAAATACGTATTTTTAATATTTATAAAATAAAAAAATGTGTTTGGTAATATAGTTTAAATAACATGTTTCAATATTAAAAATATAAAATATGTGTTTGGTATGTGTGCGTTAGATTGTAAAAAAATTGACTAAAGTACAAAATAAATATATTTTAAAGGGAAATGTTAACAAGCACCGGACGGTGCTTGTTAATGTTTCCTTTTATGGGTCTTACTTTAAAAAAGTGTAAAAAGTTATCAAAAAAATTACTAAAAAGATTAAAACACTGTCAAAGGCTGCCAAAATCTGCCAAAAAGTTACAAAAAATTTGTTATTAACGGACACCGTCCGTGCCCGTTAACACAACCTTATTTTAAAATAGGAGAGAGAACATGGGGGGCCATAAATCAGGAGAAAGAACGTGACTGACCAAAATATTTAAAAAAAATCTTATCAAGTTACGAAAAAGCTGACCTGAGCACAGTGTTTGTTGTTTAAAATAATTACGAAATTGCCACTAAACAACTAGTGTTTGTTGTTTAAAAACTATCTGAAGGTGATTTCAAAAAATGGGTTTTATAACATTGGTTTTTGAATAATATTTTTCAAACAACAGGGAATAGGACTTGTACACCAAATGCATTTTTTAGTTTTTGGACACTAGTGTTCAGTGTTTAAACACTGAACACTAGTGTTTAAACATAGTGACCAAACGGCTCCTAAATCCGTCCTAATATTTTTCTTTCTTTGACCGTATATGGTATGCTATTTTTGGAATAGTTTAATAATCGCCTCAAAAAGCATTCTTGCTCTGAGTGGCAGCTCTAAGAATTATTTGTAACGTGATTATTAAAAAATTTAAATTATACAAAATTTAATAAAGAGACAATTTGAATATACCAATGTCACAAAAAAATGTAAATACATGAAATATTACAATTTTTTGTATTAACAAATAGAATAAGAAAAAAAATAGACTAATAAAAGATAATGTGCAAATTGAAAATACTGATATAAGAATAATAAAGTGATCACAACAATTTCATAACAAATCTTATACAACAAGTTGTTAACTTGTTATTGGTGGGTAAAACATGTTAATATTGAACCTGAATTAGAATTAGTAACAGCTTACCACATAAAATTTATTTTGAAAATATTGTGGATGTAGCATTACTCTTATATTTATTAAATTCAAATTCTTGTGAGTCTTAAGTAAAAGTATTCAATATTTTTATTAGGGTGGTCAAAATAGATTAATTTAGTAAATAATATATATATATATATATATTTGTAAGTATATATATAAAATATTTTCAAGTCAGAGTGGTCACAGAACATATTAATTTAAAATAATTATTTATATAAACTTTTTTTTGCACATATAAATTTTTATTTTGACAAATGAGGGTGGTCCTAGAACCACCCTCACTTGATTTGTTCTAGGCATAATTCAAATACAAGTAGAGCCGCTAGTGCTTGCTCTTCAATATTTAATCTAAAATACTATTTTTTTTTGCCACTACTTTGAATGGATTCTTATTAATTGATAAAGTTTTTTTTTTTAATTAAATAAGTATTTGAATTATGCTCAGAACAAATCAATTGGTGTCTTCACCTAATAATAATTTTTTATAAAAAATGTGGACATCATTGTAGAAGCACAAAATTAAAACGTGTTTAATTTAGCGCTTATAATCACAATTAATTTCATTTATGGGTTCAGTGTAATCCACAATGGGAGATTTGTATAAAAACCAAACAACTTTTTACCAATGAAATAGTATTGAAGATTTTATTCCTCACTGTGTATCTCTGCTCTCTCCTTTTTCTCTCAAAATCTCCAAAAATGACCATTTGCGACTTCTGCCCATCTCTTTCTTTTTATTCTTCCCTAGTTCGCCTTTTTCATCTTTATCCATTACTTTATTTACCTCATTTTCTTCTCCAACATGTGCTTTAGCACGTGCTATCCCAATTTAATTAGGCATTTTTATATCCTATCAGGCTTTTCTTTTCTCAAGGTTACTATTCATTTTTTATAAATATTTATGTTTAATTATTACAAAGTTTGCTACATAAATTTACAAATTAATGTGTCAATTTAACATTAAAAAAATGGTTTAAAAATTTATATTGCATCTAATCACCTTAATGTGACTCTACATATATATATATATATATATTAGGAAAAACAAAAAGTATTTATCTCTTAAAATTATAAAGTAGAAGATTCATTTTGTTGTGAATTTAACATTTAAAATAACATACAAAGAAGTTGATGATAAGGTTGCATTACATTAACCATATTTATTTTCCAAGAGCTCTGTAGCTCAATTGGTTGACATATCCTAATGTTTTCAATGAAAAACAATTTTGGTGTTCAAATCCCCCCACCTCTATTATAAATTTTGAATTATATAAAAAAAAAAACCATTTTTATTTAACTCCAATGTGTGGTTTCTATTGTACACTAAATTCATAATTCTTTTTTGGGACTTAAATATATTAAATCATTAAATAAATATGTCTGAGTTCTTCTATAAATACAATAAAATTTAAGAATGTCTTTACAAAAAGTGAAAAGTCAATCTATCATAAGTCAAAATAAAATAATATAAAAAATTATACTAAAACTCACCACATTTTAAAACAAAGGTTGTGTTAATGGCACCACCCGTCAACAACTTTTTAAAAAATTTTCTAATAAATTTTTTGTCTTTTTTACCATTTTATCTCTTTTTTTTTTTTTTTTTTACTTTTCCTGACATTTTATTTTTTGACACCATAACAAGCACCCGTCGGTGTTTATTAACATTCCTCTTAAAACAATAGTGCGATTTTACTATTATCTTAACCTTTCACAAAATGTACTAGTGTCGGAAGTAAAAATTTTAATTGGTTGGCAGAATTTACGAGAGGATGCATGGACCAAGTTCGACCTCGTACGTCGCTAGGCCCCGCGTAAATCCCAACGAACTTACCTATAACAACTGGATGACATGACATATGTAAGTGTCTACTCTCCAGAATCATCCGACCGAACAAGGACTCGGCTGAGCTGGCTGACACTGTCCAAGTGTCCAACATGCCGAGAGTCACTACTTCAAAGTGTGAAAATCAAAACAGTAAAATGGGCCCAAACTAGTTTTGTAAGCAATACCAAAATTATAATGCCTCCGACCATTTTTTATTTATTTATAGAAAAAGGCGAATTTATTGAAGAAAATGAACAAGTCATGGTTGCAGAATAATACGTTCATAGGACACCGACCATCTCAAAAACTGAAGACACTCCTTAGACGTAACATTTTATAAAATACTTATTGAACATGATTAGTTAAAGTATGTAAATGAATTTTAGTTAGTTTGACTGATAAAGTCTTAGATAATTAAATAAGAGATTTAAACTTTAATTCTCGTCTACACAAAAAATTAATTGAATTTTGCAATAAATTGAAACTCTATAAATAAATAAAATAAAATAAAAAGGACTACATAATAGCTGGTTTATTTGAACAATTAATACCAGTTGATTTTTTTGACTTTTGGGTCAAGATGATGCCCGTTTATCTTTTGCATGTTCGAATATTTCAAACTAGGGTTGTGTTAACGGGCACCGTAAGGTTTCAAACGTGTCAGTATAGACCCTAAGCTTTTGCTATTGTGTCAAAATAGTTCTTGTTGTTAGATAATGGATGAAAAATACTGACATGGTTAATGGTAATAATAAAATATTATTATTTTTGCCAATTCAGCTGCTACATCAATAGCCACGCATCCTTAATTTATATATATAAATAAATAAATAAATAAAAAGAAATCAGAGGTTTGAATAATAGCATCTGTCTGATTGTTATCACTTGTGAATCTTACACCATGAATATCAATGGTTGTAAGTTGTAACAGCTTTGCTTATTTGACGAAGATTGGGGTCCTGCTCCACGAATCTAGGCAGTTGGCTTAGACAATCAAGTAGTTGCTGCATATGTTTGTGATAAAGGATTTGGAGGTAGATAGGAAATTTTTTTACAAATTACAATCAGGGTAACTATTTAGAGCTGCAGTTGAAGAGGAAAAACCAGCCAAAAGATCACACAATGGGTGTGCTAGCTGACTATTCTCTCCCAATACCAACTAAAGATTGGATGTTTTCTTTTCTTTTCTTTTTTATTAGAAAAAGTTTGTATCTTTTTATTTCCATTGCAGATTTGGGTTAGAACCTTCATCATTTCTGTTAGTGCTCTCACTATTCCGTTAGTGCTCTCACTATGGTTTTATTATTAAGAATAGGACATTATTTTATTAAGAATAGGGAGCAGAGGAAAGCAAGGGCTGGGAGAGAATGAAGGTGCATCAGCCAAAGAGATTGGGAGGGAGTGGTTTCAGATTTGGGAGAGAAAAGCTAGTCTTTTGTTTTTATTTTTAAATAAATAAATAAGGTCACATGGTTTTTGATGTAGTTATTTTTTAATCTGATATGGCAGTATAGTTGACAACTAATTTGGTATGAAAAATAATTTTTTATTGTTCCATTTGACACATCAGCATTTTTCATCTAAAAGATAGCGGTATAGATTAAATTAACACGACACTAAAAAAGTTAGGAACTAAATTGATCAAATTGAAATGTTAGAGACTAAATTAAAATATGGTGTAAAAAATAAATATCAATTTGTAATTTATTCAAAATATTTATATCCATATTGACTTATGATTGCACTATCGAGTTTGCTTGTGCCGGGATACGTTGACTTTCTAAAATTCTTCTTTTTTTATATATATTTATATTCAGAAGCTAACTTTTTTATTTTATAGATTTCGTCCGTACATAAAAGTAGCCATGTGGATTCTAGTATTAGGATTTGGGAAGGTGAGATCACAATCCAAATAATTTTGACAGCGAAGCATCCAAACCGTCTAAAAAGAGTCAAACCACATGCTTTTTCTTTCCTTTGATCAACAATGTTAGGATATCACAAAGCCCAAATCCTAAATCCGTCCTAGCATTTTCCTTTTTTGACCGTATACAGAATATTCTCTTTTTGAAGTATTTACTAAGAGCTTTAGTATTGGAGGTGTTCAATTATTAAATTGCTATTTTTAACAACTAATATAATAAAAATGATGCTGCAATAGTGGTGCTATATAAGGGTGTGCACAAAACTGAGAAATCGAAAAAATTGCTTGAAACTGATTGAATTGTTGCAAAAATTTCAGTTTGGTTTCAGTTCGGTTCGATTTCGGTTTTCATTTTTTAAAAACTTAAATTTTCTGTTAAGTTTCGATGGCTAGTTTGAGTATACCGAACCGGCCCAAACCGAACCAAATCATAATATAATATATTTTATATTAAATATATAATATAAATTTTATAAATATTTAGGCTTTGGGCCTCTAGCCTTTTCAATTTATTTTAAAACATTTGGGCCTAATTAAACTAAGGATCATGCTAATGGGTGTCCTTAGGGCCATAGTTAAGAATCAATTTTAGGAAAGTTTTGACTTTTATGGAAATTGGAAAAAAATGTCAAAACATTAATTATTTTTTTCCCCATAGAAATTTTCTTTAGATGGATTATTAACTATTACCCTAAGGGCATCCGTTGGCATATCTCTTAAACTAAATAGATTAACTAACTAGATTAGATTAACTAGTTAAAACCTTTAGGCCTAATTAAAACGAATAAAACCAATTAGTTTAACTAACTATAATTAAACTAAATAAATATGTAACTAAACTAATTAAACTATAATAACAAAGGTTAGAGAACCCTACCCTACATACCCCACACATTTCAGTCTCACTCTCACATCTCACATTTAGCCTCCACTCCAGTCCACAATCCTTCTCATGCCCACTACAAAAAAATGGACTACTGCAGCGGGCCAAAACTGTCACAAAAGCCCAAAAAACTGCAGCTAAAGGTCCATTTGGCTTGTTGCGGCAGTTCTACTCATCAGCGTTGCGGTGCCACAATAGCTCTATTGCGGCAGTAACAAAAAACACCGCTATAAATGCACCTTTTAGTGGCGTTTTTGGTTTTTTGCGACGGACAGAAAACCACCGCCATATGAGGTCAGAATTCGTATCAATTGACTTTAAACGGCAGGTTATGCCTGCCGCTATTGGTGTCCACCTTTAGCGGCAAGTAAAATGCACCGCTATAGGGAACCAATTAAAATGGACTCATTGCACTTTTAGCGGTAGGCAAAAATGCTGCTATAGGGCTTCATTTAAATCATAACATATGCACCTTTAGCAGCGCTTTTTGACTGCCGCTATAGGTTCTTTTTTTTTAAAAAAAAAATTTTAGCAAGTTTTAAAACCACTATTTTTTTTTTTATAGACCTGTTACAAAGAACCTATAATAGTTTTAGCTCTACTAACACAATACCACAAATGTAACTAATTAACAACACCACAAATGTTTCCAAAATAACGTAATATTAACATAGAAATTTATTATCAAATACATAACAAAAGAAAAGATGTGGTCCTTTGTACACAGAAAGTCCTTCAACACTTAAATTAAACTAATACCATAATCAAAGTTTCAAAGTGTTTCAAAATATTTTTCAACACTTACAAAAAATGTGTTTGTTCAAATGTGGTTCTTTGTACACAAAATGTCCTCAAACACCAACATAAAATTTTTAAGCTGCTTGGTTGATGGGATGCAGCTGATGATTTTTGGAGAGCTGGGGGTTGTAGGATCGGAGGAACGTCCCACATATGAAAAGAAAAGGCATTTATTAGGACACAATGATATCAAATATTGGATTCCAAAATTGCTTAATGCATGAGCATTACAAGGGAAATTTGGAGTTTCAAAGACTGCAACTATAATATGGAAATCATAATACAACTATCAAACACCTTAAAGTATAAACTCAATTTCTACAAGGAAGAAATGAAGTGCTTTTAACTTCAAATATATTGTATATTCACTCACATTGGCATTGACATAAAAAACAGCAGTATGCCGATTTCATCAAACTTTAAAGCACTAAGAAACCAAACCCCTTATCTGTTTCGTATAAACCAATTGTTTTTCCTCTCTAAGACTTAGATTTTAACCATAGCTACTTTACAAAATCAAGGAAAATCATGACTTTTTTCTTCTTTTTCCAATTGGGTTAGCCCTGAGGGAATTTTTTTTCTTTAAATCTATAACCTTTATATGTAAAACCTAATATAGCCAATTAGACCCAGATGCAGATATGCTAACATTATCAGACTCCAACCAAAAGACACACAATCAATTCAGGAACTGAATTTGAAAAGCAAATGAGACTCCAAGTGCTAATCAAAGTGCTAATAAGCCCAAAGGATCAAACCCCTTTACACACTTTTGATATTTTTCAACAGCCCAAAGTGGTAATCAGCCCAAAGTCTTCACTCAATTATATATTACCTTAAAATTGGCAAGTATAAATCATGTAGCTTTGAAAGAAAGCTCAAAAAACACAACACAAACCTTATTACTATTTGAATACATTAGAATTCATAACCCAAATTAGTTCTAACCCATATAAACAATGAGCAACATTAGAAGAAAGCAACTTGCTGTTTTTGTTACATCTTTATCTCTTTGATAAAAGGGTTGGTTCGGTTCAAAGTCATGGGTGTCCTTGACTCCATAAGGCTCCAATCTGAGTTCCAACTATTTTCTTACATATAAAAAAGAGACTGCACTTTTTCAGATTTTGTTCATTTTCCAATTCAATAAACACTACTAAAGCACACATAAAAAACTACCAATCTAGAAATGCAGCTCATTCCACAAACTTTAGCTGTTTAACATCCTCATTTGTTGTAATAAAACAAACAAATTAGGTGCAACTAAAAACAACCAAAACAAGTAACAACAAGCATTACCCTTCAAAATTGGGACAAACATGTCACGAAATTCACTCATGAAATCCCTTCTAACTCAACTAATTGCAAATTGCTATCTTTTTTAAGTCTTATCCAATTCAATGAACACTACCATAAAAAAGTGTAAAATTACAACACAAGTCTATAAAATGCACTGTCATTGCACAAACTCCTCTTTATCTCTCACATTCTTTGTGGCATTACAACAAACACAAGGAGTGCAACCAAAAAAAAAAAAAAAACCACTAAATTTGCGAAATTCATTCATGAACACCAATCACATTTCACTGTACCACCAAAACCCAACTACAAACTAAACCCAAAAACACAAATTAACCATTAGAAACCCCAAAATCAAAATCATTAATACCAACCTGATTGCATTGTGAAGTTATTTGTTGCATTTGTTGAATCATGTGAGCCATTCTTTGCTCCATTTTTTCGAATTGGCTAAGTCTTTCCTTCATTTCATCAAAAGATGACAATTTCTCCTGCATTTCAGCCAAGGAAGCCTTCAGTTGTGCAACCTCATCATCCCTTGCTTGACTTGATCGTACTTGAAGGTCTGTGAAAGCACTCTTGTTACTTTGGCCACTTGGGCTTGGACAAAATCCTACCCCACGAATACGACCTTTGTGCTCCTTACCGATGGCAAACACATCATCCGGTGCCCATGCAATACTACCACTTGTGTTAGATGATTGCAATTGATTTGAAGGTTCAGCCAACAACTCCTTCATTTTATCGTAATATATGAATTCATTGAGCAATTTTTAAAGATTTATTTAAGAAGCAACCATTTATGAATAGTACAAATAGAAAAGACATTCAACTATGTATTCCAAACATTTTAGATTTGAAAGTATTAATCCAAATTTTAATCAGTAAAATAGACCAACCAACAAGAAACATCTAATTGAAGTAAACCAACCAACAAACATAAGTATTTCTAAACTAACTTTGAGCTCTTGACTCCTAATTTATTTTCCTGCAGCTACCTGCAATTAAAAAAAAGCATAAGTATATCTAAACTAACTTTCCTTGTTGTTACTCATAACTATTGAATTTATCATCAATGAAGTAGAACAGAAGAAGAAATTGAAGAGGGAAAAGATGGAGCTGTTGGATCATGAAAGACTTCTATAGGGTGACTATAAAGACATTTGTAATATGAAATGTTTGGTAGTCAGAAAAATCTTATTAAAGGTTTTTAAATTGGACTGGTAGAGCAAGAGATGCATTTGTAAGAGTATAAATCAGAACTACATATGAAGATAAGGGCTTAAAAATATTATGGTTTTCTCATACTATGCAAACTAGTAAAACACATTACTAAGATGTAGTTTGATCACCAAAGTGGGTAATGGTAAGAGAGAGAAGGTATAGCCTATAAATGAACAGAATATATCATTATAAATATAGCAGATTGGCAACAAGCCAAGGAATTCATTTGGCAAAACATGTGGGTATTGTAATAGCATCTTCTAAATTTACATTTGATTCTATTTTCTTAGGCATTGCTATTTTGCTAGGTGTAGCACTTTGGAAGTACTCTTAACATTTTTAAAGGCTAACAAAAATGATTTTGACTCCTTAAAATATAGTAATTTACTTCTCAAATGCAAACAAAACACTATACAAAAATTCCAAAACAGATATAGTTGGAAAAACAAGCTTATTTTTTGTGTTCTTTTTAATTTTGATCTTTCAGTTCTTCATGATGCTTTACATATTGTCTTCATGAGTCATGATATAATAAACAAAATAAATGTTTAACTTTTACATAACAAAAACATGCTATCACAAACATGATAGTCTATTGAGGCAATCACAAACACAATGGATTACTCACCATTTTTGCTTGCCCTACAGAATTAATTGCAGATCCATCTTTACGAGTATGCAGTATTGAATATAATGATGCACGCTTTATAAGACGTCCACCTGCTTTTGCCTGCAATATGAACAACATATTTATGTAGTGATGAATATATCACTATAAACTTAAGATAAGTCAAATCATTTAAAAATTAGTCATAATACTTATTACCTTCTTTGTAGCGTGCACGACAAAGCTACATGAACCAGCAGTATGTAACCTCCTGTTTAGAACGACAGTCCCTATTCTTCTCTGACACTATCTACAAAATTATGAAATTTCCCACAATTTTTAAGCAAATAATGATTCCAGTTTAATCAAAATACTGCCTAGATAGAAGAATTTGAATTAAAACCACAAGGATAAGAAAATCCAACCATACAAAACTAAATAAAACAAATTTAAGATAAATTAGAAATCAGAAAGATTTAAGAAAATCCAACCATACCACAAGTGTTTCAATCAATTTCACAACATTTATAAGCAATTCCCTCCTCGAAACATCTTATATACAGAAAGAACAAAAGCCTGTTGGTTTAGATTTAAGAGCTCCCTCTTAGAAATTGATATTCCAAATAATCATACACTTTAGAGTTTGATTCAAAACAAGAGGGGATGCACTCAATAAAATTTGAATACTTTATCATGGGAGAATCTTCATCTTTATTAATATTTTCCTAAGTAATTATGAGCATCCAACATTTCTGCTTCATCCTGCAATAAAGTTGAAGTGCAAGAAAGCTAAAATATAAGGCTATTAAATGCATCAAGAACACTATCATAAGAACCAATAGAAAACTGAAGCTTCAGCTTCAAGCATACTTTTCTTCATGTATTAGTGAATAGCTTGATGGTGAATACAAGCAAAAAGAGTTTTACATATATGTTTTAAGTATATATTTATTTAATTAAATGTAAATATTATGAGAATTTTGGTAGATATTCAAATGATCATATTCCAACTGATAGTTTTCGTACTCAGTACTAAAAGTTTAAACTGATTAGAAATGATGAATAATAGAATGGAAAATAAAAAGGCGTAAAGCTGTATGGATATGTTGTTGGTAATTGTTAGCTTGATTCAATCATGTATGGATTACAATCAATTGAACACACAAGCTAATATATAGCAAAGTGGATAAAAATTTTTCAGTCACCATAGAAAAACCCAGCTCATCTAGGAATTCATGAGAAAGCTATTGAATATCATATCTCCTTTTGTAATGCAAACTAAAGATTTATTCTTCTCTGTCAATCTACAAAACAAGCAGATTGGTTTGAGATAATAACAAAAAGACTCCATTACAAAAGCAGTAAAGAATATATTACAGATGGTGAAACTTTGTTACGAAACCTATAGTTTAACAATATATACAAAGAATGTCTAGGAAATGAATAAAATAATCTCAAAAGTCCTTTTTATTGTCCTAAGCTATGTTACAGAGAGAAAAACACATAAAACTAGTACTCCAAAACAGAGTATCCTTATAAGAAAAGGTTGAAAATCAAAGCTGTAATCAAACTGCCATGCCTAAGTAAAATCTCGGGTAAATTGGAGCCTAATTCACTTTAAGCCAATGACTCCAAAGTTTAAGCCTTAAGGTCAAACCAAAACAAAAAGGAGAGGCAATGTTGTTGAGGTCAGGCCTTAAGGTCAAACTAGTGCCTGTTATACCTTTCAAAACTATATATGGTACTAACAGATACAAAAGTTTCCAATGCTAAATAGCACTGATAAAGAAATAATTGCAATGGAAATTACCTACCACATATTGGCTGCTTTTACTTGTAGAAAATTCTTATGATAATAAAATGGCCAACAATATTACAAATTCTCATTTTTTTCTTATTGAATACAAATGAATAGACATTAGAGGGTAAGATGGTGTTTTAACTCATGAGCTTTTAGTATGCAATCAATTTCAGCCATGTCTAGTAAAAGCAAACTATTAAAAAAAAGAAAGCCAAGAAAGCAAGAGCAAACAAACATAATATGTGGTTTTCCAAAAGAGAGTTCAACAATATATTCAGACTAGTACATGGGATTATATAAACAATATAATCAAAGAAATGGCAAGAGAAACAACTAGTTCAAACAACTAGAGAAACAATTATATAAACAATATGATTAACTCGAATAAGCAAAGACCAATAATGCCCCATTAAAGTTGAAATACAGCAAAGAAATAAAAACCCATATAAAAGTATATAAGTGTGATTTGATTAAATAAGAAAAATCACATGATTTAGAACTAGCAACCAACTTTATCTACATACCACTGCATCCTCAGTATACCAATGGTCAACAAGAACATTCCAATCTTCTGGTATGCATCCCTTGGGTCTGTCACTCTTCACTTGTGCTTTGTTTCTTGGATGTGGTATGTAATGAGCCGTTTTCAGCCTACACTTGTGATCCCTCCAAGCATTCGCAATTTTTTGTAAGGTAAATGTCTTTAAACCTGCATATGCATTAGGATTAGTAGGGACGACGTATTTTCGCTACAATCAAATAGTTGAGTTAGAATTAGAACTGCAACAAGCATGCTAAAATGTCATATTTACAAGTATTATAAGTTCATGGTTTACCTCTACAAGATGCCAACACGCTTCTTTAAGTTCTTTTGGCATGTCCTCCAATTCAGATATCTTATCGGGCACATGTGGGGTTTCCACACAATCGTCCCCAAGAAACTAGTGAAAGCCCTTACCCTTTCATCAACTGGCTGATGTAAACTATTTAGCAGCAACTCAATTACTTAGTCGTCGGGAATATCCCAAACATCCAAGTACTTGTTTGGCCCATGAGTAGCATGTATAGGTGGCTGCACATCTGAAATTTAAAGGAGACAATATCATTAAAGTAAGTAAATATATATGAAATTAAATATATAAAACTTATTTAGAGTTCATACTTGAGCATGATTGTATTGATTAGCAATTAAATAATTATCATGAACCTAACTATAGAACTTGAAAGTTTCAACATGCATACAGGCATAACAAGTAAAATTGTCACATTTAAAAAAATAAAAAAAATAGACATACAAATTATTCACCCTAGGGTATGATTAGTGATGAGTTAGACTCTACATGAGATTTTTATTTCAATTTATGTTGTGAGTGAGAGCCAAGAAGCAACTAGTGACCATATCATAGGTAGTTTTCATCAAGTATCCTTTAATATCTGACCTTGAAGTTTCAGACATGCAAAAATAATGCTATTTATTAAAAAAAAAAAAAAAATTAACTTAAGTAAACTTCATTGTGCTCCTCATCTTAGACTAACCTCTTAATCTAATCAAAGTTGAGAATCATATAAAAATGAATTCACAATCCTAATACAAATTTCAATTGAGAATCATATAAAAATGAATTCACAATCTTAACTTAAGTAAACTTCACTGTAAATCAATCTTATCTATACTATTATGTGAAATGGATTCGATAGAATATAAATATGCATTGCATGAATCTGAATCAACTAATTAGATTAGACAACTAATTTAGAACATGATGACCATCTAAGACATTGTTTCAATATATTTTCATAAACAACACAATTTCAATTTATTTCAAAGTCTTGTCAAACTCTAGACTCATAAGCATCATAAAACTTTTAAAAGGATAAATGATTTCATGTGTAAATCAATCTTAATTATACTATTATGTAAACAAAATCAATAGAATATAAATATATGTGCACGCATATAAATCAACAGCTAATTAGGAATATGACAACCATCAAAGCAAGTAGACCTATGTATAAATAATGAGAATCTTTTTTATTTCCACCAGTCTCAACTGAAAATCAATAGAGGCCTAACAAAATTTGAAAGTTTGGAACTTCTTTAATCCTATGATGGAAGTTTGGGTCAGGGGTTCAAGATTTAGGGGGTGTGTGTGTGTGTATAAGTTACCAAAACAATAATACAGATACGCTTTCGGTGATGATTCAAATTGTTGTTCAGATGTGTATTTAAGTAGTTGCTGAGGATGTAATAATACAATCATATAGGGCAGGGGCTAAGACATAGAGACTGCTCCTTTATTTTTATTTTTTTTAATAGAATTTTTAAGCAAATTAATAGCAAATTTGATATCAAGTTGTAAGCCCATACCTTACGTAGAAGATTCGTGCATTTCTTGGTTCGTTTCTTGATCCACATGTTTTGTAGAAGCTCCTTCCATGGTTACTCTCTTGGGACGCGTGCACAAATTTGCTTTTCACCTTGCCATTTCAACTGTTAAAGTGTAAAATAAAAAACAAGTATATAAGCAAAACGACAAGTAAAAAACAAGTCCATGAGTATGATTGTTGAATTAACTAAGGGTAGGACAAAAAATCATAAACAACTAATATTCTAATATTACAATATATAAGCATTTCAATGAACTGATATGATAGGCACATGCTTGTGAGGGTTTTGATCTACTGTGTAGCAAATTAGAAAGGTTTAGGTCTCTACTATTCAATGTGACTGGTGACAACATCAAGAAGTGGAAGTAGAGTGGCTTTGGCTCTTGATTGATAATATGACCCATAATGAAAAGAAGATAGATCACTTTTCTTTTTCACTAAGTAACAGTTTGAAAAATAGGTAGCAAAATTAAAGACATCTTGATACATACCAATAACTAATCAGAAAACACAATATCTATGCCAACTTATAGATTTATATAAAACAAACATAACTAAAAGACCCTAGTAAGTGTTAGATAGTGTAGCCAGATTATCCACTAAACAAAAGCACTATGAGAATGATAAAATAATGCTTATACTCAAAATGCATCAAAATTAATCAAACACACTAGTAGTGATTATGGAGTAGCACAAAGAAACCTTTACAAGAAATAAAGCAACCCCTTTATTAATTGAAGATAACTAAAAGATCCCCCCATATGTTTTAGATAATGTAGCCAGATTCTCTACTACTAGGCAAAGCAAATAGTACTATGAGAATTATGAAATAATGCCAATAATCAAAATGCATCAAAATTAATCAAACATACTAGCATGGACTATGAAGTAACACAAAGAAACCCTTACAAGAAATAAAGCAAACCCTTTATTAAAGCAATGCAATGCAGTGTAGATTGTCTACCAATACGTATGATTTTTCCTCAAACCCCTTACCCCAATAAAAGAAACTAAGAATCAAACATAAAATTTCAAAAAATCCAAATATATAACATATACGATGTACAAAATATAGAGAAATAACATGGAATTCATGGAAGCACCAAAGTACTTGAACCTTTTGTTTTATTCAGAACAACTGATATACAAATAGGGATTATTCACTCACTAAGTTATTCATGAAGAACATCCACAGATTTTTTTTTTCCTTTTTTTCTAACAATTACATCCATAGATTTCATTATGTCTGACAAAATGTGAAACCCATTTCTTTTATATGAAATGTTTATTAAATCAAAACAATCTCTCAGACCCTAAAAAACCAAACCAATCACACAATCAACCTAATAAACAAGCCCCACATCAAGAACCCATTTCAAAAATTAAAGAATCAAAGAATTCAGAGGAATAATTTGGTTTTTGACTAGAAAACAACCTAATATATTACCAAACAAACAACAAAAAAACAGATAACACATTGAACATAACACATTAGATAAAAAAAAAAAAAAAAAAAAAACTCACGAGGTGGATTGAAATGAGGTGGCAGCGTCGAGGTGGATTGGGGTTACTAGGTGGCGTCGACAAGGTGGATTGGGTTTGCTAGGTGGAGGCCACTGAGTTGACGTAGTTTGGTGGTGGTGGGGTTGTTGTGAAGGCAGCGGCAGTGGTGGGATTTTGGGTCTGCGAGGGGGAGTGAGAGAAAGAGAGATAGAGTTTAAAAGATAAATAGTGTTTGGGTGGGATTTTGGGTTTGCGAGGGAGAGTGAAAGCTAGTGAGAGAGAGCTGGGATTTTGGGTCTCTGAAGAGTTAGAGAGAGATATAGTGAATGTGATAGAGAGATATAGTGTTTTTGGCAAAAATGAAAAGGCACTAAAATGAAAAGCAAAAAAAAAAAAAAAAAAAAAAAAAAAAAAAAACAGAGGGAAGATTTGGGGAGAGGTGGGGAGTTAGAAGGTTTATAGCGGTGGACTAACCCTCAGATATAACTAAGAAAAACCGTCGCAAAAAGTAGTTCCTATTGTGGCAGTCATACAAACGTTGCTACAGCTTGCATATTGTGGCGTTTTTCTCTATTGTCGCTATAGTATCTACGCAAAATGATGTATTTATTGTGGTGGGTTTCTGGAGTGCTGCAAAACATATATATTGCGGCAGTTTTATGTCCTGTTGTTGTAGGATGCCGCAAAAGACTATACCTATAGCGGCGATTCCAAAAAACACCGCAATAGACCCTATGTACAACGGTGGTCTGAAAAAACGCCACAATAGGCAACATATAGCGGCGGTTTTTGCACCTGCTGCGAAAAAACTGCCGCAATAGTACAAATTTCTTGTAGTGGCTGAATTTGCCACTGCCATTGCCTCCACACACCACCTCCACACGTTGGCCTCCCCACGCCAACCTGATCATTGGCTTTTTAGTTCTCACGTCTCACAGTGGCCCTATCTCTTTTGAAAATCTCGATAACCCTTTCCCTTTTTTGTATTTTGGGTTTTGTTTAATACTAAAAATGCTATTTTAATGAGATTAAAGCTAATAGCCTAGTAGTATCAACATAAGATGTTTATTTTTTCAATTTTTATTTGCAAATAAAGTTAGGGTTTTGAAAAAATTGACAACCTATGTGCTTGGCTGCTTGTGCTGGTTAGTTTCTTTATTAAAGATTAAAATTTTAAATACTCTATAGGTCATGTGCTTGTTGACTTTTGATATATAAAGTTAGCTGCATTTTTTATTTATTGACTGTTAGTATATTTGTTTATTGTTGTTGACGTGCTATGAATTTGTGACTGTGATTAGGGGTGTATTGTTATTATTGTGCTTGTTTATTATTGTTATTTTATTGATGTTAGAGTTTTTAAAAAATCAATAACACCGTGTGCTTAACTGTGATGTTAGTGTATTTATTAATAGTTGACTGTGTTGTTAGGGTATTTGTTTATTATTGCTTTAATGTTGATGTGTTTATTATTATCTTATTGACATGTTTGTTGTTGCTGTATACTAGAGTCCTTTTCAATCTTTTTTTTTTCCTGTCTTGCTAACTTCTTGTGTTATTGTATACTAGAGCCCTTTTCATTCTTTTTTTTTTCCCTTTGTTGCTGACTTATTGTATTATTGTTACCGTATTTTTTTTTTATTGTAGACTAGACTCATTTTGGTGTTTTATTTATTTATTTTTTTTTATAGTTGCGCACTTATTGTGTTTGTTGTTGTTTTATTTTAAATTGTAAATGAATGACACAAGAGAAATCCCAGAGGGTCAAGACAATGAAGCAGGTCAAGGAGCAACCAACGTGCAAGAAGACAAAGGCAAACCCCACTCCCACCAAAAGCTGGTAAAAAAAGATCTATTATTTAGGGTCATTTCACTATGATTGAAGGGGAGACGAAACCTACTGCAGCTTGTAACTAATGTGGCACAACTTATGCTTGTGATAGTAAGTTGAAAGGCACTATAGCCATGAGAACTCACATAGAATCACAATGTCTGAAATATCCTTTTAAGAAAGTGGAAAATAACCAATCAACCCTAGCATTCAAACCTAAAGAAGAAGGAGAAAGTAGTGGGAGACTTGTGCCTCATGTGTATAATTTTGAGGCATGTAAGAAAGCATTGGCAGAGATGATTATTATAGATGAGCTGTCTTTTAGGTTTGTGGAGGGTCTTGGTTTTAGAAGGTTTATGTCTATTGCCCAACTTAGGTTCCATCCAATTCCTTGCTCCACAACAATGGCCAAAGCTTGCTTTAGGGTGTTTTTGGATGAGAAATAGAAGTTGAAAGAAGCCCTTAGAGAGCAGTGGGTTTGCCTTACCACAAATACATGGAGATCCGTTCAAAATTTGAACTACATGTATCTTACTGCCCATTTTATAGATAGTGATTGGAAAATACACAAGAGGATTCTTAGCTTTCGTTTAGTGGAAAATCACAAGGGTGAAACACTTGGGAAGGCGGTTGAGATGTGTTTGCTTGACTGGGGGATAGACAAGATTCTAACCATTACGGTTGATAATGCTGCGTCTAATAGTGAGCTTATTTCTTTTATTCAAAAAAAAAGACTAAGCATAGGAAGGCAACAATTTTAGAGCATAAATACTTGCATTTGAGGTGTAGTGCTCATATCTTGAACTTAATTGTTCGTGAAGGGTTAACTGAAATGGATAAGACAATAGTGAAGGTGAGGAAATCTGTGCGATATGTGAGATAATCTCCACAAAGACTAAGTGCATTTAAGTTATGTGCAGAGAAGGAGAAAGTTGTCTTTAAAAGTCAATTGTGCTTAGATGTGCTCACTAGGTGGAACTACACCTATTTGATGTTGGAGAAGGCCAAGAAGCATCAAAAGGCTTTTGAGAGATTGGATGAAGAAGATCCAAATTATCTTAGGATAATTAGAGAGGAGGCAAAGGAAGAAGGAAATAATAGACATAAGGTTGCTTGGGGATTGGATGATGTGGATTGGGAAAAGATTAGGATCTTTTTGAAATTTCCTAAAATTTTCTATGATGCAACCTTGTGGTTTTTAGGTGCTAATTATGTCACTAGCAACTCTTTTTTTTTTTTTTTTTGGGAGCTCATGTCAATTCATGACACAATTGACTTGGAGTACAAAAAAGATGGCTATTTGTTGAGAAAAATGGCGGAGTACATGAAGAATAAATTTGAAAGGTATTAGTGAAACTTTGATAATATGAATCATTTGTTGTATGTTGTGTTAGTTCTTGATCCTCGATACAAGTTGCGTTATCTTGTGTATTGTTTGGGTACTTTGTATGAGGAAAAAAAGGCTACTGATATGGCAGAAAGAATAAAAGGGTGTATTGGTGAGTTGTATGATGTTTATACTTAAAATCAAGTGGGGAGTAGTAGTGCTAGTGTTGCTGCACAAGCCTTAGGCCAAAAACCAAGTGGATCAATGGAGAGAGATTATTCTAGGGTGGTTGTGGATGTGAAAGCAATGAGGATAATGGGATTTAAGAAGCACTTAAAGGGTAAAGATTCTTCAAATAACAAATCAGAGGTTGATAAATACTTAGCAGAGAGTTGTGAAGATGTCTTGGATGAGAAGTTTGATATTTTGGCTTTGTGGAAGGTCAATTCTCCATGATATCGTGTGCTTTCAAGAATTGCATGACATGTTCTTGCAATCGGTATCCACTGTAGCCTCAGAATCTGCATTTAGTAAGGCTGGTCGTGTTCTTGATTCATTCTGGAGCTCTTTGTCTCCAATTATGGTGGAAGCTCTCATTTGTGGCCAAAACTGGCTTCGTTTTTCATGGGCTCCAATTAGCCTTCGAGTTGCCATGGATGATGTTGAAGAGTTTGAAAACCTTGATGGAGGTATGCTATTATTTTTTATATTCTAAAAAATATGAATGTCTATTTCTTTATTTGTTAAAAAAAAAAATACAACATGTCTATTTCTTTCTTTATTAAAAAAAAAAAAAAAATCTAATGTCTTGGATTCTTGGCATATTTATTGTTTTATTTTACAAGTGACTCTTTTTTTTTTTTTTTTTTTTTTTTTTTTTTTTCACTTTTTGTTTGTAGAACTTGTGAATGGTGCTGCATTAACATCGAAACTAGACATGTCCACACCAACACCAATTGAAGTTGATGATTGATTATTGCTCTTTGCTCTTTGGATGGGTGGTATTGATGATGACATATTTGGTTTTGTTGGTTTTTATTTTGACAACATATTGATGTGTGGACTTGACATATTGATATGTGGAATTTTTGTTATTAGACACTAATAGACAGTGGCCTACATCTAGATGTAGGTTTTTATTTTTAGTCTTTACAGTGGCCTATATATAGACAATATATTGTATTAGGCAATAGGCAATGACATATGACCAATTTATTTTGAGTCTTTGGCTAAATATTACATATATATAGACAGTATATGTTGACATTGACATATGACCAATTTATTTTGAGTCTTTGGTTGTAATGCTGTTATGTAGGTATATACATATGGACAATATGTGGACATTGACATATCACTAATGAAGTAATGAAATTTGTTCAAGTTATTTTATTTTTTTCTTGTACATGTTATTTTTTAATCTTGTTTGTATTTGATGGGTACCTGTAACAAGTTACAGATTAATTTGAGCATTGGAGCAATTTTTTGCTCTACATTATTTTTGGATTTTTGAATCTGTGTTGCCAGGTTGTGCAAATGTATTGTTGACCGGTTATATACTGTTGACATGTTATTTTTGGATTTATGACTGTGATATGTGTATTTTAATGAGAATAATGAAGCTCTAAAACTGGTTATGAAACTGTGACACAATGACAGGTTATTCTTTATGAATCTGCGATATGCGTATTTTTGGATTTATGAATATGTAATAGGTTGTGATTTTTTTTTTTTGGGATCAAAAGCAGGTTATGTAAGTATTTTAATGAGGATAATAGAAGCCCTAAAACAGGCAGGCTAGATTTTTTTTTTTTTTTTGAGCAAAAGCAGGTTAAGCAAGTTCATAAATTATGGGTGTGTACTAAGGCCCCAAAAGGGCCGCAATAGATTCCTAAAAAAGGCCCAAAAATGGCCGAAATAAAAAAAGGCCCAAAACAAGGCCAAAATTGGTTCCCAAAAAGGGCATAAAATTGGTTTCTAAAAAAGGCCTAATAACAAAGAGCATAAAAGGCCCAAATAGGGCCAAGAAACAAATGGGCTTGAATACTGTATTTTTGTTAAAAAGCCCAAAAAGAAAATTTTTGAAAAAAAACCAAACGCCCTACCAACCCAAACCCAAAGCACAAAAAACTGAAAACCGAACCGATTACACCCCTAGTGTTATTACTAAAATTTTACCATTTGAACTACAGTGACTGCCATCTATGCCAATGCATTGTAGCTCAAAAGTATACCAAAAAATTACTATTTTATTGAATCCTCCAATTAAATAATTTTTTTTCTTTCCTTTTCTATTTCTTATTTCCTTTCTTGTAGCCTTCTCTTCACCCTTTCCCTTGTAATTTTTTTTCTCTTGTCCTCCACTCCTCGCTGATCTATCTCCCCTTACCCAGCCGTTGACCCATCTCTTCCTCCACTCGTTGCCGATTCAAGCCCCAAGCCGCCACCCTTCTCTTCTCCCTTTCATTTTTTTTTTTACTTTCTTCCTTCACTCCTCGCCAACCCATATCGCTCTCTTCCTCCACTCCTAGTCATTTAAGTGTCTCTTCTTCTCAAATAGGGTTGTTGCTGGGATCGGTGGTTGGGTTGTTGTTGTTGTGGCTGAAATCAGGTTGTTGCTATGGTAGGTGCGTTTTTGAGGTGGGTTTGTGGTGGTGATTGTTGATGTTGTTGTTGTGGTGGTGGTGGTTGTGGCGGTGGGTGGCTGTGACTAGTTTGGCTGTGCTGGTGGAGGTGGTTGGGGCTCTTGCTTTAGATGAGAGTGAGACCGATAGGAAGAGAGAAAGAGGCATTGAAAAATTAGAAAGAAATTAATAAAAAAATAATATTTAAATGAAGAGGCAAAAAAATTAGAACCATTAATGTTGGCCGTATTATAAAGTGAAGTGTTAAAATAAATAAAGTAACTTTTTGAGTTGCTAAAAGCTAAAAATTTTAGCTCTACCAATGCTGATGCTCTAAGAGCATTAATTAAGCATTAGTTGTTGTAAAAAAAATTATATTTTCTCACACCAAAAATCTAATTTATTTATTTTAATACATCATTTTACAATATTTCATACATCACATGTTTTACTTTAGCACATCACCCATTAAAATAACTTAAAAAAAAATCCTATCTTTTATTTAAAAAAAAAAACAAAATCACCACCCTACCCCTAAGCAGCAGCCAGTCAGCCACCATAGCTCAGGCAAAACCAATTAGAAGCCACCCAATCACCGCAATGCACATCCAAAACCAACCAAACCACATAGATCAGAACCCACTATTGACGACCCAAGAACTACTACCACTGAACCGACCCAAACCATGTACACAGAGATAGGCCAACGCCAACAACCCATTGCAACCCATCATTACCCCTCTCACAACAACAAAAAACACCCACACATCCAAAACCAACCAAACCACAGAGATTGGAACCAGTTCTAGAAAAAAAGACCACAAAAAAAAAAAACCTCCACAACTAGATTGAGTTAAGAATTTTAATATTGTAATCATAAACCTCTCTCTGTTCCAACAAGGTCGGAGGTCCTGATCTGTTTCAATCTCTTCTATGTATGGCCAGACAGTTCAGCGACTAAAATTGGCGAGTTTGGCGGCGTGGCAACTGGCGAGATCGACGATACGGTGAGGTCGGGGGTTGAGTGTGAGAGAGGAAGAGAGGAAGACAGGTTGAGAGAAAAACCATAAGAAGAGAGAGATAGATACATATGTGAGATATAAGAGAGGATAGAGAAAAGTTAAATTCAAAAAGAATAAATTTTTACCATTCCTATCTGTACTGTTCTATATTTAGAATTGTATTGTTAATGAATATCAAAATGTGTTCGGCATTTAAAATATTTGATGTGAGAGGTTTTTTTGGTATTTGGAGTGGCAAATGCTAAAAATTTAGTATTTGATACAATCGATGTCAATGCTTTGACAGCCACAAAACAACATTCCAAGCTCTTCAATATTTATCTAAAATACTATTTTTCCCACTAATTTGAATGGATTATTATTAACTGGTACTTAAAAAAAAAAAAATTTGAATAAGTGTTTGAATTATGTTCACAAAAAATCAATTGATATTTTAATTTAATAATAAACACTTATAAAAAAAAGTGGATATCATAAGTTAAAATTTTATTGTACCTGTAAAAAAATTTTACCTTATATTATACTCTATTTAAATACTATTTCTTTATTTTTTCACAAACCCATCTGCTACTATTTACTCTTCCAAAAAGATTCTCCTATCTGACCCCACAAGAAATGTATAAGTGCCTACAATAAAAGTTACAATTATTTTAATAAATATTTATATTATAATTATTACAAATTTTCTTGCATAAGTTTACAAATTAACATGTCAACTTAAAACATAAAAAAAATTGGTTTAAAAATTTATATTGCATCTGATCTAGTGCACATTTGATTTGTATTGAAAAGGAAAGCAGACGCGCGTCAGCATTTTTTGTATGGGTCCCATGCACTATTTACGAGACCTGCAAATACTTTTTTCAGCAAAACAACTTTAAAACTGGGTCTCACGGCATTATTTACACATTTAAAAATTATTTTGTTACAATATTTTCAATTTTCAGTAATAAGCGGTATTGAAACAAACCCCTAGTCACCCTAATGTGATTGTGTGTGTCTCTCTCTATATATATATTTATATATATATATAAAGAAAAAAAAGTATTTATCTCTTAAAATTATAAAGTAGAGGTTTTTTTTTTTTTTTTTTTTTTTTTTTTTGTGAATTTAACAATTAAAATAACATACAGAGAAGTTGTCAATGAGGCTTACATTAACTATATTTATTTTTCAAAAGCTCTGCATTTGAACTAGTTGACACATTTTAGCATTTCTATAAAAAAAATTTGGTGTTTAAATCCCCCACCTCTATTATAATTTTTTTTAATTAACTCCAATGTGTGGTCTTTATTGTACGCTAAATACATAGTTTTTTTTTTGGGGGGCTTAAATATGTTAAATCCTTAAATTAATATGTATGAGTGATATAATAAAATTGTACAATATCTTTACAAAAAAAGAAGTGTCAATTTGTTATAAATCAAAATAAAATAAAAGATTACAATAAAACTCACTACAATTTAAAATAAAAGTATTATATGTTTTTTTGGGGGGTGGGGTGTGTTTGTTATATTATCTGGACCTTTCACAAAATGTACTAGGGTCGGAGTTCAAAAATTAAATTGGGTGGCAGAATTTAAGAGAGGATGAATGAGACCGAGTCGGACCTCGTACGTGGCTAGGCCCCATATAAATCTCAACGAACGTACCCATAACAACTGGATGACATGACATTTGAAAGTGTGTTCTCTCGTAACAAGGAATCGGCTGAGATGGCTGACATTGTCCAAGTGTCCAACATGCCCAGAGTAACTACTTCAAGTATGGCTTATCAAAAAAAAAAACTTCAAGTATGAAAAGTCAAAGCATCAAAATGGGCTCAGACTAGTTTTGTAAGCAATACCGAAATATCTTTTTCTCACGATCCAGTTGCATGAAATACCGACATTTTTTTGTTTTTAATAGAAAATTGCAAATTTATTGAAGAAAATGAACAAGTCATGATTACATTATATGTATAAAAGAGGACACCGACCATCTCAAAAACTGAAGACACTTCTCACATCTAATATTTTAGAAAATATTTATTGAGACTTGATTAGTTAAAATATATAAATGAGTTCCAATTAGCTCTATTAATAAAATATTTGATAATTAGATAAAAAATTTGAAATTCATCCCTTGTTTATACCAAAAATTTATTAATGTTTTAATCTAATGATCTCATTAGTTCAACTGATAAAAAGTCTTTGATGTAATTGCTGGCAGTGCCGGCTCAAGGCATAGGAAAGTTGGGCCTAGGCCTAAGGCCCCACAAAAAAACAAATTTTTCCTTAGGGAAAAAAGCCCCACTTTCTATAGTTAAAGGCCCAAATTTTTATAAAATTATATATATATATATATATATTCTAAATGTTGTACATTTTTTTATTAGTGATGTTAAGGATACTACAAATTTTACTATTGGCTTACAATTACCATGTTATTAATCACAAGAAAGTGATATAAACATTCATTAGTTAAATTGATGAAGTTCATCAATGAGAGACAATATCACATTATATTTTGAACATTTTATAGTGCTTTTAATTAGCGCATTTTTCTTTTTCATTTCTATTAAGACTCTCAAAGTACGAGACTAATAGAACCTTAACTCAATTGAAACTCTAAAATATTTCAAAAAGATGTTGCAAATGTGTTAAATCATCAATTATAGATAAATCTTTCCTAATAGTTTGAGACTTTGGTTTTTGTAAAATAATATCCTACAAAGCCATACACCAAATAATATCTATCTCTCTCTCTCTTAAAATCAAAATATAAAATTAAAAATTAGATTACAATTTTATTTAACTATGCATCGTCTTATATCCAAAATAAAGTATCTTTTTCAATCGCAATATATTTTTATTTCTTTTTATTAATATTTATAGGTTCAACTATGATATTCAATTCTCTATATGAAATTAACATTAATCTAGTTGGTATTATTTATGTATTTAATGTATTAAATTAACCTTAATTTGATTAGTATTAAATAATTTTGTTTAATTAATATTTACATATTAAAGGCCTTGCATAAATTTTTCGCCTTAAGCCCCAAATTATGTTGGGCCGCCCCTGATTGCTGGTTTATTTGTACAATTAATACCATCCAAACTTAACGTTATCTTTAAACTTACAATTTCACCCTCTCTTCCTCTTGTTTCAACGGTAGAGATATGATTGAATGAGGTAATTCTGTCCCCATGAAGACACGGATTGGCTCTTGAGGCATCTCGATCAGCTGTTTCAATGAAGATGCCAGTAGATTTTTTTGACTTTCGGGTCGAGATTGATGATGCTCGTTTATCTTTTGCATTTTCGAATATTTCAAACTACATTCACATAACTATTTCTAGTATTATCTCTTTACCGTCTGTACGCGTATTGCGGCGGCTATTGGTTGGGTATCCAGACTTGGCACTCACCAATTAACCAACTATACTAACGTTGTTTCGGTAGCAGAGTACGGGGACTGTAGGACAATAAAAGGTCCGTACTTGACTACTTGTGATGTACCAGTTTGGATGGTCAACTACGCGTACGCATGTCTGATACTTTAGCGTTGTAAATTTGTAATAACAGACAGGCGAATTCAGAAATACCAAGGAAAGCTGCGAACACAGCAACATGCAAGAACAAAGAAAAATTTCACAAAGATATTATTCTTCGCTTTTGCATATAACTGTTAGCTACAGAGTAGCCTTAAAGATTGAAGGAACTTTGATCATTACAAACTTTGAGCTCCAACAAAATACCATAAATTGTGAGTTCCAATAATTAAAAAATTTGGCCATTGACAATCATTCAAAATTAAAAATTCGATGCATCCATTCAAAGACAGGTAGAAAACACTTCAATTCTACCAGTTGTAGACTCTGTAAGCATTGAACTGATATCATCTCTTTGGAGATTGTTAGGATTCTTAGAACAAGAAAAAAGAATATGAGGATTTCTCCTTCCTACTTCACACATTACAGATATTAGCCAAATATTAACTATTAGAAAATTCACGTAAGTCTCTTGAAAATTCTCCATTTCTTTTCTTACTATAAAAATTTACTGAATTTTCAAAAATTCCAAATGAACTTTGCTCTTGAACTTCTCTGATTTTCACGATCTCTCTATAAGGCTTTATATCCCTCTTTACAACATATAAATTTTCTTTAAGTCACCACACCATCTTTTTTTTTCTTTTATTACACCATTCTCTACGAATACTAAATTTAAAATTTCTTCCACACTCTTTATAGAAGTTATAGGCCTCTTGTTCAGATCAAATTCAATGCCAAGTTTTGGAATATAATTATAGTACCCAAAATTTGACCAACACCATTGTTTTCCTCTTCCATGTAACTATTAAATATAAATTAAAATGTACAAGAAACATGATTTACCATTGAAAAATTAAAATAAATAAATGAATGATGGTGGAACTTTTGTAGTCTTATATGGTATTTGGATATTAACAATGAAAGAAAACCCCATAGATTTTTTAATATTTAACCTACATAAATTTATTAACTTAATCATACTCATAAAGGAAGACTTAAATTTAATCTGTTAATTATTTTGACATTTCATAAATTAACATAGGATTGAATAAGAAATCAAAAGTAAAGAATACATGATTAGATGTCCTTCTCTGATACTTTTTTTTTAATGAATATCTTCTCATACTTTGATAGTTTGAAAAGAGATTTCTTCTCCTTCTTCACTCTTTTTTTTTTCTTTCTTTTTTATAAAGATTATACCAAATAGTTTCAAATCTAATTTGGCTGGTAAGAAATATTTTTCTCATTAGTCATTTTATTTTGCACTTGTTTAAGATTTAAGCGTTAGTGATGTTAAAAAAAGAAAGAAAAAGAAAAGTCTTAACATCAGTGGCAGCTCCAGAATTTTTTTCTTGGAGGGTTAGTAGTGACGGATCTAGGAATTTTTTATGAGGGGCAGGTAAAAAATAAAATAATTAATTTTTTTTTCTATATATACAACTTCTATATTATATACATGTTATAAAATAATCTAAAATAGTATTCTAAATATAATTTAGTATACAATACAACTATTGTGGGGGTAAAGGCCTAGCATCGTATAGTGGGCCTTGAACTTTATCTGGGGATATGATGTGTTTAAGGAGGGGTAAGTAATTAAGAGAAGACCCAAGTTTAGAATTATAAAAAATGGAGTGGAGGAAGATGGTCCGAGGAGAAGCTCCTTCTCGGATAGGATTAATACTGATCGGCTCTGTATTTCAGCAATTTAGGTGACCCTCCAGGAGATTTCCACGATAAGGATGATCCTTATGGACGTGCAGAAGAGATAAGAACCCAGAAATATTTAAGGGAAAAGCTGTTGCCACTACATTAAATGCACAACAACTACTTTCCTAGCCGCATTTATGTGGAGAAGATCCCTAAACAGAGTTATATTGGCAACTACAACTCACAGAAGGCCAAAGGAGGTGGCTGATGGGACAGGTACTCAAGTAGCAACTCAAATAGTTAACAGGTGTGAGGTGAAGATGGTCCAAAGGAACTATATAATGTGGGAACCCCTCCACAAAAAGGTGGGGGGGGGGGGAACGAAAAAAGAAAAGGAACACTGTAGCAATAACAGCAGAATTTGTAATCATCTCTACAAGATTTTATGACACTTTGTGCCTTCTCGGACATCATCTTCATGCAAGATTATTGATTTTGTCATCATTTGATCATATCTAAAACCCATTCTAGTCGTTGTTAATTTTATTAAAGCCCAGATCTTTAACCCACTATCTACAAATTCTATTGGGCTTACTGGGCTAAAGTCTAATACACTTTAGACTTGGGCTATAAATTGTGTCCCTACAATTGGCACCATCTGTGTGAAGATCTTGTGCAAGAGTGAAGACAATGGTCAGCCATGGCAGAACCAGGTCCACAACCAGCTGAGTCGAGGGGCTCCTAGCATGGTGACCCTTTTGTTAACCTCGAGCATCGAGTGACCGTGAAGGAAGTGTACACACCACACATACCGATAGGGGCCAACCTCGAGGTAGAAGTCATATTTCCCATGCAAAGAGTAACAAAGGCATGCAACTAGAGATCGACCAACTAAAAAAGGACTTACGCCATGCAAGGAGAAGAAAAGCTTCCCCTAATAACGATGTCTCCTTTGAAGATAAGAGGGACTTGAGTTACAGGCAAAGGTCCCGAATCTCGCCCAGTGAGCCTTTCTCTTACGAAAAGGAGCACCACCATGAGCGACATCGTAAAAGCCTACCACGTAAAGGCGTGGGAAACAATGCTATGAGCAGGGTCTTGAACCAGATTTCTAAATCGCCTTTCACGCGTAAGATTGAAGATGCAAGGCTCCCTCAACGTTTTCACCGACCAATGTTCACCATTTATAATGGCCGAACAGATCTTATGGAGCACGTGAGCCAATACAACTAGAGAATGGCTGTATATGCCAAGGATAAGGCCTTGATGTGTAAAGTCTTTCTATCTAGTCTGGGACCCATCGCGATGAGATGGTTTAACGGTTTAAGGGTAGAATCCATATGCTCTTTTAGGGAGCTTACCTAGGCATTCGATTCCCGGTTTGTTACTTGCAGGAGTGTCCCTCGGCCTTTGGCTTTCCTACTATTTATGAGCATGCGAGAGGGAGAGAATTTGAAAACGTACTCGGATCGAGATTGGGAGATGTTCAATGAAATTAAAGGTGATTTTGACGACGTGGCAATCAGTACTTTCAAGCTCGGCCTCCCAGCCGAGCATGATTTAAGGAAATATTTGACTGGTAAGCCTGTTACAAACGTGCGTTAGCTCGAATCGGATTGATAAGTATAAAAGGGTAGAGGAAGACCAACAGCAGGGAAAGGGAAAAGAGAAGGTTATCCTTCAGGAGATGAGGGATTTCAGGTCGGATAGATACAACAACTGGCCACGGAGAGATTTTTCAGGACAGTCAGGTTCTGCCAATACTCAGGCAGTCAACGCAGTCTTTCGAGAACCGGTGCAGCAGGTTCTGGAAAAGATTAAACATAAACCATACTTCAAATGGCCGAACAAAATGGCAGGATACCCTGAGAGGTGCAATCAGAACCTTCACTGTTAGTACCACAGAAAATTGCAGATATTTGTGGGACCATTTGGACCAACTTGTCCGAGAGGGAAAGCTGAAGCATCTCTTGCACCACTCTAGTGGCTAAGGTAGTCAAATTAACTCAAAACCCATGAGAGACAACTCCACAAGGCCTCCCTTGGGGACAGTTAATGTCATCTTTGTTGTTCCGAGAATAACTGGCTCCTCTCTTTCTAGAGCCATGTCAGTGGCTCAGCTACAAGCCGAGGGCTCCAGTTTAGAACCTAAGAGGGCTAGAACAGAATTTCAACCAGTCCTGGGTTTCTCTGATCAGGACAAGGTTGGAACTATGCAACCCCATAATGATGCTTTAGTGGTCACACTGAGGATCGGGGGCTATGATGTGAAGAGGGTCATGGTGGATCAAGGCAGTGGCACCGAGATCATGTACCCCGACTTGTACAAGGGGTTGAGTTTAAGATTCGAGGACTTAACGGCCTACACTTCCCCGTTGGTAAGTTTCAATGGGAAAGTTGTCATTCCGAAGGGGTAAATCAGATTACCCATACAAACTGGTTCAGAAATAGTGGAGATAGATTTTATAGTGGTGGATGCCTATTCCCCATATACAGCTATAATGGGCAGGCCTTGGCTCCACGCCTGAGGGGCTGTCTCTTCTACTCTGCACCAAAAGGTGAAATTCCCATCTGGGGACTGGATTGAAGAGATTGTTGGAAGTCAGTCTACGGCTAGGCAATGCCTGGTTGCTGCCATCCGACATCAACCCAAGGATGAATCTTCGATCCATGCTGAAGGAAGCTCATAGAAATTAAGGACTCAGGCGTCACCAGTTGATGGGTCGGTTGAAGAGGCAAAATGTAAGGATTTAATAAAAGTGGTTATTGAGGATAACCCTGAGAAATTTTTTCAAATTGGGTCTCAATTGTCCATTGAAGAGAAAGAAGAGCTGTCACATGTCCTCTGGACATACAAAACCACGCCTCGGAGATCCACAGGAGAAATGCCCTTTTTAATGACATATGGAGCTGAGGCTGTCATCCCTCTAGAAACTGGCTTCCCAACGCTAAGGACAAGCGCATTCAATCCGAGTAATAACAACGAATTACTAGAAAAAAGCCTTGACTTGATCGAGGAAAGAAGAGAAAGTGCAATGGTGCATTTGGTCTACTACCAACACAAACTTAAGTATGGTTACGATGCTAACGTGAAGCTGAGACCACTAGCACTTGGTGACCTGGTACTGAGGAAGGTTCTAGGTACTGCAAAAAACTTAGCATGGGGAAAACTAGGACCCAATTGGGAAGGACTATACCGCATCACCTCGGTGGCTGGTATAGGAGCATACTTTCTAGAAGATTTAGATGAACATGTAATACCGCGCCCTTGGAATGTAAATAACCTAAAAAGATATTATTACTAATGAAAATTTCATTTTACCAATATGTTCTTTAGTTACTTGAAGGCATTATACTTATTAATTTTTAGTTTCTATAAATGTTAAACAGAACCTTAGTCATCCCTGTAATCCTTGGACCAGATGCTTGGAGAAAATTAACATTCATTGTCATTTTCTATAAGTATTAAATAGAACCTTAGTCATGCTTGTAGTCCTCGGACCAGATGCTTTGGGAAATTAACATTCATTGTCATTTTCTGTAAGTGTTAAACAGAACCTTAGTCATGCCTGTAGTCTTCGGACTAGATGTTTTGGGAAAATTAACATTCATTGTCATCTTTTAAATTATTTAAACTGAAACCAAATCATGCCTGAAGTCCTCGGATCAGATGATTTGGGAAAGTTAACACTCCATGACATCTTTATAACTATTTAAACTTAAACTCAATCGTTCCTGAAATCCTCGAACCAAATGATATGAGTAAGTTAATACTCAATGACAACTTTTATAAGTGTTAAACAACTCCTAAGTCATGTTAGATTCCTCAGACCACATACTTGTGTGAAATTAAGCACTCAACGATAACTCTATAAATGTTTAAGTCTATGACTGAATTCTCAGTTTGATAAATCTGAAAAAGGTAAAATCCTTGATTACTTATTCAAGTATTAATAAATATGAAAGGTATTTCCTTTTTTCAGTCTTTACCAAGTTCACCGCTTAGTTTTATTAGAATCAACCTTCATTGGTACTTAGCTAAATTACTTGTATTATCATCGAAGTAATATTGTAAATTGTTTCTTATTGAAACTAAAGTGACAATAATTCATTTAGTCTAAAAGTGTATGAAATAAGGATGCGAGAGATGGAGAAACAAGTACATTCATTAATCAAAAAGAAGGAAAATACATTATACTTAAAACTATTACAAAGGGAGAGTACATTAAACTAAGTGACAGAATACCATTACAAAAGAAGGGTACTCAAAATGTTAGGCCTAAGTCTTAGCAACATCCTTGGCTTTGGGATCAGTTTTTTTACCTTTAACCTCTACTGCTTTTGCCTTGGACGCAGCTTCTTTATCTTCAGCTTTAGAAATAGCCTTCTTCTTCTCCTTGTCTTGGACTCCCTTAATTTCTTTAACTTGATCAACAGCTAGGCCTAATCCTTTTAAAGCTTCAGGAAGAGGGAGAACAATTTGGTTGGTAGGGGGCTGTTCAGATACTTCTACAGCACGCTTAGGGGCAGAGGAGTCAGAACTTGGGAGTTCACGGATCTCAGGGTGATAATAAATACTCCTAGGTTGCCTCAATCCAGAGTCTGCAGGAATTCCTGCGGCATCAAGGGCCGTACCCTAAGATACGTCACAGTAATCCTTGCAGACCGCGAAAAGCTCCTCGGCAAGTCTCACTTGAGTTTCTTCAACTCTGAGTTGGTAAGACGCCTGTTTTTCAGCTTCAACAGCCTCTTTAGCCACTTGGACTACATTCTTAGTCCTTTGCAATTCTTCCCTAAGGTCTTTGACTAGTTGCCTCTTTGTAGCCAAATTTATCTTGGTCAAATGAAGCTTTTGGCGTTGGTCTTCAGCCTGTTTTTCTGCGGTCTTTAAACTTACAGTAGCACTATCCCTGGCTTGGAGTGCCTCCTTCAGCTTCTTAGATAGCTTGGCTTGATCTTCTCTGAGAGTCCCCAACGTCTTCTCAACCTCGGCATGAGATTGGGCCTTCGCTTTAGTTTCATTGCAAGCATTTTGACCCATTCCTCGGCCACATAAACCTGTTGGGTAATCTGCACAACAAGAATAGGAAAGTTCCATATAAGACAAAGAAAAAGAATGAAAAAAAGTGACTAATTGTTTACTTAGGGGGATGGGTCAAATCACTTACCATAGCCAGATCTCTCTTAAGAGATAGGAAAAGTTCGGGCTACTTGAAGCGCCTGTAAGCATCCATATCTCTAGGCAGAAGAAGTGGTTGTTCCAAGGCCTCAGCAATAAGACCCGCTTGTCCTCCTTGGAAGTTTCAGACTGAAGCGTCCCAAGCGATGGGTGCACCATCTACCTCCAGTCTGGGGGACCATGTGCGCAGTGGTCGGCGCACATTAGCCTCGAGATGATCCACTTGGCTCTCAACAGAGGAGGACCTTGTGCCTCACTGGTCTTTGACCACCTTCTGTTGTTTATTTCCCTTTGAAGGGCCCATCTTGCCTTCCTTAAGCACCTCATTTAGTCTTTTCTTCTTCACCTCAGGAATTGGCTTCGGGCTGAGGTCAGTGGAGAGATGAGGAGGAAGAGGAGAAAGATTAGCTGAGGGCTAGGACTTATTGGTTTCTTTTGGTGTGGGTCTTTTATTTCTCACCTTCATGAGGTCCTTTAGACTTTTGCATCCCGCATTCAGCGCCATCTCGTCTTCTTCTTCTTCCAAAATATCGTCCAGACTAGCAACTATGAGAACTAGAGCGTGGACATTGGACTGCCTGTCAGGTTCGTCCTCAGAGTCCGAGTCATACACCACTTGCACCCCTTGAGGCTCCTTTTCTACGAAATGAAACTTATCAATTTCTTCTTCAAGCGAGGAGTTCGAAGAGGCAATCCCTTCTTGCAGCTTTTGCTTCGAGGGGAATTTGCTGGATTGGCTAGGCGACCAAGGGAATGCCCTGTGGGAAGGGGTGTGCCACTGGTGGAAGGTCGTTGTTGTCTAAAAAGTTCGGCTGAGATAGATCGATTCGATTTATCTGGGGATCACCAGCTCTTATGGCGTGGCTGATTTCTTGGAATTTCGCGAGAGGTTTAAAGTCTAATATTAAATGAACCGCCCGCAGCTGCCTGTCTGCACTCACGAAGATCTCGGATCTCAGCAAGTAATTGAGGGCTACAACGTTCGTCAAGCTAAGCCTGGGAGCTATGTGCCTCTTATCTATAAAAACATCCGAAGAGCAACACGAGTAAAAATCTAAACTCATTATCAAAAGAAAGTAAAGCAAATTGGGGCAAGATAGGATCAAGATTAAAGAAGCCAAATCTATCGCTAAAAGACCTAATTCTAAGGCACCCCACTTGGTTTTCCCGCTCGAACGGGGCAGTGAACGCTGTCATGCCACGCTCCCGAAGCTATAAGGTAATCGTCTTTCATACTTTTATTGGATTTGGGTAGGCACGATATCAATCTCACCACGTCCGAGTGGGATTTGAGGTAATATCCTGAGGTTTTTTGGGAATGACACTCGTACATGTGAACTACATCATGCCAAGTAAGCCGCAAACCTAGATGCTCGTTGAGAGCATTAACACTACCCAAAATCCGGAATAGGTTGGGTGCTCATTAGTGGGGGCATAACCTATGGTTGAAAAGATAATCTCTTGTTACCTTACCCATTGGGAGAGTCATTCCCCCTTTTATAAACGCTATCATGGGGATAATGACTTCTCCCTCTTCTCGGTTTGTTTCTATTTGTTTTGGGGAACAATATCGCAGGTCGACTTCCTGTGGTATGTGATATTTCTCTTTAAAAAATCTCTATTTTGGTAGAGGAGTCCACTAAATGCATAAATCTACCCATCTTGACAAACTTAAAGAAAGCTACCAAAGTTTCTAAGGGGTGAAATATAAATTCTAAGGCCGAGGGGATTAGCCGAGGAGAAAAGGAAAGATTTAAAGATATTAAACTTACATGAACTAAAGTGCGTAGTGATTCCTGAAATCTTTAGAGAAACTCTCAGAGATTTCTTAAAGGAAAAGCGTGCAAAGCTTAACGATTTGAATATACTTGGTAAGGTTGAATGCTTGAGATCGATGGAAAGCTTGAGAGATTGTAAAGTAAAGGAGAAGTGATTCCCTTCGAAGCTTTATATAGAGGGCAAAAAAAAAAAAAAAAAAAGTGTGGATGTTATCTCGCCCAAATCTTGGGAAACACATCAACCGTCAGATTAAAACCTCACTGTCAAATGCGAGGGACATAACGCCGCCTAGAGCAGTAAATGAAACCTCACGAATTCCGAAATGTGAAATAGCAATTATGAAGCACATAAAACCATACTCCCATACATGTATACTAAAGGGTTTTAATATTCCCATTCCTTGAATTTGAAATAAATCAAAATCTCATATTTTCTCCTTGGATGAGAGGAAAAAACCGGAATTTTGAGGAGTTATTGTGGGGGTAAAGGCCTAGCATCGTATAGTGGGCCTTGGACTTTATCTGGGGATATGATGTGTCCGAGGAGGGGTAAGTAATTAAGAGAAGTCCTAAGTTTAGAATTATAAAAAATGGAGTGGAGTAAGATGGTTCGAGGAGAAGCTCCTTCTCGGATAGGATTAATACTGATCGGCTCTGTATTTCAGTAATTTAGGTGACCCTCTAGGAGATTTTCACGATAAGGATGATCCTTATGCACGTACAAAAGAAATAAGAACCCAGAAATATCTAAGGGAAAAGCTATTGCCGCCACATTAAATGCACAACAACTACTTTCTTGGCCGCATTTATGTGGAGAAGACTCCTGAACAGTGTTACATTGGCAACTACAATTCACAGAAGGCCAAAGGAGGTGGCTGATGGGACAGGTACTCAAGTAGCAACTCAAATAGTTGACAGGTGTGAGGTGAAGATGGTCCAAGGGAACTATATAATGTGGGAACCCCTCCACAAAAAGGGGGGGGGGGGAACCAAAAAAGAAAAGGAACACTGTAGCAAAAACAGTAGAATTTGTAATCATCTTTACAGGATTTTATGGCACTTTGTGCCTCCTCGGACATCATCTTCATGCAAGATTATTGACTTTGTCATCATTGGATCATATCTAAAACCCATTCTAGCCGTTGGTAATTTCATTAAAGCCCAGATCTTTAACCCACTCTCTACAAATTCTATTGTATTGGGCTTACTGGGCCAAAGTCTTGTACACTTTAGACTTGGGCTGCAAATTGTGTCCCTACAACTATATTGTACAATAGTTTAAAAAATTTATAAATTGTTTAAAGATTGGTAAGACAATAATCATTGAATGCATAAACAAATATAATTAAATAACTAATCATACATTTTTGTCAAATCAATAACACTTATTATATTTATATGTAATCTAATTAAATAAAAATATATGATAAAGAAGAATAGTAACACACCTAGGAGTTGGACTAGCATTAAATGTGAAACTAAGAAAAAAAATAGTAACTGATATAAATTTATACTTTTAAAGTGTATGGCTTCTTAATTAATTATACACGTGGTCAGTCTTTTGGAATTGGAGCAAGCAATAAAAAACTTCTTGGACTTGGAAATCTATAGAACATTTATCAAACTGCTTGATCAAATAGAGAGAAAAACTTAGAAAACATAGAAAGGAGAAAGAAAGATAGAGAGAAAGAAAAAAGAATAAAAAATATAGATACATATCTGTTGGTTGTGATGATGGTGTATTTTTTTATTGATGAAGAAGAAAAGTGGAAGGAAAAACAACTTCATTTTGCTGTCAATGGCAAAGTAAGCTAGAGTCCTAGAAATATATATATATATATATTACACAAATGAGCAAAAATTTGGAACATATTTTTTTTTTCTTATAAAATTAAATATTTTAAGAGTAGTTTGTTGATACAACTCTTTCACAACAAAATCTACATGGCAAGTTGTTAAAGGTAGGTTAAAAAGTAATGTCAATTGTGGGTTTTAATAAAAATTGTTAGGACATATGTGTTCACATGATTAAGAACATATGTCATAATGTTTATGTAAATTGGCTAATCCTTTGACAAAACTCACTATACTTGTAATTGGGTAGTTCTAGGTGTTTTTAATACTTCAAGAAACAAGGTTTCAAGATCAAGTGTTGAAGTCATCAAGTCTGTCCAAGAAAAAGCAAGTCGAAGTGCAGAATTTTTAAAGCTTGACACCTTCTCGATAGCTACCTCGACACCTGCTATCTGTCGAGAATTAAAAAGTCAGAATTCCAATCTGATTTTCTTGGGATCCGTGAATGTGTTTTTGGGCCTTCTTTTCTTCTAACCCTAAACATATTTAAGGAGTATTTTAAGAGCCGTCAACATAGACACAAGTTGCATAAGCATTGAGCAATCCTTGTTCAAGCAAATTATGATCTAAGACGAAGTTCTTGACCTAGTTCATCTTCTTCAAGAAGTTGCTGTGTACTTTGCATCGTAGGGTTTTGTGACCAAGCATCTTCCTGATCTTCATTGCATAGGATGATCTGAAGAACTTTGCAGCCAACCTCTCTTCCTAAAGTTGGTGTTTGAAGTCGCGTACTGGGATCCGCGCATCTGGTTAGTCACGTACTTGGGAGCCGTGCATAAAAAGGGGAAACTGTCACTACAGATCAAGTCCGATTGGGTATTGGGGTAAGAGTTCAACTGTAGGTTGGTAAGGTACTTGGGATTCCTTATTTGTAACTGCTTGATTTGATAATAGTGGAGTTTCGGGAGTGGTGACTTGAAAATCACCCGGTGGGGTTTTTGCCGTTAGGGTTTTTCCCCATTCGTGAACAAATCACCGTGTTATTTATTTTCTGCTGCATATTTAGTTATTCGGTGATTTGTTTGTGCTGCCACGTATTTGCATGTTAAATTGATTAATTAATAACTTGGCTAAATTAATTAATTAGTTTAAATCACAAGGGGTCATTCAGTTTGTGGCCTATCAAAAACCAGTTACAACTTGCCACTTAACCTTTATTGTTAAATTATTGAAAAAATATTGTGAAGGTAGCTTTAAGATGATTATATTCAAACTTATTTTAGTTGTTTTTAAACAAAATTTAGGGTCAGCGGGTTCAAAAAAAAAATTATTAAAAATTTTATATATAAAAAACAATTTTGGCCAAGTCAGGGGGTTCATTTGTATCCCCTGACCTTGAGGTAACGCCGCCTTTGCTTAACATTATTAGTTTTTTATTGGATTTAAAAGGGTTTTTTCAATTAGATTTTGCTTCAAATTTAATGAGGTGACATTGGATTTTAATCTCCATTGTAAGTTAATCGGTGATCGATGTAGCAACTTTTGTTCAAAACAAAAGGAAATATCCTATTATAATTTTACTGGAGGTAAGCCGAACCTAAAAACTAGGGTTGTCCACTAATTCTTTAATGACCATTTTCAAGTTTTCTCTTCCCCATCATATACAAAATAGAATTATTATCATCTAATTACCCACTTTAATTAATAACAAGGAAAAAAATAAAAATAAAAACAGTCATTTCATTTTTAGTAACTTATATTGCATTTTTTTCCAAGTGAGGTGGTCATGTGACCACCCAAAGTAATAGTTGGTTTATTTGATACATTCCAAGATTAACACTCCAGCCACTAATGCCTACCAACGCTACCTTTATATCGTAAATCAAGTGATCGCAAGAAGAGAGCCAAAGGGTTGGAGAAACCAAAAGTACTGAGGATTTTATTTATGTTTCAATTTTTTATAGAAGTCACAAATGGTCGTCTTCTTCAGTAGATAAAGCACACGGCCTCAGAGTCATGGATGAGTTAATGAAAGGAGCACTCGTGAGACTAATCGAGTACAGATCAAAGGTGCACAGTTTCATATTCACTTGGGAGTCAATTCCAAACAATAACATTATCTTTAAACTCACAATTCTTCTCGCTCATTGTTTCAATAGTTGAGATATGATTGAATGATGTCCTTCTGTCCCCATGAAGATACCGATTGACTCTTGAGGCAACTCTGTTTCATTGAAGATATGATTTTTTGACTTTAGGGTCGAGATATTGCTTGTTTGTCATTGCATTTTAGAATATTTCAAACTACAATCATGTAACTTTTTCTGGACTCACAGCTCACCAACGCACCAACCAACTAAACTAATTGACGTTGTTTCGGTTGTAGAGTAGGACAATAAGGGTCGTACTTTTGATGTACCAGTTTGGATGGTCAACCATGTTGGAGTGCCAGGCTTCAACATTGGTCCACCCATTTGAGCCAGATATATTTGTGTTTGACTCTGTTTCACTCTGCTCAAGTATAGATCGTTATTGTTTTTTTTCTTTTTTCTTTTTCTTTTATCAAATCTCAATTCACTAATTTTATTACAATACTTGATAACGAATTTTCAATTCCTACCAACTAAAGTTTTTTATTTTTAAAAACATATTTGACGGGACTACAAGCTCATCCAACATGGACGAATCCATCAACACTGACGAATGCAACCTTAGTGTACATAAGCCAATTCCAGGCTTTACTGACGAAGACATCCAGGACAATCAATGCAAGCATTCAAACCCCAAAACGGTTACGAGAACAACTGTACAATTCGTTGGAGAATATTGATGGCACATCACACAGCTCCAGGCGTTACAAAAAGGAGCATTAAAGATCTCCATAACTACTCCAACGGCTATAGACCTCAGAAAACATATATAAACCCATTCCTTGTCAAGGAATGGGGACAAGTAAGAAGAGATTTTATTTTTATTCTGTTTCATTTCACATTGCTTTATTCAAAAAGAAGTTTTATACACTGACTTTGGCATCGGAGGTGTTGTGGCAGACACCACACCGGTGTTCATCTTTGAAGGCAGAAGAATCTTCTCCGTCTGACGAACGTGACTGACGATCATACGCATCATCAGTTTGGCGCCGTCTGTGGGGACGACATTTTTCGTATTTACATTCGAGATTGTAGTTTCCGACCAAATTACTCTTTTCAGATGGAGTCCAATCAAGATTCTGCAGCCTTAGCCCAGCAGATCCAAGCTCTTGCAGCCACAGTGGAAGAATTGACCAGGCAAAACCAGGAGATGAAGCTACGGCTTCAACAAGAGGAGAATAGGTCCAAAGGAAACCAGGATGACGAAGGGGACAGTCACAGAAGAAGCGATCCTCGAAGGCCCACCCCTCCGACTGAACAAAATTCAGATATGTTGAGAGAAATGAGGAGGGAAATGGACGAGCTTAGGAATGCCATCAAGGAGAAGACGGAACGAAGTGTGGATCGAATGGTCCGAGCAACGGATTCACCATTCACAACAGCAGTCCTCGATTGTCCGGTACCGTCCAAATTCCGGTTGCCTCAACTTGAACCTTTCGATGGGCTGAAGGATCCTCAAGACCATTTAAATACCTTCAAAACAACCTTGGGACTTCAGCAGCCCCCAGATGAAATATTATGTCGTTCCTTCCCAACCACGCTCAGGGGAGCTGCTCGAGAATGGTTCACAAAGTTGCCAACCTCGTCCATCGATACCTTCGAGCAGTTGAGCAACGCCTTCCTACGTCACTTCATTGGGGGACAACGACCAAAGAGGACCGCAGACCATTTGCTCACCATCAGGCAAGGAGAAAAGGAAACGTTGAGGTCGTATGTAAAGCGTTTCACAAGGGAAACACTAGAAGTAGACGAAGCTGATGATAAAGTACAGCTGACGACCTTCAAAGCAGGGCTGAGAACTAGGGAACTCGTCAGTTCACTCGCGAAGAATCCCCCGAAGACGATGGCTGAAATGCTCCTTAAGGCGCAGAAATATATGAACGCCGAAGACGCATTGGCTGCAATTAGGGACGGAGATAGACCAGGGGACAGGGGAAGAAGAGAGGACGACCGCAGGGGACAAAAGAGGGAGAGACAGGATCGTCGAACCAGTGACGGAGTCATGAGGAAAGACGATAAGAATCCATGAACGGTAAAATTCACCCCTCTCATTATGCCTGTTGATAAAATCTTCACGCAGATCAAAGACGAGCACTACCTTAAGTGGCCGCGACCACTGCATTCGTCCCCAAACGTCCGTGACAAGAGTAAGTATTGCCGATTCCATAAAGATCACGGCCACTACACAGAAGATTGTAGGGACCTCAAAGAACAAATAGAAGAGTTGATACGGAGGGGGAAGTTGCAGAAATTTGTAAAGAAGGGAGATTACAATAAATCCCGAGATGAGAACAAAGGCCAACACGAGTCCTCGAGCAACGGTCGTCAATCCCAGCCTCCTCAAAATGTGATCGGGGAAATACAGACGATTACAGGGGGACCCGCTACAGGGGGTTCATTCAAGTCACTCAAGAAAACATACCAACGGCAAATAAACAGCGTCTACATGACACCCCCGCCAAAGTACAGACGAACTGACCAAGATATGACCTTTAACGAGAGTGACGCCAGGGGTGTGAAGCAACCACATAATGACCCTTTGGTCGTAATGCTTACCATTGAAGGGTTCAACACCAAGAGGATCCTCGTGGACAATGGTAGCTCTGCTGATATCATCTATTTTCCTGCATTCCAGCAGCTAAAGCTTGATCCCAAAAGACTTCGTCCATTCGACTCCCCCCTCGTCAGCTTCAGCGGCGACAGGGTGTATCCTAGAGGAATCGTAACACTGACAGTAACGGTGGGAACATATCCAAAACAGCTGACTCGTCAGATAGACTTTTTAGTAGTAGATTGTCCCTCATCCTATAACGTCATCATCGGAAGACCAGCACTTAACAAGTGGAAGGCTTCCACATCCACCTACTGCCTGAAGGTAAAATTCCCAACAGAAAACGGTATTGGTGAAGTCAAGGGAGACCAAGTATTAGCTCGGGAATGCTACCAAGCCGTTTTAGCAGCTAAAGAAAACCACACATGGATAATAGAAGAGAAGGAGGAAGAGAAGGTGGAAGCCCTGGAAGCAGTAGAACTGATCGAAGGGGAAGCGGCAAAAACGACAAAAATAGGGACGACCTTGAGTCCCGAGATGAGGACAAGGCTCATTCAGTTTCTTAGGAACAACTTGGACGTCTTTGCCTGGAGTCATGACGACATGCCAGGTATATCCCCAGGAGTCATACAACACAGGCTGAATGTAGACCCAGAGAGAAAGCCCGTCAAGCAGAAAAGAAGGACCTTTGCACCCGAGAGAGACCAAGCAATCACAGACGAAGTGAGTAAACTCCTGGCCGCAGGTTTCATCAGGGAAGTGTATTACCCGGAATGGCTCGCCAACGTCGTCCTAGTAAAGAAAGCAAATGGGAAATGGAGAATGTGCGTGGATTTCACAGATTTGAACAAAGCCTGCCCGAAGGATAGCTTTCCCCTCCCAAGGATAGACCAGCTCGTAGATTCTACTGCCGGGCACAAACTATTGACGTTCATGGACGCATTCTCAGGATACAACCAGATCAAGATGGCTGATGAAGACCAGGAGAAAACGGCCTTCATTACCAGTCAGGGGCTCTACTGTTATAAGGTGATGCCGTTTGGACTAAAGAACGCAGGAGCAACTTATCAGAGGTTGGTGAATAGAATGTTCGCCAAGCAGATAGGAAGGAACATGGAAGTATACGTCGATGATATGCTCGTCAAAAGCAGGGAAGAGCATGCACACCTGGACGACCTTAAAGAGACATTCGAGACCCTCAAGCAATACAAAATGAAGCTGAATCCTGGTAAGTGTGCTTTTGGTGTTGCCTCAGGAAAATTCCTGGGATTCATGGTATCCCAGAGGGGGATAGAAGCAAATCCTGAGAAGGTGCAAGTCATAATCAACATGACATCACCTAAAACCGTCAAGGAAGTCCAGAAGCTCACAGGCCGGATCGCAGCCCTTAACAGGTTCGTGTCTAGAGCAACTGACAAGTGCCTACCATTCTTCAAGACTCTGAAGCAAGCTTTTGAATGGACCGACGAGTGTGAAGCGGCATTCCAGGAGCTCAAACGTTACCTTAGCAATCCACCCCTATTGAGCCCGTCCAAAGAAGGTGAAAACTTGTACTTATATTTGGCAGTCTCATCCACAGCCGTCAGTGCCGCCTTGATCCGAGAAGAAGATGGAAAACAGCTTCCGGTTTATTATGTCAGCCAAGCTTTCCAAGGAGCTGAATCCAGATACCCCAAGATTGAGAAGATCACGTTCGCATTGATAGTAGCCTCGCGCAAGCTGAGGCAATACTTCCAGGCACACCCGATTTCAGTGATGACGGATCAACCGATCAAGAAATCTATGAGCAAACCCGAAGCGGCAGGCAGAATGGTGCAATGGGCGATTGAACTCAGCCAGTTTGACGTAGAGTACCATCCAAGGACGGCCATCAAGGCACAAGCCCTGGCAGACTTCATTGCCGAGTATACCTACCTAGACGAACCAAGCCTTACCAGCACGAACGAAACATGGGTAATAAAGACTGACGGATCGTCAACGAAGAAAAGAGGGGGAGTAGGGGTCGTCATAACCACTCCTGACGGAGAGGTATTGAGATATGGAGTTCAACTAAAATTCCCAGCCACTAACAACGAGGCCGAGTACGAGGGAATCCTGACAGGCTTAAGACTCGGAAAAGAACTTGGGGCCAGGAACCTACTAGTCCAGAATGACTCAAAGTTAGTGATTGGGCAAATTAAAGGAGAGTACGAAGCAAAAGAAGAAAGAATGCAGAGATACCTCAGACTGGCGAAACACTTAACTCAAGAATTTGAAAAAGTGGAGTTCATCCAGATCCCAAGGAATCAGAACGTGGCCGCCGACGAAGTCTCAAAGATAGCCTCGTCAGAGGAAGAAGAACCAAGGACAGACCTGATGATGGAGATACAGGGAAGCCCCAGCATAGAAGAAGCCACAACATTCACAGTCCAGGACACGAGCAGTTGGATGACGCCCATCATCTCCTTCCTCCAAGATGGCCATTTACCCCAGAACGCAGATGAGGCCAGAAAGATCAAAAAGAGATCCACCAGGTTCACAATTCTAAATGATACTCTGTACAAAAGAGGGTTCTCCATGCCCTACTTGAGGTGCGTCAACGGAAAAGAAGTTGAATACATCCTCAGAGAAATCCATGAAGGAATTTGCGGAGATCATGCAGGCCCAAGATCCTTGGTAAGAAAAATCATTCGTGCAGGTTACTTCTGGCCAACGATGCAAGACGACGCAACGAGATTCGTCCAGAAATGTGACAAATGTCAGAGGTTCGCGAACATTCAACGACTCCCATCAGAAAAGCTAACGACGATAACATCTCCCTGGCCGTTCGCACAATGGGGGATTGACATCGTCGGCCCACTGCCCCAAGGCAAAGGTCAGGTAAAATTCTTACTCGTTGCTATTGATTATTTTACAAAATGGGTTGAAGCAGAGGCATTGGCGACCATCACCGAAGCCAGAATCCAGGGGTTCGTATGGAAGAATATAATATGCAGGTTCGGGATCCCACGGACGATCATATCAGACAACGGACGACAGTTCAACTGCCAGACTTTCAAGGATTTCTGTTTAGGCTTGGGCATCAAGAACCAGTTCTCGTCACCAGGCCATCCACAGGCGAACGGACAGACAGAAGTGACGAACCGCACGTTACTCAAGATCATAAAAACCAGACTGGACGAGGCAAAAGGTGCGTGGCCAGACGAGCTGCCCAATGTCTTGTGGGCCTACCGAACCACGTCTAGAACCCCGACAGGAGAAACCCCCTTCAAACTGACCTATGGCACAGAAGCAGTTATCCCAGTCGAGGTGGGAATAACCAGCATCAGGAGGGGGACCTTTAGCCAAGAAGACAATGACGACCTCCTGCGAGTAGATCTGGATTGCCTTGACGAAGTTCGAGACAAAGCCTTCAACAAGATGTCTGAATACCAGAAGAAAATGACTGACTACTACAACAGAAGGGTGAAACTCAGGCGACTCAACATAGGAGACCTCGTCCTGCGCAAAGTGACCCAGGCAACCAAGGACCCAGCTCAAGGAAAACTCGGCCCCACGTGGGAAGGGCCATACAAGGTTATTCATTACTCCAGACAAGGAAGCTATCACCTGGAGACCCTGGACGGAGAAAAACTCCCGAGGCCATGGAACATTGAGCATTTGAAGAAATACCATCAGTAATTGTAATAAAATGATATATCCGTCATTATCAATCAATAAATGAATTATTCAGCTAATCTTTTGATGCAAACAGGCTTAATCCAGAACAAACTGGCAAATGAAGCCAAAAATGGCTAAGTAACAAGATTCCGCTCTGACGGATGTAAGTTACTGACGAGCCAACGAAATGAAGCCAAAAATGGCTAAGTAACAAGATTCCGCTCTGACGGATGTAAGTTACTGACGAGCCAACAATGGCTAAGTAACAAGATTCCGCTCTGACGGATGTAAGTTACTGACGAGCCAACGAAATGAAGCCAAAAATGGCTAAGTAACAAGATTCCGCTCCGACGGATGTAAGTTACTGACGAAGAAACAAAATTGAAGCCAACAACGGCTAAGTAACAAGATTCCGCTTCGACGGATGTAAGTTACTGACAAAAAAAAAAAAAAAAAAAAAAAACAAAATCAAAGTCAAACATGGCTAAGTAACACGATCCTCCTCCAACGAATATACATATACCAATGTGGCCAAAACAAAAGGCTACACTGCAGGATTAAACCTCGACGAAGACTCACTACTGACGATCAAGGCAGCAAAGCTAAGGTTTCGCCAGCATGACAACCATGGCAAACATACATACAAGTAAGTACCCAAAAGAAAAATATACCTGAAATTAAAGCCTGAAACTAGCAGGCAAATTGCTATTGTTTTACAACTAAAGACCCATAAACACTGGGCCAAAAAAGAACTGTTATCAAAATAAATAAAATTGTTCCGAAAATAGACTAACAAACGCCCAAAACACGATGGGCTTTACATACAAAAAAGAAAGAAAGACTTTTTCTTAAAGTATCAGGTTCGTCCAGAAGCATCATCAGCAGAGGCATCACCAGGGTCAGCAACGTCAGCAGGAGCACCAATTGGAGCGTCAGCCTCAGTGGCAGACGACTGAATAGCCTCGTCAGCTGCCATCTCTTGATCTACCTCTTCAAGATCCAACGACTCCATGTTGACTCCGGATGGATGCTTGACAAGGTACCGCCTCAGGAGTTCAAAACCCTTGAAGTACCAGCTGAAGAGCACAGCATTGTACTCGTCAGTGGTCTGGAAGGCTTCAACCGACCTGGCCGCGATGGTCTTGAGGCTCTCTTTTGCTGCTATAATTTGCTCGTCTTTTTCCACCGTCATCTGGCGCTCCACCCTAAGGTCGTCAGTAAGCTTCTTGACCTGCTCCTTCATGGCATTTGCTGTCCCCATGGATTCAATAAGATCCTTCCTGAGGGTAGAGTTCTCCATCTCCAAGGCCTCCACCCTAGAAGCCAAAGAGACTGCCTTTGCCTCCTGAATAAGATACTCAGAAGAGAGATGAAGGCTCTCCCCCAGCACCTAAGAAAATTTTCCTAAGTGTCAGTAAAAAAAAAAAAAAAAAAAAAAAAAAAAAAAAAAAAAAAAAAAAAAAAAAAAAAAAGGGAGTGTTGAATGGAGAAGAAGCCCAGAACAGACGTACCTGAATGATCTTATGAACCTGACGAGCAACCACCTCACTGGGAGAGACGCCAGACAAGACCTTCAGGTCCGCAGCCGTTATCACTTCATGAGCCTTGTCCACAGCCATTTTCTCGTCACTCCAAATGGTGAGTGGACGAGCATCCATCTTCTCCTTCCCCTTTCCAGATAGACGCGGTCTCTTGGAAACAGGGGTGCCTTCAATCTCTTCCACCGACGCAGCTGGAGACGCGGTCCTGGTCGTCTCTCCCACTGAAACGATCGGATGGATGCTGGCTGGTGTGATAACTGGAGCGCCTTTCTCAGTGACGCGCACTGCTTTCTTGCCGATATTAGACAATGGTTCATCCTTCTTCGACCTCATCTTGGCATAAAGGTCCTTGTTAAACTTCGTCATCTCTGCCATAAATGAGCAATATATATATATCAAAAAAGAAAAACGAAGGTAGAAGAAATGAAAAATGCTGACGAGCTCAGACACTTACTCTTTTTTTCTTCAATTTCAACGTTTCTCAACACGAAAGAGGAAGGGTCCGGGCCTAGGTTGTAAAAAGCAAGTGTCCGTGGATTCACCAAGTCGTCCCAGTTCTCGATTGACTGAGCGTACTCAATTGCCCGCTCGACTCGTCCCTTATACCTGTTCTTGAGTTTAGGCCGTCTCTTCACTGGAAGAAAGAGGAGCAACAAAAAGATTTAATGACGACCACAAGCAAGTAAAAATCAACAAATATAAGCAACGAAGAAAAGAAACTGACGCACCTAAGGTCGGGGTTCCCCACCGACGAAGCAACCGCGGGATGTCACCCCATTCCTCACTGGAGGGAGTCTCAAAATCATCCCCGGACACAAAGAAAAACCTCGACTTCCAGTACCTGAAGGACGACGGCAGCCCCTTTACAATTCTGGTCCTCCTTTCCCAAGGTACCAGCTCATAATACCCATATTCTTTTGATTGTTTTAAACGGTAAAGGTAGACGAGTTCAGCCACCTTCATCATATCCCCGTTAGCGGCCAACCATATCTCCATACAGTTGACCACGATCCTCCAGGAGTTAGGCATTAACTGCCCAGGGGCTATCCCAAACAGGTCCAAAAGTTCCATCAGGAACGGGTGGACGGGGAACCTGAGACCACAGGTAAAGGCGGCCTCATAAAAGCACACCTCACCAGGAAAAAAGTGACAAGCCCTATCCTCGTCACTGGGTAGACGGACACGTACCCTCTCCGGAAACTGAAACCTATCTTTAAATCTACTGGCCGTCTCGGCATCCAGCCCACAAGCCTCCTCGAGTGCGTAAAAAGCCCTAACAACACGAGGGGAAGAAACGGCGGTATCCTCCTCTACTGGATTGCCGCTAGACGACAATCCAGTCTCGAGATCGCTAGATCTGACCTCAGACATTATCTCCCTCCTCGTCCTCACCTTACCCACAAACCAGTCAACGGATTGCCTAATCAAAGGCAGCAATTCGGTCACGGCCACACTAAGGACACTACCCTCAAAGACAAAACCCTCAAAATCTGACAAAGTACCTAAACTCCCTCCTAAACGCGCAAAGAGAAAAGAAATTGAAGGACAAGCAACTCTAACTACAGAACTACCAGACATAAAAAAAACCAGCAAACTGAATCCCAAAGTAAAAACAAAAGCAAGAAGAAGCAAAATAGAAGAAATCAGAAATAATGCCACAATAAAGTAAAGAAAAGGCAAGAAGAGAGCGAGAACATACCTTAATCAATGGCGGATTGAGGGGGCTCTGTTTGGGCAGTACACAAAGGCGGAGAAGTATAGCAGCAGAAAAAGCTAAGGAAAAAGTTTGAATGAAAAGTGAGGAAGAAAAGTGAAGGAAAAAGAAGGTTAAAGTGGAAGCTCAAAAATCGGAGAGACCAGCGGGAAACTCAAAAATCTAATCAGTTGGAACATTAATTGAACCAATCAGCACATGCCACGTAGACCACGATCTCTGGAGCGCCGCCACTCCGCACTTAATACGGAGCAGAATCCCAAGAGCCATTTACAACATGTAACCCTTCGTATTCTGTGACCGTCACTTAAGAGACGAACACAGAATCGGGGGGCAGCTGACGGGACTACAAGCTCATCCAACATGGACGAATCCATCAACACTGACGAATGCAACCTTAGTGTACATAAGCCAATTCCAGGCTTTACTGACGAAGACATCCAGGACAATCAATGCAAGCATTCAAACCCCAAAACGGTTACGAGAACAACTGTACAATTCGTTGGAGAATATTGATGGCACATCACACAGCTCCAGGCGTTACAAAAAGGAGCATTAAAGATCTCCATAACTACTCCAACGGCTATAGACCTCAGAAAACATATATAAACCCATTCCTTGTCAAGGAATGGGGACAAGTAAGAAGAGATTTTATTTTTATTCTGTTTCATTTCACATTGCTTTATTCAAAAAGAAGTTTTATACACTGACTTTGGCATCGGAGGTGTTGTGGCAGACACCACACCGGTGTTCATCTTTGAAGGCAGAAGAATCTTCTCCGTCTGACGAACGTGACTGACGATCATACGCATCATCAATATTGATGCAAGAGTCTTCACTCTTCAGAAGGTTTCTTCATCGAACGAATTGTTAAAGTGAAAGATATCTGTGAGTGTCGTAAAACAAAAGAAAAATGTATCGAATGACACTAATGTGGTACTTGCCTAAGAGCACCAATAATTAAATCACATTTATCATATACTAAAATACAATTATAACATGTTTAATCATATGCTATATTATATTTAATAAAGCACATGACTTCTTCTTTTAATAACTTTTTAAAATCTAGTATATGCATGTGCCTCTAACTAACTTTCCGTGTAATTTCAAATATTATAGTAAACTTGGGGCCTCATAATATCTATGAGATTATAAATTCGAAACCTCTTATCAGCATTTTGGGATAACTCCCATGAGATTTCTCTCTGTAATAACCTGGTGCGTGTGGAACAAGGAACTACATACATCCGAGAGAATAGTCAAATACTTAAAGAAGTCTGGACAACCTCATTTTTTAAATAAAAAATTTTATTATAATATTTCAAAAATAACAAAGGTTTGTCATAATAAAATATTATATTAACAAGTTCTTCCACATTCCTGTATGGCCTCCACATTTTCACCATTTATTTATTTTTGACTAATTAAGGAAAAATTCCAACTTTAATCTCACCTTTTGGTTTTGTAATGAATATATCATATGTGGAGTTCCGCATGGCCTCCACATTTTAGCAATTCATTTTTTTTTTTTTTTTTTTACCTATTTATTTAGGGATGGCTGTGAGTAGGGTTTGGATCGGGTATACCCAAACTTGACCCAAATTGTTTGCCTATAGATACCTGGATTTCAATACTCATTAGCATCCATACTCAATTCATACACAAATCTATTATCCACGAATACCCATTCTCGATCTAAACCCGCTTTTAAAAAAAAAAAAAATTTAAATAAAAAATCCAGACCATTTTAACTTAAAAACTAACCAATAACTTTGGGTGAGTTTGGTTCAACTTTTTGAAAGTGGGCTTTTTCCAAAAGGTTGAGTTTTCAAAAAGTGTATAATGAAAAAGTGTTTTTTCAAAAAGTTGAGTGTTTGGTAAAAACTGTTAAAAAGTGTTTTTTAAAAAAACTGAGTGTTTGGCTAGCACTTAGAGCATCCCCATCTGGATGCCATATCTCATCTTATTTTACCATCCCAAAAAGCTACTTTATCAATTATACCATACCATTTTAGAATATATCTAGCATCCCAAAATTCTATTTTTTTCCCAGTTTATTTAAATATTCTTTTTTATTATTTTTTTACTATTTCTTTCTCTCTCTTTTGCTTTTCGTCTCTCTCCCTCAACCTCTGGCACAAGAACAAATAAGAAAAAAAAAAAAAAAAAAAAACAACCAGCAAGGTCTCTCTAGGTCTAAAACATCACCACCACCGTAAAACCACTGTCACTCACATCCTAGCAAACCCACCACGCCACTAGCTAGCAACCACCACGCCACCGCCATGCCAACCACCAAAACCCATTAAAAAAACCACCAAACCCACCACCAACAACAACCACCGCAAGAAACAGCCACCACAAAAACCACCAAGAGAAAAAAAAAAACACAAAGAAACCGCTAAAAATCACAACCAACAACCATTACAAGAACCACCAAAGAGAGAGAAAAAAAAAAAAAAAAAAAAAAAAAAAAAAAAAAAAAAAAAAAAACACACTCATACACACACACACAGCCGAACCCAGAAACCCACGGCAAAACCATAACCCCCATGGCAAAACCACCACATCAGCGATCTGCAAAACCCAATGCAAAACCCACTTTAAAAACCACTCACGGCAAAACCACCACATCAATAATCTGCAAAACCCATTACAAAACCCACTTTAAAAACCACCCACGGCAAAACCATAACCCCCACGGCACCGGCAATTTGCACGGACTCAACGTGTGAGCTCTGATTCGGCGTGAGCTCTAATCTGGCTTGGTGATCTGGAGAGAAAAGTGGGCTTGGTGATTCTATGAGAAAGAGAGAAGCTTGACAACGGCACTGGCGATCTGCACAGACTCAACATGTGAGCTCCGATCTGGCTTGGTGATTTGGAGAGAAAAGTGGGCTTGGTGATTCGGTGAGAAAGAGAGAAGCTTGACAACGACATCGGAAATCTGCACGGACTTAACGTGTGAGCTCTGATCCGGCGTGAGCTTCGATCTGGCTTGGTGTTTCGGAGAGAAAAGTGGGCTTGGTGGTTCGGAGAGAAAAGTGGGCTTGGTGATTCGGTGACAAAGAGAGAAGCTTGACAATGGCGAAAGAGAAAGGGGATGAGAAAGAGAGAAGGAAGAGAGAGAAAAGAAAGAGAAAAAATGAGAGAGGAGGGAGAAATTGTCGGGTTAAAACGGTTTGAGAGTATTAAAAAAATATTTTTTTTATCCTATTTAGCTACAGTACCATCTTACTGTAGCTATATGTCAAAATTTTTCTGGCATTTTCCCATTTGGCCTTCCTGTTGCTGGGATTTTTTGGTCTTGTATGCCAAATGTATCTTGCATTTGGCATATGCAAGGCCGGCTGGGGATACTCTTATAAAAGTGGTGGTTTAAGAGGTAAATTACCAAAAAAGACAATGTAAATATAAAGGAGTTTGTTTTATACTTAAATCAACTACTTCATCATACTTAAATCAATTTTTCTCTTTCTAAAAAAATTATTTTTTTCTCATTAATATTAGCTAATAATAACTTACCACTTAAGATCTATTGTAAAAGTATTGTGAAAATATTGTGATAATTGATACTGATTTTAATTTGAACGTACTATTACAATTATTTTTTTCTCTTTTTAAAAAAATTATTTTTTTTTCACCAATATTAGCTAATAATAATCTACCACTTAAGATTTATTGTGAAAGTATTGTGAAAATATTGTGATAAAAATTAATACTGATTTTCATTTTAACGTACTAGTAAAATTATTTTTTTCTCTTTCTAAAAAAATTATTTTTTTCTCACCAATATTAGCTAATAATAACCAACTCCTTAAAATTTATTGTGAAAGTATTGTGAAAATATTGTGATAACAATTCCTTTTTCTTTTTTTCCCTCTTTTTTTATCCTCCACACACAGCATTTCTTTCTTTTTTTCCCCCCTCTTTTTTTCTCCTCCACACACGTACCCTTACTCTTTTTTTTTTTTTCTTTTTTTTTTCCTTCTTTCCTCCCTTTTTTTTCTGCCATTCCTCCAAACTCCAGAACGTTCTAGAGCTCTCCTTTTTCTTTATTTATTTATTTCTCTCTTAGCACTTCGTCTCTAACACCCATGCACTTCTTCACCCTGATCTTCTTGATTCTTTTCTTTTTCTCTAAATTCAACCACTCACAAAGGGGATGATTCAAATCAGGAAGATTGGATCAGAGCAAAGCAAACGGGATCATATCAGATCGGGAAGTGCTTGCAAGAACTCATCCGTCCTCTTGGAGAGACTCTTCAACTTCTTCTCCAAACCTCCATAATCTGTCCACCGCAAGATGGGTACAAACTCCATTTGAAAGATTTTGCTATATTCTGATGTTTTTTTGTTTTGCATTTTGAGGAATCCTAATTTGCAAGGGATTGATTTTTTTTTTTCCTTAGCTGATTTGAGAATTTGTTATAGATTTTTTTGTGTTTGGATTTGGAAATTTGTTATTGAGAGGGCAGAGAGCAGAGCAGAGTAGAGAGAGGAAAGGAATGAGGAATGGTGTGAAGCTTATCTTTCAATTTATCAAAGGATAATTTGGTAATTGCCCTGTGAGTCCAACGGATAGATTTCAACGCGCACGGGCTTTTCCAAAAAAAAAACTTATAAATGACTTTCAAGTCAGATGTATCTGCTTCTTAACAAGCAAATTGCTAAACAAAGATGTTAAAGTCACTCAAGTACTCAACATTTGCCTCTGCCTCTTCTGTTCCGGCAATTTATATTATCTCATAGACGTGGACACACTCATGCTCCATTGTCTTATACCTGCAGTTCTTAACATTACTTTATGACAACAGAGAAAAAAACAAATTTAATGTTTTGGGTTGGTGGAATATCAAAGAACTGAAAAATATCAAAAATAAGTTATTTTAAACATTTTCCCTTCTCTTAATTATTTTTCAGTTCTTTTAATAAGTTATTACTGGAGTGAAGGCTCACTTATAAATATACGCTTGATTAAAGGTTACATATTTCAAGAACTTGAACAGAGCAGAGCTCAAAAGCAATAGTTTCTCTAGGCACACAACAGGTTGTGATCATCAATTACAGTTTAACAGTCATTATTGCAATAAAACCAATGACAATCCTATCTGGATGAAGCTTCAATATAAATACGATCATGGGTCCAATTCAACAACCTAGTTCATTCATGTATGTCAAACAAATTTTCCTGACTCTACAACTACAACAAACAAACACACCTCAGTAAACGATCGATGATACAAAAGTTGAAGTTGCAGAAACTAAAAAAATGCAAATTCACAAATAACAAAGAAGATTGAACATCAGTTACAGGTTGCAAACCAGTGAAGAAGATGATTGAGAATAGAGAGGCAAGAGACCAATGATCATCAAACGGTAACTATAATTGATTGTGATGGACAGCTCCGTGGAGGTGCCGTGAGGTTGCTAAGGGCCAAAGGGGCTGAAAGTCTGATGTTTGATTTAGTGTTTTTTTTTTTTTTTTTTTTTTTTTTTTTTTTTTTTTTTTTAATTTACAAGTATGGGCAGTGGCGGAGCCAGAATTTTAGTTTAGAGGGGGCAAAATTAAAAGACAATATTTAAAGTGAAACTAATCTAAAAAATATTAATCGATAATATTAACAAAATAAATAAACAATTATAAGAAAATAAATATATTTCATATCATTAAAATAAATAAACAAAAATAATCAATTCATAGTTACTACAAAATTTAGAACAAAAAGTTTATAAATTAATGTGGTAAAAATGTGATTAGTGTTACTTAAACAATATAATGAATAGATGTTTAGAATGATTTTTTGTGATTGGTGACGTGCCAATTTGTAAGATATAAATAGTAAAATTTATAATATCTTTAGCATCACTCAACAACAAAATACTGTGAAAAAAAATATAATGAATAGATGTTTAGAATTATTTTTTGTGATTGGTGAGTGCCAATTTGTAAGATATAAGTAGTAAAATTTGTAACATCTCTAGCATCACTCAACAATAAAATACTGTAAAAAAATATCATCAACAGTAAAAATGATAAAAATAATGATAGAAAAGAAAAAAGAAAACAATTGTGAAATAAGTGTCAAACGCCGGGCAAGACAAAAACTACATACAAGAACAGTGAAATAGGTGAAAAGGTGACATGGTTTGATGTTTGAGAAAACTATTTTTTACTTTCTTTTTCCTGTCAGAGTCACTTTCAAGGTTCAACCAACTGGGAGTCCTTTTTTTTGTTTTTTTCTCTATGCCAGTAAGTAACTATTTAAGATTACATGGACAAGAAAATTTTAGGAGTCAGAGGGGGCAGGTGCCCCCTCTCGCCCCCCTCTAGCTTCGCCCCTGAGTACGGGCTGAGTGTGGGTAAGATCTATACCCAACCTAATATTTTTGGGTAATATCCAAACCCTACCCAATTATTATTCACCCATGATGTACTAAGTATTTCTCGGAACCTATGAATTGGGTAGGGTCAAGTATCTATCACCCATGAATTTGTCTCATTTTCTAGCATGTTTTCTCTGCGTTTCAAATGCCTTTTGGTGGGCCGATGGAAAATACCGTGCCCCACAATTTTCTTCCCTTCGTGTTTTCAACTCAATCAATCAATGACAAATTACATTTTCTCTTCTATATTTTCCATCATCCTTATTTTCAACCGATCCAAATACAGCCTAGGTTAGGATAATATTAGGAACATTGTACAATGGAGCAAAAAGTGTACTGTGAATATCTTGCCTACCTTTGCCAAGGAGGCAAGTAGGCCTTATAGATTAGTTTTGGGTGGGTTATTACTAGGTACTCCAAGAGTATACTCTCCCTTCTCACATAGGGGTGGGTTTCACACATCATGGGACCCACCCCATGCGAGAGGGAAAGAGAACACTCTTGGAGTATCTAATAAATTTCCACTTCAAGTGGTTGTTGAGGGCCATTCATGTCATCTAATTACCTGCTCTAATTAACAAGAAAGGAAAAAGAAAAAAAATAGAACCGGTCATTCTATTTTTATTGAGTCAACTAACTACATTATTTGATAAAAATGAAATGGTTTATGAGCATAGACTAGTTTACTCCCTAAATCAATAAACTGACCACTCATGTGTGGCTCCACATGGGAAAATTATTGTATACTCCTGGAATACCATAAATGCGTACTCCCTCATCTCATATGAATGGTGGGTCCCACTAATTAAATTCATAGTGGGACTTATCATTTATGTGAGAGGAGGGAGTACGCATTTATAATACTCTGGGAGTACCTAATAATTTTCCCTCCACATGGGCTAATTAAGGAACTGTTATTTCGACTCTATATTATGGTCGAAATAGACATGACTTAATATTAATTACAAAGAGCATCCTTTTCCCTTATTCGATGCTCTATTTCTACCATAATATAATCTAGGGTTTTATCAATGTGGGGCCCGTAAGTCCTACATTGGTAAACCATTTTACTGAGTGGGGTCATTGGTAGGGTCATTGAGATTGTCAGGCCAATCCTTCAACAACCCTTCAAGTTCTTCCAACGTAAGCCAATCCAAAAACTCATTCTCTTCGTCATTGCTATTTGCCACTTCCACAGTCTGTGTCTCGCTCTCTGCCATTGTCTCCGCATTAAAATTTGGATTAACTTCGAGATTGTGGTCTTGTTCAGCAACCTGATCTTCTCCTACGTCGCTTGGCTTTTCCCCATAGTCTGAGAAAGGGAAATTAAGCTTGGCTCTGGGTCCACGGAACTTGATGGCAGCCTTATCGTAAGCCCGGGCAGCCTCCTCCGCCGTCTGGAACGTGCCTAGCCACTTGCGCTTCGCTTCCTTTGGGTCTCGAATCTCAGACGCCCATTTCCCCCAAGGCCTCTGCCTCACTCCCCTGTATCTCTTCTCATTATCATTCTTATCCTTCTTCTTCTTCGAGCTCCTCTTGCTGGTTGATGGCAATGAGAAAGTGGCAGCACTAGTCGGGACTGGTTGTTGCTGTAGTAGTTGATGGTGTTGTGGGGTGAGACCATGAATGCCGCCAGTGATAACGTGCTTGAGAGCTGAGACCATAATGTCGTGTTCTTGTTCATCTGTTATTATTTTCCTCCAAGGACACCACATATAAACACTGCTTGCATAAAAACCATCCATGTCTCATGTACTAATAGTGGCTTTCGGAATTCGGACAAAATGATAATTTTTTTTTTCTTTTTATGGAATGAGAGAGAGAGAGAGAGAGAAGAGTGAGGGGTGAGCAAAAGATTTATAAGTAACGGGTTGCGAGGGGATAGCTGAGTCCAATGTCCATGTAGCTGCCAACCTGTCATCTGAGCTTACGCGGTCTCTGTACTTTTTGCTTACTGGATTTCAATGGGGACAACACAGGTGTCACGTGGAGCTTTGAGATGGTGTGGTGGGGTTCCAAATCAAATATTTGGTCTCTTTAAATTAAACATTAATGAAGATATTTGCATTGCTGCATTTGCGTGGCGTGGGTTGCCGACGTTATTAGTTACTTGTATTATTTACATTACTTGACGTACATCCATGATGAAGATAACCTGACAGCCATTCCAACTGTCTTAAAACACTGCCCTATATGGTACCCAAACAGTCTATTAGTCAAGTCACGTGCTTTTTTTTTTCGTTGACTTTTAATCATCGTCCTATATTTTAAGATTTAAGAAAAATCAGATGTTTATGACTATAAGTATTTAAATTCTAATTTAATCTCATTTTTGTAAAAATATGGGTTCTCTTAAAAAAAACAAAAGGGTGGGTATTCACCTTCTCACTTTTACACATTCCTCTTTACCCGTCAACCAATAGATATAAAACAAAAATAATTATAATTATAAGCTAACAAAAAAATTTTTTTTTGGTATTATACATGTTATTAAAAAATAATACACTGTAGTTTTAGAGAATTTGCCATTATTTTGTTTCTCATTATTTTTTTGGAGGAACATTAAAAAAAACTTGATATATATTGGGTTTATAAATCTAAGGATATTTTGAAAAAAAAAAAAAAATTCAATGTAACTCTAAGAGATGAATTAAATATAAAAATCTCATATTTTTTTACAACCTTATTAGATTTCAAATTAGACCAATACATTATCTCTAAACATCCGAATCACCAGTATTACATTCTTAAGAATTTGAATGCCAAAAAAATGTAAATTCTACCAAATTAAACTCGCATCATTTAAATAGTATGTTTGTCATTCTGTGTGTATATATAAAGAAAAATTAAAGTAATTATTTAAAAATAGAAAAAGAAAAATTGAGCCTACGTTTGGATTGTATTGAAATTATTTTAATATCTGTGTTTGGCATTTTTGTTTGGGTCTCATGCATTGTTCATGGAACCCGCAAATACTGATTTCAGAAAATTTAATTTTAAAACTGAGTCTCATAACACTATTAATATATTTAAAAATTATTTCGATACAATATTTTTAATTTTTAACAATAAATATGTTTTTTCCATCATGTAGAGCTTTTAGATGGATAAAAACTTTTTGAAGAATGAAATGATTGATCTCCATCCATCCTCTTCATGAGTTTGTTTAAATTTGCATTGCTGCGTTTGACGGCAGGTGATGTTTGACAGCGGAGCATCCCAACCAACCATACTGTACGATGGATATATATATGGTCCCCTTCTTCCAAACAGTCTGAAAGAGTCAAACCACATGCTTGGTCTTTTTCTTTTTCTTTTTACCGTACGTAAGCATACGTCATTTAAATGAGACATTTTTTAATATATATTTATATATTAATTGAATAATATTTATATTTTGATATTTTTTATTTATAAAAAGTTTATGTTTTGCTTTTTAAGATATAAAATTACTATTGATTATGTTTTTGTATTCAAGTTTTGTTAATTTTTTTTTAATTTTAAAAATTGTAATATAATTAAAGGAAATGTTAAAGAATGTTCTAAGTATATTAGTTTATGAACTGTTTTTAAAACTATTTTATAAAAAATTGATAAAATAATTACAAACTAATAAGACAGTGACAAATAGAAGTGTTTACCTAGCATTTTTATAAAATTCAATACAGAGTATTTTTATTTATGTAAAAACTATCAGTATCAAAAAAAATATAATGTTAGAGATAGTCATTATCTCTCTTGACAATGTTAGACTTTAAGTATCGGACATTGAATTTTAGTAATGAATATGTCTAGATAATTATTAATTTCAATAGGGAAAAGAAGAAGAGTATTCACCATTCATATATGTTTGAGAGATTGAAATTTTTTGTACTTGTACTCTTAAAAAGTACTATCACAAACAAAGTAAAATGTATTAGCATAGTGTATATCATTTAAAAATAGAAAAAATTTGTAAGAATAAATTTTATTCATTAAAATTTTTGGGTCCTAGTTACACTTTAAGACATAAACAATGCATTCTACCAGTTATTTTATTTGTTTTTTTTTTTTTAACTAGGTGATGAGCCTTCATTTTTTTTATACAATAAAATAAATAGATATAATATGTTCTAATATATTTGGGGGCTTTGGGCCATTGCCTAAATGGCCTCAGGGTTGAGTTGCCCTTATCTCTAACTTTATTAAGAAAAACTAAAGGTATTTATCTCTAAAAATTATAAAGTGGAAGATTCATTTTTTTATGAACTTAATATTCAAAATAATTACAAAGATATTGTTGATGTTGAAATAGCGTTACATTAACCATAACTTCAACATGTGGTTGTTATTTTATGCTAAAGAGAGTCTAGAGCACAATATTATCTTATGACATTTTTATAACACTCTTAATATAATCTTACAACATGTTTAAATAAATTTTTTAGTTTATTTTATTTTTTTATTGTAAAAATATTATGGGATTTTATTAAGTTCGTAAAAGAACTCAATTCTAATTCCATATTTAAAAAAAAAGTCTTGGGGAATGAAAAATTAAATTGGACGGCAGAATTCACCCGAGAGGATGCATCCTGCATGTGTCCAAGTTAGACAGTTATGCCATAACAACTGGTTTGAAATAAACAAATGAAACATCCCCTTTGTTTCTAATACTTTTCGGAACAATAAATTGGCTGCTGCCTGCTGAGCTGGCTAAAAATGTTAAACATGTTCAAATCGACAAACCTATTTCACAGTAAAATCATGGGTCCCCTTAGTTTTGGAAACAAGAGCGAAATTGCGTTCCTTTCATGACAACGAAGAAAAAAACATTATTTCACCCTCTCTTTTCCCTCCGACCATTCTTTTGTTTACAGAAAAAAACATTTTTAATAGAATTACAGAATATAATGAACAAGACAAGATTACAGAATATGTAAGTTAGAGGCCACCAACGATCTCAAAAACTGAAGACACTCCTCTCAAACCCAACATTTTGTAAAATACTCACTGGTTTATTTGAACAAAACAGTCCAAGATTAACACTCCAGCCACTGAAGCCCACCAACGCTACCTTTAGATATATATATATATAGCGTCAACCAAGTGACCCCCAAGAAGAGAGTGAAGGGGTTGCAGAAAGAAATTCCTTCAAAGGGAAATGGTATCAGAGACAGTGGCTCCAAACCCTTGAGATCCAGCTCACTACCAAAGAGAGCTGCAGAGGATACCAACTCTATGGCTTTTCTCTGCTCATCACTGTCATCAGATATGTTCTTTTGCTTTGACCAACACTGCATAACTCGCTTCAACTGAACTAGTAAGTAACACTTTTATTAGGCATCTCTGGTTCCAAGTAGCAGGGGTTGTTACAAAGTATGCTCTGTTTGCCTTTTCATTTCATTACTTTTTTTTTTTTTTGGTTGTGCATCATTATTTTCATTGCACAAGGTAATAATTAAAGAATCGCTTTGGTTGGTTCTCGAATCTGCTTCAGAATACAAAAGTAATTCTGGTGATTTTTGGAATTCTTGAAAAGCTCTAGGACTTTAAGAATTGTGAATTTTCTTTTCAAATGACACCCGGCTTTGTGAGATATCAACTAACCAACTTCATCTTCATTTTATTTACTGCCACCCGTTCATCATCTCCGGTGAATTTTCAACAGCTAACACAGCGGCACAGCCACTTGTGAATTACAAATTATATACGCAAACACATGGCCTCTTAATTTGTAGTTCTCATATTTTTCTTAAATTCTTTAAACTTTTATAGTATATGGACATTTGTAAAAATATCCGCTAGTTGTTCATTTACATTGAAGAATTCCAATTGTATTTCGCCTTCTTACACCAATTTTCTGATGAAATTATGATGAAGTTTAATATGCTTTGTTCTACTGTGAAATACTGAATTTTTAGTTATAGCAAGGTCTGACGCATTATCATAGTATATGATCGCTTCAAATAATTTGAGCTTTTTTAACATACTTTTAATTACGGTCACTAAAAGCGATTGGTAGAAGCCTTAATTTTCTGCGGTTGTACTCAACCGTGGAGTAAAAGCAAGGAAATTAGCATACTTAAAACGGTTGGGATAATTGTTGAGATAAGTGTTAAAAATAAAGGGACTCCCCATTTCCGGGTGTTTTTCCCTGCTAAGATTTTGGTTTTAACTTTGGCTTGATCACCATTAATTACATGGACCAAAAGTTTGATGGGTCAAGGCCTTAGTGTTGGGATTGATGATTTGGTTTGTCCAATCAATGCCTTTGTAAGGTTGATATAAAGCCATGGTTGTTCTCTAAAAGAAAAGGGTCTAAGAATTTAAAAGTGGATTCTAGTAAAATTGAGATTTACTGGACTTAACTAAAGCTAAATTTGGTTCTGAGCTAGAGCCAGTGGAGGGATTATTTAGCTGTTGTGTTTTATCAAGAAATAGTTTTACTTCTAAGAGGGAACCCATATTTGGGAGGAGGTTTTATGGGGCAAAAATTAAATTTTGTGATAAGGGGCAAGTGCATGATGTCACAATGATTGAGTGTGACATACTGACACTGTTGGGCTTAGTGATCCGCAGACAGTGATGCCAGGTCAAGAGGTTGAAGTGGAAGTTTAGGGGCAACCACACGATTGTAGTGGATGGTCTTCCAGTTGAAGTGCTTCGGGGTGTTCACTATGGGCAACGCAGTTTTCATGTTCCAAACTTGCCTCTCAGCTGAGAAGTTATGGTCCAGCCACTATCTATTTTTGATCCTTCGGTATTAACTTGGTCATACTCTCAGCAATCACAAGGTCTTGGTTTCTCACTGATTTTGTTTACTTGGAAGAATGAATAGAAATGTATTTTTCACTTTTGAGTGTGAACAAATACTTGTAGCTGCGTTTTGATTATTTTTAAAAAAATGTGAATTATGGTTCTCCATTATTCCTTCTCATTTTACCTCTCAAGTAATTCATAAGTCAAATAACATAGAACTGTTACTGGTACTCTTGCTTGCTTTTAATAGTTCAACTAAGAATTCTTGTTTTGAACTAAAATTTGAGGCTCCTCTTAAAAATTTGTGGTAATTGTTGGAAAATTTCAACTCACAACTGACCCTTAGGTGTTCATTGGAAATATTAGTTTAATGGATATTCAAAATGTTAATTGTCGGACCGTGTGCTGTGTTTGCATCCTTCTTCCCTACTCTTGTTTAATTCCATTATACTGCTGTGTTGCTTAGTTTATGGATTAGAGTAGCTTACTTGTTCATCCGCTCGCTTTTACACTATTCCGCACTTTGTATTAAAGTTGTGTAAAACCTATCGAGCCGTAATTTTTATTTGGGGGTCTAAACAGCTCTTGTGTTTTTCAACACATTTTCGAGCTTTCATTAATGTTGAACCATGATTAATGCCATACATTTATGTCTCCTAAATTCTGTGTGTACTATATTACCCATTAGATAGCCTACAATATGATTAATATATGTACTATTATATATCTATAGGTATGGCATTAAGTGACAAATTGAACTTGATATTGAATCAGTGTGATCTCTCCACACTCCAAAATCCAAATGAACCAGAATTGTTCTTTTTCTAGTGATTTCTTTTGCATATATTACAGGCCACATATAACCAGAATTCTTACTTTACTGTGAAACAAAGAGCGGTGGAGCTAGTTTCCTAAGCCACATGTTACGTTAAAGCTTGACTTGTTCGCTCAATAGTCAAGAATTGGTGCACATGTTTTGTGAAACAGTCTTTGTCTTGCTGCACACAGTAGTTGGTATCTTAAATACTACCATTTTTCTTTAAAATTTATTATAAATAGATTGTCTAATTATAGATTCTTTCCTTTTTTGTTGCAGGCATACAAGTATTCACCTGCATCTGCTATGGATTCAGCTTCTATTGATAATGATGTCACAGCTCTCTGTTTCTTTGATGAACAAGAAAATGGTTTTGTGTTGGAAAACATGGCTAAATAAACAAGATTTTATTCAACAATATAAACTCTAAAAAATTAGCAATGACAAAAAATAAATAGATAGAGTTAGAAAGATCTCATAAATTAACTATAGAATCATGCAAATTGCGTTGTCCTTAAAAGTTGATTCATACCACCAAAAGTAGAACTTGGTGCGAATGGCTCTCTTGACCGAACAATCTCTTAGGATTAGACTATAACAATTTCTTCAAGTTGGACGCACACCCAAGCAAGAAGAACCAAGAACAACCTTATTTGCCTTTTCTTAAAACCAAAATTAAATGTTGAAATTTCTGTGGTGAAAAGTAGAGAAACAAAAGTAGAACAAAGGGAGAGAAGCTGTGCACTGTGGCTGGAAAAAGAAAAGGATGATTAAAAGAAAATGAGGGCTAAAGGGATTTATAAGCCAAAGGTAATGAAGGAATAGTGGGTTGGTTCCAATGGTCAGTGTGCATGCCCAACGAGCAACTTATTAAATGTCCAACAACCTGCTTAGGTAGAGACCAATGGGCTAAGCCAAAATGGCTAGAAGGAAAAGAAATTTCGGTGATGAAGAGCAGAACAGAGGGAGAGGAGCTATAGAGTGCAGCTAGAAAAAGAAAAGGATGATTAAAAGAAAATGAGGGCTGAAGGGTTTTATAAGCCAAAGGTAAAGAAGGAATAGTAGGCTGGCTCCAATGGTCACACTGCATGCCCAATAGGTAGCTTATTAAATGCCCAATAGGCTGCTTGGGTAGAGACCAACGGGGCTGAAGGGTTTATAAGCCAAAAGTAAAGAAGAAATAGTGAGCTGGCTCTAATGGTCACTGTGCATGCCTAATGAGCTAAGCCGAAATGGCTAGAAGGAAAAGAAAGAAAAAATGATATAGCCGAAGGATTTTATAAGCCAAAGATAAAGAAGGAATAGTGGGCTGGTTCCAACGGTCACTGTGCATGCCCAACGAAGAAATAGAGACAAGCCCAAACCCAACCCATGCCCAACTCTAACATCAAAGGTGGATGATGTCTTATAAACACATAACATGGTTCACTCCTAACTAATGTGGGTCACAAAGCACAATGCTAAGTGTTTGAAACACAACCCACACCAACATTTTGTACCTAGATAGAATAAGTAGGCAAAAATACTCTTACAATCAACAATTGAGCTTGCCCAATCATTATTTGTACATCTGTAAAAGGTAAAGGTTCTCTCTAAATAAAACTCTGTATTTTATTGAAGAGTACTGAGCAATACAACCACTCCACTGCGTAAAGTACAATTACTTAGCGGTTTATATACAGGAGCTATCTAATAAAAAAACTGAAGAGAAACTAATTCCCACTTTTGAAGGAAAAGTGGTTACAAAGCTTATACTACAACTACCTATGATTACAAGAATTTACATCACAGCCTTATCTCTCCAAGCCACGTGGCAACAATTCCTCATAACTGTGTATAAACAAGTCATGGTAAGGTATGGCTTCCATTGTCTCCATTAAGTAGCCCATGTCCATTACATCATGCTCTGCCCTTGGGGTCGTGGTCTTGCCCTTCACTGTACTGGTATTAATTCTGGACTTATCTTCCACAGCACTAGCATTAGTCCTAGCATCAGTAGCATTGAGATTGATCTCATCAAGTTTAACAATGTCCACAAGCTTATTGTCTTTTTCTTTCACATACCTGATACCAAGTTTCTTTCCTACTGTGAGGTGGAACTTGCTTGATTTATTCATAAATCTGGAGATGAGTTTGACTGGATATACAATATCTAGACTTGCACTTTTCAATTAAATTAATTAAGCTTCCAGCCAAACTTCGATAGTTTCTTGCATCCCCTTTTTCTATGCTATCATTTGAGTGCAGCTTCTTGTTCAATGCCATTAGGGTGGACACACACACTGGTTTACTATTGTTCATATGGAACCTTTTGAGTAGGTCTTCTAGAGCTCCAATGTGCTATTCTTCCCAATGGATGCGAATATGTGATTTCTTCTTCATTCATGACTTTGATCCAAATTGCTTCTTTTGCAGCTTCTTCAAAATAAACAAAAGTTGCTTGTTTTTACTTTTCAAGCTATTTTCATATGCACTTCTTGCATGTTAAAAAGGCCATTTTTGTGCTCTCATTAACCACTGATGTTTCACTGATTATATTTTTTACATAATTTCAATCAACATTTACTTTCCACACATTTCTTGGGGTTTGGATAATGATTTTCTCGCACACAATATATTTTTTACATTTTCTATGTATATTCACTTTTCTCACACCTGTTTTTACGTTTTAAAATAAGTATATTATTGTATATAATTATGGATATGAGTGTGTGAAAAAAAGTGTGAGAACATATTTACCGCATTCCTTATTGCCAACTATAGATAGATTATGCTAAAAATAGCTTAGGTAGCGAAGATGAAATATATGATTGCTAGTTTAACTGTTTAAGTACTCTCTAGCGTAGAGTAAGCTACTATGACCATTGATTATCTCTCGAAAAGAAAGTGTAAGCTAAATGCTAATTTGACCAGAAGCCCCTTGCTGCATGTTTTCTTTTTGAGTCTCTAAGAAAAGCTTTGCTGGTTCATATATAATGGTACTTTTTAGATACTTCATCTCTGTCATTTGGGTGAATAACTAAATACACAATGTTAAATTATGTTCTGGTGCTCATATATATAAATAGTTTCACGGAAAAAAAAAAAGTTTCACTCGATGAGGAAAGATTATATTGTGCTCTCAATAAGTTCATCTGTAGCTTGAGTTCCTGATAACTTGTGTGAAATGTTGAAGCAGGGATGGGTGGTTCCAAAGCTCCCTAAAAAATCCAAGGTTATGATTGAGGTCAAATGCAATGTTTGCTATTGACTGTGAGAAGCTTCTCTGTGAAAATTACATTGAGCTTTGTGTCTTAGTTTGCAATTTACAGGTACTCATTAATATGGCTTGTGTTCAGTCTCTTCTTCGTAGTTCATACAATAGTAATTCCAATGTTCCGCCTCTCTATTCCCTGATTAATGCTAGGATCACATAAAGTTGCACAACTTAATGTGGTCCTAGCATTTCTCCTATTCCCTGGGGAAGAGAATGCTTCCCTCTTTGGTCACTTGCATTTGTCTAGATAATGTAGCAGTAAGATCAACAAGATCAGAAGATCAAAACGACCAGTAGCTTAGTGTTGAGACCTGACACGGCTTGTAGCTCATAGTATCTGTTGGTGATAGAGTTAGTTAGCCTAGGGGGGCACGCGTAACTAACCTATTGGACCATTGCAAATTCTGTTATAGGCAGAGAGGATTGGCACCATTCTGTTAAAGTTTGTTATAACCTAATATTGTACAAATATCCTAAATCCCTTGTAATTTGTAATCTATTCAGTTAGTAAATACATAGCAATTCTTCTATTAGATTCTCATATATTCTCTCTAGAACTTTCTCTAGGAATTCCTTTTTTTTCATTACTTGTGATATGTTAAAGAGACGGATATAAATTCATACAAAATTTAAGATCTTGATTCTCAATATCTATTCTTGGCCCCCCTTCACAAAAGTTTTACAAATTGACCCATAAAAACCAAAAAAAGAAAAGAAAAAAGGGTTAGATTTGGTTGATGAGGTAGTCCCGTGTGATTTTACCCATGGGGAGAGTCATTCCCCCTTTTATGAAAGCTATCATGGGGATGATGACTTCCCCCTCTTCTTTGTGTGTCACTATTTGGTATTTGTTTCGGGGAACAGTATCGCAGGGCAACTCCCTGTGGTATGTGATATTTATCCTTAAAGACCTCTATTTTGACAGGGAAATCTACTAGAGACTTAAATCTACCCATCTGGTTAGGCTAAAAGGAAGTGGGTGAAGTTTTTTAAAGAAAGAAGACAAAGAATGGAAGGCCAAAAAGACTGGCTGAGAAGAAAACAACCTAGAAAAAACAAAAAAGTGAAAACTTATGGAAAAGTGAACAAGTGACGCGGTGGGAGGTTCTTGAAGAATTGAAAGTTCTAGAAAAGTTGAGTGCTCATGAGAGTTTAAAAGTTTTCGTAAAATGAGAGAAAACAAGCCATTCGTACGCCTTTTATAGGAAGGAGAATTGAGTGGGAGTTATCCCGCTCAAAATTTGAAGAAAAATACCCACCGTTGGATTAGCACCTCGACTGTTGGATGCGGGGAACAAAATACCACCTGGAGCAATTAATGACGCCTCACGGGCTCCAAAGCATCAGTAGAAATTATGAGGGCATGCAAAACGGCCCTCCCACGTGTGCAAGTCAAAGGGCAAAATAATATCAACACATGAAAAATCAAAACCCCACTTTTCTTCTTAGATGAGAGGAAAAACCGAAGTTTTGAGGGGCTATTGTAGGGTTAAGGACCTAAATCATATATTGGGCATTGAGCTTTGGCCTAGAACGCGAATGGTCCAAGGAGGAATAAATAGTTATAAGGGATTCCAGTTTAGAGTTTCATAAGTAAGGAATGAATGGAGAGTCGTCTGAGGAGGAACTCCTCCTCGGATATCATGAATGCAGCTCAAGTATGTGCTCCAGCGATTAGAGTGACCTTTTAAGAATCTCCAGGGATAGGGACGTGTCTCATGAACATGCAAGAATGAAGGAAACCCAAAAATATCTGAGGGAAAGCTGCTACCACCGCATTAAATGCACTACAGCTACTTTTTTGACTACATTTATGTGGAGAAGACTCCTGAATAGTACTGTCTTAGTTACCATAACTCACAGAAAGTCAAAGAGGGTGTCTAATGGGGCAAGTACTCAAGTAAGGACTCAAACGATTAACAAGTGTAGGATCAAGATGGTCAAAGGAGATCTATATAATGTAAGAAACCCTCCATAAGAAGGGGATCGGAAAAATAGAAAAAGAATATTGTAGCAATTAAAATAGTACTTGTACCCAACTGTTATTGATTTATATGACAAATTACCTTCTCAGACAGTGAATTCTTTCAGCTCTATTTTTCTTGTTCTTGCTTGATCATCTTTTAAATCCGTACTAGCCGTTGTCAAATTCATTAGGGCCTAGTTCTCCAACCCACTATCTACAAATTTATTATACTGAGCACACTGGGCCAAGATCCCATACATTTTGGGCTTGGGCTGCAAAATGTGTCCCTACAATACTTATTACATTTATATGTAATATAATTAAATAAAAATATATGACAAAAAAGAATAGAAACACACCTAGGAGTTTGACTTGCATTAAATGTGAAACTAAGAAAAAAATAGTAACTGATATAAATTTATACTTTTGAAGTGTATGGCTTCTTAATTAATTATACACATGGTCAGTCTCTTGGAAATGGAGCAAGCACTAAAAAACTTCTTGGACTTGGAAATCTATAGAACATTTATCAAACCGCTTGATCAAATAGAGAGAAAAACTTAAAAAACATAGAAAGGAGAAAGAAAGATAGAGAGAAAGAGGAAAAAATAAAAAATAAAAAATATAGATATAGATCTGTTGGTTGTGATGATGGTGTATTTTATTGTTGATGAAAAAGAAAAGTGGAAGGAAAAACAATTTCATTTTGCTGTCAATGGCAAAGTAAGCTAGAGTCTTGGAAATATATATATATATATATATATTTATTTATTTATTTATATTTTTTAACAAATGAGCAAAAATTTGGAACATAGTTTTTTTCTTTCTTATAAAATTAAATATTTTAAGAGTAGTGCTATTGATACAACACTTTCACAACAAAATCTACGTGACAAGTTGTTAAAGCTAGGTCAAAAAGTGATGTTGATTGTGGATTTTAATAAAAAACCAGTTACAACTTGCCACTTAATCTTTATTGTTAAATTATTGTGAAAATATTGTAAAGGTAGCTTTAAGATGAATATTCAAACTTATTTTAGTTGGTTTTAAACAAAGTTTAGGGTTAGGGGGTTCAAACAAAAATTATTAAAAATTTTATATATAAAAAACAATTTTGGCAAAGTCAGGGGGTTCATTTGAATCCCTTGACCTTAAGGTAACGCTGCCCCTACTTAACATTATTAGTTTTGCATTGGATTTAAAAGGGTTTTTTCAATTAGATTTTGCTTGAAATTTAATGAGGTGACATTGGGTTTTAATCTTCATCGTAAGTGAATCGGTGATCGATGTAGCAACTTTTGTTCAAAACAAAAGGAAATATCCTATTATAATTTTACTGAAGGTAAGTCAAACCCAAGAACTAGGGTCGTCCACTAATTCTTTAATGACCATTTTCAAGTTTTCTCTTCCCTATCATATACAAAATAGAATTATTATCATCTAATTACCCACTTTAATTAATAACAAGGAAAAAAATAAAAATAAAAACAATCATTTCATTTTTAGTAACTTATATTGTTTTTTTGCAAGTGAGGTGGACATGTGACCACCCAAAGTAATAGCTGGTTTATTTGGTACATTCCAAGATTAACACTCCAGCCACTAATGCCCACCAACGCTACCTTTATATCGTAAATCAAGCGATCAGAGCCAAAGGGTTGGAGAAATCAAAAGTACTGAGGATTTTATTTATGTTTCAATTTTTTTATAGAAGTCACAAATGGTCGTCTTCTTCAGTAGATAAAGCACACGGCCTCAGAGTCATGGATGAGTTAATGAAAGGAGCACTCGTGAGACTAATATAGTACTGATCAAAGGTGCACAGTTTCATATTCACTTGGGAGTCAATCCCAAACAATAACATTATCTTTAAACTCACAATTCTTCTCCCTCATTGTTTCAATAGTCGAGATATGATTGGATGATGTAATTCTGTCCCCATGAAGATACCGATTGACTCTTGAGGCAACTCTGTTTTAGGGTCGAGATGATGCTTGTTTATCATTGCATTTTAGAATATTTCAAACTACAATCATGTAACTTTTTCTGGACTCACAGCTCACCAACGCACCAACGAACTAAACTAATTGACGTTGTTTCGGTTGGAGAGTAGGACAATAAGGATCGTACTTTTGATGTACCAGTTTGGATGGTCAACCATGTTGGAGTGTCTGGCTTCAACATTGGTCCACCCATTTGAGCCAGACATATTTGTGTTTGACTCTGATTCACTCTGCTCCAAGTATAGTGTATACATAGTTATTGTTTTTTTTCTTTTTTCTTTTTTCTTTTTTCTTTTTTCTTTTTCTTTTATCAAATCTCAATTCACTAATTTTATTACAATACTTGATAACGAATTTTCAATTCCTACCAACTAAAGTTTTTTTATTTATAAAAATATATTGATGCAAGAGTCTTCACTCTTCAGAAGGTTTCCTCATCCTACAAATTGTTGAAGTGATAGATATATGTGAGTACCGTAAAACAAAAGAAAAATGTATCGAATGGCACTAATGTGGTACTGGCCTAAGAGCACCAATAATTAAATCACGTTTATCATATACTAAAATACAATTATAACATGTTTAATCATATGCTATATTTAATAAAGCACATGACTTCTTCTTTTAATAACTTTTTAAAATCTGGTATACGCATGTGCCTCTAACTAACTTTCTGTGTAATTTCAAATATTTTAGTAAACTTGTGGCCTCGTAATATCTATGAGATTATGAATTCGAAACCTCTTATCAGTATTTTGTGATCACTTTCATGAGATTTCTCCCTGTAATAACCTGGTGCGTGTGGAACAGGAAACTACATACATCTGAAAAAATAGTTAAATATTTAAAGAAGTCTGGACAATCTCATTTTTTAAATAAAAAAGTTTATTATAATATTTCAAAAATAACAAAGGTTTGTTATAATAAAATATTATATTAACAAGTTCTTCCACGTTCCTACATGGCCTCCACATTTTCACCGTTTATTTATTTTTGAAATTTTTTTTTGACTAATTAAAAAAAAAACTCCAACTTTTAATCTCTCCTTTTGGTTTTGTAATGAATATATCATATGTGGAGTTCCGCATCGCCTCCACGTTTTAGCAATTCAATTTTTTTTATTTTACCTATTTATTTAGGGATGGATATGGGTAGGGTTTGGATCGGGTATACCCAAACTCGACCCAAAATGTTTGTCCATAGATACCCGGATTTCAATACTCATTAGCATCCATACTCAATTCAAACCCGAATTTATTATCTACGAATACCCATCCCCGATCTAAACCCACTTTAAAAAAAAAAAAATTTAAATAAGATATACAGACCGTTTTAACTTAAATACTAACCAATAACTTTATCTATTAAAAAAAAAAAAAAAAACTTATAAATAACTTTCAAGTCAGATGTATCTGCTTCTTAACAAGCAAATTGCTAAACAAAGATGTTAAAGACACTCAAGTACTCGACATTTGCCTCTGCCTTTTCTTTTCCGGCAATTTATATTATCTCATGGACGTGGACACACTCATGCTCCATTGTCTTATACCTGCAGTTCTTAACATTACTTTATGACAACAGAGAAAAAAACAAATTTAATGTTTTGGGTTGGTGGAATATCAAAGAACTGAAAAATGTCAAAATTAAGTTATTTTAAACGTTTTCCCTTCTCTTAATTATTTTTCAGTTCTTTTAATAAGTTATTACTGGAGTGAAGGCTCACTTATAGATATACGCTTGATTAAAGGTTACATATTTCAAGAACTTCAACAGAGAAGAGCTCAAAAGCAATAGTTTTTCTAGGCACACAACAGGTTGTGATCATCAATTACAGTTTAACAGTCATTATTGCAATAAAACCAATGACAATCCTATCAGGATGAAGCTTCAATATAAATACGATCATGGGTCCAATTCAACCTAGCTCATTCATGTATGCCACACAAATTTTCCTGACTCTACAACTACAACAAACAAACACACCTCGGTAAACGATCCATGATACAAAAGTTGAAGTTGCAGAAACTAAAAAAATGCAAATTCACAAATAACAAAGAAGATTGAACATCAGTTACAGGTTACAAACCAGTGAAGAAGATGATTGAGAATAGAGAGGCAAGAGACCAATGATCATCAAACGGTAACTATAATTGATTGTGAAGGAGAGCTCCGTGGAGGTGCCGTGAGGTTGCTAAGGGCCCAAGGGGCTGAAAGTCTGATGTTTGATTAAGTGTTTTTTTTTTAATTTTTTTTTTAAATTTATTATAATTTACCAGTATGGGCCGAGTGTGGGTAATATCTATACCTAACCTGATACTTTCAGATATATCCAAACCCTACCCGATTATTATTCACCCATGATGTACCGGGTATTTCTCGGAACCTATGAATTGGGTAGGGTCAAGTATCTATTACCCAATGAATTTGACCATTTCTACTTAGATCCGCTTTTCATATCTGTCACTGCATTAAAAAGAAATAAGGTTCTCAGCATCCAAAAGAAAAATATAGCTTCTACAAGTCAAAGACAACAGGGAATAAGGGCAAAAGAGGCATTTGCGTTTCTTGTCTCATTTTCTAGCATGTTTTCTTTGCGTTTCAGATGTATTTTGGTGGGCCGATGAAAAATACCGTGCCCCACAATTTTCTTCCCTTCATGTTTTCAACTCAATCAAACAATGACAGATAACATTTTCTCTTCTATATGTTTCATTCTCCTTATTTTCAACTGATTCAAATATAGCCTAAGTTAGGATAATATTAGGAACACTATACTATGGAGCAAAAAATGTACTGTGAATATCTTGCCTACCTTTGCCAATGAGGCAAGTAGGCCTTATAGCTTAGTTTTGGATGAGTTATTATTGGGTATTCCGAGAGTATACTTTTTCCTCTCACATAGGAGTGAGTTTCACACATCATGAGACTTACCTCGTGCGAGAGGGAGAGAGTATACTCTTAAAGTATCTAATAAATTTCCGCTTTAGGTGGTTGTTGAGGGCTATTCATGTCATCTAATTACCTGCTATAATTAACAAGAAAGGAAAATAAATAAATAAATAGAACCGGTCATTCTATTTTTATTGAGTCAACTAACTACATTATTTTTTTTTTGAGAAAAAGGTAAGATCCAACTAACTACATTATTTGATAAAAATGAAATGGTTTCTGGGCATAGACTAGTTTACTCCCTAAATCAATAAACTGACCACTCATGTGGTTCCACATGGGGTAATTAAGGAACTGTCATTTCGACTCTATATTATGGTCGAAACAGACATGACTTAATATTAATTATAAAGAGCGTCCTTTTCCCTTATTCGATGCTCTATTTCTACCATAATATAATCTAGGGTTTTATCAATGTGGGGCCCGTAAGTCCTACATTGGTAAACCATTTTACTGAGTGGGGTCATTGGTAGGGTCATTGAGATTGTCAGGCCAATCCTTCAACAACCCTTCAAGTTCTTCCAACGTAAGCCAATCCAAAAACTCATTCTCTTCGTCATTGCTATTTGCCACTTCCACAGTCTGTGTCTCGCTCGCTGTCATTGTCTCCGCATTAACATTTGGATTAACTTCGAGATTGTGGTCTTGTTCAGCAACCTGATCTTCTTCTACGTCGCTTGGCTTTTCCTCATAGTCTGAGAAAGGGAAATTAAGCTTGGCTCTGGGTCCACGGAACTTGATGGCAGCCTTATCGTAAGCCCGGGCAGCCTCCTCCGCCGTCTGGAACGTGCCTAGCCACTTGCGCTTCGCTTCCCTTGGGTCTCGAATCTCAGACGCCCATTTCCCCCAAGGCCTCTGCCTCACTCCCCTGTATCTCTTCTCATTATCCTTCTTCTTCTTCGAGCTCCTCTTGCTAGTTGATGGCAATGGGAAAGTGGCAGCACTAGTTGGGACTGGCTGTTGCTGTAATAGTTGATGGTGTTGTGGGGTGAGACCATGAATGCCGCCAGTGATAACGTGCTTGAGAGCTGAGACCATAATGTCGTGTTCTTGTTCATCTGTTATTATTTTCCTCCAAGGACACCACATATAAACACTGCTTGCATAAAAACCATCCATGTCTCATGTAGTAGTAGTGGCTTTCGGAATTCGGACAAAATGATAAATTTTTTTTTTCTTTTTGTGGAATGAGAGAGAGAGAGAGAGAAGAGTGAGGGGTTAGAGTAAGAGAGTTCTTTGTGTTTCGACTTTCGATTCGAAGCCATTGAAGGCAGTGAGGGTGAGCAAAAGATTTATATAGTAACGGGTTGCGAGGGGATTGCTGAGTCCAATGTCCATGTAGCTGCCAACCTGTCATCTGAGCTTACGCGGTCTCTGTACTTTTTGCTTGCTGGATTTCAATGGGGACAACACAGGTGTCACGTGGAGCTTTTAGATGCTGTGGTGGGGATCCAAATCAAATATTTGGTTTCCTTAAATTAATCATTAATGAAGATATTTTCATTGCTGCATTTGCGTGGCGGTTGCTGACGTTATTAGTTACTTGTATTATTTACATTACTTTACGTACATCCATGATGAAGGTAACCAGACAGCCATTCCAACTGTCTTAAAACACTGCCCTATATGGTACCCAAACAGTCTATGAGGCAAGTCACGTGTTTTTTTTTTTCGTTGACCTTTAATCATTGTCCTATATTTTAAGATTTAAGAAAAATCAGATGTTTATGACTATGAGTATTTAAATTCTAATTTAATCTCATTTTTGTAAAAATATGGGTTCCCTTAAAAAAAAAACAAAAAAGTAGGTATTCACCTTCTCACTTTTATACATTCCTCTTTACCGGTCAACCAATAGATATAGAACAAAAATAATTATAATTATAAACTAACAATTTTTTTTTTTGGTATTATACATGTTATCAAAAAATAATACACTGTAGTTTTAGTGAATTTGCCATTATTTTGTTTCTCATTATTTTTTTGGGGGAAGATTAAAAAAAAAAAAACTTAATATATATTGGGTTTATAAATCTAAGGATATTTTGAAAAAAAAAAAAATTCAATGTAACTCTAAGAGATGAATTAAATATAAAAATCTCATATTTTTTTACAACCTTATTAGATTTCAAATTAGACCAATACATTATCTCTAAACATCCAAATCACCAATATCATATTCTTAAGAATTTGAATGTCAAAAATAATGTGAATTCTGCCAAATTAAACTCGCATCATTTAAATAGTATATTTGTCATTCTGTGTATATATATAAAGAAAAATTAAAGTAATTATTTAAAAATAGGAAAAGAAAAATTGAGCCTACATTTGAATTGCACTGAAATTATTTCAATATCTGCGTTTGGCGTTTTTGTCTAGGTCTCGTGCATTATTCACAAGACCTGTAAGTACGAATTTTAGCAAATTTAACTTTAAAATTAAGTCTCACAAAACTATTTATATATTTAAAAATTATTTCATTACAGTATTTTTAATTTTTAACAATAAATATGTTTTTTCCTTTGCGCGGAGCTTTTAGATGGATAAAATCTTTTTGAAGAATGAAATGATTGATCTCCATCCATCCTTTTCATGAGTTTGTTTAAATTTGCATTGCTGCGTTTGGACGGAGGTGATGTTTGACAGCGGAGCATCCCAACCAACAACACTGTACGATGGATATATATATATGTGGTCCCCTTCTTCCAAACAGTCTGAAAGAGTCAAACCACATTCATGGTCTTTTTCTTTTTACCGTACGTAAGCATACGTCATTTAAATGAGACATTTTTTTTATATATATTTATATATTAATTGAATAATATTTATATTTTGATATTTTTTATTTATAAAAAATTTATGTTTTGCTTTTTAAGATATAAAATTACTAATGATTATGTTTTTGTATTTAAGTTCTGTTAATTTTTTTAAAATTTTAAAAATTGTAATATAATTAAAGAAAGTGTTAAAGAACGTTTTAAGTATATTAGTTTATGAACTATTTTTAAAACTATTTTATAAAAAAATGATAAAATAATTACAAACTAATAAAACAGTGACACGTAGAATTGTCTACCTAGCATACAATATCATCATGATATAGGGACTTATTGCTAATTTCTTGACAACATTGTTACTCTTGCTTGTGACCATTTAAATCTTGCAATATAGCAAAATCTACTAACCGAAGCCTTGACATCTTGTAATAGTTATCCAACACATGCATTAGAAGAAAGAATCTAGCATTTTTATAAAATTCAATACGGAGTATTTTCATTTATGTAAAAACTAACACTATAAAAAAAAATATCACGTTAGAGATAGTCATTATCTCTCTTGACAATGTTAGACTTTAAGTATTGGACATTGAATTTTAGTAATGAATCTGTATAGATAATTATTAATTTCAATAGGGAAAAATAGAAGAGTATTCACCATTCATATATGTTTGAGAGATTGAAATTTTTTGTACTTGTACTCTTAAAAAGTACTATCACAAACAAAGTAAAATGTATTAGCATAGTGTATAACATTCAAAAATAGAATAATTTTGTAAGAATAAATTTTATTCATTAAAATTTTTTGGTCTTAGTTACACTTTAAGACATAAACAATGCATTCTACCAGTTATTTTATTTATTTATTTTTAACTAGGTGATGAGCCTTCATTTTTTTTATACAATAAAATAAATAGATATAATATGTTCTAATGTATTTGGGGGCTTTGGGCCATTGTCTAAATGGCCTAAGGGTTGAGTTGCCCTTATCTCTAACTTTATTAAGAAAAACTAAAGGTATTTAACTCTAAAAATTATAAAGTGGAAGATTCATTTTTTTATGAACTCAATATTCAAAATAATTACAAAGATATTGTTGATGATGAAATAGCGTTACATTAACCATAACTTCAACATGTAGTTGTTATTTTATGCTAAAGAGAGTCTAGAGCACAATATAATCTTATGACATTTTTATAACACTCTTAATATAATCTTACAATATGTTTAAATAAATTTTTTAGTTTATTTTATTCTTTTATTGTGAAAATATTATGGGATTTTATTAAGTTTGTAAAAGAACTCCATTCTAATTCCATACTTAAAAAAAATGTATTGGGGAATGAAAAATTAAATTGGCGGCAGAATTCACCCGAGAGGATGCATCCTGCATGTGTCCAAGTTAGACAGTTATGCCGCCACATATCCATAACAACTGGTTTGAAACAAACAAATGAAACATCCCCTTTGTTTCTAATACTTTTCGGAACAATAAATTGGCTGCTGCCTGCTGAGCTGGCTAAAAATGTTAAACATGTTCCAATCGACAAACCTATTTCACAGTAAAATCATGGGTCCCCTTAGTTTCGGAAACAAGAGCGAAATTGCGTTCCTTTCATGACAACGAAGAAAAAAACATTATTTCACCCTCTCTTTTCCCTCCGACCATTCTTTTGTTTTTAATAGAAAAGGCAATTTTTTTGAAGATAACGAACAAGACAAGATTGCAGAATATGTAAGTTAGAGACCACCAACGATCTCAAAAACTGAAGACACTCCTCTCTCAAACCAAACATTTTGTAAAATACCCACTGGTTTATTTGAACAATACAGTCCAAGATTAACACTCCAGCCACTGAAGCCCACCAACGCTACCTTTATATATATATAGCGTCAACCAAGTGACGCCCAAGAAGAGAGTGAAGGGGTTGCAGAAAGAAATTCCTTCAAAGGGAAATGGTATCAGAGACAGTGGCTCCAAACCCTTGAGATCCAGCTCACTACCAAAGAGAGCTGCAGAGGATACCAACTCTATGGCTTTTCTCTGCTCATCACTGTCATCAGATATGTTCTTTTGCTTTGACCAACACTGCGTAACTCGCTTCAACTGAACTAGTACGTAACACTTTTATTAGGCATCTCTGGTTCCAAGTAGCAGGGGTTGTTACAAAGTATGCTCTGTTTGCCTTTTCATTTCATTACTTTTTTTTTTTTTTTGGTTGTGCATCATTATTTTCATTGCACAAGTTAATAATTAAAGAATCGCTTTGGTTGGTTCTCGAATCTGCTTCAGAATACAAAAGTAATTCTGGTGATTTTTGGAATTCTTGAAAAGCTCTAGGACTTCAGGAATTGTGAATTTTCTTTTCAAATGACACCCGGCTTTGTGAGATGTCAACTAACCAACTTCACCTTCATTTTATTTACTGCCACCCGTTCATCATCTCCGGTGAATTTTCAACAGCTAACACAGCGGCACAGCCACTTGTGAATTACAAAATATATACGCAAACACATGGCCTCTTAATTTGTAGTTCTCATATTTTTCTTAAATTCTTTAAACTTTTATAGTATATGGACATTTGTAAAAATATCCGCTAGTTGTTCATTTACATTGAAGAATTCCAATTGTATTTCGCCTTCTTACACCAATTTTCTGATGAAATTATGATGAAGTTTAATATGCTTTGTTCTACTGTGAAATACTGAATTTTTAGTTATAGCAAGGTCTGACGCATTATCATAGTATATGATCGCTACAAATAATTTGAGCTTTTTTAACATACTTTTAATTACGGTCACTAAAAGCCATTGGTAGAAGCCTTAATTTTCTGCGGTTGTACTCAACCGTGGAGTAAAAGCAAGGAAATTAGCATACTTAAACGGTTGGGATAATTGTTGAGATAAGTGTTAAAAATAAAGGGACTCCCCATTTCCGGGTGTTTTTCCCTGCTAAGATTTTGGTTTTAACTTTGGCTTGATCACCATTAATTACATGGACCAAAAGTTTGATGGGTCAAGTCCTTAGTGTTGGGATTGATGATTTGGTTTGTCCAATCAATGCCTTTGTAAGGTTGATATAAAGCCATGGTTGTTCTCTAGAAGAAAAGGGTCTAAGAATTTAAAAGTGGATTCTAGTAAAATTGTGATTTACTGGACTTAACTAAAGCTAAATTTGGTTCTGGGCTAGAGCCGGTGGAGGGATTATTTAGCTGTTGTGTTTTATCAAGAAATAGTTTTACTTCTAAGAGGGAACCCATATTTGGGAGGAGGTTTTATGGGGCAAAAATTAAATTTTGTGATAAGGTGCAAATGCATGATGTCACAATGATTGAGTGTGACATACTGACACTTTTGGGCTTAGTGATCCGCAGACAGTGATGCCAGGTCAAGAGGTTGAAGTGGAAGTTCAGGGGCAACCACACCATTGTAGTGGATGGTCTTCCAGTTGAAGTGCTTAGGGGTGTTCACTATGGGCAATGCAGTTTTCATGTTCCAAACTTGCTTCTCAGCTGAGAAGTTATGGTCCAGCCACTATATATTTTTGATCCTTCGGTATTAACTTGGTCATACTCTCAGCAATTTGGAGATTCCCAATCACAAGGTCTTGGTTTCTCACTGATTTTGTTTACTTGGAAGAATGAATGGAAATGTATTTTTCACTTTTGAGTGTGAACAAATACTTGTAGCTGCGTTTTGATTATTTTTAAAAAAATGTGAATTATGGTTCTCCATTATTCCTTCTCATTTTACCTCTCAAGTAATTCATAAGTCAAACAACATAGAACTGTTACTGGTACTCTTGCTCGCTTTTAATAGTTCAACTAAGAATTCTTGTTTTGAACTAAAATTTGAGGCTTCTCTTAAGAATTTGTGGTAATTGTTGGAAAATTCCAACTCACAACTGACCCTTAGGTGTTCATTGGAAATATTAGTTTAATGGATATTCAAAATGTTAATGTTGAACTATGATTAATGCCATACATTTATGTCTCCTAAATTCTGTGTGTACTATATTACCCATTAGATAGCCTACAATCTGATTAATATATGTACTATTATATATCTATAGGTATGGCATTAAGTGACAAATTGAACTTGATATTGAATCAGTGTGATCTCTCCACACTCCAAAATCCAAATGAACCAGAATTGTTCTTTTTCTTGTGATTTCTTTTGCATATATTACAGGCCACATATAACCAGAATTCTTACTTTACTGTGAAACAAAGAGCGGTGGAGCTAGTTTCCTAAGCCACATGTTACGTTAAAGCTTGACTTGTTCGTTCAATAGTCAAGAATTGGTGCACATGTTTTGTGAAACAGTCTTTGTCTTGCTGCACACAGTAGTTGGTATCTTAAATACTACAATTTTTCTTTAAAATTTATTATAAATAGATTGTCTAATTATAGATTCTTTCCTTTTTTATTGCAGGCATACAAGTATTCACCTGCATCTGCTATGGATTCAGCTTCTATTGATAATGATGTCACAGCTCTCTGTTTCTTTGATGAACAAGAAAATGGTTTTGTGTTGGAAAACATGGCTAAATAAACAAGATTTTATTCAACAATATAAACTCTAAAAAATTAGCAATGACAAAAAATAAATAGATAGAGTTAGAAAGATCTCATAAATTAACTATAGAATCATGCAAATTGCGTTGTCCTTAAAAAAGTTGATTCATACCACCAAAAGTAGAACTTGGTGCGAATGGCTCTCTTGACCGAACAATCTCCTAAGATTAGACTATAACAATTTCTTCAAGTTGGACGCACACCCAAGCAAGAAGAACCACGAACAACCTTATTTGCCTTTTCTTAAAACCAAAATTAAATGTTGAAATTTCTGTGGTGAAAAGTAGAGAAACAAAAGTAGAACAAAGGGAGAGAAGCTGTGCAGTGTGGCTGGAAAAAGAAAAGGATGATTAAAAGAAAATGAGGGCTAAAGGGATTTATAAGCCAAAGGTAATGAAGGAATAGTGGGTTGGTTCCAATGGTCAGTGTGCATGCCCAACGAGCAACTTATTAAATGTCCAACAACCTGCTTAGGTAGAGACCAATGGGCTAAGCCAAAATGGCTAGAAGGAAAAGAAATTTCGGTGATGAAGAGCAGAATAGAGGGAGAGGAGCTATAGAGTGCAGCTAGAAAAAGAAAAGGATGATTAAAAGAAAATGAGGGCTGAAGGGTTTTATAAGCCAAAGGTAAAGAAGGAATAGTAGGCTGGCTCCAATGGTCACACTGCATGCCCAATAGGTAGCTTATTAAATGCCCAATAGGCTGCTTGGGTAGAGACCAACGGGGCTGAAGGGTTTATAAGCCAAAAGTAAAGAAGAAATAGTGAGCTCGCTCTAATGGTTACTGTGCATGCCTAACGAGCTAAGCAAAAATGGCTAGAAGGAAAAGAAAGAAAAAATGATATAGCCGAAGGATTTTATAAGCCAAAGATAAAGAAGGAATAGTGGGCTGGTTCCAACGGTCACTATGCATGCCTAACGAAGAAATAGAGACAAGCCCAAACCCAATCCATGTCCAACTCTAACATCAAAGGTGGATGATGGCTTATAAACACGTAACATGGTTCACTCCTAACTAATGTGGGTCACAAAGCACAATGCTAAGTGTTTGAAACACAACCCACACTAACATTTTGTACCTAGATAGAATAAGTAGGCAAAAATACTCTTACAATCAACAATTAAGCCTGCCCAATCATTATCTGTACATCTGTAAAAGGTAAAGGTTCTCTCTAAATAAAACTCTGTATTTTATTGAAGAGTACTGAGCAATACAACCACTCCACTGCGTAAAATACAATTACTTAGCTGTTTATATACAAGAGCTATCTAATAAAAAAACTGAAGAGAAACTAATTCCCACTTTTGAAGGAAAAGTGGTTACAAAGCTTATACTACAACTACCTATGATTACAAGAATTTACATCACAGCCTTATCTCTCCAAGCCATGTGGCAACAATTCCTCATAACTGTGTATAAACAAGTCATGGTAAGGTATGGCTTCCATTGTCTCCATTAAGTAGCCCATGTCCATTACATCAAGCTCTGCCCTTGGGGTCGTGGTCTTGCCTTTCACTGTACTGGTAGTAATTCTGGACTTATCTTCCACAGCACTAGCATTAGTCCTAGCATCAGTAGCATTGAGATTGATCTCATCAAGTTTAACAATGTCCACAAGCTTATTGTCTTTTTCTTTCACATTCCTGATACCAAGTTTCTTTCCTACTGTGAGGTGGAGCTTGCTTGATTCATTCATAAATCTGGAGATGAGTTTGACTGGATATACAATATCTAGACTTGCACTTTTCAATTAAATTAATTAAGCTTCCAGCCAAACTTCGATAGTTTCTTGCATCCCCTTTTTCTATGCTATCATTTGAGTGCAGCTTCTTGTTCAATGCCATTAGGGTGGACACACACACTGGTTTACTATTGTTCATATGGAACCTTTTGAGTAGGTCTTCTAGAGCTCCAATGTGCTATTCCTCCCAATGGATGCGAATATGTGATTTCTTCTTCATTCATGACTTTTATCCAAATTGCTTCTTTTGCAGCTTCTTCAAAATAAACAAAAGTTGCTTGTTTTTACTTTTCAAGCTATTTTCATATGCACTTCTTGCATGTTAAAAAGGCCATTTTCGTGCTTTCATTAACCACTGATGTTTCACTAATTATATTTTTTACATAATTTCAATCAACATTTACTTTCCACACATTTCTTGGGGTTTGGATTATGATTTTCTCGCACACAATTTATTTTTTACATTTTCTATGTATATTCACTTTTCTCACACCTGTTTTTACGTTTTAAAATAAGTATATTAGTGTATATAATTGTGGATATGAGTGTGTGAAAAAAAGTGTGAGAACATATTTACCGCATTCCTTATTGCCAACTATAGATAGATTATGCTAAAAATAGCTTAGGTAGCTAAGATGAAATATATGACTGCTAGTTTAACTGTTTAAGTACTCCCTAGCGTAGAGTAAGCTACTATGACCATTGATTATCTCTCGAAAAGAAAGTGTAAGCTAAATGCTAATGTGACCAGAAGCCCCTTGCAGCATGTTTTCTTTTTGAGTCTCTAAGAAAAGCTTTGCTGGTTCATATATAATGGTACTTTTTAGATACTTCATCTCTGTCATTTGGGTGAATAACTAAATACACAATGTTAAATTATGTTCTGTTGCTCATATATATAAATAGTTTCACGGAAAAAAAAAAAGTTTCACTCGATGAGGAAAGATTATATTGTGCTCTCAATAAGTTCATCTGTAGCTTGAGTTCCTGATAAGTTGTGTGAAATGTTGAAGCAGGGATGGGTGGTTCCAAAGCTCCCTAAAAAATCCAAGGTTATGATTGAGGTCAAATGCAATGTTTGCTATTGACTGTGAGAAGCTTCTCTGTGAAAATTACATTGAGCTTTGTGTCTTAGTTTGCAATTTGCAGGTACTCATTAATATGGCTTGTGTTCAGTCTCTTCTTCGTTGTTCATACAATAGTAATTCCAATGTTCCGCCTCTCTATTCCCTGAGTAATGCTAGGATCACATAAAGTTGCACAACTTAATGTGGTCCTAGCATTTATCCTATTCCCTGGGGAAAAGAATGCTTCTCTCTTTGGTCAATTGCATTTGTCAAGATAATGTAGCAGTAAGATTAACAAGATTAGAAGATCAAAACGACCAGTAGCTTAGTGTTGAGACCTGACACGGCTTGTAGCTCATAGTATATGTTGGTGATAGAGTTAGTTAGCCTAGGGGGGCACGCGTAACTAACCTATTGGACCATTGCAAATTCTGTTATAGGCAGAGAGGATTGGCACCATTCTGTTAGAGTTTGTTATAGACTAATCTTGTACAAATATCCTAAATCCCTTGTAAATTGTAATCTATTCAGTTAGTAAATACACAGCAATTCTTCTATTAGATTCTCATATATTCTCTCTAGAACTTTCTCTAGAAATTCCTTTTTTTTCATTACGTACTTGTGATATGTTAAAGAGATGGATATAAATTCATAGAAAATTTAAGATCTTGATTCTTAATATCTATTCTTGCCCCCCTTCACAAAAGTTTTACAAATTGACCCATAAAAACCAAAAAAAAAAAAAGGGTTAGATTTGGTTAATGAGATAGTCCCGTTTGATTTTACCCACAGGGAGAGTCATTCCCCCTTTTATGAAATCTATCATGGGGATGATGACTTCCACCTCTTCTCTGTGTGTCACTATTTGGTATTTGTTTCGGGGAACAGTACCACAGGGCAACTCCCTGTGGTATGTGGTATTTATCCTTAAAGATCTCTATTTTGGCAGGGGAATCTACTAGAGACTTAAATCTACCCATTTGGTTAGGCTAAAAGGAAGTGGGTGAAGTTTTTTAAAGAAAGAAGACAAAGAATGGAGGGCCAAAAAGATTGGCTGAGAAGAAAACAACCTAGAAAAAACAAAAAAGTGAAAACTTATGGAAAAGTGAACAAGTCACACGGTGGGAGGTTCTTGAAGAATTGAAAGTTCTGGAAAAGTTGAGTGCTCATGAGAGTTTAAAAGTTTTCGTAAAATGAGAGAAAGCAAGCCCTTCGTATGCCTTTTATAGGAGGGAGAATTGAGTGGGAGTTATCCCACTCAAAATTCGAAGAAAAATACCTACCGTTGGATTAGCATCTCGACCGTTGGATGCGGGGAACAAAATGCCACATGGAACAATTAATGACACCTCACGGGCTCCGAAGTGTCAGTACAAATTATAAGAGCACGCAAAACGGCCCTCCCACGTGTGCAAGTCAAAGGGCAAAATAATATCAACACATGAAAAATCAAAACCCCACTTTTCTTCTCAGATGAGAGGAAAAATCAGAGTTTTGAGGGGCTATTGTAGGGTTAAGGACCTAAATCATATATTGGGCATTGAGCTTTGGCCTAGAATGCGAATGGTCCAAGGAGGAATAAATAGTTATAAGGGATTCCAGTTTAGAGTTTCTTAAGTAAGGAATGAATGGAGAGTCCTCCGAGGAGGAACTCCTCCTTAGATATGATGAATGCAGCTTAAATATGCGCTTTAGCGATTAGAGTGACCTTTTAAGAAGCTCCAGGGATAGGGACGTATCTCATGAACATACGAGAAGGAAGGAAACCCAAAAATATCTGAGGGAAAGTTGCTACCACTGCATTAAATGCACTACAGCTACTTTTCTGGTTGCATTTATGTGGAGAAGACCCCTGAATAGTACTGTCTTGGCTACCACAACTCACAGAAAGCCAAAAAGGGTGTCTAATGGGGCAAATACTCAAATAATGACTCAAACGATTAACAAGTGTAGGATCAAGATGGTCAAAGGGGATCTATATAATGTAAGAAACCCTTCATAAGAAAGGGATCGGAAAAATAGAGAAAGAATACTGTAGCAATCAAAATAATACTTGTACCCTGACAGGGTTTAGACCCCTTAAACCACAAACAAATTGCGTAGCCTAGATTAATTAGCCAAGTTTTTACTTAGTCAAATTAAGCAATTCTAGGTTAAAACAATTACAAAATCATATCATGCATGTAAACATATAAAGCAGCGGAAATAATAAAGAACACAAGATATGATCACCCAGGAAAACCAAACCGGTAAAAAACCTGGGGAGAATTTTACCCACCGATCCTCAAGGCAAAACGGAATCCACTAAGAAAGAATTGAAGTTGTTACAAAAGGACTTACAAGCAACCCCGCTTGACTTCCTAATGCTACCCACCAGTAGTAACTTCCTGACACGACCACGCGCAGGCTCCGAATCCACGGACTACTTCTTTCTTTTGTCTTCCTTCAATCAGGTACAAGCTCCTCACTTGTTAATCTTTAAGTTCCAAGGGCAGCAACCAAGTTGATCATTAAGATGTAGAAGAATCTTAATCTTGAACACCCTAAGTTATGTGTAAAGGAAAGCTCCTCTAGATCTCACAAGAGATTTACACAAAACCGCAATGTATGAGCAACAACACAACTTGTGCAACTCTTAAAAACGTAGCTAGGGTTTGCCTTATATACCTAGGGCAAAAACATAAAAACCTAGATGTTTAAAGAGTTAGGGCTGAGTTGGAATACTGCAGAAAAACGCATCTGGGCCGATTTTCGATCGATCGAGAATTACATTCGATTGATCGAGCCAGGCCGAGAAGCTCCAATGCTTCTGCAGTCTCTCGATTCCAATTTTACAAAATTAAACCAACTTTGAGCAAGTCTAAACAAGACTAAATACATTGTTTTGATCATGGTTTGCCAACATTACAAATTAGGTTCTAAATACATAAAATCCTAAGACCTTAAAACCTAACAAATTCCCCCTTTGGCAATCCGTGACAAAACTCAAATCAAAAGCTCAAAGTTTACAAGTATAAAAGCCCTTTACAAAATAATGCTCAGTTCAACCTAACTACTATCCATCGGTTGCAAGTGTAGACAGCAGCTTTGTTGAATCAACTTGTATATTCCTGAAATACTCAACAAACACATAAACGCATGTGTGGCAGAAAATAGTATATAAACAGGTATAATATTCTTGTAAGATTCACACAACTCAAAATAAAGATATATATCAATGAATCAACTCATAAATATAAATCAATAAGCAATGAATCATAAGTCAACAAGAATCAAAAGAAAACATGTATATCAATATATCAATCAATGTTACTATATCAATGTTACTCCCCCTAACATGAATATCCTCAAAAATGATATACAAAGTGAAGCACCTAGATACAATCTACTAAACTCCACAAAAAATATCCCATGCTAAACATATGTCTCCCCCTAACTATATGTCTCCCCCTAACTACAAAATCTCCTCAAAAAGTACAAAACTCCTCTACAAGTCAAAATCACTCCCCCTTTTTGTGACGGAATGCCAAAGGGCAATCAAAAGTCGCCATCAAAAGGTGGTGGTGAAGGTGAATGAAGACGTGCAAGATCAGCTCGCAGAGCACGCATCTCGTCCAGCAAGTCCACCAAAATCTGACCATGAGCCGCCTGAACGGTCATGACAGTCTCCAAAGTACGACGAACATCAAAGTCGGCCGCAGGAGGTGGAGGAACAGCAGCAGCAGCAGCATCCGCATCATCACCAACTGGATTAGGAATATCCTCACCAGCAAGACCTGTAGAAGAGGAGGGAGGAGGAGGAGCGCTAGAAGAGGGATCAGACCTAGGGTGTTTAGAACCAGCTCGAAGATGAGCAGCCCTCTGTCTAAGAAAAGACGCACCAATAGGACCGATGACATGAACAGGCTCAGAAGCAGGGAAGTCCTCTAAACCTAGAAACAATAAAATCCTATGAATGAAAATAGGATGGACGAGAGCATGAGCAGTAGATGAACTCCTATAAACTTCGTTCAAAGAACGAAGAAAAAGATGAGGAAAACTCATAGGAGCATCTGTAACAAGAGCGTACAGAAAAACACACTTCTCAAGAGGAATGATGTGCAGATGAGAAATGGGCCAGAGTGAGTGACATGCTATCCTAGAGAAAAGATAGGTAGTCTCCGGAAGCTCAGCAGAAGTGATCCGAGGATCAGAACCCCACTGGATAGATGACCCAGTGATGTAAGATATGACATCACTCAACTCGGGTGACTCATCATAGGGATAGACAGGATCCCTAACTAAAGGTACCTCAAGAGCATCAGCCACTACCTGAGGAGTAATGGAGTACTCTACGCCTCGTATCCAACTCCGAATAAGGGTGTTGGAATCATAGACGCGGATCGAGATGTTCGAGTAGAACTCTCGAATCAAGGTAGCAGGAGGAGGAGGGTCAGACACAGCAAACAAAGGAAGCCAACCCCTACGCTCAAAATTTGCCCTAATGGCAGGATCAAGCTCATCTAAAGAGATAGACCGCTCAGCCCATATCTTCCTCTTAATGTTTAAAGTGTCATAAAGCTCTTGGTTTTTCTCACTAGGGAACCGCTCACTATCAAAGGAGGGAGGGGAAGGAGTAGGAGTGGGAAGGGTCCTACGTGCTCTAGTCTTCTTAGGCATGGTGCTAAGGAAAAGGACAGAGACACAAAGAGAAAACCAAAAAGAATAAACACAAAAACCAAGGGCAGACTGCAAGTTAGCACACAAAAAAATATAGAATTAAAATTCTATATGATGCATGAACATTAACAATGTTATGATGCATGAACTAATGCAGTAATCAGGATCAATTGAAGTTCTAATTCATAAAATTGGCTTGAACATAGAGTTTCTTAACAAAAACCCTAAAAATTTGAGAACAACTTGAAAATTTTTATACCAAATTGATGAACCAATCATTATAAACTATTGCAAACAATTTATAATAACCAATTGCATCAATTACACAAGCCAATTTCATCAATTAAACCCAATTGCACAAAAAGCCCCAATTCGGATCAATTATAAACCCTAGAAATTTAAGTTTTTCACAAAACACAAAATTGATCAAATTAATCACTCAAGAACATGTCTAGAGTGTGTCCCCAACAAAACCCAATGATCAATTGCAAACAAAATGGTCCGAATCAACAAAAATCCCAATATGAAAAGTTCCGAAAATCTCCCTAAAAAATGCATGAAAAATGCATGAAAACTTGAAAATAATTTGAAAAGGAAGGGTAAAAAGGACATACCTGCTTGAGAAGAGAGAGATTATGCAAAAAGTTTGGAGGAAAACGACAAAAACTTGAAGAATTTTGGGCTGCCTTTTCGGAGAGAGAAAAAAGCTTTGAAAAAGATTTTGAATAGTTCTTTGAAAAGTCAGAATTCCTCTTTTTAAAAAGCTTATTCACGATGTTCGATCGATCGAAAATTACATTCGATCGATCGAATGTGACAGTCAATTTTGCACATTCTGAAACACTTTTTCGATTGATCGAAGAATACATTCGATCGATCGAAATAGGCAGAGGCACACTAAATTTTGGGGAAAAATATAGTTTTAAAAAATTGCAAACCCAATTTTGAAACAACTCCTCAAAGCACTTGTACAATGAACACAAAATGCATGAGTATGAAATGGAATGCATCTTCAAAAACCCAAAATTTTAAACCCAATTCTCTCAAACACAAGTTTCAATTGTCTTCCAAATTAATTTTCTCAAGCAGTAAGTATGTTGTGCACAAATCTCAAGATATTTTTAAACTTGGTTGGTCAGACCAAGGACACACACACTAACATGTACAGTGTTTAACAAAGAGTAACTTGTGAAGTGTGTGAAACTAGCAAAGACTTGAGATACATGTGAGGTGATATGTGAATGGCAATCAAGCACAAAGTCTACACAATTCATCACATAGAATTAAAAGAGACTATCACCTAAAGAGTTACATCCTATAACTCTCACATCTCCTAGAACAAAAGCTTGCAATCATGTAAGTTTCTTGTATTTTTGCCTCTTATTTATATATGAATTGGCATTCAGCCTAATAGTACACACCGGTTTAAATTAAGTGAATTGGCATCAAGCCTAATAGTACACACCAGTTTTTAATTTAATTTGAGGCTACACCTTATGTTCTTTTTGTGTATGTGCTACACTTTCTCGAGCACCAAATCTTATGATATGCACTAAGGTGTTCATGATTGGCTAGTGAACAGTGGTGAGATGGTTATTTATGCCTTTCTCAAAAGGATCAAGTCTGACAGTCAAACAACATATGACTTCAAGATCAAGACAAAGTGATTAAAAATCACACACATCTTTCCCACACAACATGCACTACAAAGTTTCAACTAGTTAAGTGCAGTAAATAAGCTCATCCAAGTTAAACAAGGTACACTAGACATGACATGTGTAAAAAGAATGACCAACCTTGTTTTCAAGAAATCAAGAAAAGTAGTGTTCAACAAAGATTTTGCTTTCCTTTTTTTTTTTTTTTTTTTTTTTTTTTTTTTTTTTTTTTAAAAGAAAACAAATAAATCCTAGAATAAAATGCATGTATGTAATGCAATGCAAGTCCTAGAACAAAAGAAAAACACAAAAACCAAATAACAATGGTCACAACAGAATAGAGCAATGAAGCACAAGGACCATGTCAGAAAGACTCAGTTAGTTCGAGTCTTTTGCATCCAAAACTTTTTAGATGCCCCCCGAGCATTGGAGTTCTTTTTCACATTAGAGTGATTCCCAACTCCAGAATTGGAATAAAGGTTTAACGCCTTTACCAATTCACCAATTAGTGCCATAGGATCTTGTGCTTGAGGCACAGGCACTTTTGGTCTTTTTGCTCTCTTATCAGCTTAAAGCTTGTAACAGTTAGGACGAATATGTTCAGACTTACCACAATAATGACAAACCCAAGCAGGTTTACCATGCATCTTGTCCTTAGGTTTGGTAGGCTCCTTAGGTTTGGATTCTTTTAGGTCTACCCTAATCTTCTTTGGTGGTGAAACTCCTACAGGTTTAACAACCTCACACACAGGGGGTTTAATGGTTTCACTCACAACCTCACTTACAAGAGGTTCAGAAGAAGAAGAAGAAGGAACAAAGACAGTAGAATGGGGTCCAGAATTAAAGATGCTTTCAACATATCCTAACCCAGCTTTATCAGAAGGATACTTTTGAACATTCAGCATGTGATCAAGTTTAGAACTAGCAGATCTAGCAACAGATAAATCATGTTCCAAAGTTCTAACTTTATCAAGTAAAAGCATGTTTTCAGATTTAACATTATTCAAAAGATCATTAGCATCAAAAAGTTTTACAAGCAAGTTCTTCTTTTCAAGCTCAAGAGTATCAATTTTCTTCAGGCCAAGATCAACTTTCATAGCATCCTTTGCAGCAATTTTGCAAAGTTTGTTATAGGCCTCTTGAAGATCTGCATCTTCAGAGAGTTCCCCATCAGCAGGGTTCTCCTCAGCAGATATGCTTTCATCAACTTCAGCAGTAGTAGTGAAAGCAATGAAGTTTCCATCCTTGTCACAACCGGACTCATCATCAGAAACCTCATTATCACTAAGGGTTACAGCCATAGCTTTACCCTTATTCCTCAAGAAAGTAGGACATTCAGATTTGACATGACCATACCCTTGACAACCATAACACTGAGGACCCAAAGAGTTATTAGAAGATTGACCTACTTGTTCTCTAGGTTTTTCAAAATTATTAACCTTAATGGGATCATTCTTCCTAAAGTTTCTAGGTTCAGCAGTGTTGGTATTCCTTGCCTTCCTGTTTGTATTTCTAAGAAAATTTCTAAAGTTCTTGGTAAGGTAAGCTATCTCCGTGGGAGAGAGCTCATCATCAAATCCACCAGCTTCAACATCATCAACAGACTTAAGAGCCATTGATTTGGATTTGGCAGTCTTGGGAAGGTCAGACTCATAGGACTGAAGAGATCCTACAAGCTCATCCACAGGGATGGAGTCAACATCCTTACTTTCAATAATGGCTGTCACTTTGGGTCTAAAGTCTTTAGTTAAGGATCTAAGTATCTTCCTAACAACTTTAGGTTGATCATAGACTTCACCCAAATTATAAGCAGAATTAACAATGTCATTGAGTTTAGCATAAAACTCATCAAAGGTTTCATCATCAGACATTCTAATGCTTTCAAACCTAGAAGTTAATTGCTGCAATTTATTTATTTTAACAGCCTTTGTGCCCTCATGCACAGTTTGGAGGATTTTCCAAGCAGTATGAGCAACCTCAACATTAGAGATCCTCTTAAATTCCTCCATTGAAACAGCATTAAAAATGGCATTCATAGCTTTGCTATTAAATGCAGCTGCTTCTTTTTGAGAAGTTTGCCACTCACTCACAGGAGTAGTGGGTTTCTCCCAACCATATTCCACAGAGTTCCAAACTCTCTCATCAATGGATTTCAGGAATGCTTTCATCCTTACTTTCCAGTAGGCATAATTGTTCCCATCAAAGTGTGGAGGAACAAACAAAGAGTGTCCATGCTCCATGACAGCAGGGGTCAAGGATCAGCTCAGAGATGAAAATCTCAAACAAAAGAGCAACCCGCTCTGATACCACTTGACAGGGTTTAGACCCCTTAAACCACAAACAAATTGCGTAGCCTAGATTAATTAGCCAAGTTTTTACTTAGTCAAATTAAGCAATTTTAGGTTAAAACAATTACAAAATCATATCATGCATGTAAATATATAAAGCAGCGGAAATAATAAAGAACACAAGATATGATCACCCAGGAAAACCAAACCGGTAAAAAACCTGGGGAGGATTTTACCCACCGATCCTCAAGGCAAAACGGAATCCACTAAGAAAGAATTGAAGTTGTTACAAAAGGACTTACAAGCAACCCCGCTTGACTTCCTAATGCTACACACCAGTAGTAACTTCCTGACACGACCACGCGCAGGCTCCGAATCCACGGACTACTTCTTTCTTTTGTCTTCCTTCAATCAGGTACAAGCTCCTCACTTGTTAATCTTTAAGTTCCAAGGGCAGCAACCAAGTTGATCATCAAGATGTAGAAGAATCTTAATCTTGAAAACCCTAAGTTATGTGTAAAGGAAAGCTCCTCTAGATCTCACAAGAGATTTACACAAAACCGCAATGTATGAGCAACAACACAACTTGTGCAACTCTTAAAAACGTAGCTAGGGTTTGCCTTATATACCTAGGGCAAAAACATAAAAACCTAGATGTTTAAAGAGTTATGGCTGAGTTGGAATACTGCAGAAAAACGCATCTGGGCCAATTTTCGATCGATCGAGAATTACATTCGATCGATCGAGCCAAGCCGAGAAGCTCCAATGCTTCTGCAGTCTCTCGATTCCAACTTTACAAAATTAAACCAACTTTGAGCAAGCCTAAACAAGACTAAATACATTGTTTTGATCATGGTTTGCCAACATTACAAATTAGGTTCTAAATACATAAAATCCTAAGACCTTAAAACCTAACAAACTGTTATTGATTTATATGACAAATTACCTCCTCGGACAGTGAATTCATTCAGCTCTATTTTTCTTGCTCTTGCTTGATCATCTTTTAAATCCGTACTAGCCGTTGTCAAATTCATTAGGGCCTAGTTCTCCAACCCATTATCTACAAATTTATTATACTGAGCACACTAAGCCAAGATCCCATACATCTTGGGCTTGGGCTGCAAAATGTGTCCCTACAATACTTATTATATTTATATGTAATATAATTAAATAAAAATATATGATAAAGAAGAATAGTAACACGCCTAGGAGTTTGACTTGCATTAAATGTGAAACTAAGAAAAAAATAGTAACTGATATAAATTTATACTTTTGAAGTGTATGGCTTCTTAATTAATTATACACATGGTCAGGCTCTTGGAAATGGAGCAAGCACTAAAAAACTTCTTGGACTTGGAAATCTATAGAACATTTATCAAACCGCTTGATCAAATAGAGAGAAAAACTTAAAAAACATAGAAAGGAGAAAGAAAGATAGAGAGAAAGAGGAAAGAATAAAAAATATAAATATAGATCTGTTGGTTGTGATGATGATGTATTTTTTTGTTGATGAAAAAGAAAAGTGAAAGGAAAAACAACTTCATTTTGCTGTCAATGGCAAAGTAAGCTAGAGTCCTGGAAATATATATATATATATATATATATATTTGTGAGATTTAGCTCGTCAAAAACAGGTTTAGGAACAGGGGATTCTTGGTTCAACAACCATTCAGTGGGAAGATTAATATCTTGCCATTGAATCATTTTTGGAACTTGAACTTTAGCATTAGGAGTTGAACATGTGATTAACATTGTTTTACCAGAGGGTTCTCTATGATTCAAACAACCAGGATTTAACTGAGTATCCAAAAGTCTGTAATAAATACGATAAATTAAAGCAAAAGGTTTATTACCTTCATCCATGTGATAACCAGAAGAAGCAATATTTAAAGTCAAAGCTTTAACAATATTAGGATCATCCAAAGCAAGAGTAATATCAGGATAACAGTTAAAGTAAACAGGACCATCATACAAAGAAGCAGTGATCATACCAAGAATGCTATCTTTAAAGACCTTAAATCTAGCATCTTGTAAACATATGAGAATAAAAGCATTAATACCCTTTCGGGTAAGTGGTTTAACAGCAACTTGAACCATGCCAATATGCAGGTAACTGAGTTTTTTAGCAATGAAATCATTAATATTTCTTTTGGAAAACAAGCAACATTTTTCATGAACTTTTGAAATAGAAAATATTTGTTCAACAGTTCGAACTTTGTAAACAGGATGAAAAGTGGTTTCAGCTCAACTAGTTTTGTAAATAGTTTTAGTATCAACTTTGGGAATGTTCCATTTTCGAAAATCAGGAATATCATTATCTTCAATAGTGTGATCTTCTTCATTCACAATATCAGGAGGACAACCAGTCTTGGAGTTGACAGAGGAGTTGGATCTCCACAACTTATCCATATTATCCTAGTTTTAACACTCAATTATCATGTTTTTCTTACAACCGTTGCATTTCGTAACACATACCCTAAGCAACCTTATACCACACACATGCCCTACACGCCCTCCTGGCTCAAACGGGCCTTACAGTCAGGTTCTGGGAATTCACTTTATACCTAGGGTGGCGCCAACGACAGTAAGAAGGGAACACAACAACGGAGCACCAAAGGTTCGGACAGATACGGACAAGGCACAAAGAACACAACCACACTATCACCGGCCAGAAAAGAGTGGCTCTGATACCATATATATATATATATATATATTTATATTTTTAACAAATGAGCAAAAATTTGGAACATAATTTTTTTCTTTCTTATAAAATTAAATATTTTAAGAGTAGTGCTGTTGATACAACACTTTCACAACAAAATCTACGTGACAAGTTGTTAAAGGTAGGTCAAAAAGTAATGTCGATTGTGGATTTTAATAAAAACTAGTTACAACTTGCCACTTAACCTTTATTGTTAAATTATTGTGAAAATATTGTGAAGGTAGCTTTAAGATAAATATTCAAACTTATTTCAGTTGGTTTTAAACAAAGTTTAGGGTTAGGGGGTTCAAACAAAAATTATTAAAAATTTTATATATAAAAAACAATTTTGGCAAAGTCAGGGGGTTCATTTGAATCCCCTGACCTTGAGGTAATGCTGCCCCTACTTAACATTATTAGTTTTGCATTGGATTTAAAGGGATTTTGAATTAGATTTTGCTTGAAATTTAATTAGGTGACATTGGGTTTTAATCTCCATCATAAGTTAATCGGTGATCGATGTAGCAACTTTTGTTCAAAACAAAAGGAAATATCCTATTATAATTTTACTGAAGGTAAGTCAAACCCAAGAACTAGGGGGTCCACTAATTCTTTAATGACCATTTTCAAGTTTTCTCTTCCCTATCATATACAAAATAGAATTATTATCATCTAATTACCCACTTTAATTAATAACAAGGAAAAAAATAAAAATAAAAACAGTCATTTCATTTTTAGTAACTTATATTGTTTTTTTGCAAGTGAGGTGGTCATGTGACCACCCAAAGTAATAGCTGGTTTATTTGGTACATTCCAAGATTAACACTCCAGCCACTAATGCCCACCAACGCTACCTTTATATCGTAAATCAAGCGATCAGAGCCGAAGGGTTGGAGAAATCAAAAGTACTGAGGATTTTATTTATGTTTCAATTTTTTTATAGAAGTCACAAATGGTCGTCTTCTTCAGTAGATAAAGCACACGGCATCAGAGTCATGGATGATTTAATGAAAGGAGCACTCGTGAGACTAATCGAGTACTGATCAAAGGTGCACAGTTTCATATTCACTTGGGAGTCAATCCCAAACAATAACATTATCTTTAAACTCACAATTCTTCTCCCTCATTGTTTCAATAGTCGAGATATGATTGGATGATGTAATTCTGTCCCCATGAAGATACCGATTGACTCTTGAGGCAACTCTGTTTTAGGGTCGAGATGATGCCTGTTTATCATTGCATTTTAGAATATTTCAAACTACAATCATGTAACTTTTTCTGGACTCACAGCTCACCAACGCACCAACGAACTAAACTAATTGACGTTGTTTCGGTTGGAGAGTAGGACAATAAGGATCGTACTTTTGATGTACCAGTTTGGATGGTCAACCATGTTGGAGTGTCTGGCTTCAACATTGGTCCACCCATTTGAGCCAGATATATTTGTGTTTGACTCTGTTTCACTCTGCTCCAAGTGTAGTGTAGGAATGGCCATGGGTAGGGTATGGATCAGGTATATCCATACCCTACCCGAAAGGTTTACCCATGGATACTCGATTATCAATACCCATTAATATTTATACCCGAATCTTACTCAAATATATTATCCATGAATATTCATACCCTACCCGAAACCCATTAAATTTTTTTTTTTTTAATCCAAAACATTTTAATGTAAAACCCAACCAATCTTAAAAAAGAAAAAACTAAAAATGCTTTTTCTCTTTCCTTTCTTTCCTCATCTTTCTTACTGATTCTAAAGCCTCTACCATCCAGAGCAACCCTTTTTCAACCCTTTTCGTTTCGTTTTTTTTTTCCCCCGCCTTTTCTCCTTTTAGCTTTTTTTTTTTTTTTTTTTTTTTTTTTTGTTAACGTTAAATATATATATATATATATATATTCATAGACAACCAATAGTGATGACGGATTCTATGATCTCAACCCTAAAAGAGGTTGGTTTGTACCTATGGGTTACTCTGTCAAGCCACAATCTGGAAGAAAATCTGGAGTCCTTACAAGATGCTATGGAGTCTCTGAAGAAAGTTTATGAAGATGTGAAGCAAAGGGTTGAAATTGAAGAGAAAGTACCACAAATGAAGTGTACAAACCAAGTTTCTAGTTGGCTTCATGAAGTATTGAAATTGGAAAAAGATGTGAGCAGAACTCTGCAAGATGGTGAGAAAGAAAAGCAGAACAAGTGTCTTAGAGGTTATTGTCAAAAAAATTGTCGGTCAAGCTATAATCTCAGAACCATTGTAAGCAAAAACCTTGATGAAGTAGAGAAACTAAGGACACGAGGTCAATTCAATGCTTTGGTTCAGTGCTGCTATGATTGACCAAGAGACGTGCTTGGATGGGTTGGGAAGAGAAGAGAGTAGTTCAATAGGTCTGGTCTGGAGAGGCAGAGAGTGTGTGAGTGACGGTGAGAGAGATTTATGGTTTTTTTTTTTTTTTTTTAATACGGGTCGGGTTTGGATATTATCCATACCCTACCCGAACAATTCGGGTAATATTCATACCCTACCCGGTTAAGCTCTACCCATGAAGAATCAGGTATTACCCGAAACATTTGGATCGGGTAGGGTTGGATATCTATTACCCAATGGGTATGGCCATCCCTAAGTGTATACATAGTTTTTTTTTTTTTTTTTTTCAAATCTCCTTTCACTAATTTTATTACAATACTTGATAACGAATTTTCAATTCCTACCAAGTAAAGTTTTTTATTTATAAAAATATATTGATGCAAGAGTCTTCACTCTTCAGAAGGTTCCCTCATCCTACGAATTGTTGAAGTGATAGATATCTGTGCAGGGGCGGCACCAGGATTTTTGTCTAAAGGGATCAATAAGAAACATAAATCATATAAAATCTAAAACAAAAGAGACTTGAATATATTAATATAAAAAAAAAAAAAAAAAAACATGAAATTTTACAATTGTCTTCTATAACGTTTCATATTTTGAAATCGTTGCATGATAGATTCATTATCGATCATACGAGCTATATCTTTTTAATGTACACAGTCAAACAATCATTCATCTACTGATCTCTTATAGTATTAGCAAAAGAATAAAAAACAAACTATAATTTTTCTAATACACTATAACATATTAATTGTTGTTGTTAAGTAATTTTTTTTACAACTCTTTAATTAATAAGTTTACAATTCTTTAAATATTTTATATTTTTATTTTCCTTTAATATTAATGTATTGACCCACTCACATTGCTAACATCCATCACATATCACGTTCAGCATCTTTCTCCGAAAAAAACAAAAGTCACATTCAGCTAAATTAGAAAACCACTCACAAGCCACAAATTTAGTCAAATAGTCAATGTGCAAAAGACAAGCTCATAACTTTATATCAAATCAATCCAAACACTTACAGTACTAGTAAAGAAACTCAAAACAGTAAGGCTAAAAAAAAAAAAAAAAAAAAAAACTCAATACACTATAACCCATTAACCCCCCAGCCCCCCCCCCCCCCCCCCAAACACACACACACACACACACAAGGTCTCAAAGATTCAAAACTCAAACAAAAAAAATCAAAAGACCATAACAGTATAACTCCACACACACATGATGATTCACTCACACAGATTCAGTGAAATAGTATATCAAAACACTATAAACACACTCTCATAGTGAAAGAAAGAGAGAAATAGAGTGCTGAAAAACCAGATCAAGCACGGCAGATCAAGCGACAGCTGTGGCGGCAGATCGTGGAAACTACACAGTGGCAAATTTTGTGTGTGTGAAGCAGAGGCAGCCTTTTTCCTTTGGGTTTGGAGAGTGAAGAAAATAGTAAGAGATTTTAGAGGCTAAACAGCTGCAAATTCTTAGGTTTTATTTGACCCTTTTTTATATTTATGATTTTTCAAAATTTGATTTATGGGCTTTTTATTTTTGAGATTAAAGGCCAAAATTTTCTGTTGGACTTCTTATTTTTCCGGAGTTTAAGCTGGGCTTAAAAAAAAAACCTTGACTATAACGTACCGCCGCCCCTGTATTTGTGAAAACCGTAAAACAAAAGAAAAATGTATTGAATGGCACTAATGTGGTACTGGCCTAAGAGCACCAATAATTAAATCACGTTTATCATATACTAAAATACAATTATAACATGTTTAATCATATGCTATATTTAATAAAGACATGACTTCTTCTTTTAATAACTTTTTAAAATTTGGTATATGCATGTGCCTCTAACTAACTTTCCGTGTAATTTCAAATATTTTAGTAAACTTGGGGCCTCATAATATCTATGATATTATGAATTCAAAACCTCTTATCAGCATTTTGTGATCACTTTCATGAGATTTCTCCTTGTAATAACTTGGTGCATGTGAAACAGGAAACTACATACATTTGAAAAAATAGTCAAATACTTAAGGAAGTTTGGACAATCTCATTTTTTAAATAAAAAAGTTTATTATAATATTTCAAAAATAACGAAGGTTTGTTATAATAAAATATTATATTAACAAGTTCTTCCACGTTCCTGCATGGCGTCCACATTTTCACCATTTATTTATTTTTGAAATTTTTTTTGACTAATTAAACAAAAGACTCCAACTTTTAATCTCTCCTTTTGGTTTTGTAATGAATATATCATATGTGGAGTTCCGCATGGCCTCCACGTTTTAGCAATTCAAATTTATTTTTTTATTTTTTTTTATTTTACCTATTTATTTAGAGATGGATGTGGGTAGGGTTTGGATCGGGTATACCCAAACTCGACCCAAAATGTTTGCTCATAGATACCTGGATTTCAATACTCATTAGCATCCATACTCAATTCATACCCGGATCTATTATCTATGAATACCCATCCCCAACCTAAACCCGCTTTTTAAAAAAAAAAAATTTAAATAAAAAATACAGACCGTTTTAACTTAAAAACTAACCAATAACTTTATCTATTTCCAAAAAAAAAAAAAAAAAAAAAAAAAAAAAAAACTTATAAATAACTTTCAAGTCAGATGTATCTGCTTCTTAACAAGCAAATTGCTAAACAAAGATGTTAAAGTCACTCAAGTGCTCGACATTTGCCTCTGCCTCTTCTTTTCCGGCAATTTATATTATCTCATGGACGTGGACACACTCATGCTCCATTGTCTTATACCTGCAGTTCTTAACATTACTTTATGACAACAGAGAAAAAAACAAATTTAATGTTTTGGGTTGGTGGAATATCAAAGAACTGAAAAATGTCAAAATTAAGTTATTTTAAACATTTTCCCTTCTCTTAATTATTTTTCAGTTCTTTTAATAAGTTATTACTGGAGTGAAGGCTCACTTATAAATATACGCTTGATTAAAGGTTACATATTTCAAGAACTTCAACAGAGCAGAGCTCAAAAGCAATAGATTTTCAAGGCACACAACAGGTTGTGATCATCAATTACAGTTTAACAGTCATTATTGCAATAAAACCTATGACAATACTATCTGGATGAAGCTTCAATATAAATACGATCACGGGTCCAATTCAACCTAGTTCATTCATGTATGCCACACAAATTTTCCTGACTCTACAACTACAACAAACAAACACACCTCGGTAAACGATCCATGATACAAAAGTTGAAGTTGCAGAAACTAAAAAAATGCAAATTCACAAATAACAAAGAAGATTGAACATCAGTTACGGGTTACAAACCAGTGAAGAAGATGATTGAGAATAGAGAGGCAAGAGACCAATGATCATCAAACGGTAACTATAATTGATTGTGAAGGAGAGCTCCGTGGAGGTGCCGTGAGGTTGCTAAGGGCCAAAGGGGCTGAAAGTCTGATGTTTGATTTAGTTTTTTTTTTTTTAATTTACCAGTATGGGCCGAGTGTGGGTAATATCTATACCCAACCTGATACTTTCAGGTATATCCAAAACCTACCCGATTATTATTCACCCATGATGTACCGGGTATTTCTCTGAACCTATGAATTGGGTAGGGTCAAGTATCTATTACCCAATGAATTTGGCCATTTCTACTTAGATCCGCTTTTCATATCTGTCACTGTATTAAAAAGAAATAAGGTTCTCAGCATCCAAAAGAAAAATATAGCTTCTACAAGTCAAAGACAATAGGGAATAAGGGCAAAAGAGGCATTTGCGTTTCTTGTCTCATTTTCTAGCATGTTTTCTCTGTGTTTCAGATGCATTTTGGTGGGCAGATGGAAAATACCGTGCCCCACAATTTTCTTGCCTTCATGTTTTCAACTCAATCAAACAATGACAAATAACATTTTCTCTTCTATATTTTTCATCCTCCTTATTTTCAACTGATCCAAATATAGCCTAAGTTAGGATAATATTAGGAACACTATACTATGGAGCAAAAAATGTACTGTGAATATCTTGCCTACCTTTACCAATGAGGCAAGTAGGCCTTATAGCTTAGTTTTGGGTGGGTTATTATTGAGTATTCCAGAAGTATACTTTTCTCTCTCACATAAAAGTGGGTTTCACACATCATGAGACTCACCTCGTGCTAGAGAGAGAGAGTATATTCTTGGAGTATCTAATAAATTTCCGCTTCAAGTGGTTGTTGAGGGTCATTCATGTCATCTAATTACCTGCTCTAATTAACAAGAAAGGAAAAAAAAATAAATAAATAGAACCGGTCATTCTATTTTTATTGAGTCAACTATCTACATTATTTGATAAAAATGAAATGGTTTCTGAGCATAGACTAGTTTACTCCCTAAATCAATAAACTGACCACTCATGTGGATCCACATGGGGTAATTAAGGAACTGTTATTTCGACTCTATATTATGGTCGAAATAGACATGACTTAATATTAATTATAAAGAGCATCCTTTTCCCTTATTCGATGCTCTATTTCTACCATAATATAATCTAGGGTTTTATCAATGTGGGGCCCGTAAGTCCTACATTGGTAAACCATTTTACTGAGTGGGGTCATTGGTAGGGTCATTGAGATTGTCAGGCCAATCCTTCAACAACCCTTCAAGTTCTTCCGACATCCAATCCAAAAACTCATTCTCTTCGTCATTGCTATTTGCCACTTCCACAGTCTGTGTCTCGCTCGCTGTCATTGTCTCCGCATTAACATTTGGATTAACTTCGAGATTGTGGTCTTGTTCAGCAACCTGATCTTCTTCTACGTCGCTTGGCTTTTCCTCATAGTCTGAGAAAGGGAAATTAAGCTTGGCTCTGGGTCCACGGAACTTGATGGCAGCCTTATCGTAAGCCCGGGCAGCCTCCTCCGCCGTCTGGAACGTGCCTAGCCACTTGCGCTTCGCTTCCCTTGGGTCTCGAATCTCAGACGCCCATTTCCCCCAAGGCCTCTGCCTCACTCCCCTGTATCTCTTCTCATTATCCTTCTTCTTCTTCGAGCTCCTCTTGCTAGTTGATGGCATTGAGAAAGTGGCAGCACTAGTTGGGACTGGCTGTTGCTGTAATAGTTGATGGTGTTGTGGGTTGAGACCATGAATGCCGCCAGTGATAACGTGCTTGAGAGCTGAGACCATAATGTCGTGTTCTTGTTCATCTATTATTATTTTCCTCCAAGGACACCACATATAAACACTGCTTGCATAAAAACCATCCATGTCTCATGTAGTAGTAGTAGTGGCTTTCGGAATTCGGACAAAATGATAAAAATTTTTTTTTCTTTTTATGGAATGAGAGAGAGAGAGAGAGAGAAGAGTGAGGGGTTAGAGTAAGAGAGTTCCTTGTGTTTCGACTTTCGATTCGAAGCCATTGAAGGCAGTGAGGGTGAGCAAAAGATTTATATAGTAACGGGTTGCGAGGGGATAGCTGAGTCCAATGTCCATGTAGCTGCCAACCTGTCATCTGAGCTTACGCGGTCTCCGTACTTTTTGCTTGCTGGATTTCAATGGGGGACAACACAGGTGTCACGTGGAGCTTTTAGATGCTGTGGTGGGGATCCAAATCAAATATTTGGTCTCCTTCAAGTAATTACTCCCTCTATCTCATATTTTTTGTCTTATTTGAAAAGTCAAATTTGTTAAGAGAACATCATTTATTGTCTTGTCTACTTTTTAAAATTGTATAAGTTTTCAAAACTATCTTTAAAAAAATTTATCAAAAAATTGAATTAGTAAATTAATAAAGGTATAATAGGAACATTAGTAAATTAATGAATTTTATTTTTAAAAATAAAATAATATTTTAGGACATCTCAAAATAAAATAAAGGACAAAAAAACAAAAAAAAGACGGAAAGAATATTAACGAAGATATTTGCATTGCTGCATTTGCGTGGCGTGGCGTGGGTTGCTGACGTTATTAGTTACTTGTATTATTTACATCACTTTACGTACATCGATGATGAAGATAACCAGACAGCCATTCCAACTGTCTTAAAACACTGCCCTATATGGTACCCAAACAGTCTATGAGGCAATTCACGTGCTTTTTTTTTTCGTTGACCTTTAATCATTGTCCTATATTTTAAGATTTAAGAAAAATCAGATGTTTATGACTACGAGTATTTAAATTCTAATTTAATCTCATTTTTGTAAAAATATGGGTTCCCTTAAAAAAAAAAACAAAAAGGTAGGTATTCACCTTCTCACTTTTACACATTCCTCTTTACCCGTCAACTAATAGATATAAAACAAAAATAATTATAATTATAAACTAACAATTTTTTTTTTTTTGGTATTATACATGTTATTAAAAAATAATACAGTGTAGTTTTAGTGAATTTGCCATTATTTTGTTTCTCATTATTTTTTTGGAGGAAGATTAAAAAAAAAATTATATATATTGGGTTTATAAATCTAAGGATATTTTGAAAAAAAATAAAAAATTCAATGTAACTCTAAGAGATGAATTAAATATAAAAATCTCATATTTTTTTACAACCTTATTAGATTTCAAATTAGACCAATACATTATCTCTAAACATCCAAATCACCAGTATCATATCCTTAAGAATTTGAATGCCAAAAATAATGTAAATTTTGCCAAATTAAACCCGCATCATTTAAATAGTATGTTTGTCATTCTGTGTGTATATATAAAGAAAAATTAAAGTAATTCTTTAAAAATAGGAAAAGAAAAATTGAGCCTACATTTGAATTGCACTGAAATTATTTCAATATCTGCGTTTGGCGTTTTTGTCTAGGTCTCGTGTATTATTCACGAAACCTGCAAATACGAATTTCAGCAAATTTAACTTTAAAATTAAGTATCACAGTACTATTCACATATTTAAAAATTATTTCGTTACAGTATTTTTAATTTTCAATAATAAATGTATTTTTTTCCTTTGTGTGGAGCTTTTAGATGGATAAAAACTTTTTGAAAGAATGAAATGATCGATCTCCATCCATCCTCTTCATGAGTTTGTTTAAATTTGCATTGCTGCGTTTGGACGGAGGTGATGTTTGACAGCGGAGCATCCCAACCAACAACACTGTACGATGGATATATATATGTGGTCCCTTCTTCCAAACAGTCTGAAAGAGTCAAACCACATTCATGGCCTTTTTCTTTTTACCGTACGTAAGCATACGTCATTTAAATGAGACATTTTTTTTTATATATTTATATATTAATTGAATAATATTTATATTTTGATATTTTTTATTTATAAAAAATTTATGTTTTGCTTTTTAAGATATAAAATTACTAATGATTATGTTTTTGTATTTAAGTTCTGTAAATTTTTTTAAAATTTTAAAAATTGTAATATAATTAAAGGAAATGTTAAAGAATGTTCTAAGTATATTAGTTTATGAACTATTTTTAAAACTATTTTATAAAAAAATGATAAAATAATTACAAACTAATAAGACAGTGACACGTAGAATTGTCTACCTAGCATACAATATCATCATGATATAGGGACTTATTGCTAATTTCTTGACAACATTGTTACCCTTGCTTTTGACCATTTAAATCTTGTAATAGCAAAATCTACTAACCGAAGCCTTGACATCTTGTAATAGTTATCCAACACATGCATTAGAAGAAAGAATCTAGCACTTTTATAAAATTCAATACGGAGTATTGAATTTATGTAAAAACTATCAGTATAAAAAAAAATTATAATGTTAGAGATAGTCATTATCTCTCTTGACAATGTTAGACTTTAAGTATTGGACATTGAATTTTAGTAATGAATCTGTATAGATAATTATTAATTTCAATAGGGAAAAGAAGAAGAGTATTCACCATTCATATATGTTTGAGAGATTGAAATTTTTTGTACTTGTACTCTTAAAAAGTACTATCACAAACAAAGTAAAATGTATTAGCATAGTGTATAACATTCAAAAATAGAATAATTTTGTAAGAATAAATTTTATTCATTAAAATTTTTTGGTCTTAGTTACACTTTCAGACATAAACAATGCATTCTACCAGTTATTTTATTTATTTATTTTTAACTAGGTGATGAGCCTTCATTTTTTTATACAATAAAATAAATAGATATAATATGTTCTAATGTATTTGGGGGCTTTGGGCCATTGTCTAAATGGCCTAAGGGTTGAGTTGCCCTTATCTCTAACTTTATTAAGAAAAACTAAAGGCATTTAACTCTAAAAATTATAAAGTGGAAGATTCATTTTTTTATGAACTCAATATTCAAAATAATTACAAAGATATTGTTGATGATGAAATAGCGTTACATTAACCATAACTTCAACATGTGGTTGTTATTTTATGCTAAAGAGAGTCTAGAACACAATATAATCTTATAACATTCTTAATATAATCTTACAACATGTTTATAACACTCTTATTTTAAGCTGTGGTGAGTCTAAATAAATTTTTTAGTTTATTTTATTTTTTTATTGTGAAAATATTATGGGATTTTATTAAGTTGGTAAAAGAACTCAATTCTAATTCCATACTTAAAAATGTATTGGGAAATAAAAAATTAAATTGGACAGCAGAATTCAACCGAGAGGATGCATCCTGCATTTGTCCAAGTTATGCCGCCACTTATCCATAACAACAGGTTTGACATAAACAAATGAAACATCCCCTTTGTTTCTAATACTTTTCGGAACAATAAATTGGCTGCTGCCTGTTGAGGGGTATTTCAGAACAATAAACATCCCTTTTGTTTCATTTTGTTCATTTTTTACGTTTTGGGGGTATTTTGGTCATTTGTTGGGTTTCAGGAGTATTTTGGTTATTTTTTGGGTTTTGAGGGTATTTTGGTCATTTTTTGGGTTTTCGGGGTATTTTGGTCATTTTTTTAGGTTTTGGGGGTATTTTGGTTATTTTTAGGTTTTTGGGGGTATTTTGGTAATTTTTGTAGGTTTTGGGGGTAATTTGCTCATTTTTTGGGTTTTGGAGGTTTTTTGGTAATTTTTTGGATTTTGGGAGTATTTTGGTCATTTTCTAGAAATTTAGATTTTATGTTGTTAATTTAAATTTTAGATAGGTTTAGTGGGTATCATAGTTCTCAGAACCGGACCGAACCGGGAGGTTGGACCTTGAAAACCGTGAACCGGGATGAAAACCGATTTTTTAAGCTTCAAAAACCGGGCATATGTGGCAATTCCGTGAACCCCTAAAACCGAGGTTGGACCGGGTTGGACCACAAGAACTGTGCGGTCCAACCCCTTAGCAAATTTTTTTTTTTTTTTATAAAAACAAATTAACACAATTTTATTCTACTTAATTAAATTATTCATTTCTTACAAGGAAAAAAAAATTATAATTAAAATCCTTCAAAGATATTCAACTTTACTTCAAAAATTAATCATAAATTTTAATGTTTTCAAGGTTATTATTTTATTTTATTTTATTAACTTTCTTATTTAATTATTAAATATATGCTTGAAAATCATTAAATTTCCCTCACATATATAGATATATTAGTAAATTTTGCTAGTTTTATAAATTTAATATCTATATTTAGGCTTTAATTAATTATTAAATTAATTATGACGTCATCACGGTTCAACCTCGGTTCGACCTCAAAAACCTTGAATCTCTCCCTTTTACGGTTCAATGAACGGTCCGGGTTTGAAAACCTTGGTGGGTATTAGTAGATTTATCCATTTAGACCCATCTAATTAAATAACCAAATGGGTCTTTACCTATTTAACCCAAATATTCAAATGGGTTATGTAGGGCCAGTTGCCCAAAAAGATAACAGAGAGTTTATAGGAAGTGGGCTAGTGGCCCAACGGCCCATTTCGAGTACACTCACATGTCCGAGAATGGTTAAATAGAGCCATTTTGAGAATAACACAAGACAAAGAGACGTAAGTCGTACATAATGACCCAAACTACGTCCGAGGATAAGATTTATTACTCAAATCAATGTCCGAGGTGGATATAACTCTTTTAATAGTCAAAGAACTTCACAGAATTACATGCAAACTAACTAATGAATATTGAACAAAGAAGGAACCGGGAAAGGTAACAAATATCTCATAAAAGCTGCTACCTCCACATTAAATGCTTCTCAGCTAACTTTCTGGCTGCATTAATGTGGAGGTGATACCTGAACAGTAATCAAGCAGCCTTATGGCCACTGAGCGGAGGATCCAGGAAGTTCTGGATGGGACAGAAAGAAGTTCTCAGAATGGAACCTACACGTGTACGGTGAAAGCAGGATAAAGAAGGTAGTATATAACGTGAAATTGGAGTACACTAAGGAAGACTTTTGGGAGAAAAAGGAGAAAGAGAAAGAATCCAAAGAGATATACACTAAAAACCTAACCGAAGAGAAGAGGAGAAGAGTTTTTCTTTTATTTAATTTGAAGTTCCTTTTACTGCACAAGAACGATGTCTTTTTCTACTCACTGGAACTAGTTCTTACACTCACTCTTTAAAAATTTTATTGTTTGGGCTTGTTGGGCTCGAATCCCATCCCTCTTTTGGGTCCAATACAACTTGAGTCCTTACAGGTTGGATAAAGACTTATCCAAATAAGGTGGGTAATGGGTGGGTTTATGGATATGGGTAAAAATTGCCACTCTTACTTGACAGCCATTCCAACTGTCTTAAAACACTGCCCTATATGGTACCCAAACAGTTTATTAGTCAAATCACGTGCCTTTTATTTTCGTTGACTTTTAATCATTGTCCTGTATTTTAAGATTTAAGAAAAATTAGATGTTTATGACTATGAGTATTTAAATTCTAATTTAATCTCATTTTTGTAAAAATATGGGTTCTCTTAAAAAAAACAAAAAGGTTGGTATTCACCTTCTCACTTTTACACATTCCTCTTTACCCGTCAACCAATAGATATAAAACAAAAATAATTATAATTATAAACTAACAAATTTTTTTTTTTTTTGGTATTATACATATTATTAAAAAATAATACACTGTTGTTTTAGTGAATTTGCCATTATTTTGTTTCTCATTATTTTTTTGGTGGAAGATTAAAAAAAACTTGATATATATTGGGTTTATAAATCTAAGGATATTTTGAAAAAAAAAAAAAAATTCAATGTAACTCTAAGAGATGAATTAAATATAAAAATCTCATATTTTTTTACAACCTTATTAAATTTCAAATTAGACCAATACATTATCCCTAAACATCCAAATCACCAGTATCACATTCTTAAGAATTTGAATGCCAAAAATAATGTAAATTCTACCAAATTAAACTTGCATCATTTGAATAGTATGTTTGTCATTATGTGTGTATATATAAAGAAAAATTAAAGTAATTATTTAAAAATAGGAAAAGAAAAATTGAGCCTACGTTTGGATTGTATTGAAATTATTTCAATATCTGAGCTTGGTGTTTTTGTCTGGGTCTTGTGCATTATTTACTGGACCTGCAAGTACGGATTTTAGTAACTTTAACTTTAAAACTGGGTCCCATGATACTATTCATATATCTAAAAATTATTTCGTTACAGTATTTTCAATTTTCATTTAAATAGTATGTTTGTCATTCTATGTATATATAAAGAAAAATTAAAGTAATTATTTAAAAATAGGAAAAGAAAATTTGAGCTTACGTTTGGATTGTACTGAAATTATTTCAATATCTATGTTTGGTGTTTTTGTCTGGGTCTTGTGCATTATTCACAAGATCCGCAAGAACGAATTTTAGAAAATTTAACTTTAAAACTGGGTCTCATGGTACTATTTACATATTTAAAAATAATTTCGTTACAGTGTTTTCAATTTTCAACAATAAATGTGTTTTTTCCATCACGAGAAGCTTTTAGATGGATAAAAACTTTTTGAAGAATGAAATGATTGATCTTCATCCATCCTCTTTATGAGTTTGTTTAAATTTGCATTGCTGCGTTTGGACGGCAGGTGATGTTTGACAGTGGAGCATCCCAACCAACCATACTGTACGATGGATATATATATGGCCCCCTTCTTCCAAACAGTCTGAAAGAGTCAAACCACATGCTTGGTCTTTTTTATTTTCTTGTTACCATACGTAAGCATACGTCATTTAAATGAGACATTTTTTAATATATATTTATATATTAATTGAATAATATTTATATTTTGATATTTTTTATTTATAAAAAGTTTATGTTTTGCTTTTTAAGATATAAAATTACTATTGATTATGTTTTTGTATTCAAGTTTTGTTAATTTTTTTTTAAATTTTAAAAATTGTAATATAATTAAAGGAAATGTTAAAGACTGTTCTAAGTATATTAGTTTATGAACTATTTTTAAAACTATTTTATAAAAAAATGATAAAATAATTACAAACTAATAAGACAGTGACAAATAGAAGTGTCTACCTAGCATTTTTATAAAATTCAATACAGAGCATTTTTATTTATGTAAAAACTATCAGTATCAAAAAACATATCATGTTAGAGATAGTCATTATCTCTCTTGACAATGTTAGACTTTAAGTATTGGACATTGAATTTTAGTAATGAATATGTCTAGATAATTATTAATTTCAATAGGGAAAAAAAGAAGAGTATTCGCCATTCATATATGTTTGAGAGATTGAAATTTTTTGTACTTGTACTCTTAAAAAGTACTATCACAAACAAAGTAAAATGTATTAGCATAGTGTATAACATTCAAAAATAGAAAAAATTTGTAAGAAAAAATTTTATTCATTAAAATTTTTGGGTCTTAGTTACACTTTAAGACATAAACAATGCATTCTACCAGTTATTTTATTTGTTTTTTTTTTTTTTTTAAGTAGGTGATGAACCTTCATTTTTTTTTTATACAATAAAATAAATAGATATAATATGTTCTAATATATTTGGGGGCTTTGGGCCATTGCCTAAATGGCCTAAGGGTTGAGTTGCCCTTATCTCTAACTTTATTAAGAAAAACTAAAGGTATTTATCTCTAAAAATTATAAAGTGGAAGATTCATTTTTTTATGAACTTAATATTCAAAATAATTACAAAGATATTGTTGATGATGAAATAGCGTTACATCAACATGTGGTTGTTATTTTATGCTAAAGAGGGTCTAGAGCACAATATAATCTTATGACATTTTTTTAACGCTCTTAATATAATCTTACAACATGTTTAAATAAATTTTTTAGTTTATTTTATTTTTTTATTGTGAAAATATTATGAGATTTTATTAAGTTCGTAAAAGAACTCAATTCTAATTCCATACTTAAAAAAAATGTATTGGGGAATGAAAAATTAAATTGGACGGCAGAATTCACCCGAGAGGATGCATCCTGCATGTGTCCAAGTTAGACAGTTATGCCGCCACATATCCATAACAACTGGTTTGAAACAAACAAATGAAACATCCCCTTTGTTTCTAATACTTTTCGGAACAATAAATTGGCTGCTGCCTGCTGAGCTGGCTAAAAATGTTAAACATGTTCAAATCGACAAACCTATTTCACAGTAAAATCATGGGTCCCCTTAGTTTTGGAAACAAGAGCGAAATTGCGTTCCTTTCATGACAACGAAGAAAAAAACATTATTTCACCCTCTCTTTTCCCTCCGACCATTCTTTTTTTTTTAATAGAAAAGGCAATTTTTTTGAAGATAACGAACAAGACAAGATTACAGAATATGTAAGTTAGAGGCCACCAACGATCTCAAAAACTGAAGACACTCCTCTCAAACCCAACATTTTGTAAAATACTCACTGGTTTATTTGAACAATACGGTCCAAGATTAACACTCCAGCCACTGAAGCACACCAACGCTACCTTCATATATATATATAGCGTCAACCAAGTGACCCCCAAGAAGAGAGTGAAGGGGTTGCAGAAAGAAATTCCTTCAAAGGGAAATGGCATCAGAGACAGTGGCTCCAAACCCTTGAGATCCAGCTCACTACCAAAGAGAGCTGCAGAGGATACCAACTCTATGGCTTTTCTCTGCTCATCACTGTCATCAGATATGTTCTTTTGCTTTGACCAACACTGCATAACTCGCTTCAACTGAACTAGTAAGTAACACTTTTATTAGGCATCTCTGGTTCCAAGTAGCAGGGGTTGTTACAAAGTATGCTCTGTTTGCCTTTTCATTTCATTACTTTTTTTTTTTTGTTGTGCATCATTATTTTCATTGCACAAGGTAATAATTAAAGAATCGCTTTGGTTGGTTTTCGAATCTGCTTCAGAATACAAAAGTAATTCTGGTGATTTTTGGAATTCTTGAAAAGCTCTAGGACTTTAGGAATTGTGAATTTTCTTTTCAAATGACACCCGGCTTTGTGAGATGTCAACTAACCAACTTCATCTTCATTTTATTTACTGCCACCCATTCATCATCTACGGTGAATTTTCAACAGCTAACACAGCGGCACAGCCACTTGTGAATTACAAATTATATACGCAAACACATGGCCTCTTAATTTGTAGTTCTCATATTTTTCTTAAATTCTTTAAACTTTTATAGTATATGGACATTTGTAAAAATATCCGCTAGTTGTTCATTTACATTGAAGAATTCCAATTGTATTTCGCCTTCTTACACCAATTTTCTGATGAAATGATGATGAAGTTTAATATGCTTTGTTCTACTGTGAAATACTGAATTTTTAGTTATAGCAAGGTCTGACGCATTATCATAGTAGATGATCGCTACAAATAATTTGAGCTTTTTTAACATACTTTTAATCTACGGTCATTAAAAGCCATTGGTAGAAGCCTTAATTTTCTGCGGTTGTACTCGACCGTGGAGTAAAAGCAAGGAAATTAGCATACTTAAACGTTTGGGATAATTGTTGAGATAAGTGTGAAAAATAAAGGGGCTCCCCATTTCCGGGTGTTTTTCCCTGCTAAGATTTTGGTTTTAGCTTTGGCTTGATCACCATTAATTACATGGACCAAAAGTTTGATGGGTCAAGGTGTTGGGATTGATGATTTGGTTTGTCCAATCAATGCCTTTGTAAGGTTGATATAAAGCCATGGTTGTTCTCTAAAAGAAAAGGGTCTAAGAATTTAAAAGTGGATTCTAGTAAAATTGAGATTTACTGGACTTAACTAATGCTAAATTTGGTTCTGGGCTAGAGCCAGTGGAGGGATTATTTAGCTGTTGTGTTTTATCAAGAAATAGTTTTACTTCTAAGAGGGAACCCATATTTGGGAGGAGGTTTTACGGGGCAAAAATTAAATTTTGTGATAAGGGGCAAATGCATGATGTCACAATTGAGTGTGACATACTGACACTGTTGGGCTTAGTGATCCGCAGACAGTGATACCAGGTCAAGAGGTTGAAGTGGAAGTTTAGGGGCAACCACACGATTGTAGTGGATGGTCTTCCAGTTGAAGTGCTTCGGGGTGTTCACTAGGGGCAAGGCAGTTTTCATGTTCCAAACTTGCCTCTCAGCTGAGAAGTTATGGTCCAGCCACTTTCTATTTTTGATCCTTCGGTATTAACTTGGTCATACTCTCAGCAATTTAGGATTCCCATTCACAAGGTCTTGGTTTCTCACTGATTTTGTTTACTTGGAAGAATGAATAGAAATGTATTTTTCACTTTTGAGTGTGAACAAATACTTGTAGCTGCGTTTTGATTATTTAAAAGAAAAAGTGAATTATGGTTCTCCATTATTCCTTCTCATTTTACTTCTCAAGTAATTCATAAGTCAAATAGCATAGAACTGTTACTGGTACTCTTGCTTGCTTTTAATAGTTCAACTAAGAATTCTTGTTTTGAACTAAAATTTGAGGCTCCTCTTTAAGAATTTGTGGTAATTGTTGGAAAATATCGACTCACAACTGACCCTTAGGTGTTCATTGGAAATATTATTTTAATGGATATTCAAAATGTTAATGTTGAACTATGATTAATGCCATACATTTATGTCTCCTAAACTCTGTGTGTACTATATTACCCATTAGATAGCCTACAATCTGATTAATATATGTACTATTATATATCTATAGGTATGGCATTAAGTCACAAATTGAACTTGATATTGAATCAGTGTGATCTCTCCACACTCCAAAATCCAAATGAACCAAAATTATTCTTTTTCTTGTGATTTCTTTTGCATATATTACAGGCCACATATAACCAGAATTCTTACTTTACTGTGAAACAAAGAGCGGTGGAGCTAGTTTCCTAAGCCACATGTTACGTTAAAGCTTGACTTGTTCGTTCAATGGTTGGGAATTGGTGCAAACTTCCTGGCCTTGTTCTACATAGGTAAGGAATTATATCTCTCTGACCCTTGTTAGAGTATTTGGTCAAAATGGAATTTAATTAATTTGTCTTGACAATTTGAAATTTGTGAAACTGTCTTTGTCTTGCTGCACACAGTAGTTGGTATCTTAAATACTACATTTTTTCTTTAAAATTTATTATAAATAGATTGTCTAATTATAGATTCTTTCCTTTTTTATTGCAGGCATACAGGTATTCACCTGTATCTGCTATGGATTCAGCTTCTATCGATAATGATGTCATAGCTCTCTGTTTCTTTGATGAACAAGAAAATGGTTTTGTGTTGGAAAACATGGCTAAATAAACAAGATTTGATTCAACAATATAAACTCTAAAAAATTAGCAATGACAAAAAATAAATAAATAGAGTTAGAAAGATCTCACAAATTAACTATAGAATCACACAAATTGTGTTGTCCTTAAAGGTTGATTTGTACCACCTAAAGTAAAACTTGGTGCGAATGACTCTCTTGGCCGAATAATCCCCCAAGATTAGACTATAGCAATTTCTTCAAGTTGGACGCATACCCAAGCAAGAAGAAGCAAGAACAACCTTATTTGCCTTTTCTTAAAACCAAAATTAAATGCTGAAATTTCTGTGGTGAAAAGCAAAGAAACAAAAGTAGAACAGAGGGAGAGAAGTTCTAGAGTGCGGTTGGAAAAAGAAAAGGATGATTAAAAGAAAATGAGGACTGAAGGGATTTATAAACCAAAAGTAAAGAAGGAATAGTGGATTGGTTCCAATGGTCAGTGTGCATGCCCAACGAGCAACTTATTAAATGTCCATCGGCCTGCTTAGGTAGAGACCAATGGGCTAAGCCAAAATGGCTAGAAGGAAAAGAAATTTCAGTGATGAATAGTAGAACAGAGGGAGAGGAGCTATGGAGTGTAGCTAGAAAAAGAAAAGGATGATTAAAAGAAAATGAGGGCTGAAGGGTTTTATAAGCCAAAGGTAAAGAAGGAATAGTGAGCTGGCTCCAACGGTCATTGTGCATGCCCAATAGGTAGCTTATTAAATGCCCAATAGGCTGCTTGGGTAGAGACCAACGGGGCTGAAGGGTTTTACAAGCCAAAAGTAAAGAAGAAATAGTGGGCTAGCTCCAACGGTCACTGTGCATGCCTAACGAGCTAAGCTAAAATGGCTAGAAGGAAAAGAAAGAAAAAAGGGATATAGTCGAAGGGTTTTATAAGCCAAAGATAAAGAAGAAATAGTGGGCTGGTTCCAACGGTCACTGTGCATGCCCAACGAAGAAATAGAGACAAGCTTAAACCCAACCCATGCCCACTCCAGCATTTTGTACCTAGATAGAATAAGTAGGCAAAAGTACTCTTACAGTCAACAATTGAGCCTGCCCAATCATTATCTGTATATCCCACAAGCTTATTGTCTTTTTCTTTCACATACTTGATACTAAGCCTTCGTTTGGCTTGCACGTCCACGATTTGCGTCTACGTTTTCACCTTTTTTTTTTTTTTTTTTACGCGCTCCCAGCCAAAATTTTACTGTAGCAGTACTGTAGTGGCTATTGTTCATTGAACAGTAGCAGCAAAGTTTGACTTTTCAGCACAAATTTTACTGTTCAGGACCTACAAATTTAACTTTTCAGCAACTTTTTTATTAAAAATGGGTCCCACGATACTATTCACACATTTAAAAATTATTTTGTTATAGTATTTTTTAGTTTTCAGTTTCAGTTTTCAGTTGTCAGCTGTATCCAAACGGACCCTAAGTTTCTTTGTACCTTGTAAACACTGTAGAATTTGTTTTGCTACCGTGAGGTGGAACTTGCTTGATTCATTCATAAATCTGGAGATGAGTTTGATTGGATATACAATATCTAGACTTGCACTTTTCAATTATATTAATTAAGCTTCGAACCAAACTTTGATAGTTTCTTGCATCCACTTTTTCTATGCTATCATTTGAGTGCAGCTTCTCGTTCAATGCCATTAGGGTGGACACAGACAGTGGTTTACTATTGTTCATATGGAACCTTTTGAGTAGGTCTTCTAGTTCTAGTGCTTCAATGTGTTGTTCCTCCCAATGGATGCGAATATGTGATTTCTTCATTCATGACTAGGAATGGCAACGGGTTAGGTTCGGGTTGGGTTTTTCCATACCCGAACCCCATACCCAACCCGACCCGCGAGGCAAGACCCGTAGCCCGGACCTGGCCCATTTAAGGTACTAGGTTTTTTTTCGGGGCCCGGACCCTCCCAGCCGGGCCCCACGGGCCCCGTTTAGGATTGGGCCCAATTTGTGGCCCAACCACCAAAAAAAAAATATATATATATATATATATATATTAAGCCCAAAATTTTTTTGCCTACATTAAGCCTGCATATTACCTAGCTAAAATAACCAAATCAGTCCAAATCATTAAGCCTGCATTAAGCCTATAATTCATTAAGGTTGAAGCTGAATAGCTGATCCTCTCCGATTTGGTCAAGCCGGTTTTCACTTTCTCAAACCTGAAGAAAAACGGCGACAGCTCGACGGGAAGAGTCAACGGCGTAAGCTGAGGGAGAGGGACTGAGGGTGGGAGTGAGGGTGGGGTTTGTGAACCTTGAGTTTGGGTTTGTGGGTGTTTTCTGCGTATATGAACCGGGGTGTGTGGGTTTAGTGGTTTGGCCGTGGGTTTTTGAATTGGTTTGATTTGGGTGGCTGTGACTATAAATATGTGGTGGTTGGGCTCCTATTTATGGTTTTGGTTTGTGGTGGTGGGCTTTGTGACGATGGTGGTCAGGCGATGGTTTTGGTATCTCTACGAGTGGATTTGTGGGTTGTGGTGTTTTTTTTTTTTCTTTGGGGTATGTTTGGACTTGTCATGAATCGGCGGCATATGTGGGTTGTGAAACTATGGTGTTGTGATTTGGATGTTGGGTGTCTCGCCGTCTGAGTTTTGGTGGTGGTCATGGTGGTGGTTTGAGATAGAGTGAAGGTGAAGGAGTGTGGGACTAAGGGAGAAGGACTGTCGGATTAAGAGGGAGGGAGGCTGCTGAAGAGTGAAGGGTGAAGAAATGGGGGATTAGGGTTAGATTTTAGGTATATATATATATATATATATATGTAGGGTATTTTAGTAATTTCAGGGTATCGAGTTTTTACCGGGCTGGGTCTCAGGTCGGGTCTCGGGTTTTTTTATAAAACCCGGACCTAACCCGGACCCGCTTCGCGTTTTTTTTTTTTTTTAACCTATACCCGACCCTATTCCTAATCAGACTGGGTAAAACCCGGCCCATTAAGGTCGGGTACCCGAGGGTTGGGCAAACATTGCCATCCCTATTCATGACTTTTATCCAAATTGCTTCTTTTGCAGCTTCTTCAAAATAAACAGAAGTTGCTTGTTTTTACTTTTCAAGCTTTTTTCATATGCACTTCTTGTATGTTAAAAAGGCCATTTTCGTGCTCTCATTAACCATTGATGTTTCACTGATTACATTTTTTACATAATTTCAATCAATATTTACTTTCCACACATTTCTTGGGGTTTGGATAATGATTTTCTCGCACACAATTTATTTTTTTACATTTTCTATGTATATTCACTTTTCTCACACCTATTTTTACATTTTAAAATAAGTATATTAGAGTAAATAATTGTGGATATGAGTGTGTGAAAAAAAGTGTGAGAAAATATTTACCACATTCCTTATTGCCAACTATAGATAGATTATGCTAAAAATAGCTTAGGTAGCTAAGATGAAATATATGACTGCTAGTTTAACTGTTTAAGTACTCTCTAGCGTAGAGTAAGGAGTCCAAATCTTCTATCCTACTTTTCCTCCTCCACTTTATACTCCACTAATAAAAACTTATCACATGTTTACTTGATTAATTAAATATTACCATTATTGACTTATTAATATTACTATTATTAATTAATGGTAGTATTTAATTTATCAAGTGAATATGTGGCAAGTTTTTTATTGGTGGAGTATAGAGTGGAGTAGAAAAAGTGAGACAGAAGATTTGAACTCTAGAGTAAGCTACGATGACCATTAATTATATCTCGAAAAGAAAGTGTAAGCTAAATGCTAATGTGACCAGAAGCCCCTTGCAGCATGTTTTCTTTTTGAATCTCTAAGAAAAGCTTTGCTGGTTCATATATAATGGTACTTTTTAGATACGATGGTGGTGCTTTTTAGATACTTCATCTTTGTCATTTGGGTGAATAACTGAATACACAATGTTAAATTAGGTTCTGGTGCTCATATATATAAATAGTTTCACGGAAAAAAAAAAAAAAGTTTCACTCGATGAGGAAAGATTATAGTTTGCTCTCAATAAGTTCCATCTGTAGCTTGAGTTCCTGATAACTTGTGTGAAATGTTGAAGCAAGGATGAGTGGCTCCAAAGCTCCCTAAAAAATCCAAGGTTATGATTGAGGTCAAATGCAATGTTTTCTATTGACTGTGAGAAGCTTCTCTGTGAAAATTACACTGAGCTTTGTGTCGTAGTTCGCAATTTACAGGTACTCATTAATTTGGCTTGTGTTTAGTCTCTTCTTCATAGTTCATACAATAGTAATTCCATTGTTCCGCCTCTCTATTCCCTGAGTAATGCTAGGATCACATAAAGTTGCACAACTTAATGTGGTCCTAGCATTTCTCCTATTCCCTCTTTGGTCAGCTGCATTTGTCAAGATAATGTAGCAGTAAGATCAACAAGATCAGAAGATCAAAACGACTAGTAGCTTAGTGTTGAGGCGTGACACGGCTTGTAGCTCATAGTATCTGTTGGTGATAGAGTTAGTTAGCCTAGGGGGGCACGCGTAACTAACCTATTGGACCATTGCAAATTTTGTTATAGGCAGAGAGGATTGGCACCATTCTGTTAGAGTTTGTTATAGCCTAATCTTGTACAAATACCCTAAATCCCTTGTAAATTGTAATCTATTCAGTTATTAAATACACAACAATTCTTCTATTAGATTCTCATATATTCTCTCTAGAACTTTCTCTAGAAATTCCTTTCTTTTCATTACGTACTTGTGATATGTTAAAAAGACGGATATAAATTCATACAAAATTTAAGATCTTGATTCTTAATATCTATTCTTGGCCCCCCTTCACAAAAGTTTTACAAATTGACCCATAAAAACCCAAAAAAAAAAAAAAAATTGGACCATTTCTCATGCTCAGTTGCTCCAAGAACACCAAGATAAACCTTTAGATAAACCAAAATACCAGCGAACAATTTACAAATCTAGATTATAACGAAAACCTTTAGACAAACCCAAATTACCAACAAAAGAATAACTTATATGGTCTACAACAACAACAAAAAATACTAATAAAACAATTATAAATCACAAATTCCTAACCAAATAAATCACAAAACCCCAAATTTTTTTACCTAAAACTCTAAGTCATGAGCTCTCTGTCTCTCCTAACACTCCACGGTCTCCACCCTTCTTCCTCAGTTCCTTGGGTCCATTGGTGACTCCACAATTGGCTAGGGTATGGTTTCTTGATCTTTGTCTTCTCCGATTTGATCTCTCAGTCTTTACTCTTTAGACGTATTATTTGCTTTGATGAGTTTCTCTTTTTATTATTATTATTTTTTAATTTATTGTTGGCCTTGTGGCGTTTAGACTTGTCTTTGATCCGTATATGTGATAAGCAATTAAAATTTTTAGGGTAAAATAATATTTTGGTTCCTAAATTTTATTAAAAGTTTGTTTTTCGTCTTTAAACTTTAAAAAGTTTTTTTTTTCTTTTTTTTTTTTCATATCTAAACTTTGTAAAAAGTTTTTTGAATAGTATAGAGACAAAAATAAAGATGAAAAAAGAACTTTTTCAATAGTTTAGGGATGAAAAACAAACTTCTAGTAAAATTTAAAGACATAAATAAAATATTTTCAATAGTTTAGGTACGAAAAATAAACTTCTTAAAATTTAGGGATGAAAAACAAACTTTTGATAAAGTTTAGAAACCAAAATAGTATTTTACCCTAAAAATTTTATTTATGGCTATTGCTAATAGATGGAAAACATTTATTATGTATTTATTTAGTATATCTTGCCCATTATCATTTGTTTGGTTGAGAGCTGTAATCATTATCATTAGATTTTTAGACATGCAACTTTTGAAATATCTTTTCTCTTATTCATTTAGTTAGCCAATATTTTAGTGGATGAATTGATTTAGTGGTTGACATGGGTTTAAACTTTGAACTATTACTATATATATGAAACATTATAAAAGGTTGGTTATAGAATAATATGTGAAAATAATAAAGCTGAATTTTTATGTATTTAGGTGAAATTATAATGTTGGTCCCTCAAGTTTACTCCATGTGCACAATTGGTCCCTCAAGTTTTAATACTAAGTTGTATTAGTTCTTTTACTAACTGCCGTTAGTGGTGTTACTCACGTGGCTAACAGAACAATGATTTATCATTTTTTCAATGATGTGGCATTTTTTTTATTAAAAAATTACAAAATGTGAAAGTGGGTCAGAATGTGAAACCTAGCTTTGAGAGAAGGAAGCCAAGCCAAGAACCAGTGCCTCCACCAATAGCATTAAAAACCAGAAATCCTTAGAGGCCAATGCAATTGTCGTTAAGCTTTTTGATACGGTCCAAGCACAGATCAACAATCTCTTTGCCAATTGAGGTGGGTCAAGTTGGTAAGAATGCGAAGTTGGGTCAGGATGTTCATTCGGTGCCTGATTCACCGATGCTGGAAATGATGTCGTTGTTTGGGTCCACTTCTTCTTCGCCTTCGGGTGAATTTGTGGCTAATTCGGGTTCATGTAGAGGATGGTGGCAGTGGTGGTGGGGTTAGAGTGGTGGATCAGAATTTTTTTTTTTTTTTTTGATAAACGGCGGATCAGAAACTTCGTATTGAGGAAATAGTTTTGTTTTAAATGCTGTAATTAAAATGGTACCAAAAAAAAAAAAAATGAAAAACATTGACAAGTGTGAAATGCTTACTAGAATAGCGGCCACAGGAAAAGTTGTTGGCAGCATCTTACGAGTAAATTTATTTGATAATTTTTTAATAAAAGAAATCCCGCATCATTAAAAAAAATGTCAAGTCATGGTTCTGTTAGTCACGTAAGTAACACCACTAACGGCAGTTAGTAAAAGGACTAATACAACTCAGTTTTAAAACTTGAGGGACCAATTGTGCTCGCTTCAAACTTGAGGGACTAATATTGTAGTTTCACCTATTTATAATATTGATTACATAATTATAATAGTTATGATGTCACTGTTTCGATTATCTATTCCATCCCTTTTGGAACAAAAAAACCAAGAACTACTCATTTTCGATTCTTTGTCCAATCCAATTTTAAAACTACAATAAATTCTTATAATTACTATGACTTTTTTTTTTTTGAGGAGTAATATGACTTTTATTTGATTTGTAGATTATGGGAAAGTGTAAAAGAAAAAAAAATTATGAAAATCAATAATGATGTTGTCACCTTGCCTCCTCTAACGTTGATATCCCAATTTGTAAAAATTCTCGATCAAAAGACTTTAGCCAAAAATCTTCAAACAAAAGATCTTGACTTGCCTCCAAATTTGAATCCTGATTCAGTACTTGAATGTAATAACTTGGATGCAGGGGTGGAGGCAGGAATTTTTGTTTGGGGGGGCCGATTTGTGTTGCTAATTTATTAGTCTATACAAACTTTTATACACATACACAAACATATGTATCTATACACATACACAAAAAATTAGTGTATTTCATAATGAATCCTTAAAATTAAATGTTTCCTAGAATTAAATTAATCTTTCACCATCTTCTATAGCGAAATCCTTATAATTTTCATTTTCAATATAAGTTACCAAATTGTCTACCATTGTGAGTAAAAAAATTTCAATTGAATTAATGAAGTGTTCAAAGACATAAATGAACCAAAATTTTAAAAATTACAAGAACACATTTTACCATAAAAAATGAATTTGAAAAACAATACGTTCTCTATACTAAACAAATTGGACAATTTTTTTTAATAACATTATTAGACCAACTCAAATAGTTGGGGGAGGGGGGAGGGGGGAGGGGGGGGGGCTAAGTCTCATTTTTAAGGACTAATTATTAAAAAATTAAATATTTTTATATAGTAAAAAAAAAATTTCAAAAATTTTGGGAGTCCCATGCCCCGACCCTAACATGTAGCTCCACCGCTGCTTGGATGGTCAACCATGTTTGCTCTTTTAATTTCTCAAAAAAAAAAAAAAAAAATTGTTTGCTCTTTTAAAGTTTAGAGTTGAAATTCTGTTTTTGGTAATTACAAATCAGTAACAAACAGAACGACGAAATCAGAAATACCCGGGAAGGCTGCGAGGCAAAAGCTGCAAAACGTCTGCCTCCGACATTGGACCCCATTTGACCCTCTTTTTCTTCAATTCTCTAATTTGCTTAGAATAATTGATAACGATATTTTATTTCTACCAACCAATTTTTTTAATTAAAAAAAACGTATATATAAAAAAACTATTTGTATGCAAAATAAATTTATTTTCGTGTAATTTCCTACTTTAATGACTCAAGAAAAAAAAAATCTCAACAATTCTACACTACACAACACCCTATTTAATTTATATTATCATATCATGCTAAATGATTCTATTAGAGCAATTGCATCAATTAGACTAAATTTTTTCAACTATTTTATACTAAGAACTTATTTTTTCTATTTTACACAATTATTTTTCAAAAACATCCACATCAGTTCATCTATTTTAAAATTTATTCTATTTAAATAATAATATATTTTTTAAATTTATTATTATTATTTTAACAGTAATATTATTGACATAATACTTTCATAATAAAATTTAGATAATCAAAGTATGCAAAAAGTGATGTCAGTTATAAGTCTAGATCAAAACCAATTACAACATATCACTTATCTTTTATTATAAAATTATTGTAAAAATAACACTAAAATAATTATACTTATTTCAGCTGCGTTTAAACAAAATTTCGGGTATAGGGTGTTCAAATTTTTTATACAGGGGTCAAAAAAATAAAATTTATAAATAATTTTTTTTTTGGCCAGGTCAAGGGTTCAAATCAACCTCCTAAGCTGGCTGTAGCACCACCCATGCTCCCACTTAGAGCTGAGTGAGAGGAAACATACGAAACTGGGTATATTTTCTCTATTATCTCTATTACGAGGTGGGGTCATTGGCGTTGTCAGGCCAATCCATCATCCATTGTTCAATTTCCTTTGTGGTAATCCCATCCAAAAGCTCATTCTCTTCGTCCCTGCTCTCTGCCACGTCATTCACAATCTGTGTATCACTCTCTGCCATCATCTCCACATTAACATTTGGATTAGTCTCCTGAGCTTGTTCATCTCTTTCAACCTCATAGTCTGACAATGGGAAATTAAGCTTGGCTCTAGGTCCACGGAACTTGATGGCAGCCTTATCGTAAGCCCTGGCAGCCTCCTCTGCCGTCTTGAAGGTGCCAAGCCACACCCGCTTCGCTTCCCTCGGGTTTCGAATCTCAGACGCCCATTTCCCCCACGGCCTCTGCCTCACTCCCCTATATCTCTTCTCATTGTCATCCTTCTTCTTCTTCTTCTTCCTAGTGTCGCTGGCCCCACTGGTTGAAGGCAATGATGATGCGGCAGTACTACTACCCTGGAGTGCTTCTAGTACTTGAAGCTGTTGTGGGGTGTGAGTATCAACCCCATCGGTGATCACGTGCTTGAAAGCTGACACCAAAATGTCATGCTCTTCCTCCTTTGTTACTCGAATATGATCCATATATATTTGCATGAATGTAATTAATACGATCCTATAAGCGGTTTTTGGACAAATTGAGCTTTGTATGACGAGAATTAATGCAGATTGGAAGTTGGCACGTTGCCTTGTGTTTCAGCATTCGAATGCGGAGGAGGTGGGCAAGTGATTTTGGTCTATATATAGAGGGATGGGTCACCTTGTACGCAGTGCTTACGCGGAGGTCATTTCGCCTGAATTTTTTAATGCGATACGTGCCAGGCTTTTTATCCTGTATGGCACGTGCATGGAGCTCGTAGAAGAGGATCTAATTGTTCCACGTGGCTGTTGGGTTCAAAATATCTAAATACCATCTTGCACTGGCTGGATTACGCAAAGGTAGGGTAAGGGATATTGAGTTGATTGGTTACGTGCGCAGTGACGCGATGGCGAGGCGGGAATTCCAAAATCCAAATGATACATATATTTGGCTAGCTAGTTGCTTTTGCACAAATGAACTTAATTCCCAATTTTTTTTTTTTTGGCTAGCATTACATGTTTCTCATTTCATACAGCCAAACAAATAGCATGCTTTTTAAGCAGTACATCTACTACAGTACTGATCGGCACACAAAACAATGATCCATAGAGCTGTAATGATGTGACAGCGTTCGCATTTGCTTTGGAAAATATCAGGCCTGTGCAAATTAAGTAGCGCATTTTTATTTCAAATATGCCTAAGCCAAAAAAATCATCAACAGTAGATAATTATCAATCAATTAGCAAAAATGTTATTTATTTATGGTGTTTTCTAGGAGCATACACACAGGCTTATGCAAAGGAAAAAAAAATCACTTTTATCATAACTCTAAAATGTTCAACTATAGGAAAATAAATTGTAAATCTTTTGTAAATGATAATTTACTACATACTTACTGTTGATAGCTCCAATAAATTGTAACAAATGATGTGGTTCTAGAACAATTATTATGTAAAATAACATAAGAGTTCAATATGCATTAAAACACCCATATTGACTTATCTACATAGTAGCAATGTTATTTAGCTATAGTGCTTCTCTAGAAGTATTTTTAGAACATTATAGTTTAGGTAAATCATTATTTTTCTCTCTCTCTCTTACAAATGCTTGAGAGATGTCTCTAAGATTTTCATCTTAAATCACTCCGTGGGATGCATAGGAAATCCATTAGATTCTCGTTGCTGGATCCGGATGCAATTTGAATCTCATCGTTGGATTCTTCAGTGTTGTTTAGATGGTAAAGGTGTGGGGGCTAACAGTTTGGGCTAAAGTCATTTCATGGGGGTGGGGTTGGTGGTTTTGCAGGTGGATATTTAAACATATAGACACACCACACATGCTTGTTCTAGAGCCACATATTTTATAAATTCTCTAAATTATTTTATTTGTTAGTGTTTGAGTTATTGTATATTCCCACCAAAAACTTTGTAAACTTTTAATTTGGAACAATTATTAAAATATAATCCCACTTCTCTTCCTTCTTTGCTTCCATATCCCAGTCTACAAGGACAAAATTGCTTTTTGCTCCTTTAAAAAAAAAAAAAAAAAATCCAGTATTTTGTCTTCTTTCTCAAACTAATTAGAGAAATACCCCTCTTCTGAAAATCGAGTTTCTCAAAATCGATTTAGGCCTTATAGCGGCGTTTTTAAGGACCCTATAGTAATGTTTTAAGAACTTATAGTGGCGTTTTGTAACTCGATATACATAAAATCGAGTTATAAGTAAAAAAAAGAAAAAAAAATTGCATGTAACTTGACTTTATGGAAATCGAGTTACAAAACGTCACTATAGGTCCTTAAAACGTCACTATAGGGTCCTTAAAAACACTGCTATAGGGCTTGTGGGTGAGAAAGCCCAACGCCACGTATTGGGCCTGGGGCCCAATTTAAGTATCACCGCCTGTCCGAAGAGGTGAGAGGGATCAGCGCTTAGTCCGTTTAGTGAAAATGCAATCAAGAAAGGACGAATGTAGCATCCGAAGACAACCTGTTGGTCCGAAGAAGTTCCACTCATCGGATCGCTGGAAAACTTGATCAAGTAGATATACTGAAGACCCCAACAACCCTCCTAGAAGATTCCACGGTATGGAGTGAACTTTGGGCACGCCTAAGGGTGAGAAGATCATGAAATATCTTAAAAGAAAAAGCTGCTACCACCGCATTTAATGCACTGCAGCAACTTTCCTGGCCGCATTTATGTGGAGAAAACACCTGAACAGTGTAACCTCAACCACTACCACTCACGGCAGACTAAAGCAAACTTCTGATGTGACTAATACTCAAGTAGATGCTTAGATGAAGAACAAGTGTGCGGTGAAGATGAGATGGAAGGTGTATATATAAAGGAAATAGGTCTTACAGAAGAAGGGGGGGAAAAATTGTATTAATTTGTCTGTAGATTTTTAACTTCTTCAGATTCAAGAGGGTTCCTACTGAATGCTAGTCTGAGCACCATTTTGTTCCTTGTTTCTGTCTGAATCGTTGCTAAATCCATTTCCAACCCAGTTGTTCAACCCACTCTCTACAAAATTTATTGTCAAGGGTTTCATTGGGTTGAGTCTACAAAGTCCATACTTGGCCCATCAAAAATTGACCCTACAATTGGCGCCATTTGTGGGAACAGCTTGAGCAAAGGTGGAAGCAACACTTCATAAATGGCTGAACCGAGGCAACGATCAATGGAGTCCAGATCACTCAGCACACCGACCCTTTTCTTAATCTGGAACGGAGACAGGATCGTGAAGGTAGCGTACACACCGTATATGACGATCGAAATCAGTCACATGAAGAGAGTCACATGTCCTATGCAGAGAAAAACCAAAGCATGCAGTTGGAAATTAAAAGGCTAAGGAGAGAGCTGCGTCATGCAAAGAGGAAACGCACTTCCTCGTACTCCGATGAGGATTCTGAGGACGAACAGGACGTTGTCTACAGGCAGAAACTTCGAACACCAGTCAATGAGCTTTTCCCTATGAGGAAATGCACCGTCGTGAGAAGAACCCTCGGAGCCCCTTACCTAGAGGCGTAGGGAATGATGCTATGAGTAAAGCTCTAGATCAAATTTCCAAATCTCCTTTTACACGTGACATTGAGAATGCAAGACTTCCTTGACATTTCCACCAGCCCACATTCACCATCTACAACGGCTGGACAGACCCAGTGGAACATGTGAGCCACTTCAACCAAAGGATGGCCGTTTACTCCAGGGACGAGGCTCTAATGTGCAAGGTCTTCCCGTCTAGCTTGGGCCCGATCGCCATGAGGTGGTTTGATAGTCTGAAAGCAAACACTATTAGCTCTTTCCAAGAGCTAACTCAGGCATTTGGGTCACGTTTTGTCACGTGCCGAAGGGTTCCGTAATCCATGGCCTCCCTATTGTCCGTCAGCATGAAAGAGGGCGAAACTTTGAAGTCATACTCAGATAGGTTCTGGGAAACGTATAATAAGATGGAGGAAGACTGTGACTTGGTGGCCATCAGCTCTTTTAAGCTAGGCCTCCCCACTGAACATCTCTTGAGGACATCTCTAACGGGTAAACCTGCTACCAGTGTACGCCAGCTGATGGATAGGATTGACAAATACAAAAGAGTTGAAGAAGATTAACAACAGGGTAAGGGAAAAGATAAGGTTATCCCTCAGGAGAGGAGGGATTTCAGGTCGGACCGACAGAGCCATAATCGGCAAAGAAAGGAATGGGTTGGACAGGGTTCGGCGAATTTTCAGACAGTCAATGCCGTATTTCGTGAGCCTGTGCACCTAGTTCTGGAGAGGATCAAGAATGAGCCTTTCTTCAAGAGGCCAAACAAGATGGTCGGAAACCCTGAAAGGCGCAACCACAATCTCTACTGCCAATATCATCTTGACCATGGGCATACTACTGAAGACTGTAGAAGTTTGTGGGACCATTTGGATCAACTTGTCAGCGAGGGCAAGTTAAAACAACTTTTGCACCATTCCTATGGTCAGGGAAGCCAGGGAAATGCAGGGTCTCGGAGAGAGGATCCTGTGAAACCCCCTTTGGGCACGATAAATGTTATCTTTGCCGCACCAAGGAGGACAGGGTCTTGCCCATCCAGAGTATTGTCAGTTGCTCGGCTGCCCTTGGAGAGTGTTAACAGAGAGCCGAAGTGGCTTAGGATAGGGGCTCAACCCGTTTTGGGCTTTTCGGAAGATGATAAAATCGAAACTATACAGCCGCATGATGATGCTCTAGTGGTTACTCTTAGGATAGGGGGGTACGACGTGAAGAGGGTAATGGTGGATCAGGGCAGCGCTGCAGAAATAATGTACCCAGACCTCTATAAGGGGCTAAACTTGGCTCTCGAAGACTTGACGCCCTACAGTTCCCCTTTAGTGAGTTTTGATGGTAAAGTGGTCATCCCGAAAGGCCATATTAGACTACCTGTGCAAACTGGATCTGAAACGGTGGAGGTAGACTTTATAGTGGTGGACGCCTACTCACCCTACATCGCAATTGTGGCTAGATCTTGGCTTCACACCCTCGGAGTCGTATCCTCCACACTTCATCAGAACGTTAAATATCTGTCCGAAGGGCGAGTTGAGGAAATCCGAGGAGATCAATCGACGTCCAGACAATGTTTAGTGGCAGCTATCCAGCACCAACCTCAGGCCAAATCCTCGGATTGTAGCGATGTAAGCTTATAGCAGTTAAAACCTTCGGTGCTGGACATCGAAACCCCTGCCGAAGAGGCAGAATGTGAAAGCTTAGTGAGAGTAGTAGTCGATAACGACCCCGAGAAGTTCTTTCAAGTTGGATCCATGCTGCCTCCTCAAGAGAAGGAAGAGTTGGTAGAGTTTCTTAGAGCCAACGCCGATGTATTTGCATGGGACTCAGCAGAAGCCCCAGGCGTAAGCCCAGAGTTCATTTGCCACCATCTGAACGTCAATCCCACCGTTGTCCCCAAAGACAATCGCTCCGGCGTCCATCAAGGGAACACGCAGACATGGTCAGGGAAGAAGTGATGAAACTCAAGCAAGCAGGGGTTATTAAGGAAATTTTTTATCCTGAATGGCTGGCTAACACAGTGGTGGTAAAGAAGAAAAACGGAAAATGGCGGGTGTGCGTAGATTTCACAGACCTTAACAGGGCTTGTCCGAAGGATCCGTTTCCAATGCCGAAGATAGACCAACTAGTTGATACAACTGTTGGGCACCCTCGGATGAGTTTCCTGGACGCATTCCAAGGTTACCATCAAATACCACTAGCTCGCGGTGATCAAGAGAAAACAGCCTTCGTGACCCCTGTGGGGAATTACCATTACAAGGTAATGCCGTTCGGCCTGAAAAACGGGGCTGCCTATTAGAGGATGATGACCAGAATGTTCGAACCGCAGTTGGGTAAAAGCATAGAGGTTTATATTGATGATATGGTGGTAAAAAGTAAGGTTATTGGAGGACACATTGGGGACCTCAAGGACGTTTTTGAAATTCTAAGGGGACACAGATTACGCTTGAACGCGTCCAAGTGTTCGTTTGGTGTGGAATCAGGCAAGTTCTTGGGATATATGGTGACTCACAGGGGGATTGAAGTTAACCCCGATCAGATAAAAGCCATCAACAACTTACGAGTTCCTCGGAATCCCAAGGAAATCCAGAAGCTGACAGGAATGACTGCTGCCCTCAATATGTTCATTTCCAGATCAGCTGACAGGTGTAGACCTTTTTTCTCACTGATCAACAAGTGGAAGGGTTTCGAATGAACTGAGGAATGCGCTGTTGCTTTTCAGCAACTTAAAGACTACCTAGCTCGACCTCCAATTATGTCCAATCCTGAGCCAGATGAGGTCTTATTTGCATACATCGCTGTAGCTCCTAATGCAGTAAGCTTAGTGTTGATCCGGACAGACTGTGGTATACAAAAACCAATATACTATGTAAGTAAGTCATTGCATGAAGCTGAAATTCGTTATTTGCTACTGGAAAAGGCCATCCTGGCTGTAGTGCTAGGGACGAAGAAGCTGCCTCACTATTTCCAAGCCCACACCGTTATAGTCCTCACCCAGTTACCGCTCAAGGCCATACTTCGAAGCGTCGACTACACTGGAAGGATTGCCAAATGGGGCACGATCCTAGGAGCTTTCAATATCAAGTACATGCCTCGCACATCAGTGAAGGGCCAGGTCCTTGCTGACTTAGTCGCCGAGTTCACGGAACCCCATTTAGAGGAGGTAACACCAACACTGGGCCTGGATGGAAGGTCCGTTGGCATGGTTTCTTTACAGAGCCCGTTGCCCTGGGAAGTGTTTGTAGACGGCGCATCGAATCAGAGAGGTTCAGGGGTGGGGCTAGTTCTGATATCCCCAGAGAGAATTGTCATTGAAAAAGCTTTAAGGCTGGATTTCTCAGCAACGAATAATTAGGCAGAGTATGAGGCTCTTTTAATGGGGATGACGATGGTACGAAAGATGGGAGGAAAGTCAATCCAGGTGTTCTCGGACTCAAGATTAATCGTCGGTCAAGTGCAAGGGGAGTTCGAGGCGAAGGACGAAAGAATGCAGGGGTACCTAAGTCGAGCCAAATCACTGCAGGCAGAGTTTGAAACTTTAACCTGCGGCACATCCCCAGAAACAACAACACGCATGCTGATTCTTTAGCCACGCTCGCCACCTCTTCGGCGCAAGAATTACCAAGGGTTATTCTCATTGAGGACATGAAAGGACCTACGGAATTAAGAAAAGAGGCAGTCCAGGTTCATCACATTAGGGTCGCCCTAAGCTGGATGAACCCTATCATCAAGTTCTTGAAGGATGATGTATTGCTCGAAGAAAAAGGGGAAGCAGATAAAGTACGGAGGAAAGTTACTTGGTTCTGGTTGTTCGAGGACCATAAACTTTATAAGCGCTCCTATTCAGGTCCATACTTACTGTGCATGCATCCTGAAGCAGCTGAACCACTACTAGAGGAATTGCATGAAGGGATCTGTGGAAGCTATACTGGTGGGAGATCCTTAGCTCACCAAGCCATTACTCAAGGTTGTTGGTAGCCGAATATGCAGAAGGAGGCCTATGAGTATGTTAAAAAGTGTGACCAATGCCAGCGGTTTGCGTCGAACATACATCAGCCTGGAGGCACCCTTAATCCACTATCCAGCCCATGGCCTTTCGCTCAATGGGGCTTGGATATCGTGGGGCCATTCCCTAAGGCAGTTGGAAACAAGAAGTACCTTCTGGTCGGCACGGACTATTTCACCAAATGGGTCGAAGCTGAACCTCTAGCAAACATCAGAGATTTAGATGTGAAGAAATTTATCTGGAAAAACATCGTCACTCGGCTTGGGGTCCCCCATACCCTCATTTCGGACAATGGGCTCCAGTTTGATAGCAAAGCTTTCAGGGGCTATTGTAGTGAGCTGGGAATCACAAACAGATACTCTACCCCTGCTTATCCCTAAGGAAATGGGCAAGCAGAAGCCGTTAATAAATTCATAGTTAACGGATTGAAGAAAAGGCTAGACGATGCTAAGGGTAGATGGGTGGAAGAATTACCTCACGTGTTATGGGCATATAGAACTACGCCTTGCAGGTCTACAGGGGAGACCCCCTTTTCAATAACCTACGGGGCTGAAGCTGTCATACCTTTGGAGACTGGGTTTCCAACGAATAGGACTAGCTCTTTTAATTCGATCGGCAACAATGGGCAGCTGGAAAAGAGCTTGGATCTGATCGAAGAACGGAGGGAAAATGCGATGGTCCAACTAGCGCATTACCAACAAAAGCTTAAACAGGGCTACGATGCCAACGTAAGGTTGAGACTTTTAGAGCCTAGAGATCTGGTGTTGAGGAAAGTGGTAGGTACTGCAAAGAATCCAGCTTAGGGAAAACTCGGACCAAATTGGGAAGGACCATACCGCATCACTTCAAGAGCTAGCATTGAAGCATATTTCTTGGAAGATCTGGATAATCATATAGTACCCCGGCCGTGGAATGTAAATAACCTGAAAATGTATTATTATTAAGTGTACTTTTCCTTCTGTGATGGTGCCATTTTATTGTGCTAATAATTCTCTAAAGTGTTTAAACTTAAATTCAATCATGCCTGTAGTCCTCAGACCAGATGATTTGGGTTAGTTAACACTCATTTACGTTTCTGTTAAGTGTTTAAACTTAAATTCAATCATGCCTATAGTCCTCGGACCAGATGATTGGGGTTAGTTAACACTCATTTACGTTTCTGTTAAGTGTTTAAACTTAAATTCAATCATGCCTGTAGTCCTCGGACCAGATGATTTGGGTTGGTTAACACATTTACGTTTCTCTTAAAGTGTTTAAACTTAAATTCAATCATGCCTATAGTCCTCGAACCAGATGATTTGGGTTAGTTAACACTCATTTACGTTTCTGTTAAGTGTTTAAACTTAAATTCAATCATGCCTGTAGTCCTCGGACCAGATGATTTGGGTTAGTTAAAACATTTATGTTTCTCTTAAAGTGTTTAAACTTAAATTCAATCATGCCTGTAGTCCTCGGACCAGATGATTTGGGTTAGTTAACACTCATTTACGTTTCTGTTAAGTGTTTAAACTTAAATTCAATCATGCCTGTAGTCCTCGGACCAGATGATTTGGGTTAGTTAACACATTTACGTTTCTCTTAAGTGTTTAAACTTAAATTCAATCATGCCTGTAGTCCTCGGACCAGATGATTTGAGTTAGTTAACACTCATTTACGTTCCTCTTAAATGTTTAAACTTAAATTCAATAATGCCTGTAGTCCTCGGACCAGATGATTTGGGTTAGTTAACACTCATTTTACTTCTCTTAAAGTGTTTAAACTTAAATTCAATCATGCCTGTAGTCCTCCGACTAGATGATTTGGGTTAGTTAACACATTTACTTTTCTCTTAAAGTGTTTAAACTTAAATTCGATCATGCCTGTTGTCCTCGGACCAGATGACTTGGGTTAGCTAACACTCATTTATGATCTTCCCAAATGTTTAAACGTGATTCTATGAACAGTTTTTCTCAAGTGTTATTGTCTACGTTATCAGTCTAGTCTGGTGTTTGGCAGAATATGCGAATTTGAGCTCAATTACATCAACCGTTATTATCATGAGGCCCCGTTTAGACATGTTTAAGCGATTACCATGGTTTTGGTTGATTCTCCGTTATCAAACTGTTGTTATTAGCTGTGATGGCGCAATCTAACATATACCATAAAAGCAACAAAGACAAAAAGTAAACCATTTCATTCATTAAAAAGAGGTAATTTTGTTACAAAATAAATGATAATAGGGCCTAACTATTACAAGTACAAAAAGTGCATCCTTTAGACACTTAAGCCTTTTTCTGAGGCACTGGGTCAGTCTTCGACGGACCGCCCGCATCACCGGTCTGAAGAGGCGCCTGGCTTGTCTCAGTTGGGACTGGAAGGTTCTGGCCGGCCGATGAAGCTTCCAAGGTATCTGGCAGGTCGCAGATGTCAGGGTGGTAGTAAACACTCCCAGGCTGCCTCAAGGCAGACTCTGGGGGGACTCCAGCCGCATCAAGGCTTTTGCCCCACGTGATGTCGCAGTACTCCTTGCAGACCTTTGCAAACTCCTCGGTCAGCCTTGTTTGGGTCTCTTGCACCCCCAGCATATAGGCAGCCTGCTTTTCAGCCTCAATTGCTTCCTTGGCCAATTGAGCGTCCTCCTTGGCCAATTTAGCAGAATCCTTAGCTTTCTCAAGCTCGACCCGAAGTTCTTTCACCAACGCCTTCTCTGTCTCCAAATTGATCTCAGTAATGTGCAACTTCTAGCGTTGGTCTTCGGCTTGCTTTGCAGCACTCTTCAGGCTTGCCTCCAGACTCCTCTTTGCCTTTGTCTCCTTTTTCAGTTGCTCAGAGATGCGGGCGCACTCGTCTTTTATACTGCCCAATGCCTTCTTGGCCTCCTCCCTAGAATGGGCCTCTGCTTGCACTTCAATATGTTTCTTTTTATTCCATTCTTCAGCCACGTAAATTTGTTGGGTAATCTGCATAGCAAACAAAGAATCTTATGTTAGTTGTGAACGCACATAAGAGCTATGAGAGAGTGTCACTTGTCTTACCATGGCTATACCCCTTTTGAGGGATAGAAATAGCTCCTGTTGGTTAAAGCGCCGGTAGGACTCCATGTCCTTCGGAAGGAGCAGAGGCTGCTCCAGTGCCTCTGCAATGTGTCCGGCCTTCCCTTCAGCATAGTTTCTGAGGGAGGCATCATATGGGATGGCTGCACCATCCAGTGTCAACTTCGGGGACCATACCCGAGCTCTTCTCTGCACGTCTGCGGCCGGGGGTTCTTCCCTACTCTCAGTAGAAGAAGCCCTTTTGCCTCTTGTGTCGTGGGCCGTTTTTTGCTGCTTGGGTCCCTTCGGAGGTGCCACCTCCCCCTCTTCGGTATCCGTTACGACCTTCTTCTTTTTCAGATCCAGCAGTGGCTTTAGGCCGAGATCTGTTGGGGCTTGAGGAGGAGGAGGAGGAGGTGGAAGATTGACCGTGGGCTGGGATGTACCAGTACCCTTGGTCACGGCCTTCAGCCTTTTGTTCTTCATCAGGTCTGTCAGACTCTGCATGTCTTTTTCAGATGAATCGTCAGGCACTGCTATCCTTAAGGGAGGAGCAACTGATTGCCTATCAATCACCTCGTCGGCAGCCAAGATTTGAACTTCCTCCGAGGTTTCCCCTTCAAACCTGAACTGATCGATCTGCTCGTCAAGCGAAGGGGTTGAAGAGGCTACTTTTTCTCCCTCTACTGCCGGTTGGAGGGGGACCTACTGAACAGGCTGGACGAGTAACGGAATGCCATGTGGGTTTGGATGTGGCACAAGGGCAAGGTCAAATGGAGCCAGAAAATCCTTCCGAGCAACGTCGATGCGATTAAGGCGATGGTCTCCAAGTGTTATCGCGTTGCCGACTGGCTGGAAATCCTTTGTCTTCGGAGTATAGCTGAGGATGAGATGCACGGCCCTAAGCTGCCCGTCTTCGCTTGCGAAGATCTTTGACTGAAGAAGGAAGTTAAGTGCTGCGGTGTTTGCAAGGCTCAGCCGAGGAGCAACATGATCCCTATCTGTAACATCAAAACGGAACTGTCAGAAAACTTAAAACACGATAGAGAAGACCAGATTATTGAAAACAAAAACCCTAAGTTTATTGTGGGGAAACCTATATGGGGGATATCCCACCTGGCTCTCTTGGCCGGGTAGGGCAATGAAGCCTGTCATGCCATTCGCCCGAGACGATCAGATAGTCGTCTTTCATCCCTTTGTTAGACTTGGGAAGGCAGGAGAAGAGTCTGACTTCATCGGATCGGGATCTAAGGTAGTATCCCGACCCTTGTTTGGAACGACATTCGTACATGTGTACCACGTCGAGCCAAGTGAGCCCCAACCCCATATGTTGGTTCAGATCGTCGACTGCTCCTAAAATCCTAAACACGTTAGCCGCACACTGCTCAGGGCAAAGTCTATGGTTTCGGAGATAATCTCTGGTGACCCGACCCATGGGGATGGTCATCCCTCCTTCCAAGAAGGCGATAATGGGGATCGCAACTTCGCCCTCCTCTCGGTCTAATAGTAACCCTTCCGTAGAGCAATATCTTAAGCCCACGTCCTGGGGAATGAGATACATCGCCCTAAACTTCTCTATTTGGGAATGACTATTCACCAGTTATTTGAACCTAACCATTTTCAGTTAAGATAGTGGGGAATGATACAGAATGGTGGTTGGGAAATGACTGTCCAAACGCCGAAAAGGCAAACTGAAAAGAATATGAAAATCTCAAATGAAGAACTTACGCAGAATCGAATTGGAGAATGTCTTTTAGATTCGCAGGAAGATCGTAGCTGATTCTGGGACGAGTTGAAGTAGATGACAGGAGAGGCTTTAGGAGCGTGAGTGCTTGAATTCGCTGAGAAATCTGAAATTTGCAAAGTGAGAGAAAATAACCCCCTCTGGGACTTTATATAGAGGTAGGCGAGGTGGTGGGATTTATCCCGCCCAAAAATTTTGAGAAAAATTTCGTCTGTTGGATTTGTAGCTCGCCGTTGGATTCCATAGACAAGACGCCGCCTGGAGCAATTAATGACGCCTCGGAAGCGATGCAACAACAGTGGCAATAAAAAAGCGCCTAGATTTATGCATGTACGCACGTGTGGAGTCAAAGATTCAATGCTTTTATTTGGCAAAAGGTCAAAATCCCATTTTTTCTTTTCGGATACGAGGGAAAAATTGAAATTTTGAGGGTCTATTGTGGGTGAGAAAGCCCAATGCCACGTATTGGGCCTGGGGCCTAATTTGAGTATCACCGCCTATTCGAAGAAGTGAGAGGGATCAGCGCTTAGTCCGTTTTGTGAAAATGCAATCAAGAAAGGATGAATGTAGCATCCGAAGACAACCTGTTGGTCCGAAGAGGTTCCACTCATCGGATCGCTGGAGAACTTGATCAAGTAGATATACTGAAGACCCCAGCTACCCTCCCAGAAGATTCCACGGTATGGAGTGAATTCTGGGCACGCCTAAGGGTGAGAAGATCATGAAATATTTTAAAAGAAAAAGATGCTACCACCACATTTAATGCACTGCAGCAACTTTCCTGACCGCATTTATATGGAGAAGACACCTGAACAGTGCAACCTCAACCACTACCACTCACGGCAGACTAAAGCAAACTTCTGATGTGACTAGTACTCAAGTAGATGCTTAGATGAAGAAAAAGTGTGCGGTGAAGATGAGATGGAAGGTGTATATATAAAAGAAATAGGTCTCACAGAAGAAGGGGGGAAAAATTGTATTAATTTGTCTGTAGATTTTTAACATCTTCGGATTCAAGAGGATTCCTACTGAATGCTAGTCTGAGCACCATTTTGTTCCTTGTTTCTGTCTGAATCGTTGCTAAATCCATTTCCAGCCCAGTTGTTCAACCCACTCTCTACAAAATTTATTGTCAAGGGTTTCATTGGGTTGAGTCTACAAAGTCCATACATGGCCCATCAAAAATTGACCCTACAGGGCCTAAATCAATTTTGAGAAATTCGATTTTCAAAAGAGTGGCATTTTCCTAATTAGTTTGAGAAAAATGGCAAAATGCTGGATTTTTTTTGTTTGAAATGGGCATTTGCCCATTTCCTCCCCGTCTATAATATATATTTTTAACAAAGGATGCTATTAAAATTGGAGTTTTTTTTTTTTTTTTTGGGGCACGTGTGTATTAAGAAAAATTAAGTTATTTAAACTATAAACTAGGAGATTCATTTTATTGTGAATTTAAAATTCATAATAACATACAACAAATTGATGAAGTTACCATATTTATTTAATCCAAAGCTTCAGTCGTTTCTTTTTCTTTTTCTTTTTTGAATAGTTAGGGGAAAAAGGATTTAAACTTGAATATTTTCATTGAAAACACTAATAAATATTAACTAATTGAACTATAAGACTTTTAGATTTGTAATGGTCATTATCATATGCTATACTCATACTTTCTTTTTTCCTGGCTTAATCAAAGATGCTAAATCCATACTTAAAGATGCGTTAGGGATGGATTTGGGAAACCATTATGTAGTAAAAATTAAATTGGCATAACTCACTTGAGAGCATGCATGAGACCAGGTCAAAACCTTGAATGAAGAAGATAAAGTTTGTATTCTTCTATCGGTGCAGTACACTCGTACGTAGTGTCAATACTTTTGGAACAACGGCGCGGTTGCTTAGCTGCTGCTGGCTGTTGAAAAGGTCCAAAATGTCCAAACCAAATGCACAATTTTAAACATGTAAAATTGAGCTATAGCCGTACTGTGAATTCTAAAATTGAGCTACTGTCATTATGGGCCCGCCACCGACTTCATGTGTGAACAAATTAGAAGTTAGAACACACACTTCAGTTCACCTTCTCTTTTCCTCTTGACCCTTTCATTCCACGGTATTTCTAGCTTCTCTTTCTTACACTTTCATTCTGAAGTCTATTGTCGACTGGTGAGATTTTATTCTGTGACTGTTTGTAGTATTGTAATATCATTAAATTCATCATTTTTTTAATAGTTTAACTTTTTAGGATATTGAAAAATAGACTATATTTCTCATTTTAAAAAAAGTTGAATAACCAATGCTTGAAGTCCAAGCTTTGTTTTAATTTAAACTCATTGGAAAATAATTATTACAGTACTATTCAACTTTGTAATAACTAACCAAAAAAATTCCTTGCCCTTATTTAACATTGGCTTGAACCTCCCATCTACTTTTCAAAACATTTTTTTCACATACATACATCAAAAGAAAAGGTTACGATAGCAAGCCCCTCCCCAACTAGAGAGCTCCTAGGACAAGGGGGCGGCGATCAACTATCCACTCTCTAGATTCATATTAATCAATATATCTTTTGCGTCTTGCTAGTTTGCTAAGTAAGCTTACTCTACTATGGGGCAACAAAGGCTAGAACTATTCCTGTCAAAAACAATAGGAACTAGGGACGAATCTATTAATTGACTGCTGGGGCAACAGCCCCCCCTAAATTTTTTTTTTTTTTTTAATTTAGTATATTAATAGATACTAATTTTAGCAATTTTATTCAATAAAATTATATTTTGTCCCATTTAACAACGCCATAAATTCTTTTAAGAGTAATATTATAGTCACACTTTTTTATAACATTTTTACAAACTATTGAGGTAGCAAATTTGTATTAGTTTGCACATTAGCATCACTTTTTACTTATCAATAACCACTCATTACATTAGTAATTTATAAAAATTTTGTAGTTTTCGCATTTTCTACCTTTTAAAGGCCATAAAAATTAATAGATTAAATCTAAAACAAAATATACAAGTCTAAAAAAATTAGCTCAACAACAAAAATTACCAATAATAAAGCTAAAAAAAATTAAGCTCAAACAATCTATTTTATCAAAAACAAACAACTTGGCCATTTAAAAAGTTTTCAACAAAAATCCTTAGTGATAAAGTAGTAGAGTTAAAGGCCGGAACTGTTGCACACAGCTAGCAGTAGAGCTGCTCCCCTTACTCCAAGTTCTGACTCGATCCTTAATAGAAACTTACCTCTTATCCTCGGAATTAGCCTACAACTCTTAAAATTTTTGGCAATATAGCATTTCTTAAAAAATATTAAAAACATCTAAAATCAAGCTAATAAAAACCCTAAACTTAAGGATATTTCGAAAATTACAATTAAAAATCAAAATGAACAAATAGTAAAAATTAGGTTGCAGATTCTATCCAATTTGAGAGCATGCGCGAGACCATGTCAAACCTTTACAGGTAAGGAAAGCCTAACATATGTCTCAACGAAGTTTTCCATAACGACAAGATGACACGACAAGACACTACATAAAAAACAGACTTTTGCAGTACTTTTGGTTGCTATGATAGCTGATGAAAAGGTCCAACATATATATCCAAATGCAGGATTGAGATCCCGTGCAATACCTAGGGTATTGCATGGTGTGCAATTGCACAAATCTCAGCCATCCATTTAATCCAATAACTCCTTATTTTGACTCCTCACCAGAACACGCTAGCAATCCGTGTGCTCCCTCAACTTTTCATTTTAGCTTCACTTCTCAGTAAAACACTCTCTCCTCTCTCTTTCTCTCCCACTTCAACCGATGTCTCTCTCAACCTCCACGCTTCCCTCAATCTCATCATCACCGCTGCTAGCATACCCAACTCAGACCCATTAGCAAAATCGAAGAAAAAACATCACGCTCCCTTTCTCAGCCACCTCTTCTCGAATATTTTTCTCTTTCCTAGAAATTTCAGCAACTCTCTCTCTCTCTCTCTCTCTCTCTCTTTTTAAGCTTTGCTCTTAAAAACCTCTCCTTTTCACTTCAACTTTCTCAGCCTCTAGTAGAAGAATCAAAGAGAGAGAGAGAGAGAGAGAGAGAGAGAGAGAAAAATGGCGTCGTTTTCTGAAGCTCCACCTGGCGATCCAAAGGTCGGAGAGAAGATCTTCAAAACCAAGTGCGCTCAGTGCCACACTGTTGACAAAGGCGCTGGTCACAAGCAAGGTATTCACTTTTTTTCTGATTTATTTATTTATTTTTATTGATTTTTATATGTATTCGATTTGGTTACGGCGTGTTTGGATCTGAGTGATAATTCAAAGTTTGTGACTTTAGCTCATGTGTATTGGATTTTTGTTGTGTGGTTTTGATCTGTTGAGATCTGTTTGGGTTGAATGAGCTGTTTTTTGATAATTATGAGAATGTAGTTGAAATGAAATTTGCTTAGATCTAATTGGTTTTGATTCGAGTGATCTGTTTGGCTACTTAGAAAGTTGAAGAAAAAAAATAAAAAAGAAGAAATTTTTATTTCTGTAATGTTATTCTCTGAATATAAACAGTTTTTTGAGCTGGAATTTATTTTTGAAGGCTGTTTAGTGATATGGGAATTGTCAAGCAGTCTTAAAAATATAATTTTGAAAGAGTTGGAGAAATAAAAATATAATTTTGAAAAAAAAAAAAAAGGTAAGATTGATTTTTTGTAACATGAGAAAGGATTATTGTGTATATTATGAAGACGCAACAAAAATAGGTAGCCTTGGTCTGACATGGAAGAATATATTGTGTATATTTTTTCATGGTGAATTTCTTTTTGTTTTTCTTTTTCTTTTTTTTCTCTTTTTTTTTTTTTTTTTTTTTTTTTTTTTTTCTGAAAAGTTGTTTAACTTTTATTTTGCACATTGTTGCAGGAAGATGTACCTGAAGAATTTGCTACTCTGGTACTGAGTTTTAGATTTAGGTTTGGAGTGTAAGACTTTAGATTTGGAGTGATTCTTACCCGTAAAACTTACTTGTTGGCGGGTGTGTAAGGCTTTAGATGCTGATTTTAAAAGATATGGACTCTTCTCCATATTTGTTTTTATTTATAAGTAGAAATGAATTATGAAACTATTTTGTATGTTATTTGGATTTTTAAGTCGTTCTCTGATTTGTTGTTTAATGAGAAATTTCTTGTCCGAGCTAAGATTGTTGGACATTGCATTATTGGACGTTGTGATGGGTGTTGCGGAGAACATGTTTCAAGTTTGCTAAAATTCACAATATTTTGCTATTTCAAGTATTTCATTACTAGGTTGGGCACTGATTTAAATTGTACAAAAAACAAACCATCCTTGGCTTTTTCTTTCTTTCAATGAATGCTCTGAGAAAAGTGACATGTCTCATGGATATAACTTCATGCAGATGCACTTGTTAGTTTATTAATAAGTTTTGTAAATATGCTTTAGAATTTTTTGTGCTTCTTTTTGAAAACTGTTGTGATCGCTACTCTTGAAAGTTTTGGAGTTGTGTATAAAACTGTTCTAAATTTTCAGGTCCCAATCTGAATGGATTGTTCAGAAGGCAGTCTGGTACAACTTCGGGTACTCCTATTCTGCTACTAACAAGAACATGGCTGTGAATTGGGAGGAAAAGACATTGTATGATTACTTGCTGAACCCCAAAAAGGTATGAATCAACTCAATATAAAAGACACTACTATAATGTTAGAAAATGCAATGATCACCTTGCATGTGTGTGTATGCAATAAAAGAGTAAACTGAAGATAGTTTATCTTACATTCGGAATATCGCCTTGCATGTTTTAGAGTGCAGTTTTTCATTGGTGCAAAGTATATGCATTGTTTACCAAAAAAAAAAGTATATGCATTTGTGTGTGATAAATTCTTTTGGTTTGAGTATATACATTAAAGTGTTTTGTTGTAACTTTGATAAGCCAAACATGGCCTAATTCTTTTGTTTTTTTGTTTTTCTTTGTGCAGTACATTCCTGGGACTAAGATGGTATTTCCCGGGCTGAAGAAGCCACAGGAACGGGCTGACCTCATTTTATATTTGAAGCAAACTACTGCATCTTAAATACTCCCAGACTTTTAGTTCCCCAATTCCATTTTACAGTTGTTGGAGATTCACAGAGTGCGAATAAAAGCACTTTTTTTTACCAATAAATTAGACCATTTAGGTCTGCAATGCTCTTTTGTTTGTTGAGCTTTGCCTAGTCACATTGCATCCCAAGGAAGAGGTTGCTGTAATTGGCAAACGTAACATTCATTTCAGTTAGCTTTTCATGAATATTTCCCGAATATACTGTTGGGCTAATGATAATTTTATTTTGATTCTTGATAATGTTCGTCTATGCTTAAGGATTAAGTTTCTGATGTCATTTCCCTTGAACTGAAAATGTTGGAATTGAAAGTGATGAAAAGAATGAACATGTGGTTGGGTGCTTTTTGGTATCATGCCCTTTTTCCAAAAGACCCTACGTTCTAGATGATGAAACTTTGCCTTGTATGTATATATTCGTCGAATTGGGTGATATGGTTGGAGCGAGCAAAACTCGTTCTTGGGGAATTTTTTTTTATCTCTATTTGGATAGGTTTAGACAAAATTTTCTCTCTTTGTGCTCTTAGTTAAATGGTTGTCAAATTAATTTATGGATAACCTTAGACAAAATTTTATCAACAGTTTTTCTATGCTTTCTTCTGTCCATGATAACAAAGATGGTAGGAGGAAACAAAAACTTGAAATTGAAATGATTTCATTAGTTTAGAACTTTAGATGATCTAATTAAAAAAATTGCAAATTAATCTGGATTTTTATATATAATTTATTGTTTTTTAAATAAAATGAGTCTATACACAACCATGCAAAACACGCGCAAGGTAATCGAATAATCAACATGTATATATTTTTTTTGTATGTATCCTTAATTCACTAGTTATAAAGACCCTTTTAAAAGAGTCTAACCTCACTAAAGGGTTATTACAAATTTACTATTAGGTTGTTACTTAAGAGTTGAGTAGGATCTAAATGCTTTGATTAAGGCAATATCATACCATTTGTAACTTTGATCCTCTCAGTTTTTACAGAGATTATGATGCTTGTATTAGCAGACCTTTGTGAAATGATTTGCTGTAGGCTATGATTGCAAATTAAGCTAGAACCTCTAGTAAAGAAAACAACTGGAAATATTTACTAAAGCTTTGGCAAATCTCAGAAAATAAACAACCAACATTGTCTGCTTATCATTATTTCTGACTCTCCATTAACTACCTCCACCCCAAGAAAACACCCCCTTCCCCTCTAACACCCACAAAGAAAAAGAAGCAATAACCGAGAAAAGGCCGAAGTCATGGAAAAGGTTGCTCATCGTGGAGGAGGTTGTCATCATTTGATTTTCCAACATCAGATTCAAGGTTGAGGCTGGAATGGCTGGCGGAGACCTGGTATCTGCAGAACATTTAAAAAGAAGATTGAGTGCTAAACTGAAGAATAACTTATAACTTAAAAGTTAAAACTGACAGATCATTGTTCATTGTCCTAATTTCCTGTGCCAGGTTAGACATCTAATTCGAAAGACAACCTAGATGACAAAATAGAATTGTAGAATACTATCTTCAAATCATGCACAATGCTGCACCAGTACACTATGTAATTTCTCGCCAAGTTTGTGCAAAAAAAGGGACTTGCATGGAAAAATACAAAGTACATGATGAGAAGTTGAAAACATTTCCTAGCAAGGCCTAAATTAAGCCCCTCAACAAATAAGGCAAGTGTCTCACAAGAACCAAAAACTCTTTTTTTTAAATGATGAGGAAACCCCTCAAGGTATGGGCCAGTGGGACACCCCTCAGAGTAAAACCCCGAATGCCTACACACCTCTACTGAGCAGGCATCGGGTAAATCGCGAAATGCCTCAGGTAAGAGTCAAACTAGAGACTTTTGGGATTAAAATTAGTCTAGGCACTCTCCGCTGAGGCATTCCAGGTGGGGGCTCACAAGAACCAAAAACTTTGGAGTTGGAAGCCTTAATTAGACATGCCAAGCCCCATGGCATTTCACCAAGCATTGCTTCTACATGAGAAACCTTTTTTTTATTGGTAAGTTGCACACACACCCAATGCGTCTTGAACCCGCCCACAACCTCACACTCCACCTAGAACTTTTAGATGGAGGAGGTAGGCTCATTGGTGCTTCTACAGAATACCAGAGGTCCAGAATTCCTTTCCTAGATATCATATTAAGGAAGAGAATATGGATACCAACCTCAACTCCATGAGGTCCTATACGGTTGCGGGAGATAAAATTCAGTACCAGAGTAGCAAATTCTTCTAGTACATCTTCCTGCAACAATGTGCAAAATAAAAGTTAAACAACTTTTCAGAAAAAAAAAAGACAGAAAAACAAAAAAAGAAATTCACCATGAAAAAATATACACAATAAATTCTTCCATGTCAGACCAAGGCTACCTATTTTTGTTGTGTCTTCATAGTACCCGTTTGGATTGCAATTATTCTCACGTATTTTTTTTTTTTTTTTTTTTTTCTTCAGGCGTGTGAGGGAGTAATGTGATACTGACTTTTTGTCCATGAACAGTGTATTTGTGCACTGTTCACGAACCCACAAGTTTTACTTTTTATCAACTTTTTCATTAAAAATGAGTTCCACGACACTATTCACACATTTAAAAATTATTTTGCTACAGTGTTTTCAGTTTTCAGTTTTCAGTTGTATCCAAACGGACACAATAATCCTTTCTCATGTTACAAAAAATCAATCTTACTTTTTTTTTTTTTTTCAAAATTATATTTTTATTTCTCCAATTCTTTCAAAATTATAATTTTAAGACTGCTTGGCAATTCCCATATCACTAAATAGCCTTCAAAAATAAATTCCAGCTCAAAAAACTGTTTATATTCAGAGAATAACATTATAGAAATAAAAATTTCTTCTTTTTTTTTTTTTTCTTCAACTTTCTAAGTAGCCAAACAGATCACTCGAATCAAAACCAGTCAGATCTAAGCAAATTTCATTTCAACTACATCATCATAATTAACAAAAAACAGTTCATTCAACCAAAACAGATCTCAACAGATCAAAACCACACAACAAAAATCCAAAACACATGAGCTAAAGTCACAAACTTTGAATTATCACTCAGATCCAAACACGCCGCAACCAAATCGAATACATATAAAAATCAATAAAAATAAATAAATCAATCAGAAAAAAAGTGAATACCTTGCTTGTGACCAGTGCCTTAGTCAATGGTGTGGCACTGAGCGCACTTGGTTTTGAAGATCTTCTCTCCGACCTTTGGATCGACAGGTGGAGCTTCAGAAAACGATGCCATTTCTCTCTCTCTCTCTCTCTCTCTCTCTCTCTCTCTCTCTCTCTCTCTCTCTCTCTCTCTCTTCGGTTCTTCTACTAGAGGCTGAGAAAGTTGAAGTGAAAAGGAGAGGTTTTTAAGAGCAAAGCTTAAAAAGAGAGAGAGAGAGAGAGAGAGAGAGAGAGTTGCTGAAATTTCTAGGAAAGAGAAAAATATTCGAGAAGAGGTGGCTGAGAAAGGGAGCGTGATGCTTTTTCTTCGATTTTGTTGATGGGTCTGAGTTGGGTATGCTAGCAGCAGTGACGATGAGATTGAGGGAAGCGTGGAGGTTGAGAGAGACACCGGTTGAAGTGGGAGAGAAAGAGAGAGGAGAGAGTGTTTTACTGAGAAGTGAAGCTAAAATGAAAAGTTGACGGAGCACACGGATTGCCAGTGTGTTCTGGTGAGGTGTCAAAATAAGGAGTCATTGGATTAAATGGATGGTTGAGATTTGTTCAATTGCACACCATGCAATACCCTAGGTATTGCATACTTACATCACTTTTTACTTATCAATAACCACTCATTACATTAGTAATTTATAAAAAAAATTTAGTTTTCACATTTTCCACCTTTTAAAGGCCATAAAAATTAATAGATTAAATCTAAAACAAAATATGCAAGTCTAAAAAAATTAACCCAACAACAAAAATTACCAATAATAAAGCTAAAAAAAATTAAGCTCAAACAATCTATTTTATCAAAAACAAACAACTTGGCCATTTAAAAAGTTTTCAACAAAAATCCTTAATAATAAAGTAGTAGAGTTAAAGGCCGGAGCTGCTGCACACAGCTAGTAGTAGAGCTACTCCCCTAACTCCAAGTTCTGACTCGATCCTTAATAGAAACTTACCTCTTATCCTCAGAATTAGCCTACAACTTTTAAAAATTTTGGCAATATAGCATTTCTTAAAAAATATTAAAAACATCTAAAATAAAGCTAATAAAAACCCTAAACTTAAAGATATTTCGAAAATTACAATTAAAAATCAAAATGAACAAATAGTATAAATTAGGTTGCAGATTTGTCCAATTTGAGAGCATGCGGGAGACCATGTCAAACCTTTACAGGTAAGGAAAGCCTCACATATGTCTCAACGAAGTTTTCCATAACGACAAGATGACATGACAAGACACTACATAAAAAACAGACTTTTGCACTACTTTTGGTTGCTGAGATAGCTAATGAAAAGGTCCAACATATATATCCAAATGCACAACCTTTTAAATGTCAAAACAGCAAAAATCATTCACGTACGGGTCCCATACTTTTGGTGGCGTTGCAAGTTTGCAACACCAAAATCTAGTTACTGCTACATATTATTGTGTGAACGAAGAAAACGCTTCACCATGTCTTTTTCTCCTACCATTTCATTCCACTCATGTGTTTGTACTTTGTACCATGTAGCCTCTTTGCACATTTCATTCCCCACTCTTTCGCGCAATAGAACTCTATTGTCACCTAGTGACACTTTGTGTTACTGTTAGCAATATTGATAAAATAATTAAATTCAGTGTTTTTAAATAATTTAACTTTCAAAATAATTAATAATTTATCATAGTATTAAACCCAGTAATCTTGAGTTTGAAAAGTCTCCATTTTGTCTACCATTTAAAAAGATATTGAATAATTCATGCATGCTTTGTATATAAAATTTGAGACTTTTTTTTTTTTTTGGATAACGAGACTTTTGTTCTTACTAAACAAAAATAAAAATTCGCTACAACTATTAAAATGTCACCAAGCTAACTTTCAACACCTATTAATATTCATTCTTAGACTACATAAATAAATATACAAGAACCTACTAAAATATAAAAACAATACTTACACAAGTATTGTTTTGAATCACACATACACACAACTTTAACTATAAGTTCCGCAACTAAGTTTCATAAACTACAAGTCCTATTTTAACACAATTGCACAAATACAAACTACATAAATATACAGTTTTATTAATATTCTCAGACAAGTAACACAAAATAACAAATATACAAATCACATGAATACACAACTCAAGAACCTACCAAAACACTGTTAGAATGATGTGGTCCAACATGATATTTTATGTTGTCTCTATTATCAAAAATAATTATTTATAATTTATTGTGAAATTATGCAATATTTTTATGATGTAAAATATTGGTGTATTGAAATATGTCTACTTGATTTAATAGATTATGAATACATTAATTGTATAGTCCTTGACTTGACTTGACCATTGTTGAAGGCCAAAATTTCATAAGAAAGCCTATTCTATGAAAAGTAAGGAAAGACCATGGGCTTTAACAAAAGAAGGCCCAATTCATGCAGCAAGAAGAATCGACATTAAGGCCCTATGTATGTTCAGATTTCCAGCAAAAAAAGGCCATTAAAAAGTTCAGCAAATTCCAGTGAAAGAACTGGGCCGAGATCCCCAGAGGTTACCAGAGGCTCGGGATCCCCAGAGGTTACCAGAGACTCAGGATCCTCGGGATGTGCAGCACAGCTAAAGTGGGATTGAGACAGCTTAAAAGGAGTACCACGAAATACAAGAAATGAAGAACAAATATGTCCCTCTCAAGCACCCAGTGGTGCAGCAAAGAATCAGAAAGCTTGAAGAGTAACAATTCATGAACAAGAGGCTGGTACCCCGGGGAACCCAGAATGAAGAATTATAAAGGGAAGTGGCTGGAAAACCTTCAACCCAGCAGAAAAGGGTTCTGCTCACTTGGGAAAAATCACAACAAGGAGGACAGCCAAAAAGCTAAGTCCAAGAGGTAAAAGGACTTAAAAGAACAGAGGGTAAACGTCAGCTATCCAAAATGGAAAGTCAATAAGTGGCTTTTAGGAAAACAGAACTAAAAGATGAAAACTATGAGAAACAGAGAAAGAATCAATGGTCAGAAATGGCTGGCATAACAGGGGCTCTGGTACCCAAGAAGCCAAGGGGGAAGAATCAATGGTATCCAAACCCTAAAATGACACTATAAAAAGAGGGAAGCAGCCAACATGAAAGGGGAGGATGCAGAATAGAAAAACGAGAAGGGAATCGTTAAGATAACTCTGTAAAACTCAAGAAAAACAGAGGAACCGCTCCCGGTATCCCAGAGATAGCCACTATAACACATACTCGGATTCAACAAATTCAAACTTTGCAAGTCTTGGAAGCTTGAATAGCTATCAAAGTCTATAATTTTTGAGCTTAGTTGAACCTTGTATCGCGTGAATATAGAACTATAGGAAGAGCTCTGTAAAATCAAAAGAAAACAGAGGAACCGCTCCCAGTATCCCAGAGACAGCCACTATAGCACATACTTGGATTCAACAAATTTAAAATTTGCAAGTCTTGGAAGCTTGAATAGCTATTAAAGTCTGTAATTTTTGAACTTAGTTGAACCTTGTATCACGTCTTAGTGAGCACTGTAATCATAACTAAGAAAAATTAATAAGATGCACCTCACTGATTCGAGGATCCTTGACTTTGTCTTACATCATATATTATTTGCTGCGCATTCCCTTGCTGTTAAAATGTCATTCAATACAGATATTTTTGTTTGTCAGTTATTTGTATTGTAGGGAGCTTGTTTTGTGCACCACTCGGTTCTTAAACAGCCTTTTAGCTGCAATGAACCGAGCCCAGTCCACCAAGAATACTTATTTGGCCCTGGAACTTTGGGCCACAGTGCTGAGAAGAAAAAAGCACTCTCACAACCATATCCATCATGATGTTTATAGGTATATTGTTTGACCACGATGGAAAGGACGTGAAAGTTAATATTGCTCAGACTATGAAAGACAATAAGGGCTAGATTTTCAATAGTTAGTGCATAATAATCTTGGCAGTCCTTCCATAATGAGATCATGCACGTTGAGCATTGGCTTTAATAAATCTATCCTGTTATTGCCAGTAACTTGGCCTTCTATAAGAGGTATTGTCATTATAGTGATTTTGGATATGAACGATAGATGAATCTATGTGTTAGTATGGAGTTAAAAAAAGTAATGACACGTTAATGAACTTGTTCATTAATGAATCTAATTAATGAAGTTATTTATTAATGAATATAACATATTTGTTACATGAATTGTTATTATGATAGAAATGATTTTATGACTGGTCATATCCTTTCTGAATATTATAAATATTGTCAAGGTCTCACACTTGCAAGGGGTGTGATGAGGAGAGAAAAGAAAGCTCTTGTTAATCCTGATTAGCTAGGGAGAGCATTCTAATTGCTTGTGAGGTCCTTGAATAATATAATTAACATGTAAATTTCTCATATCTTATTTTTTATTTTTATTACACATACACATGATATAATTGTTAATTGATAGATGTATTATATTTGTTTCTCTTGAATTACTCCCTTAGTAAAATTCCAACGGTCACAAGCATGTAGGCTCTGCTAATATTTATGATAACTTGTCTTTATGGCTAAATTTTTTTTCCTTCCCTATACATGTGATATTGTTATATGTTAAGTATACAATAAATTTTTATTAATAAATGGTTGTAACAGATGTAGCATTACGCCATTTAGTTAATTTTAAGTTTTGTAGTGTGAGTTAGTTTTCTTCAAGTCTAGTCTTAGAAGTTAATACACCCATAATTCTTTCATTATTCTAAACTCAAACATGATGACACCCCTTCTGTTAATCACATGAATGAGATAGGATTTTGAAAGATTATATGTGTGTGTGTGTGTGTGTGTCAACGCCTCCTACAAATAGACACAGACTCTAATTTAATAAAAATAATTAAAAATATTTAAGGGATAAATACTAATTGATTAAATTCTTCCTTACGCCCCTACGGATATGGGATGAATTTAATTGGTTGAAATATTTGTCATTAAATATAAATTCTTGTATGTTATCAAAAGATGTTAATAGACAAAAGAATTGGATTTAAATACACATATTATATGTGTTGTGTTTAATAGTGAGATGGCAAATTCCTTTGTTTCTCTTAAAATGGCAGATATCATGAAAAATTGTACACTTTTTGGACCCAATTATGTAGAGGGGAAATGTAGAGTTGATTTGTACATGAGGTTTTAAGATTATAGAGCGTCCACCTAAGCCCAATGAGGAATCTGTTGAGTCTGATAAATCTCCTATAGTAAATAGATTGAGGCAAATAACAAAATGAAAATTTTCATGCTGGGATATATGATTGATTAATTGATGGTTAGCTATATGAATTACCCTAGTGTTAAATTTATAATTGATAGCTTGGAAGTGAAGTTTAGAAAGAAGTCTAGTGCTCAGGAAAAATTCATTACATCTAAATTATCAAAATGAGAAGATGCTTGTCAACATATGATTAATATGATTGCCTTAACTAATGAATTAGTCCTTCAAGAAAGACCAATAGATGATAAAACAAAAATTCCTACACTTGATGACCTTTTATCTAAGGTCATGACTCAAGTGGATGCCAAATTGAGAGTTAACAATTTTTTAGTTAACATTGTTGAACAAAAGGAGTTTGTTCCGAAAGGAAGCAAAAGGTTTAAGAAGATAAGAAAATTTAAAAGTCATAGAAGTGATTGAAAAAGTAACAAGAGGACCTATGTTAAGCCTAACAAAATGAATTTTTGAGCTAAATTTGAAAAGAAAACCTACAAAAAGAATCAATTTAAGGCTCAATTAGTCTAAAATGGATTGAAGGAGGATTGAAATTGATCAAGTATACCAAATTGGACCGAATAGAAATTGTTTAATTTTTAAGGTGAACAAATTATCTTCATAAAAATTTTAGAAAAAAAATTATACATTATATTACAATACAAAATAATTATTTATTTCTACGCATCACGTGGGTCTGCAAATAGTTTATACTTTATACTACAATCTAATGTTATTTGCTTCTAACGCTACTACAGGGTAAGTCATTGGCATTGTCAGGCCAATACATCATCCACTGTTCAGGTTCCTCTATTGTAATATCATCCAAAAACTCATTCCCTCTTAGCCACATCCACTTTGCTTCCCTCGGGTCTCGAATCTTAGATGCCCATTTCCCCCATGGCCTCTACCTCACTCCCATGTATCTCTTCTCATTGTCATTCTTCTTCTTCCTACTATTGTTGTTGATGTTGGTCCCACCCAGGTGGCTCCAGAAATTTTTTTCAAGGTGGTCATTAAGAAACTTATATTATACAAAATCTAATAAAAGAAAACTTCATATATTAATGAAAAAAAAACACACACACACACACACACACACATGCAAATACATAAAGTCTTACAATTTCCTTCTACGATTTTCTTATTTTGAAATCGTTACATAATAGTCTCATTATCAATGTTGCAAGTTACATCTCTTTTAAAATTTTAGTTAAATAAAATTTTACTTAGACTTTTTTTTTTATGTAAGGACCTAATATAGTAATATATTGTTAAGGGGACTAAAGTTTAAGGACAAAATTTAGCTACAAACTAAGTTGTAGCAAAATGCTATAATTCTCACTAAACAAATTAACATTATTATATATTTTACAAATCTAACTGTTGAATTAAATGTTCTCTATATTCTTGAAACACATGTCAAGTTTCATATTAATCGGATGTTATTTATTATTCGATTCATAAACTTTTTTTTATGTATAATTTTAGACTACAAAAACTTGAAATTTAAACATTTGATTGATGACATAACTATTGATATTTGATATTATTGAAATTTTACAAGTATAAAGGATATAAGAAGAAAATATAATTAAATGGTGAATTTGTAAAGATTCACAACTAATAAAAAAAAATATTGAATGGAGTTATAGTCTTTGCTTACAACAAAGTTTGTTGTCAAATTTTATCCAAAATTTAGTTATGTTGGGCTAAAAAAATTCAAGATTGTCACAAAATTATTTTAAGGATAAAAAAATCAAAAAATTTTAAAATTTATACACAATAATAATTATTTTTTTGGAGCCAGGGCCTGTGGCCACCCTAAGGCCCGGACTCTATGTAGAGCCACCAGCGTTCCCACCAGTTGAAGGCAATGATGACGTGGCAGTACTACTAATCCGGATAACTTTTAAGTTGTATTGAAGCTGTTATGGGGGTGAGACCATCAATGCCACTAGTGATCACGTGCTTGAAAGCTGAGACCATAATGTTGTGCTCTTCGTCCTTCGTTATTCGAGAATAATGATGCATATTATTCACATACATTTACTTGGTCGCCACACAAGACAATGTTTGTGATGTTGAAGAGAAATGGGTATGAAACCGTTATGAGAAAAAGTCTCATTTAAAAAAGAAGGAAAAAAAAAAAAAAAAAAAAGTCTACAATGCTCACATGTACATTAAAAAAAAATGTTCCACATTGCAATCTCTTAAGAATATCTTCAGTAGTCTCTTCAAATTTTAATACTGTTTAAAAGTAAAAAGTTATTTTATTTTTTGCTTATTTACTTTTTCGATTACACATTTTAATAAACTCTCTATTTCATTTAAATATTATTTTTTCATTCATTTTTTATTCTTTTATAATTTTAATTTATTTATTCTCAACATATATATATATATATATATTTTAAATCTCCCAATAGTAAAAATTTTAAATTTTTGGATTTATTTTTTATTTTTTATTTTTTATGGATTTCATGAAGCACTTACAAAACAATATAGTTAGTTGTTAGTTTTTTCTAAAAAAATTCATTAACTTTACCCCCCTTTTGGGATTGTTGTTATTATTATTTTTTTTATAGTGAATTTGATTTATTGTTATCATTAGCTCATTTTTTTAATTCCTTTTCAAATTTAATTAACCTCATTGTTCCACCACACAAACAGTCCTGTTTTCTACCTACACAGTACTTGTTAATTTCTCACCACACACCTCTTGCGCTATTTTGCAACCCCACAGACCAGTGAGCACCACAGTACTTGTTGATATTGACCACTTCTGGGCCAGCAAGAACTCATCTAGTGAGCCTTCAGATCATGACACTGATACAATGTGTTTCCATTTAAGGAACCAACAGTAAATAGCGATCAAGAGAATCCTACCCATCTGGGTTCTCTGCCCAGATTCCCAACTTCATTGGTATAGGCGACCCAATTTGGGATTTAGTTGACCATCAAAACATTATAGTTATGGCATCTCCCTTTGTATTGAACCTCTTGCTAGCAGCATTGGACAACTATGAGCTACAAGATTTCTTGGAGCTTCTGTATCATATCACTTCGTGATATTGTGCATGAATCTTTCCAGCTTAATCAACCCCCAATAATTCAGGACAATGCCTCATCTTGGAGTCCATTTCCCACAATTAGACTAAATCCAGTGGCAACTTCAGGAACTTTTTTCAGGGTGTTCCTGGATGGGTTTGCTTTGTTACAATTTTTTTTTTATTATTCAAATTCTCTATTACAATTTTTTCTTTTTTAGATTTTAGTTAAAAAAAATTTTTTAGCTTTTTCTTTTTGCTTGAAAATAATGTTACGAATACCGTTTTGGATCCTATTTCGGTTTGTTTAGTGAAACAAAATATTTCGGTACCGATCTATTTCGATGTACCGTTTTAGGGTGTTTAGGAGTTTCTAAAAAAAATTTAAAAAAAAATATATTAATATTTTCTTATACAACATAAAATTATTGATCTAAATAAGTAAACCTCAAATAAAACAAATCATTTAGTTTTTTTTTTTTTTGACACTTAAATCATTTTGGTTATTACATAACAATTATTGTTTAGAATATTAAAACGTAAATATTTAATTAAATAATGAAACAATAAGAGTATATATATATATATATATATATCAACCCACTGCAAAACTGCTTAACTTTTTTTTTTTTTTTTTCTTTTGGTCTTTTAGAATGTGTATTCACTTTACTTTTAAGGTACCACAGGCCACTATCCAATTCAATACCATGGCCCATTCACCCCACGTACACTAAGAAACAAGAACCTATCAATTTCAACACAATTACATATTTTTATATTTACCTACACTTACACAAAAAGACAAAATCCAAGCAATTTATATTGTCAAAAAATAAGTGAAAGTCACAAGACTCACAACACAAGTCAGAAAGTATTGAGTATGAGATAAAGAAAAACTGAGAGAGAGAGAGAGAGAGAGAGAGAGAGAGAGAGAGAGAGAGAGAGAGAGAGAGAGAGAGATATACCTTGATGTTGCCTGAGGTCAGGGGCGGTGCCACCGCGGCACGTTAAAGGCTGAGGATCTCGGTTTTACCGTCGCCGATCTTGCAATCTCCGATCTGGGCCAAGTCAATCTCTGATCTCTTCGACGCAGAGCTGCTCTAGGTATTCAGTGTTGCTATTGCTGCCTTGCTATGTCTTTTTTTTTTTTTTTTTTTTTTGAGAATCGCTACCTTGGTCCTTGCTAATGCTGAGTCGCTGCTGCTGCTGAGAACTGTTCTTATTAGGTTAGGAATTGGGGTAATGGGTAATGGGTATACGTATTAAGTTTATAAAATTTTGTTGAGAATCTGTGGGTTTGCTCTTTGCTGGGCTTGCAGCAATCAGTCTTTTACTGATCCTTTTTTTTTTTTTTTTTTTTTTTTTTTTTTTTTTTTTGAGAATCCATGGGTTTTTGTTTTCTGCATATTGGGCTTTTTTTTTCCTGATGGGCTTGGTTGATATATATATATATATATATTTTTTCAGATTTTAGTTCAAATTCTTTTGGGCTTTTTTTTTTTTTTTTTGGGCTTGAAAGTAGAGCAAATATATATATATATATATATTTTTTTTTTAATTTGAGGGTGTTCTTATGTTTGATTCAGGGTGTTCCTAATTTTTTTTTTAGAGGGTAAACAAATAAAAAAATTTTAATTATTATATATAACTTTTTTTTTTTTCAAGTCAGGGTGTTCCTGGGAACACTCTAACAACAACGTGGCGTCGCCACTGACTAAATCCATGTAGTTTTCTCAACTTTCTTCGTTCCATATCAGACCTCACTCTTTTGGCATCTGTCCACCTTCCAACTGCTGCATGGATATTGAAAAGCATCACATATGACCTGGAATTTTCTGGGTCCATTTCTAAGAGCATCCCACCAATTTTCTCTCCAAGTTCAACATTACCATGGATTCTGCAAGCACCCAACAAAGACTCAAGCAGGCTTACAGAAGGTTTACAAGGCAGTCCGTTAACAATTTCATACGCTTCATTCAAGTGATCTGTTCTCCCAAGAAGGTCAACCATGCAAGAATAGTGCTCCATTTTTGGTGACATTCCGCATTCTAGCATAGAGTTGAATGCCATGCCGCCTTGCTCAACTAAGCCAGAATGGCTGCAAGCTGATAAAATATTCAAATAAATAACATCATCAGGTCTCATCCCTGTAAGTTCCATCTGGGACAAAAGGTGTAGGGCAGCTTCACCATCCCCATGCAACCCATACCCATTTATCATTACACTCCAAGATATAGCATCCTTTTCAACCAACCCATCAAACAGTTTCTCAGCTTTTAAAATGTAGCCACATCTTGCATACAAATCTATTAATGCATTACAGATGACCACGTTTCTGTCAAAGCCCATGCGTATCAGGTAAGCCAGTACAGAATGAGTAAGATTGATGCTATTTATTTGAACACAAGCCGAAATTAAACTCAGAACTGTAATTTTGTCAGGCTGCAGTCCCAGTTGAAGCAAATCACAGAAGAATGCAACCGCTTTTATGGCATTTTTTGTTTGAACATGTACAGACATAATAGCATTCCACAAAGAAATATCCCCCTTTTTCCCCATTTAGAATACCAATAGAAATAAATTTATATTTTCAAATCTGGCATACATGAATATAAGAAATGAAACAAGAGGGGTTTCTTTTACAACTCCTGTCACTGCAAAAAAAAAAGGCCTTAGGCCACGTTTGAAAAACGCGGCCTTAGGTCCAAAAAACGTGGCCATAGGCCCATTTGGCCTATGGCCGCGTTTTTTTAGGCTGCGTTTTCAAATGTGGCCCAAACCCCGTGGCGCAAAAGCATGTATAGACTTACCCTGCAACTGCGTGCAGCATAGAGGTAATAAATTTAGTAAGGTTACATAATTTGGCCTCTGATCTTCTCTTATCATATGACTAAATAAGACCAAAACCTCATTCTGTAAGTTGTGATATCGGCAGCCAGTAATTAGAGCATTCCAAGAGACAACATTTCTTTGAGGCATGACTTTAAAAAGTGACCTCCCAGCTTCAAGATCTCTGCAGTAGCAATACATGCTAACGAGGGCATTTAGTAAAGAAACCTATGTTGCACGGACACGGACACGGGAATATAGCAATTTTTGAAAAATAAGGACACGATACGGCGGGAAAACGGCGGTTAAATAATTAATTATATTTTATATTTAGGCATATTTTTTAATATTTTTAGACATAAAATACGTTTATGTCTAGAATTTAAATTATGTAAGAACTACAAATAAGTAAACTAACACTCAAAATGGTACAATAATACACAATATTTAACTTTAATAAATAAATAAAACTATAGCAGGACACACAAAAACAAAAACCATTAAGTTCATAATAAATATTATAATTTATAAGGCAAAACAAAAGGTTAAGTAAAAAAATACATTAACTGTGAGAGTGGGATTAAAAAAAAAAAAAAAAAGCGTTAAAACTTCTAACTTATATAAATAAGTGAGTAACAGTACTGAGTAAAGACCCATTACCATTCAGTCACCAAAATTAATATCTAAAAGAAAGAAGAAGAAGAAGAAGAAAAAAAAACAGAGAGAGGAGGTCAGAGTCATCGGACTTGTTGTCCACGTCGAGAGAGAGAGAGATCGCTGAAAGGGACAGGGCACGGCGTCACTCGACGTCTATGGAGCTCGCCGATTGGCCCGATCTAGCTCTGGCGAGGGACAGAGGGCAGCGGCAGAGGTCAGAGGGAGGGTGGGTTGAGAACTTGAGAGGTAGGTTTCTCAAAATGACTTTTCAGACACAAAACCTGTGATTTTTTTTTTCTTCATTGTTGGCATGTCAAACGCGTTGGAGCCACGTCGATGCATGTCGGAGAAACAAAAAAAAAAAACAAAAAGAAAAAGAGGACACTTGCCAGACACCGAAATCTGGCAAGTCGTTCCCATTCTGGTGTCCGACACCGACACGACGCCAAAAATGGCATGTCCGTGCAACCTAGAAAGAAACATCAGAGGCAATCCCAGTTTTTATAACAAAACCATGAATAGCCATTCCTTGCAACAAATCTTTTCTCTCTCTAAAAACAGGTAGAATACTTATCGGGGTAACCAAATCCAACTCCATGCCATCTTTATGCATCTGGTGAAGAAGAGCAGTAGCCTTCTCTACATCACCATTGTGGACATACCCAGATATCAAAGTATTCCATAATACAACATTTCTTATAGCCGTCATGTTAAATAACTAAACAAAAAAGGAGAGCTGATGACAATCAGAATAAAAGGCCGATAGTGTGTTTGTCACCTTAAGGTCTGAGGCAAGTTGCTTTCTAACACTAAATGCATGGGTATACTTGCTTAGCAAAACAGCCTGTGGCTTGGAGCAGGCAGAAAGAACGCTAACAATGGAGACTGCATCTGGATTGCATCTAGCTTACTACATTTCATGAAATGTGGCCAAACTTGCATACCATTGCCCATTATGCATGTACCCAAAAACCATAGAATTCCATGACAGGAGATTTCTATTGGACATCTGATCAAAAAGTAAGTACGCTGAATTGACATCTCCATGTTGGGCTTTGTGGAGCCAAGTTGTGTTTGATCCGGTTGACGACCCAACCCGAATAATGTTACGTGATTTTTAATGGGAGATTTTCGGCCCAAGCCGAATATAGAAACTGTTTTTGGTGAATTTGTGCGCAGGATATAGAAACCGTTTTTGGTGATTAGGGTTTCGTTGGTTGTTGTCGTTTTTTGAGAGACCTAAACACTGTACTACCACACTTATATTTTTTCCTGATAATAGTGAAATTCCTACAACTCCGTGAACATAGGCAAATTACCGAACCACATAAATATTGTTTTGTGCGTGTGATTGTTTTTTTTTTTTTTTTTTTGGCATATGTTTTCTCTATTTTTTTGTTTCTCACAGGTTGGGAATTTCAGGTTGAATTCCCTACAACTAGTATCAGAGCCTAGGGTTAGGTTTGAGTGGGAGCAATGGTAGAGGAAGCAAGAAAGGCGTCTGGAATAGAAAATTTCGATCTCACAAACTTCGTGTATTGGAGAATGCAGATTAAAAATTATCTCTATGGGAGGAAATTGCATCTGCCTCTTTTGAGGACAAAACCTGAGATTATGAAGGTTGAGGAATAGGTTCTTCTTGACAAACAGGTACTGGGAGTTATCAGGTTAACTCTATCTAGGTCTATTGCACACAATGTTATAAAGGAAAAGACCATAGCAGATCTTATGAAGGCTTTGTCTGGTATATATGAAAAGCCGTCAACAAACAACAAGGTGCATTTGATGAAGAAACTGTTCAATCTGAAAATGGCAGAGAACGCATCAGTAGCACAGCATCTAAATGAATTAACACTATCACAAATCAATTGTCGTCTGTAGAAATTGATTTTGATGATGAGATCCGTGTACTAATCGTTTTGGCTTCTTTGCCAAACAATTGGGAGGCAATGAGGATGGTAGTGAGCAATTCTACAAGAAAAGAAAAGTTGAAGTACAATGACATACGAGATTTAATTCTGGCTAAGGAGATTCACAAAAAAGATGCAGGTAAAACCTCAGGATCTGCTTTTGTTCTAAATCTTGAGACAAGAGGTAGAGATAATGACAGAAATTCAAATCGAGGTAGATTAAAATCCAAAAATTCTAATTGGAACAGAAGTAAATCTAGATCAAGCCAACAAGTACAATGTTGGAACTGTGAGAAAACAAGTCACTTTAGGAGGCAATGCAAAAGTCCTAAAAAGAAGAATGAAGATGATTCTGCTAATGTTGTAATAAAAGAGATACAAGATGCACTACTTCTTGCAATAGACAGTCCACTTGATGTTTGAGTTTTGGACTCAGGATCTTCGTTTCATACCACTCCACACAAAGAAATCATACAAAATTATGTTGCAGGTGTAAACACAAAATTTTCCAATTGTAGAAAATCAAACAATTGAAAAGAAAGATGGTTTGCAAATATAAATTTTGTATTGATGAATAATAAGTATAATCTCTATTTCAATTCTTTTACAAAAGAATATCCTCTGATTCTATCTTCTTTGAACTTGACTCGAACAAAGAATCTTCTTGACTTTAGTTGGAAGATGGATTGAATGGTCTTTACAACAAATCTCTAGCTTTGAGCTTATTAGAGATTTATTGTTCTTCAAGTCTTCGAATGTGAAGGCTCTTAGGTTGAAGTTCTTCGAGACTTTAGAGGCTTGATCCGTTGAGCTTCAAAAATTTAGGTTTGTTGGAGTTTATGGAGGCTTTTTAGCTTAATTCCAATAGAACTTCAAATCACTCGAACAAGAGATCTTCTTGATTTTGATTGGAAGAAGGATTGAACGGTCTTCATAACAAATCTCTAGCTTTGAGCTTATTAGAGATTTATTGTTCTTCAAGTTCTTCAAGCCCTTTGAATGTTCTTCAAGTTCTTCAAAGATTCTTGAGACAGAATTTTTCCAGAGCTTGAGCCTCTTGAAAACTTCGTGTTGAAAATGAGAGGGGATGTCATCTATTTATAGTGATTTTAGAGGATAAGCTCCACTTCAAATTGATATACTTGAAAGTAAGAAGTAGACTTTTGATTGGCCCAAATTCTTCTTAGAGATAATTATCTCTATTTATCTATTTTGATAAATATCATATTTTGGTAAAGATAATAATCAATAAAGGTGAATAATTATCTTTATTTATTTATTTTAATAAAAATAATTATCTATCAATTTTGAATATAAAATTTATCTTTATTTTATTTATTTATAAAGATAAATATCCATAAATTTTGAATAGGAAATTTATCTTTATCTTGTGGGCCAAATGACATGTGGCAAATTTTGATTTGCCAATGTGATGTCAATTTGGATTACACATGTCATCATTTAATTTAATTAATTTAATGACATTAAAATTTGTCACTAAATTTTGATATGGCATTTTATAATTGGCTTAAAATTTTGCCTCCTACAGCAAGTGATTTTGATAAGGTGTATTTGGTTGATGGTTCAGCCTTGGATGTTGTAGGTATGGGAAACGTCTGGATATTATTACCCAATGGGTCTGTCTGGTTACTGGAGAAGGTTTGACATATTTCTAACTTGAGGAGGAATATGATTTTTATTAAACAACTTGATGATAAAGAGTATGCAATACTATTTGTTGATGGTACTTGAAAGGTTACAAAGGGAGCTAGAGTATTGGCTCGTGGAAAGAAGAATGACACTCTATATATGACCTCAAGTCCAAGAGATACAGTTGCAGTTACTAAAACAAGTACTAATACGAGCTTATGACACTGCAGGCTTGGTCACATGAGTGAGAAATGAATGAAGATGCTGCTATCAAGAGGAAAGCTAGTAGAATTAAAGTTCATTGATTTTGACATGCGTGAAAGCTGCATTTTAGGAAAGCAGAAAAATGTGAGTTTCTTGAAAACTAGCAGTACACCGAAAGTTGAAAAATTGGAGTTAGTATACACTGATTTGCGGGGGCCTTCTCCGGTTGCATCCCTTGAAGGTTCAAGGTATTACATCAACTTCATTGATGACTTAAGCAGAAAGGTATGAGTTTATTTTCTGAAAAATAAATCTGATGTATTTGAAACTTTTAAGAAGTGAAAGACTATAGTTGAGACAGAAACAGGTTTGAAACTAAAATGTTTGAGATCAGCTAATGGAGGAAAGTACATAGATAAAGAGTTCAGTGAGTATTGTGCTGCACAGGGAATTAGGAAGGAAAAGACTATTCCTAGGACACCACAGCAGAATGGTGTGGCTGAGCACATGAATAGAACTCTCAATGAGCATGCTAGGAGTATGAGGTTGCATGCTAGACTACCAAAAACTTTCTAGGCTGATACTGTTAGCACTGCAGCTTACCTGATAAATTGAGGGCCATCAGTTCCCATGGAGTTCAGACTTCCTAAGGAGGTTTGGAGCGGTAAAGAGGTAAAGTTTTCACATTTAAAAGTTTTTGGTTGTGTTTCTTATGTTCATATTGATTCTGATACTCGTAGTAAACTTGATGCAAAGTCTAAAATATATTTTTTCATTGGCTATAGTGATGAGAAATTTGGCTATAGGTTTTGGGATTAACAAAATAGGAAAATCATCAAAAGTAGAAATGTGATATTTAATGAACAGGTTATGTACAAGAACAAGTCAACTGTAGTATCAGATGTTACAGAGATAGATCAAAAGAAATATTTGTCAACTTAGATGAATTGATTGAAAGTACTGACCAGAAAAGGGGTGAACAATATAAGGGGAATGTAGATTCACAGGTAGGTCAGAGTATACCTGTAACTGAAGTCCGTAGATCTTCCAAGACCATTAGACCTCCACAGCGTTATTCACCTACTCTAAATTATCTCCTATTGATTGATGGTGGTGAGCTAGAGTGTTATGATGAAGCCTTGCAAGATGAGAATTCAAGCAAATGGGAGTTAGCCATGAAGGATGAAATGGATTCTTTGTTGAAGAATCAGACATGGGAATTGACTGAATTGCCAGTAGGAAAGAAGGCTTTGCACAACAAATGGGTATACAAAATAAAGAACGAGCATGATAGTAGAAAACGTTACAAGGCTAGATTAGTTGTTAAAGGGTTCCAGCAGAAGGAGGGCATTGACTACATAGATATATTTTCTCCAGTTGTGAAGATGTCAACAATTAGACTGGTACTGGGAATAGTGGCTGCAGAAAATTTACATATTGAGCAGTTAAATGTAAAGACGGCATTCCTTCATGGTGACTTGAAGGAAGACATTTACATGATTCAACCAGAAGGGTTCATTGTTCAGAGACAAGAAAATCTAATCTACAAACTGAGAAAGAGCTTGTATGGCTTAAAACAAGCTCTAAGACAGTGGTACAAGAAATTTGACAATTTTGTGTATAGAATTGGGTTCAAGAGATGTAAAGCTGATTACTGTTACTATGTTAAGTCTTTTGACAATTCTTACATCATTTTACTATTGTATATGGATGGTATGCTCATTGCAGGGTCTAGCATTGAAAAGATTAATAATCTGAAGAAACAGTTTTCAAAACAGTTTGTAATGAAGGATTTAGGAGTTGCAAAGCAAATCCTTGGTATGAGAATCATTACAGACAAGGCTAATGATACATTGAAACTTTCACAGTCAGAGTATGTGAAAAAAGTTTTCAGCAGGTTCAACATAATTGAAGCTAAACTAGTGAGCACACCCTTGGGTAGTCATTTCAAACTGAGCAAAGAGTAATCACCAAAGACAACAGAAAAAAGGGACCATATAAGCAAGGTGCCCAATGCCTCAGCTATTGGCAGGTTGATGTATGCTATGGTGTGTACAAGGCCAGACATTGCACATGCAGTGAGAGTTGTGAACAGATTCATAAATAGGCTAGGAAAGCAGCATTGAGAGACAGTCAAGTGGATTCTAAGATATCTGAAGGGTTTATCAGATACATGTTTTTGCTTCATAGGTGTAAATTTGAAACTGAAGGGTTATATATATGCTGATTTTGCTGGCGATATTGATAGTAGAAAGAGTACTACTGGGTTTGTATTTACTCTGAGTGATATAGCTATATCATGGGCTTCAAATCAACAAAAGATTGTTATTTTGTCTACTATAGAAGCTGAGTATGTTGTAGCAACTAAAGCTGGAAAGGAGATGATTTGGCTACATGGTTTTTTAAATGAATTTGGTAAGAAATAGGAGATGGGCTTTCTACACAATGACAGTCAGAGTGAAATTTTTCTTGCTAAAAATTTGGCTTTTCATTCAAAGTCGAAACATATACAGACAAAATACCACTTTATCCGGTACCTTGTTGAAGATAAGCTGATAATACTTGAGAAGATCTATGGATCTAAGAACCCTGCAGACATGTTGACTAAAGATGTCACTATTGAGAAGCTGAAGCTGTGTGCAGCTTCAGTTGGCCTTCTAGCTTGAGGATAGGGGGATGAGTTACAAGGGATGGGGGATTGTTTTTGGAGGATTGCGATTGATGTTGGTGATTGAACTAGTCTCTAAGTGGGAGATTTGTTGGAGTTTGTGGAACTTAGTTGTGTTTGATCCAGTTAACGACCCGAATAATGTTGCGTGGTTTTTAATGGGAGATTTTCTGAGGCTTAGACCTAACCCGAACCGTTTTTGGTGATTAGGGTTTTGTTGGTTGTTGTTGTATTTTGAGAGGCCTAAACATTGTACTGACGCACTTGTATTTTTCCCTGATAATAGTGAAATTCCTGCAACTTCGTGAACGTAGGCAAATTGCCGAACCACGTAAATATTATCTTGTGCACGTAATTATTTTCTTTGACGTATGTTTTCTCTATTTTTTGTTTCTCACAGGTTGGGAATTTCGGGTTGAATTCCCTACATCCAAGCTTTGAATACATAGATACAAGGGCTGTTAACACAGGAAGTTGATACCCTGACCCATGCTTTATAACACATGCGTGAAGGGATTCACCAAACCCAAGGCTATTGGAGTTCTCACATGATGGGATGATGGACACAAAAGTGACCAGATTAGACTGCAAGCCAGCACGGATCATTTGCCGGAACATCTCAAAGGCGTCAAAATTGTTTTGCCTCTGTGTATATGCAGATATCATAGCATTCCAAACAGTAACATTCTTTTCCAGTATAGAATCAAACGAACTTCTAGCAGTCAATAAATCCATGTCAATAGCATACATTGAAATTAAAGCAGGCACCAAAAAATTATTTGAAAAATATCCAGATATGACAGCAAATCCATGAGGACATTTACCAATATTTAAACATCCCAAACGAGAGCAGACAGTAATTATGCTGGCAAAAGTGCTAACACTGGGCTTCAAACCCATCACAAGAATCTGCCTGAAAACCTCCAAGGCTTCCTGATCAAACCCATTTGAAGAATAACCAGCAATCAATGCATTCCACAAACCAAGTCTGGTTGTGGAATTCTATCAATCAGCTTACATGCGTTCCCCATATAACCAGACTTCGCATACAAATCAATCAAAGCAGTCTGTATAACTAAATTTTGCTCAAACCCAATTCTCAAAACAACACAATGAACCTCCTTTCCTGTCCATAATGCATTCAGAGCCGAACACGCCTTGATGACAAATGGAAAAGTGTAATCATCAGAAGGGCAACCTGAAACCCAACAACTCAGATAGAGAAATAAGACTTCTTTATATAGACAATTATTGCATAGACACCTGATCATCAAATTCTACAAGACCAAGCTCGGCTTTTCAATTCGTCGGAATAAAGAGAGAGCTAAATCTGGAGCACCCAGATGAAAGCAAGAACTAAGGAATTCTCCTATGATAAACTCGTGCTGAACTGGACCCTTCACGATTAGAACTGACATCATAGGCTTCAAGTCTTCTACGTTCCAGCAAAGCCTTATCAGACGAAGACATTCGGTTCCTATGGAATTGCTTGCATTTGCATAATGTGAAGGAAAGTTGTTCACAGATCGTTTAGCTCTTAAACGAGAGAGTTTCGAGGGAGATAAAAGGGTGGCAAAGAATCTGAAAGAGGTGACAATAGATTTGGAAGAGAGAGTACAGAAAGAAAACTCAATGGAATAAGGGTCAAAACCAAGTTCACCTTTGCTGTCAACCATGGCATATGTTTTCTGGGTTTCCTGCCATTTACTGTCCTTACCAACTGATACCTAAACATTTGTAATTTGCACTCATGGAATGGAAGAGTGGCCGCCAAAGTAACAATGTGACCTGTGAATTGTGGAGTGTGTGAGTTGGTTTTATTTTTCTTTCCTAGTTTTTTTTTTTTTTTTTTTTTTTTTTTTGGGTCCATCTAGAGGCCCATTGGAGTTCCTGGTTATACAGGGTGAGCTAAAATCTCTCCATTTCTTCTTTGAGTCCTTTTCTCTTGGGAAACGTTGCATTCCATTTCCTTCTATATATCTTTAGGTAGTACTCCTATCTCTTTTTATATATCAAGAGGGATTTTACAAATGGAACACTGACTTTGTTTTTTATGGATAGAACACTAACAATTGGTCCATGCTTCCAAGTTTCAAGTTGGCTCTTTATCAAATAGAAAGTAAAAAAAATGCAAAAATACAAAACTGACCTTCTAACTTTCAATTATTTTCATTTCAGTGTTTTAACTTTCAATTTTATCATTTCAGTCCTCTAACTTTTAATTATTATCAATTTTGTACTCCATTAAACCTCAGTTATGTCCTGCTCGTTAATACTCCTATTTCTTTTTCTTTTTTTTTTTTTAAATAAATTTCGAAATTTAAAGAAAATTAAAAAAAATTGATATTAAAAAAAAAAAGAAAAAAAAATTTAAGGGAACAGCGACCCCTTACCTGAAAGATGAAAATATTGCCATTGAGTTCTAAGAGAGAGAGAGAGAGAGAGAGAGAGAGAGAGAGAGAGAGAGAGAGAGAGAGAGCTGAAAATAACACCACACAACTCAGCTAAACAAAACCACATCGTAGCTAAATTAGTCCAATTTTTTGCCTCCAAGCTTCTATGAATTTTTCCATGTTTGATGCTCCTATAAATGTAAGTTTTAATACTCAATAGAAAAAGTCACCAAACACACAGCAATTCATTGTTCTGCTACCACATATACCCAAAAAAAACACACTAAAAAAACTGGGTTTTCATCACTTACCCAAAACTTGGCCGAAGCTGGAGCTACAGAGTACACCCTAGAACATCACAATGTCAGAAATCCATCACCTTCATTAGAACTCCATCAATGATTCAGTCAATATAGGGATTCTCGGTCTCAATCTCTACAAATCGGTCTTCATTAGAACTCCATCACCGATTCAGTCTCTCAAACCGATTCATAATATCTTTGCAAATCGGTCTCTTATACTTGGTCTTGAATAGTCAAACCAAATCAGTCTCTCTCTCTCAGTCCGACTCAGTTTCTCTCTCAAACGGACTCAATCTCTCTCTCTCAAACCGCCGACCAGCTTAATCTTTTCCCCAAATTCTCTAAGTTAGGGATTTGGGTGTGAAACGACGATTTGGGTGTGGAACCTCAGTTCACCTAAATGTTTTCTTTTTTTCTTTTTCTTTTTTTTAATATCAATTTTTTAAAATTTTCTTTTAATTTCGAAATTTATTATTTAAAAAAAAAAAAGCCAAAACGACGTCGTTTTGGCTCAATTAACAACAAGACATAACTGGGGTTTAACGGAGTACCAAATTGAAAACAATTGAAAGTTAAAGGACTAAAATGAAAAAGACTGAAAATTATAGGGTCAATTTTATATTTTTGCCTAAAAAACAAATCCAAGCACGACCTTCTTTTATCCATTATATAAGCACCTATCTAGGTTGAGGGGTTTTGTTTTGGGTATTTGGGTTTAACTTGGTTTGAGGTAATTGGGACTTAGAAATCTAGCGGGAAATTAGATTTGTGTACATAACATGTTATGTAAAATTTTACGGGGAAAATGGATTTTTGCCCTTATTTTTTTTAATATCTAGCACAGTGTCTTTGTTTTGAAGCTATTTAGCAGAATGCCCTTGTTTTTGTAACTCGATTTTAACAAAATCGAGTTATGTATAAAACTCAATATTCTTAAAATCGAGTTATATGTAATGTCGAGTTTCACTTAAATTTTCAAAAAAAAATTAAGTGGCAAAATATGCTTAGAACTCAACATTGCTAATGTTGAGTTCCACCTATAACTCGATTTTTTTTTTTTAAATCGAGTTTCAAAACAAGGACATGGTGCTTAATAGTTTCAAAACAATGACATTATGCTAAATATTTTAAAAAATAAGGGCAAAAGCCCATTTTCCCCGAATTTTACTTTAAAAAGGTAGGGACAACTATTTTGGTTTGTTTGTTCTTAGTTACTTACATGTGATTTAGTAGAAATTGTGTAATTGAATTAATCATCTATTGAATGGATATAAATCGGGACAAAGAGTAGAATAACGTTGAGAAAATTTGTATCCTGAATTAACCATCTTTGTGTTGTATATGCATGTAAGGTATCTATTACAATTTCTTATCAAGATTGTTAAATTCATTTACTTTGTGTGGTTATAAAAGATAGCATAGATGAAAGTTACAAAGGTTAACGGACATTCCATAGGAAAAGAATATGGGTGTTGTAGAAGGCATTCAATTCCGAATAAGAACCAAGCCAACCAATTTAAGAGGTTACCATCACTCCAAAGAGTACTGTAGGATGAACATAGACAAGAATTCACCAAGAAGACAAAAGACTTGGAATCAGGGGAGACTAGGCCATCATGACACAACACAGGATTTAAATCAACCATTACTTAGCTAACTTATCAAATATTGATAAGGCCTCTATGCAAAAAGGGGGAATTTAAAAAAAGGGAAAAATTTTCCAAAAACCCCATATGATTTCTCCATAAAACATTAAAAAAAAAAACCCTAAAATTTTGGACATAACACTAAACCCCATATGCCTTGTTTTATGTGTAAATTGTTAATTGTGTTGCACTTAACTCTATTAAGGTTATTGAGTGTAAAACAAGACAAAAACTCCTTACATTTTTTTTATGTGACAATTTGGACCTACATTTTCACATAGGTGTTTGTGTTCTGCTCAAAAACCTTAAGAGACTCCATATTTTAGGAAAAACCCACATGCGGTTTTATGTGTGTGTGTGTGTGTGTGTCTATATATATATATATATATAGAGAGAGAGAGAGAGAGAGAGAGAGAGAGAGAGAGAGAGAGAGAGAGAGAGAGAGAGAGAGAGAGAGAGAGAGAGAGAGAGAGAGAGAATGCAAATGCTGGAGTTTTCCCAAGCTTCAACCAATATCTGAGCTTTTGGTTGTCTTTGGCTGTCACAAAGATAACGCATGTGTCAACTTTGCATCAAACAAGTGAGAATTGAGACCATACCCAAAACCAATTGCTCTAGTGAAACATATATCACATTGCTTGCTCCATTTTTATGGATTTCATGGGTATTAAATCAAATTTATTAAAAAAAACAAAAAAACAAAAAAACAAAAACAAAAACAAAAACAAAAACAAAAACAATATAATGCATGATCTCAAAGGTTCCCTTGAACTCTCAAATTATAATGCTTAAGTACTAAACTAATTACCATATCCTGTCTTTGATTAATAAAATAATAGTATATATAGCTACAATAACCGTGTATATATATATGGTTATTGTAGCAAATGTATAAATATACAAAGTCTTAAAGAGACTGTTGTGAGAAGTTTTGTGATTTAATTGTGTAAAATTTCTCTCTTTTTTTATTATACAAGAACTAGTGTGGATGCTCTTACGGGAGGAAGTATACTATGTTTCAGGTGTACGCTTCCTCCCACTCAGTGATGGCTCTAGGATTTTTTTTAGGGAGATCAATAGTGTTAAAACTAAGAATAGTCCGGAGATAAGGCTTATTTATTTATTTATTTTTAACGAATAAGCAATTTTAACAGTAATACTACTGACGCAACACTTTCATAATAAAATTTAAATGGTAAGTTGTTAAAGGTATGTAAAATTCTGATGTCAGTTGTGAATCTAGATCAAAATCAATTACAACATACAACTTAACCTTTATTGTAAAATTATTGTGAAAGTAGGACTAAGATAATTAAATTCAAATTTATTTCAACTAGGTTTAAACAAAATTTAGGTTCACAGTGTTCAAATTTTTTATTTAGGGGTAAAAAAATAAAATTTATATACAATGGTTCAAATGAACCTCCTGTGCTGACCGTAACACCGCCCACGCTCCCACTCAGAGCCGAGTGGCAGAAAACATACATCCGAAACTGAGGGTATTTCCTTTATTACGGGGTGGGGTCATTGGCGTTGTCAGGACAATCCATCATCCATTGTTCAAGTTCCTTTAAGGTAATCCCATCCAAAACCTCATTCTCTTCGTGACTGCTTTCTGCCACGTCTTTCACAATCTGTGTATCACTCTCTGCCATCATCTCCACATTAACATTTGGATTAACCTCCTGAGCTTGTTCATCCTGATGATCATCTCTTTCAACCTCATAGTCTGACAATGGGAAATTAAGCTTGGCTCTAGGTCCACGGAACTTGATGGCAGCCTTATCGTAAGCCCTGGCAGCCTCCTCCGCCGTCTTGAAGGTGCCAAGCCACACCCGCTTCGCTTCCCTCGGGTTTCGAATCTCAGACGCCCATTTCCCCCACGGCCTCTGCCTCACTCCCCTATATCTCTTCTCATTGTCATCCTTCTTCTTCTTCTTCTTCCTAGTGTTGCTGGCCCCACTGGTTGAAGGCAATGATGATGCGGCAGTACTACTACCCTGGAGTGCTTCTAGTATTTGAAGCTGTTGTGGGGTGTGAGTATCAACCCCATCGGTGATCACGTGCTTGAAAGCCGACACCAAAATGTCGTGCTCTTCCTCCTTTGTTACTCGAATATGATGCATATTTGCATGAATATAATTAATACGATCCTATCAGCGGTTTTTGGACAAATTGAGCTTTGTATGACGAGAATTAATGCAGATTGGAAGTGAGCACGTTGCCTTGTGTTTCAGCATTCGAATGCGGAGGAGGGGGGCAACTGATTTTGATCTATATATAAAGGGTTGGGTCATGGGTGAGAAGGAGAGTACATGTGGGTGCCACCTTGTATACAGTGCTTTCGCGGAGGTCGATCATTTTGCCTGAATTTTTTAATATGGCACAGCTGATAGGTCCTACCAGCTGTGAGAAGAGAGAAACATAATTTTCTCCTTTATCCTGTATGGCACGTGCATGAAGCTCTCTCGTAGAAGAGGATATGATTGTTCCACGTAGCTGCTGGGTCCAAACTCCAAAGTAATGAAAATATCCAAATACCATCTTGCACTGGCTGGATTATGCAAAGGTAGGGTAAGGGATGTTGAGTTGATTGGTTACGTACGCAGTGACGCGATGGCGAGACAGGAACTCCAAAATCCAAATGATACATATATTTGGCTAGTTAGTTGCTTCTGCACAAAGGAACTTAATTTCCAACTTTTTTAAAAATTTCCATAAATTGAAATGCAAACATTACGTGTTTCTCATTTCATACAGGCAAACAAACAGCATGCTTTTTTAAGTAGAACATCTACTACTGATCGCCACACAAAACAATGATCGATATATAGTGTTGTCATAATGTGACAGCATTTGAATTTTTTTTTTTTTTTTTTTTTTTTTTTTGAATGAGGTGATAGCGTTCGCATTTGCTTTGCAAAATATTATGCTTGTGCAAATTAAATAGCGCATTTTTATTTCAAATATGCCTAAGCCAAAAAAAGCATCAACAGTAGATTATCAATCAATTAGCAAAAATGTTATTTAATTATGGTGTTTTCTAGGAGCATACACACTGGCTTGTGCAAAGAAAAAAATCACTTTTTATCATAATTCTAATATATTCAACTATAAGAAAATAAATTGTAAATCCATTTGTAAGTGATAATCTACTACTCCCCATTGATAGCTTCAATAAATTGTAACAAATGATGTGGTTCTAGAACATATATCGTGTAAAATAGCATAAGAGTCCAATATGCATAAAAACACCCGTATTGGCTTATCTACATAGTAGCAATTAATGTTATTTAGCTATAGTCCTTCTCTAAAAATATTTTTAGAACATTATAGTTTAGGTAAATCATTATTTTATTCTCTCTCTCTCTCTCTCTCTCTCTCTCTCTCTCTCTCTCTCAAATGCTTGAGAGATGTCTCTAAGATTTTAATCTTAGATCACTCCGTGCAATGCATAGGAAATCCATTAGATTCTCGTTGCTAAATCTCGGAAGCAATTTGGATCTCATCGTTGGATTCTTCAGTGTTGTTTAGATGGCAAAGGTGTGGGGGGCTAACAGTTTGGGCTAAAGTCATTTCATGTTGGTGGTGTTGGTGGTTTTGCAGGTGGGTATTTAAGCATATACACACACCACACATACTTGTTCTAGTACCACATATTTTGTAAATTCCCTAAATTATTTTATTTGTTAGTGTTTGAGTTATTGTATATTCCCACCAAAAACTCTGTAAACTTTCAATTTGGAACAATTATTAAAATATAAACCCACTTCTTTTCCTTCTTTGCGTCCATATCAGTCTATAATATATATTTTTAACAAATGATGCTATTAAAATTGGAGTTTTATTTTTTTGGCACTTGTGTGTATTAAGAAAAATTAAGTTATTTAAACTACGAACTAGGAGATTCATATTTTTTTGGCACTTGTTTGAAACACTAATAAATGTTAACTAATTGAGATATAAAGCTCTTAGATATGTAATGGTCATTATTGTATGCCATACTCATACTTTCTTTTTTTCTGGCTTAATCAAAGATGCTAAATCCACACTAAAAGATGTGTTAGGGATGGAATTGGGAAAGCATAATGTAGTAACAATTAAAGGTATGTTTGGTAGCCTGTAATAAGCGCTGTAAAGTAATAGTTATTTCTATAGTTTAGTTATTCTTTAATTTGGTTATATTTTTATTACAATGAATAATCATTCCTTATGAATAGCTATTCTTCAAAATGAGGAATAATTATTCCTCTTTAAAATGTTGTATTAGCTATTCCTTAGTAAATGCAATAATTTCAAATTTTAATATATTTCCAAGTAAACAAACTTTCCATATACATCTTACAATTATAAAAATAAAAAATCATAAAAAATAACACATATTTCTCTTAAATTTAAAAATAACAATTTTTAAAGAAATATAATTGTATGAGTAAGAAATTTCGTAAAATAAATGTTAAGTTTCATTTTAATGTTATAACTCACAATCAAACTAATGAATAAGTATAGTTATTACATTACAACACATTTTATTCATAGTAATAAAAATTACAATTCTTATCGTAATCTTCATTCAGTGTACCAAACATATCCTAAATTAAGTGACATAACTCACTTGAGAGCATGCATGAGACTAGGTCAAAACCTTGTATGAAGAAGATAGAGTGTGCATTCTTTTATCAATGCAGTACACTCGTACGTAGTGTCAATACTTTTGGAACAACGGCCCGGTTGCTTAGCTCCTATTGGCTGTTGAAAAGGTCCAAAATTTCCAAACCAAATGCACAACCTTAAACATGTAAAATTAAGTTACTGCAAAATCATGGATCTCATAGTGGCAATTCAAAAATTGAGCTACTGTCATTTTGGGCACACCACCGACCTTCATTTGTGAACGAATTAGGACACACACTTCAACCTCTCTTTTCCTTTTGACCATTTCATTCCCAAGTTTCTCTGCGCAAAAAGAACACTATTATTGACTAATGAGACTTTATCATGTGACAGTTTATAGTGTTGTAATATCATTAAATTCAGCATTTTTAAATAGTTTAACTTTTTAGGATATTGAAAAATAGACTCTATTTCTCATTTTAAAAAATGTTGAATAACCCATGCTTGAAGTCCAAGCGTTGTTTTAATTTAAACTCATTGGAAAATAATTTTTTTAGTACTATTCAACTTTGTAATAACTAATTAAAAAAATTTCTTGCCCTAATTTAACATTTGCTTGAAATTCCTATCTACTTTTCAAAACATTTTTTTCACATAAATATATCGAGAGGAAAGGTTACTATAGCAAGCCCCTCCCCAGCCAAAGTGCTCCCAGGACAAGGGAACAGTGGTCAACCATCCACTCTCTAGATTCATATTGATCAATATATCTTTTGCGTCCTGCTAGTTCGCTAAGTAGGCTTAGTGTGCGTTTGGGAAGCGCGTTTTGCGCTTCCCAGACGCGTTTGCGTTTTGCAAACATTTTTTTTTTTTTTTTTTTTTTTTTACTTTTCAGCTTTCCAGACATTTTGTTACTGTTCATTACTGTTGTGGCTACTGTTCATTGAACAGTAGCCGCAACATGTGATTTTGTTCCCACAATTTTTACTGTTCACGGACCCACAATTTTCACTTTTCAACAACTTTTTCATTACAAATGGGTCCCACGATATTATTCACACATTTAAATATTATTTTGCTACAGTGTTTTCAGTTTTCAGTTTTCAATTTTCAGCGGTATCCAAACGGACCCTTAGTGTGCGTTTGGGAAGCGCGTTTTGCGCTTCCCAGACGCGTTTGCGTTTTGCAAACATTTTTTTTTTTTTTTTTTTTTTTACTTTTCAGCTTTCCAGACATTTTGTTACTGTTCATTACTGTTGTGGCTACTGTTCATTGAACAGTAGCCGCAACATGTGATTTTGTTCCCACAATTTTTACTGTTCACGGACCCACAATTTTCACTTTTCAACAACTTTTTCATTACAAATGGGTCCCACGATACTATTCACACATTTAAATATTATTTTGCTACAGTTTTTTCAGTTTTCAGTTTTCAGTTTTCAGTTTTCAGCGGTATCCAAACGGACCCTTACTCTACCATGGGGGCAACAAAGGCTATAACTATTCTTCTGAAAAACAATAGGAACTAGGGACGAATCTATATATTGACTAAGGGGCAATGGCCCCACTAATTTTTTTTTTTTTAAATATTAATATATTAATAAGTACTAATTTTAGTAATTTTGTTTAATAAAATTATATTTTGTCCTCTTAACAATGCCATCAATTCTTTTAAGAGTAATATTATAGTCACAATTTTTTACAATATTTTTACAAACTATTGAGGTAGCAAATTTGTTTTGGTTTGCACACTTACATCACTTTTTACTTATCAATAACCACTCATTACATTAGTAATTTATAAAAATTTTGTAGTTTTTGCATTTTTCACCTTTTAAAGGTCATAAAAATTAATAGATTAAAACTAAAACAAAATATATAAGTCCAAAAAAATTAGCCTAACATCAAAAATTACCAATAATAAAACTAAAAAAAATTAAGCCCGATCAATCTATTATACCAAAAACAAACAACTTAGCCATTTAAAAAGTTTTAAACAAAAATCCTTAATTAGTAATAAAATAGTAAAGTCAAAAGTCAGAACTGCCATACACAACTAACAGCAGAACCACCTTAACTCTAAATCCTAACTCTGATCTTGACAGGAACTTATCTCTTATCCTAAGAATTGCCTACTGAAGAAAAACTAAGCTTGATATGATTTTGCTATTTAAGCAAGTAAGAAAGTAAAGTAACACAGAAACTAACAATGAGCAGAGAAATTAAAGAAGAAGAAGAGTGGGTCTGAGAGAGAGAGAGAAAAGAGAGAGAGAGAGCAAAGATTGAAACTGTGAAATCTTGCATAAATGAAATCTGTAGAGTACAGTTGTTTATATAGTACAAAGATCAGACTAACCCTCATAACTATCTTTCCGCATTACAGGGGGAGGAATCCACCAGGAGTTTGCCACGCTGAAAGAGAAACGAAGGAGCAGGTAACGGCTTGGTGAAGAAGTCAGCAAGATTATCCTTGCCAGATACAAACCGAATGCCCAAATCACGACGCAAAACCTTCTCACGAACGTAGTGATAATCGACTTCTATATGTTTGGTGCGAGAATGGAAGACAGGATTAGCAGCAAGAGCAAGCGCAGAGACATTATCACACCATAAAATAGGGATGTGAGGAAGAAAGATGCGCAATTCCTTAAAAAGAATGCGAAGCCAAGAAATCTCAGCAGCAGTGGAAGCCAATGCGCGATATTCAGCCTCTGTGGAAGAACGAGAGACAGTGGGTTGTTTCTTAGAGGACCAAGATACAGGGCTTGGACCAAGAAACACAAGCAAGCCAGAAGTGGAACGACGGTCTGAAGGATCTCCAGCCCAGTCTGCATCGGAGAAAGCAGAAAGAGAAAGAGGGCCAGGAGTAAAGGAGATCCCATGGTGAAGAGTACCACGAAGGTAGCGCAAAACACGCTTGGCAGCCTCCAAATGAACAGAAGTAGGAGAAGACATGAACTGACATAATTGATGTACACTGAAAGCAAGATCAGGCCTTGTGAAAGTCAAGTACTGAAGGGCACCAACCATGCTGCGATACTCAGTAGGATCAGAAAGAGCAATCCCTTCATGAGGAACCAATCTTACAGAAGGACAGCATGGAGTCTTAGAGGGTTTAGCATTCTCCATGTGGAACCGGTGAAGAACATCTGAAGCATATTTAGTCTGTGTAAGAGTGAGACCAAACTGAGACCTGGTGATCTGAATTCCAAGAAAATAGTGAAGAGGGCCAAGGTCCTTGAGCTCAAAGGTAGTACTAAGAGCAGCAATGAGAGATGTGATATGAGAAGATCTATTACCAGTGATGATGATATCATCTACATAGAGCAGTAGGTAGATGATGGTGCCATGATCATGAAATATAAACAATGAGCTATCAGCCACAGAAGCCACAAAGCCAAGATGCAAGAGATGAAAGGTAAACCTTTCAAACCATGCCCGTGGGGCTTGCTTAAGACCATATAAAGATTTGTGCAATTTGCACACATAATGAGGATGAGCTGCATCAACATAACCTGGTGGCTGTTGCATGAATACTTCTTCTTTGAGATGCCCATGGAGAAAGGCATTGGAAACATCTAATTGCCTTAAGGACCAATTGCAACTCACAGCAATAGCAAGGACCAATCTAACAGTGGCGGGCTTGATGACAGGACTAAAGGTCTCAAAGTAATCAATACCTGGTTGCTGATGAAAACCTTTAGCCACAAGCCTAGCTTTGTAGCGAGAAATAGACCCATCACTGTTTAACTTGAGCTTGTATACCCACTTACACCCAACTAGATTAGCATGAGAAGGAGCAGGAACCAGAGACCATGTATTTTGCCTTTGTAAAGCCTGAAACTCAGTATCCATAGCCTCACACCATTGGGGATATTGGGAGGCAACTTTATAGGAGGGTGGTTCTGTGTATGTATAGTCAAGGACAGTTTTGTAACAAAACTTAGGCTTAGGTTTGGTAATGCCACTTTTGGACCGAGTTTGCATAGGATGATGATTTGTGGGAGGAAGAGAAGGAGGTAAGGAACCAAGAGGAGAGGAGGTAGGCAAAGCAGCAGGAGAGAGATCAGGAGTAAGGGATTGGGAGAGAACTTGAGATGAGGAGTTGGTGCAATCTGGTATGGAAGAAGAAATGCTAGGTTGAGGAAGAGGAACATTAAGAGAGGGTGACTGTGATTGAGTAGGAAGATGTGAGATAGGAGGGCTGGACAGATTTGAGGAAGGAGGAGTGTAAGGACCAAGAATAGAAGGATGATTAGAAGAATGAAGGAAGAGCAGATTGGATAACCACAGAGAGGCAGACAAGTCTGAGAGTGAAGTAACAACAGAACAATGGGAGGTGGAAGACAACTGGGAAAAAGGAAATTTGGTCTCATTAAATAACACATGTCTGGAGGTGTAAAGGAAGGAAGACTTAGGGTCAAGACACAAGTAACCCTTAGATGTAGGAGAGTACCCCAAAAAAATACATTCTTTAGTTTTGGGCTCAAGTTTATGAGAATTATAGACCCTGAGGTTGGGGTAACAAGCACAGCCAAAAACTCTAAGCTGAGACAGATCAGGTTGGGCAGAATAAAGCTTGAACCATGGGGAGACACACTGCAAGACAGGTGTTGGGAGCAAATTGACAAGAGTTATTGCAGTAAGGACTGCATAAGACCAGTAAGTATGTGGCATAGAGGCTTGAGACATCATAGTGATTGTGGTTTCAATTAAGTGTCTGTGTTTCCTTTCAACCAAACCATTTTGTTGGGGGGTATAGGGACAGGAAATTTGATGGATAATACCATGTTGTTGAAGGTAAGTTTTAAATGCAGAAGAGGTATATTCACCCCCACCATCAGACCTTAAGGTTTTGATTTTGGTTGAATATTGAGTTTCTACCAAGGCTTTAAACAATACAAATTTAGAAAAGACTTCAGATTTAGCTTTGAGCAGATAAATCCAAGTGAAACGAGTGAAGTGATCAACAAACAACACATAGTATTTATAACCATCAATAGAAGTCACTGGAGCAGGACCCCAAACATCTGAATGCACTAATTCAAAGGGAAAAGAAGCATGGAATTGTGATTTGGGAAAAGGGAGATTGTGCATTTTACCATGTAAACAAGGAATACAATTGTGAATGTCAGATGCACAATTATTGAATACAAATTTTGCATTAGGGAAAATAAACCTGAGAACTTGATCAGTGGGATGACCAAGTCTCATATGCCACAGAATTTTATTGAAATCAGTACAAGAGTTAGGCTTGACAGCTTTATTACAAACTCTAGAACCTAAAACAAGATGTGGAGCCTTGTGAGGATAGATGGGGTAGACTCCATCTTCACTCTTGCCCTGATATAGAACTTTCCCCGTGGCCAAAGCCTGGATTGAAAGAAAACGTTCATCAAAATAACACCAACAATTGTTGTCATGACAGATTTTATGGACAGAGGCCAGGTTTGATGAGATGGAAGGGACCCTAAGTACATTCTTTAATTGAAGAGTTGAAAAGGAAGAAGGAATAAGAGTATTACCTGTATGAGTAATAGGTAAGGCCTGACCATTCCCTACAGTGAGATGATCAGAACCAGTGTAAGGCTTTGGAAAGTTGAGTTGATTCAGACTAGAGGTCACATGGTCTGTGGCTGCACTATCAGCTAGCCATGGTTGATCTGGTACAAGGCATGAATTAGAAGCAGTGGCCATTGCAGCCAATTTGGTAGGTGGATGCTTACCCTGATAAGCATAGTCCATCCTGTGATAGCAATCAATTGCTATGTGTCCTGATTTACCACAGATTTGGCAAGTTGGTCTCTCTGACCTTGAACTTGCAGCAGTAGAATTGAACTGATTTTGTTGGAAAAGAGAGAACTGAATAGGGTGAGAATGAGAATGAGATGACTGATTACTTAGACCTCTTCCTCCTCTCCCACCTCTATTGTTGTAATTCCCTCTACCTCTTCCTCTGTTAAACTGATTGAAATTACCATTAGACTTGTTATTGGTAGTAGCTGCCATTGCAAAGATTTGGTCTTTACTATCAAGAGTCTCATTGAGCGACTCCTCTTCAGCATTCAGCAAGGTAGAGAGTTCATCAAAACTCAAAAGTGTGCTTCTGGTCCTTATAGCTGACTTGAAGGCATTATATTCTTTTGGTAGACCTTTGATTGTGATGTGAAGAAGCTCTTCATCATCAATGATCACACCAACAGCTAGTAGTTTATCTCTAACTACTTTAATCTTTTGCAAATACACATCAACAGAATCTGCTCCTTTCTTGATATTGTGTAATTCACCTTTAAGATTCAGAATATGCGAACGAGAAATAGAAGAAAACCTGTTTTCCAGAACCTTCCAGACCTCCATAGCTGTGGAGCATCCCACTGTAAGTGCTAAGATCGAAGGTGACAAGGTGGAGCTCATAAATGTGAGTAAGGCCTTTTCTTTGGACCTCCAGAGCGAGTAATCCGGATTCAACACTGCTGTATAAGCTCCAGAAAGATCTCGTAAGAATTTCTCAGGGATCAATTGTGGATCTTCCAGTAATTCAAAGAGAGAATAAGTCTCTAACACCATTGTGATTTGGTGTTTCCAGACAATGTAGTTGGTATTGTCCAACTTGACTGTCATCATATTGGACATACTGGAGAGAAGTAGCAGTGGTTGATTCATTATATTCACTGAACTTGAAGGAATTGAAGCTGCCGTAGAAGAAGTCTGAGCTGGAGCTGAAGTCGCCATTGGTGAAGCTTGAACAGGACTCTCAAGCTCTGATACCATGAAGAAAAACTAAGCTTGATATGATTTTGCTATTTAAGCAAGTAAGAAAGTAAAGTAACACAGAAACTAACAATGAGCAGAGAAATTAAAGAAGAAGAAGAGTGGGTCTGAGAGAGAGAGAGAAAAGAGAGAGAGAGAGCAAAGATTGAAACTGTGAAATCTTGCATAAATGAAATCTGTAGAGTACAGTTGTTTATATAGTACAAAGATCAGACTAACCCTCATAACTATCTTTCCGCATTATGCGGATCAAGTCCGTGAATCAAGGAAACAGAACTCAACTGCTTGTAACTGAATTACACGCTAACACTTCTACTTGAACTGGACTTAGATCACTGACTATACGACACCGTTTGAGGCTTAATACTGGGATACACATCAGAGAAGTAATACGGTGCGTGTTAATAAATAGAAATAAGTGAAACGGTGCGTCTCATCATGTTTCAGTGGCTTTCTTCAATTTGGGCTTAGGCCTGAGCTGATTACCATCAGTATCTTCAACACCTACAACTCTTAAAAAGTTGGCGACATAGCATTTTTTAAAAAATATTAAAAAAACATCTAAAATCATTAAATCAAAAGAATAAAAACGCTAAACTTAAAGATATTTCGAAAATTACAATTAAAAATCAAAATGAACAAATACTAAAAATTAGGTTGCAGATTCCGTCCAATTTGAGAGCATGCGCAAAGACCATGTCAAACCTTTACTGCTTTAGATAAGGTAAGCCTCACATGACGACAAGATGACATGACAAGACACTGCATAAAAGTAGACTTGTGCTGTACCATTGGTTGCTGAGATACGCAGGAAAATAAATGCAATTGCACGGATTCACATAAGGTGCATTATCTATATTGCACCTGTTGTAATTTTTAATTAATGGTTAAGATTGAAAATTGAAAAAGTAACTTTCAATCTCAACCATTAAATAAAATATATTTTAAAAAATTAAAATTAAAAATAAAAATAAAAAGTAAAATAAATTAAAAAAATTATGAAAGAAATAGAAAGGTGCATGTGAATCCGCAATTGCACTATTGCTTTTGCTGCCATTGCGGGCTTATCTTTATGTAAAGGCCTTTATTTCCTCCTTGCTACAGCTGCATAGTGGGTTACGTCTTGAGAGTCGTAAAGAATCTTAAAAAAATCCAAATGATACCATTAATGAATTACCATTTTTTTTTTTTAAGAAACATATATTTTCTTCTTCCGTACAGTCATACAGTCAAGCCGCAAGTTTTTTTTTTTTTTTTTTAAAGCATGCATTTACCCGGTCGCACATTGTTTGTGATGTTGAAGACAAATGAGTATGAAACTGTGATAAGAAAGAGTCCCATTTAAAAAAGAAAAAAGAAGAAAAAAAAAAAAAGAGTCGACAATGCTCACATGTACGGTAAAAAAATGTTTTAGATTGCAACCCAGGTATCTTTAGTACTTTACTAAATTTAGTACTGTTTAAAGAGTAAATAATTATTTTTACTTTTTATTTTATACAAAACAATTAATATAGTAAGTTGTTAGTTCTTATTAATTTGAAATTTATCAAATTTATGTTGTGCAATTTTTTTTAAAATTCTATGTATTTTGAAATTTATCAAACTTAGTCTTGAAATTAGCTCATTAACTTTTTTTCTAAAATATTCATTAACTTTACCCCCATTTGGGATAATTATTTTAGTGAATTTGATTTATTATTATCATTAGCTCATTTTTTAATTCCTTTCAAGTTTAATTAACCCCATTTTTTCCAGGGTTTTTTTTTTCTTCAAAATAACACTTATTTTCAAACATATTTATTAGTTAACACTTAGCATCGTTTTCAAATTATTTAAAAAACTAACATCTCAAGCCTTTCAAACTCGAGTTCACATAGCAACTCGAGTCTCAAAGACTCGATTTCAAACATATTTATTAGTTAACACTTAGCATCGTTTTCAAATTATTTAAAAAACTAACATCTCAAGCCTTTCAAACTCGAGTTCACTATAGCAACTCGAGTCTCAAAGACTCGATTTCCATGAGAGGGCATGGAACTTGGGTATTAAAGACTTAAGTTCCTGCTCCGCACAAAAAAAAAAAAAAAAAAAAAAAAAAAAAAAAAAAAAAAAAAAGGAGAGGAGAACGAAACCTTTTCCTCGGGAAGAAGAAAATCTCTGCACAAATCCTTTGCCTGGAGACTTTGCCGCCTAGGTTCAGTCCAAGTCGAGGGGTTTGGGTTAGGGAGATCTGGGTTTGTGGGTTCAGTTCGAACTTGGGTTCGTGGGTTTCGCCGCTTGAGTTTGTCAGTTTTGTTGCTTGGGTTCATGGGTGTGCCACTGGGTTCGACACTTGTGTTTGTGTTTTTGTTGTTTCTTTGTTTGTGAATGTTTAAATAAAATTTCCATTCCATAGAGTATGTAAGCTTATTCAACCAAAGATTAGGTGGATTTTTTTTTTTTTTTTTAAAAGAGGAAGAGACCAGAAGAAGAAGAAAAGACTCACATTTTTTAATTTCTTGGTTTTCGTTTGTGGAACTTGGGTCTTAGAGACTCGAGTTCCACATGGAATTTCATAGAAATCGAGTATTTGATACTCGAGTTGCTACAGTGAACTCGAGTCTAAGAGACTCGAGATATTAGTTTCCTAAATAGTTTAGAAATGATGCTAACTAATGAAATTTTTTGAAAATGGGTGTTATTTTGAAAAAAAAAAAAAAATCTCATTTTTCCACCCCGCAAACAACCCACTTTTCCACCTACACAATACTTCTTAATTTCTCACCACACACCTCTTGCACTATTTTGCAACCCCACGGACCAATGACCACCACAGACCAAAGTTTATTATATGAAAAATCTCATCTGAGAGAGAGAGAGAGAGAGAGAGAGAGAGAGAGAGAGAGAGAGAGAGAGAGAGAGAGAGAGAGAGAGAGAGAGAGAGAGAGAGAGAGAGAGAGAGAGAGAGAGAGAGTCGTTCTCCACCGCTGCTTGTCCTCTTCCACCACCAACAACATGCAGCCTAGATTGGTCTCTCTCTTTTCACTTTTCTCTTTTTTTACTTTTATTGTTTTGATTTCATTTGGTTTATGAGAAAAATTGTTTTTGTGTTTGGTTGTGTTTTGTGTTTTGTAGCCGTTGAGATAAAAAAGAGAAAAAGAGTGAGTAAGAAAGAGAAATGGAGGAAAGATGAAAAAACCATTTTTTATTCAACAGGGTAATTATTTGATTAGAGAATAATAATAGGAGTTGTTACATGAATTGCTACAGTGCTCTCTTCTTCAAGAGAGCTACCGCAGCAACTCTAAAAAAAATTTAGAATTAGAGAAGCTATTGGAAGATGTTTTTGTGTGTTTGCTTTCCAAAATTGGCTTTAAAGAGCCTATTGGTGATGCTCTTAAAGCCTATTAAAAATCAGTTATTTATGCATTAAAAATTAATTTTCGTAGATTATAATCTAAGGTATAAAAAGACAAATTACATTGACTGAAGTAAATTAGTACATTATCAAATTCCATTTCAAAGCTTTCATCTTCATCTTTTGCCTCCTAAAGATCAATTGCTGAACTTGAACATAGAAAGTGTAGGATTTATTATTATTATTATTATTTTTTTTTTTTTTGCAAAAATAAGAACCAAAACTATTTTTTGGAGACTGAATTTGAAAATGATCTATGCAACTCCAATACTAAAAGCAGACTCAAATGCAATAGTAGAAACATGAATAACCAACACATGTCGTGCTTCTTGTGCAAGGATTTATTATATGATTGAATTCACCCTTTCTCTGTTTAAATATTAAAATTTTCCTACAATGGATCTTCCAAATTTGGCCGCGCACTTACGCCCTTGCTTGAGGACCCAATTGTGTAATACCCATACAATCTATCTAAAACATCCCACTCCTCGGCTAACATCTCATTTGCCAGTTCCTTATCATACCAAACCAAAACTTTACACACTTCACTTTCACAAACAACATTAAATTAATTTCATTGATACTTTCCCAATAATTGTCATCTTTCCTCTTCATACTCTCAACCACGTCCTCCAAGAAAGGACGACACCATTGCCACACATATCATTTATGTTGTTTTAAATCTACACAAATTTATTAAAATATATATATTAGAAGTGACAAACAAAGAACCTAAAAACCGTAAGCTGAATTATTAGATTTTTTTAGAATTCACCTGCAGTTGTGGGGTAGATGAAACTGAATCCGGAGGAGTGTTTGTAGTTGGCTCACTATCGCTAGACTCATTTGTAGTAGTTGGGTTAATCAAGAAGAATCCGCATCTATCTGCAAAACAATAAATCACACAAATTAGAAATCACATTCACACACTTAACACAAATTAATATGTTGGAATGCCAATAAACAGCATACACTTCACAGTTCACACAATAACAAAAGTTGAAGAAAACCTATCATTTGGGAGTATAAGTTATAACAACAGAAGTAGTTTGAAAAAGGCACCATTCTCTACAAAAGCATGAAGAATTAAAATATATTCCACGAATAAAGTATTTTTAATAAGTAAAAAAACATGGGGTACCTAATTGGACTTTTTTTTTTTTTTTTAATGACTAAGAGATATTTTATAATTTTTATTAACAATGATAGTACAATAAAATAATCTTTCCTTAAACCTAATAATGTCAAAAGGTAAGCTGCAGACTATGAGAAAAGCATAACAAATTAACAATTAACCCAATAACCAAAAATAGTTCCCTTTCCGCCAAAGTCAAACTTTTAAACCTAAGAGAAAAGTTCAACCAGGTCTAAACAAAATGACTATTAGCCTAATGAAGAAGTCATCTTAACTATGAAATTACCCAACTCACTACTAAGGAAAAATAGTGTCAAACTAAAAATATCATTAACATAAAATAACCAAGTTAGAAAATGTGTGATGTGAGGGAGGAACGCGACTGTGGAGCCAACAAACAAAGAAAGGGAGGATGCATAATCGACCCATAGAACAGGAAGTTTTTTCATCATTTTCGATTGACTGGTTGGTAACTACAACAACAGGGAAAAATGAGGAGTTGGACACTATCAATCAGCTTACATGCGTTCCCTATATAACCAGACTTCGCATACAAATCAATCAAAGCAGTCTGTATAACTAAATTTTGCTCAAACCCAGTTCTCAAAACAACGCAATGAACCTCCTTTCCTGTCCATAATGCATTCAGAGCCGAACACGCCTTGATGACAAATGGAAAAGTGTAATCATCAGAAGGGCAACCTGAAACCCAACAATGCAGATAGAGAAATAAGACTTCTTTTTATAGGCAATTATTGCGTAGACACCTGATCATCAAATTCTGCAAGACCAAGCTCGGCTTTTCAATTCGTGAAATAAAGAGAGAGCTAAATCTGGAGCACCCAGATGAAAGCAAGAACTAAGGAATTCTCCTATGATAATCTCGTGCTGAACTGGACCCTTCAAGATTATAACTGACATCACAGGCTTCAAGTCTTCTACGTTTCGGCTAAGCCTTATCAGACGAAGACATTCGGTTCCTATGGGATTGCTTGCATTTGCATAATGTAAAGGAAAGTTGTTCACGGATCGTTGCATATGTTTTCTGGGTTTACCGCCATTTAAGCCTTGTTTGGTTTGGAAATAACTCAAAACTCAGTTCTCAAAACTCTTTTCTCATCACTCATATCTCGTATCCGTAATCTTATTTTTCTCTTAACTCTATCCCAATTGTGTTTGGCTCAAAAACTTGGGTGTAGTTTTCAGTTGAAACACTCTTAATGGTGGAGCCTACAAGCTGACTTTGGTCAGAACGGTAACCCACGTGAAAAACCACCACACAAAACATAGCAACCGCTACCAAGCTAAATCCAGCAACCACCACCAAGTTAAACCCAGCAACCACCGATCCCAACCCTCAACCCACCGATCGCAACCCATAACCCACCGATCCCAACCCTTAAAAACCCAATCCACTGCGACCACTGCACAAAACACCAATCGGAACCCACAAACCCACCGTGATAGATCGGCCCTTTCTCTCCCTCTCCTATGTCATATCGATGAAGAAGAAAGAATATTTATGTGACGAGAAAGGTGAAGAGGAAAGAATAAAGAAATTGTGAAGAAGAAGAAGAACAAAGAAAGAATAAAGAAAAGGGGAAATTAGAACAAGCGACTGGATGTTTGCGAAAAAGAAGAAAGAAGAAAGAAATTATGAAGAATAAAGAAGAATGAGAAATTTGTGTTTGCTTCTGGTTCCAGCGTATAAGAAGAAAGATGAAGAAAATAAAGAAAAATAAATGATTTTTGTGAGATGTAGTCTGACTTGATGAGAGAACACGTTACGATGGGTCTCACAAATGTAATTAAATTTACAAAAATGCTATAAGAGAATTCACAGCAGTAGAGTTAAAAATTTAACTTTTTAGTTCTACCAACAGTTATTTTATCTATTATAACTACACACTTACTGCAACAGTGGATCTATTTTAACTATCAACACAATAAAATAATATAAATATCATAATAAAATAATATACTCCTACAATAAAATAATATATCCTACAACCCAATAAACTTCCCAGCACCGACCACAACCGGCCACCTTTACAATCAGCCACAGCCACAGCCACCACTACCACCACCACCACCACCACCACCAACACAGACACAGACACAACCAAACCCACAAACAAAATAAAAAACCAAACAACCATCATAGTCACTGTTGAGGTTCAAAAAAAAAAGAATTAAATAGCCCACAAATAGGCCTAAAGAGATAGAAAAGATATTGGACCCATTTCACACAAATAAAGGGTGGGCTCTCACAACAAAAAAAAGAAAGAAAGAAAAAAGCCCAGAGGGCTGGGATTCAGAGGAAAGGCCCAACCAGCAAACTAGACCAAACCAAGAAGGAAAAGCTGGGCCGAAATCCCAGAAAGCCTCCTAGAGGTAGAGGATCCTCGGGCGCGCAGAGGAGGATCATAACAGAAAAATTGAAGAAGGACAAGAGACAAAGGGCACACGGACCTTGTGACCCAAACACGCAGTGAAGGTACAAAGCAAAAAAAACGCAGGAACCTGATTTCAACCATTTGGAGATAAAGACAAAGGAGAGTACAACTGGAAAGGCTGGGACGCTGAGAAGAAAAGCCAAAAAAGGACCTCAGGCCAGCCAACGGGAAATCTAGAAATAGAAATGAGCTGAGGGACTTTCACCTAGTCGGAACAAAAAGCAAGGAACCATGAAGAAAAGGGAAACGACATAATCCTGAAGCAACCAGACACGGTGCAGGCTTCAAAGGGCAAAACAGGGAAATCGCTAGTCCACCAGGGAGGCCGAAGTTGTGCTATAAAAGGGGGGAGGGATCCATGCTACGGGGCATTCAGGCATTTTCACTCATTTTCAAAAAACAATCAGACCATCTTAAGCATTCACTATTGTTTTCCCAAAAGTCCTAGAGAGTTATAGAAAAATACTCTATAATTTGAGGGGAAAACAGAGGAACCATCCCCGGTATCCCAGAGACAGCCACTACTGAACATGCTCAGATTCAACAAGTTCAAACTTTGCAAGTCTTTGAAGCTTGAATAGCTATCAAAGTCTGTAACTTATGAGCTCAGTTGAACCTTGCACCGTGTCTTAGTGAGCATTGTAATAATAACTTAATAAAAATCAATGAAATATACCTCATGTAATTAGAGGATCCCTAGCTTATTCTTATGTTATATATTTCCTTTTGTCATTTGCAATTTTTTTCCTTTACTGCATAAATGTCATTCAATACAAATATTTTTTGCTTTCTTTTTGTTGGCTATTTGTATTATAGGAAGTATGTTTTGTGCACCAATTGATTCTTAAAACAGCCCTTTAGCTGCGGAGAGTCAATCCAGTCCACCAAAAACATCTCACACGGCCCAGAATCCTTGGGCCATAGTGCTGAAGAAAAAAGGCACTCTCACATTTTGGCAACTCCGCTGGGGACTGGGTAAAGAAAAGGGAAGAAGCAATCCCTTCGCAGAACATGCCTCCAAGACAAAGGAACAGTAAAGGTGCAAACATGCCCCCCACGGCTTCTGAGCCTGTGGGAGAAAATGAAGTAGCCTCCAGACAAAGAGGCGAGGTGCCCCTAACAGAGCACGAGGCCGTGTCAGAACAGAGGAACGCAAGGCAAGAGCTAGACCCTATGGCTCAAATGACCGCGATGTTGAAAGATTTGCAACAAGAAGTTCGCCTTCTCAAAGAAGGCAAGCGCAGGAAGTCAGAGATAATGCCCCCCATGTGGGCAACCAAGACAGAACCCAGCCAGAGGGAGGGTCAGCAGTGGGAGGAGGAACTAACCCCCAATACCTAACACTGGCAGACGTCAGTGCCCTCCTGGACCAAGAAAGGGAAAAACTTTCCGGGACCCCTAAGCAATTTTCTCGGGATCCACCATTCCCACCAGAACTCCTTAGCAAGCCATACCCCAAGGGATATGAGCCACCAAAGTTCCATCCTTTTGATGGAAGGAATGGAAGTGCAGTAGAGCACATGAGTAGGTTCGTCCACACTATGGGCCCCTACACAGGAGACTGGGAGCTATGCTTAAGAGAGTTTGCTAAGTCCCTAGTGGATAGAGCATACACTTGGTACACTACACTGAGACCTGGGTCCATTAAGACCTGGGACGAAATGATGGAAAGATTTTGTGCAAAATATTACCCTGGTGAGGACAAGGTCACTTTCCAAAGCCTTTAGATGGTGAGGCAGAGGCTTGGAGAGGATCCTGTCCAGTTCATCAAAAGATTTGAAGATGTGTCTCTAGACTGTTATGGGGACCATGAAGAAAAGGAGCTCGTAGATACTTGCATCTCTAACATGCTTTTCGATTACAAACTCAACCTCGAAAATCTATGTATCACACAGTTTGCTGACCTATTGCAGAGAACAAGAAGGACAGCACAGACTATGAGGGCGAAGAAGGCACCAGCATCCTAAGCCATGACAGCATTGGTGGGAGAAAAAAGGAAGATGCCTGATGGAAAAATGTTCGAGGAACTACTGGTGATTCCATGTACTAAAGAAGAATTAAACCACGTCCCGGACAAATGGATCGGGGATGGAGTGGTTAGGCCATTCACCGTGTCCAGGCCACCAACCGAAGAAGAAAGGAAAAATCCTTTGTTTTGCAGGATTCATAATTATGTTAAGCATTCCACCAAGGATTGCTGGACCCTCCGCAGGCTTTTTCATAGAAAGCTAAGAGAAGGAACCCTGGAGCTCACCCAGAAGGAACCAGAAGTACAAAGAAACCCCCTGCCCAACCACAAAGGAAAAGGGGTGGTAGCTGTGGTAATCCATGGGAACCCGGCAGAAGCAGAAAAGCCAGGAGGATCCTTCCACCCAAACACAGTCAGGACCCTCCAGAAGAATCCCAAGTTCAGATCACTATTCAATCAGCTGAGATTTGGACCAGAAGCAAGGAGGGTGGCTACAGAATCCCTCATGACTATAGCAGCAAATTCAGGAATGGAATGTTTCACGGCAGAATCACATGCCAGTCGAGCCTTCCTGGAGACAACCAACGCAATAACCTTCACTGATGAAGACATGGAGGTTGAGCATCCAGACCACCGTAGACCTCTTTACCTAATGGCTACCATAAATGGTGTCCAAATCAGAAGAGCGTTGGTGGACACAGGGGCATCACTCAACCTCATAGCCCTAAATACCTTGGAAGCCGTGGGCTTGGCTGGAAGAAAGATCCTGGGGGCTCCCATGGAGATAACCGGATTTGGAGGATCAGCAGAATCAACCGAAGGATATATACAGCTAGCCCTAAGGGTGGGGCCAATAGTGGCCTTGACCAGATTTCACGTAATCAATTCAGAAGTATCCTACCACGTACTTCTGGGACGGCCATGGCTCCATAAGTACTGCCTTATACCATCCACGTACCATCAGTGCGTTAAGGGGAGGTTGAATGGGAGGCCTGTAAGGATCCCTGCCAACCATAACCCTTTCAATCAAGGAAAAGTAAACTTTGTAGAAACAATGTTTTATGATGAGTTGGAACCTGATGATGAAAGCACCACGCCAGGGACCCCAGGAACACCTATCTTGGAAAAAGAAGAAGGAGGAGGTACCCATGACTTAAAAGACCTCCTAAAGAGAAAAAGGCAAAAGAAGGAGCTCAGCACCTCAGGATCCCGAGAATGTGTAGTAGTGCGGGAGCCTAGGGGAAGATTAATATATCATTTGTGAAGGTGCGCGGGACCTGAGTGCATCGTGCAAGAAGGTCCCGGACCACCAGAATGTATGATAGCCCAGGAGGAAGTCCCAGAGGAACCAGTCAAAGAAACACAAATCCAGCCTGAGGAAGAATTACAGGAAGTAAACTTGGGGGCTGAGTTGGGACCCCAGAAGCCTATTTTCATCAGTAGTCAGTTGGCAACACAAGAAAGGGGGCCACTGGTGGCCTTGCTCAAAGAATACGCAGATGTGTTTGCTTGGACCTATGATGAGATGCCTGGTCTGGATCCTGGATTAGTGGTCCATGCCCTCAATGTGGACCCGGGAGTTAAACCAGTGATCCAACCAATTAGGGTCTTTCACACTGATGTAGAAGCCCAGATAACTCAAGAGGTCAAGAAGCTGCTTGCAGCTGGTTTTATTAAGCCCATTCAATACCCCAGATGGCTTTCTAACATAGTACCTGTGAAGAAAAAGAACGGCCAGATCTGGTGCTGTGTAGATTTTCGCAACCTGAATAAAGCATGTCCTAAAGATGAGTTCCCTCTGCCCAACATTGATCTCCTTGTGGATTCAGCTGCAGGAAGTTCCATGTTCTCATTCATGGATGGGTATAGTGGGTATAACCAGATTCGTATGGCTGCCAAGGACGCCGAGAAGACAGCATTCAGGACACCAATCGGAAATTTTTATTACACTGTGATGCCTTTTGGCCTCAAAAATGCAGGAGCCACATACCAGCGAACCATGACAGCCATCTTCCATGACATGATGCATGAGGAAATGGAAGACTATGTGGATGATATTGTGGTCAAGTCAAAAACTAGGACAGGGCACCTTCAGGTACTTGAACGAGTTTTCAAAAGATGCAGAGAGTACAAGCTACGCATGAACCCCATGAAATGTGCCTTTGGAGTATCTGCAGGGAAGTTCCTCGGGTTCCTGGTACATCATAGAGGCATAAGTGTAGACCCGGCCAAAGCTGCAGCCATTACTACCATGAAAAGACCAACGACAGTGAGGGAGCTCAAAAGCTTCCTGGGAAGGGTCTCCTACATCAGAAGATTCGTGCCAGGACTGGCTTCAGTCACAGGGGGCTTATCCAAGCTATTAAAGAAAGGAACTGAGTTCACCTGGGGAGCAGAACAACAGGGGGCCTTCCAAAGGGTCCAACAGATCATGAATCATCTGCCCACTCTCCAAGCACCAGTACGTGGGCGACCCTTCCTACTATACTTGGCATCAAATGCCCAAGCAATAGGAGCCCTGCTGGCGCAAGAAGATGATGATGGGAACGAGCAACCTGTTTACTATGTGAGCAGAACACTCAAGGATGCCGAAACCAGGTATCCCAAGATAGAAAAAGCTTGCCTAGTGGTTATTTACGCATCTCAGAGGCTGAAGAGGTATTTCTCAGCCCATCAAATCCTCTTAGTGACCAAGTCACATCCCATAAAAGCGCTCCTGCATCAGCCCCTCCTAACAGGGAGAATAGCACAGTGGCTGGTCCTGCTTTCTCAATATGACATAGGCCTCAGGACCCCCAAGGCCGTCAAAAGTCAAGCCATAGCGGACCTCCTGGCACAGTTCCCAAGGAAGGAGGAAAGCTCACTAAGTGAAGAGATCCCAGGTGAGGTAGCAGTAACAGAAATCTCGGGGAAGAAATGGACAATGAGATTCGATGGGTCAGCTACAGCAACCTCAAATGGGGTAGGAATTGTACTGAGCTGTGAAAATGGGGACACCATACCTCTATCCTTCAAGCTTGGTTTTTCCTGCTCCAATAATGCAGCCGAGTACGAGGCATACTTAACCGGGCTAACTATAGCACTCAGCATTGGGGTGAAACACATGAGAGTACTAGGGGATTCTAATCTTGTAGTCTCTCAGGTAAAAGGTGACCTTGCACTAAGGGAACAAAGTTTGGCAGCCTATAGGACATGGGCACAAAGGCTGGAGCAGGAATTCCTGACCTTTAGCATAGAGTACACACAGAGAAGTGAAAACAGATTTGCAGATGCGCTTGCCACCTTGGGATCCCAAGTACCATTCAAGGGAAAAGACACTCTGGTTAGAATAGGAAGGCAGGAGCATTCCATCTTAAAAATCCTCCAACAGATATCCCCCAGAGAATCCAAGCAATGGGACTGGAGGAGCGAAGTGAAAGAAAAAATGAAAGAAACGGGATCCGGAGGGAATGTCAAGGAGCTGAAGGACTACGCTCTAATAGAAGGGGAACTATACAGGAGACTGCCCGGAGGAATCCTGTCCAGATGTATCAATGAGGAAGAAGGGAAGCTAAGGTTAGAAGAGCTGCATGCCCAAGTTTGTGGGACCTTAGAAAAGATCAGCCTATACAGGAGGATGCAGCGCATGGGGTACTACTGGCTAAATATGAGCAAAGAGGCATCAACTATACAGGAAAAATGTCAAGAATGCCAACCTTCGGTGGACAAGGAAGAAAGCTATGCTGTGTTTGTTACAGAAGATTGGAGGACCCCTTTTATAGAATACTTGGCTCAAGAGATCCTACCAACTGCAGGACGCTGGCTCACCAACTCAAGAGGCTTGCGATCAGATATTTCTTACAAAGCGGGATCCTATTCAAAAGGGGATACAGTGGAGATCCCTTAAGATGCCTGGGACCAAGGGAAGCCAGGGAAGTGGTCAGGGAAGTTCATTCTGGCGATTGTGGAAGTCACCCAGGAAAGAAGAGGCTCTATAAACAGTTACTACTATTAGGGTATTACTAGCCAACAATGAAAAAGGACTCCGAAGAGATAGTCAAAACCTGCCACGCATGCCAAGTCCTTGGAGATGCAATCCATACTCACCCAAATACGTTACAGGACATGACAACCCCATGGCCTTTCCACACTTGGGGGCTTGATCTCATAGGACCTATAAATCCTCCATCCAGTGGTTACATATGGATTTTGGCAGCCACTGAATACTTTACAAAATGGGTAGAGGCCATCCCCTTGAAGAAAGCCACTGGAGCAGCTGTAGCAAACTTCATTCGAGGCCATATCATTACGAGGTTTGGGATCCCCAGGAGGTTGATCAGTGACAATGGGACCCCATTCATAAATAAAGATATGAAGGGGTTAACTGAAACTTACTACATCAAACATGGGAGGTCTACACCGTACTACCCGCAAGGAAATGGCCAGGCAGAGGCCACTAATAGGGTGATATTAAAGATCCTTAAAAAGATGAAGCAAGAGTATGGAGGAAAATGGAGTGACCACCTGGCAGATGTACTTTGGGCATGCAGGAGCTCTGTGAAAACAGCCACAGGATTTTCACTTTTCTCCCTGGTCTATGGGACAGAAGCTATCAGCCCAGTAGAATTAATCGTTCCCACACTAAGAGTAGTACTTGAAGAAAGTCAGGAGAACACCGAGGATGCGAACAATGAAAGGAGGCTAGCAGACCTGGAAGGGGTAAAAGAAGAAAGAGAGCTAGCCAAGAGAAGAAACCAGAGGTACCAGCAAAGGATGACAAGAGCATATGCATAGGCAGTACGCCCGAGGATTTTCGCTGAAGGGCAGATGGTGCTAAGGACAGCAGAGCATGTGAGAAGGAACCTACCGGGACCTTCCAAATTTGCCCCAAAGTGGGAAGGACCCTACATCATCAGGGAGGCCCATGATAGTGGGTACTACTACCTTACAAAGGAAGATGGGACAATCCTGACAGAGCCCATAAATGGGAAGTGGTTGAAACAATACTACACATGAGAGGGGAGAGGTCTCAGTACACTGGAATCCTTTTGCCTAACTCTCCAAACTGCTAAGTGTTTTTCTTCTTTCATATATTAGTACTTAAGTAATTTTGTTCAAAAAAAAAAAACTCGAGGTAGAAGGACATTCTATGCTCCTTATTATCTTCGCTAAAATTACTGTGTTCCTTGAACGACATTTATGCTTTAAAATTCAATGAAATTTCTTTCTTTTTCTCAGTTATTAAATCTTAAGTATCACAAAAGTCCTAACACAGACAAAATCAGGGGAGGATACCCGAGAGAATCTTCTCGCATAACCCAGGATCACCCCACAGATAATCACTAACAGTTGAATTTAAATACATGGTCTAGGACCTCAGGCATATACTGAGGATACCTAGCCCAGTACTTAAAAAAAAAAAAAAAAAAAAAAAAAAAAAAAAAAAAAAAAAAAAAAAAAAAAAAAAAAAAAAAAACTTGCCAAGATTCATGAGCTGGGACAAGTAAGAATACATTACCAAACGTACCCAGCTCAGTACTTGTGCAACAAAAAAAAAGGGGGAGAATACCTGGGGAAATCTTCTGATGCATAACCTAGGATCACCCCACAGATAGCTGCAAAGCAGCTAAGCTTCAAATACATGGTCTAGGATCTCAAACATAAATTGAGGATACCTAGCCCAATACTTGATAAAAAAAAAAAGAGAACCTGCCAAGTTCATGAGCTGGGACAAAAAGAATATAATAATATGTTGCCAAATGTATCCAGTTCAGTACTTGCGCAATCAAGAAGAAAAAGAGTGGGTACCTAGTTGGAACCTGCAACAAAACTTGTGAATCACAGGCCAGGACTCAAGCAAAAAAAAAAAAAAAAAAAAAGGAGAAGACAAGAAAAGAAGATCCACATGACATTTGAAAAAGATTAGAAGCAAAGCCATATTAAAGCACAAGTACATAGAAGCAGTCTCAAAGCACAAGTACAGATCTAAACAAAAAAAAAAAAAACAGAAGCATTGTCCAACCAAAGAAATAGAAAATTTATACAATCCCAAATTGTTCACACATATCCAAACAGCTAAAAAAAAAAGGGAGGGAAAAGCTAAGAAAGGAGGCCAGCCAACAAAGAGCCACTCGAGGGAAGAGCAAGGACAGCTAAAGAAAGAACCCTCTGCCTTTTGACTTTCAAATCTTGCAAAATCTTGTGAGCACGAGCTAAAACTTCCTCAGCAGTAGCGATCTCAGCATCAATACTTTTAGAAGCTTGCCTCTAGAAGAGCGCTTGGGCTAGTGATCGCAGGTACTCCAGCAAAAAGGACAAGTTGAACTTGGCCTCCACAAGATCCTGAACAACTCCCTTCCATTCCAAGAGCTTTTCCTCAGAAAGAGAGTCCAACGAAGAATCCCTCAGAGAAATCAACACGGCGCACAGCAGCTCCATCAGAATGTTCCCCAAGAATACTCCTCCTCTGAAACCAAGGGTAAAATCCCCATGACTTTTAAGCAGCCCTTCTAGCAATGGCAGACCTTCCACAAGTACAGAGAACCGCAAGAAGTTGCCATAGGAGGACCCAAAGCGGCAGAAATGACTGGCAGGGAGGCTGTTGAACTCCAGAAGATCAAAACGAGCCAAAAAGGTGGGGAGCCTTGAAGCAGGGTCTGAAACAACCACCTCTGGGGCCTTCCCCTTTGCTGCATCATCGCCCGGGGTCCCAAAGGAACCCTCAACCCCCTGAACAGCATAAGGATCAGCAACGTGAGCAGATCCTACACCTCCCTCAGGAACCACGATTTCAGGATTTTTGATATCAACCCCTGCAAAAAAAAAGGGGAGGGGGAACTTAGCTTCTAAAAAAAAAGAAGGGGAGGGGAACGAAAAGTGATAGAGGAAAACCAGTATCAGCCTCTTGGGGTGGAGTTTCCTCCTCTTGCTCCTTTGATTTCTTGAAAGATTCTAGAAAAGAACACAGGGCAAGTTGAAGAAAAGGTGAGGAAGGCCCAGCAAAACAGCTAAAAGAAGGCAGGGACGCAAGGGGCTTCGCCATAACAAAGAAAAAATAAACACAAAAAAAAAGGGGACGAGGGCAGAAAGAAAGAAAGAATGCAGTAAGGACAGTCAACACCCCACCTTCAGAATCCTCCGATTCCAAAGAAGTAGCAGCACCAGAAGCAGATCTTACAGTGGCTTGGCCTGGAAGGAGGAAGAACTCAAAAAAAAAAAAAGGAAGGGTGCGGAAAAGATAAAGATAAAAGGCTATATAAAAGAAAAGAAAGGCTCACCTGTTTGCCCGGATGATGATGCGCCTCCCAAGGTCCTTGTACTTAACCCAGTCTGAGGCAACACGGTCCTGACAAGACTGGGAATCTGTTCAAAGTGAGAACCTGGAGACGCGGGATCTTAGGAAGCCTGGACATCCTGCATTGGTTGCTCGGTTCCCTCAGCTATGCCACCAATGGGAGCCTCCTCCTCCTTACTCTGAGATGCAGCTTCAGCCATTTCCTCCTCCAAAGTCTCACCAACCACAGGGGGAGGAACCTCAACCTAAAATAAAAGAGAAGTAAAAAAAAAAAAGGGGAGAAAGGAAGGGCATGCGCAACAGGGCAGCACAGGTATACAACACTTGTGAAATGAATATGAGAAAGCAGCAAAGGACATAGGTAAGGAAAACCATACCACATCTTCACCAGAAGATTGGCTTCGACCCTTTATGGGATCTAACTTACGCTTGGACTGCAAAAAAGAAAAGGAGAGGAATAATCACTCATTAGTTCAAAAAAAAAGAAGAAGAAGAAACTACAAAGCTGCAAAAAAAAAAAGAGGCAAAAGGAGGAAAGAGGCCTTGCCCTTCTCTCTCTTTCAACAGGGTCCCCAGGTCTCTGTTGTTTACTACGGGTACGTCCAGAGGGTCCCGAGGAACCATGAACTGAAGGACTCACAGGAGCCTGGGGAAAAGAAGACTCTACCTTAGTCTTCACCCTGCCCTTTGCGGCCAAAGGTTGCTCCACTTCCTTCTCCTCAGCAAGCGTCAACTGTTTCTGAGATTTCCCAGTCTTCTTCTTCTTCTTCGACTTGGGGCCAACATCCTCTACACTCTTTTCAGCCGCGGCCTCCTTCAACTTTTCCTGTTTAATTGCTTTTCCTTTACTCATGCCAACGGGAGTGCTAGCACTTATGGTCTCTACTGCCCCTTTCTTAATTGGTACCCCAGCAGAAGCACCAACAACAAGGTCACACCCCAACCAATTCTCCGGGAAATCTTGCGCATAAGTCACCTAGTCTTCTCTGGAAGCATGCCATTTTGCAAAACCAGTTTTGCTGCTCACAGCAGCCGAAACAATACCAGCAGTAGGCAGGGACAGGCGCCTGTTGGATGTTGGGGCAGAAGAGATGTCAGGATTAGGTACTCTCCCAATTGTCTCAGAACCAGCATAATCAGCAAAGGACTTCTGAACTCTCCTCCAATAACCAGCATAGCCACTAGAGGCAAAAACCCCTCTCTGAAAGTTAGGCACTACAAACTGAGGACTCCGTCGTGACCAATAAGAAAAGGCTTGAAGTCTCATGAAGGGGTCCAAAGAAGGAAGAGAAGGAACTACGTCATTAAACACTAGGGGAATATCCTGGTCAAAACCGAACTGCTGGAGTACTCGATGCGCCGAGTAATGGGTGTACCGTGGGCCAGTCGAGGAAAGTACAGGAAGCCAGGAAGGACTAATGCAAGCCAAATAGGCTAAGCTACCTTCATCACCACGACGTAAATCAAAAGTATTCCCTGTAGAAGTCAGAAAGGGAGATAACACAGAATCGCAAACAAAACCAGGGCCAAACTCCTGAGGGGAGCGCCAATTCAGATGGCCGGCTTGATCAAACAACTCAACCAAGTTAAGATTGCCACCTTTTAGACTCAGCCAACGGAAAATAATAGGATGGCTGTCAGCAGAGCTGCCACAGAGCCCTTTTATCACATCAGGGGAACCCTGAAACTTATCTTTCACAAATTTTAAATTCCTACATTTTGCCAATGTAACTGAAGAACGATCCCACATAAATACCTGGAGAATGGCGCAATGAAGAGAAGAAGTGATAACATAACAAGAATCACCCTCTGCCTCATCTCCATGAAGTTGATCCAATTGAGAGTAAACATGGCCCAAAAACATGGGGGCTAGGGGATATTGAGCGCCCTGAGCTAACTTAATTGCCAAAGGAAAAAGAGCGGACTTGATCCCATACCCGGGGAACTCGCTGAACAAGAATTTGCTAAGCCAGAATGCAAGGAACCCAGCACGCCTGACTTCCTTATCCTTTTCACGCGAAAGAGTCATAACCCACCTGCCCATCCTGGCCGGTTTCCCACCAGAAGAAGCAGTACGTCCACCAAAGTGAGTAAATAATTTCTCTTCCACTTCGAGATCCTCGTCAGAAAGCTTAATATCAAAGGGGTTTTCATCCCCAAGCACAGGAAGGAGAAAATTATTGACTACATCTTCCAAGGTAACAGTCAACTCACCAACAGAAAAGGAAAAAGTGTGCAGAGCAGGACACCAACGGCGCACCAAATGCCTAAGGCCTTTGGCATCTCTGAAACCCTCAAGATTCCTAGAAATAGCCACCGCCTTCAGGACGCTGGCACGCTCCAAGCGGCCCACAAACTCTTTATCAGATAGCTCATTATCCACCCAAATGGGCCAGCCCTGAATCTTTCCAGCAACAAAATCAAAGAAGATGGGAACCGCTTCTCGAAGTCCTCGCCTGATTTGGAGATCAAAAATCTCCCTAGGGTCTGGAACTTGTGCAGAACCAACAAAACTGGCTTGACCAGAGAAAACCCAGGTGTGAGGGGATGGAGGAGTCTCGCCGTGAGACACCCGAGGAAAGAATAAGCTAGGAGTGTACCAGGGGTCTCGCAAAGGAAAAGCAGGGCGCACAATGACGGACTCATCCTGCGCAGAACTAGAAGAACCCTCACCTTCAAAAGGGCTGGGAGTACGTTCCTTCCTTTTTCGAGAAGAAGAAGAGGCCATTGAAGTAATGGGTATCTGAAGAAAGAGGAAGAAAAAAGACGGCGACGATACTAATCGAAAAAGGGTTGGTAACAGAAGGACTCAGGTAGACGAAGAAGAAGAGTAATGAGAAAGTGCTAAGAAGAAAAGGAATAAGAACAGTTAGAGAAGACAACGTGTGGAAAGACGCGCCAGTTGCCAGGAATTAAATTTAAAAAGAAGGAGGTTATCAGCAATTATTAATGAGTGTATGGGAAACGTAAAAGTAGGTGGTGGGAATTTTATTTCAACCCAACTGCCACGTACCGCGAAAAGGGGAAGAGTTACAAAAAAAAGAGAAAGAGAAAAGCAAAGGAGCCAGGATACCAAGAAAGTAGAAGATCAGGATCCCCATGGAAAAATCAAAACAAGAAAGAGATCCTGCCAAAAAGAAACTCACACATGGGCTGCAGGCAACCCATGAGCTCGAGGGGCTAAATGTTGAGGTTAAAAAAAAAAAGAATTAAACAGCCCATAAATAGGCCCAAAGAGATAGAAAAGATATTGGACCCATTTCACACAAATAAAGGGTGGGCTCTCACAACAAAAAAAAAAGAAAGAAAAAAAAAATCCAGAGGGCTGGGATTCAGAGGAAAGGCCCAACCAGCAAACCAGACCAAACCAAGAAGGAAAAGCTGGGCTGAAATCCCAGAAAGCCTCCCAGAGGTAGAGGATCCTCGGGCACGCAGAGGAGGATTATAATAGAAAAATTGAAGAAGGACAAGAGACAAAGGGCACGCGGACCTTGTGACCCAGACACGCAGTGAAGGTACAGAGCAAAAAAAACGCAGGAACCTGATTTCAACCGTTTGGAGATAAAGACAAAGGAGAGTACAACTGGAAAGGTTGGGACGCTGAGAAGAAAAGCCAAAAAAAGACCTCAGGCCAGCCAACGGGAAATCTAGAAATAGAAAGGAGCTGAGGGACTTTCACCTGGTCGGAACAAAAAGCAAGGAACCATGAAGAAAAGGGAAACGACATGATCCTGAAGCAACCAGACACGATGCAGGCTTCAAAGGGCAAAACAGGGAAATCGCTAGTCCACCAGGGAAGCCGAAGTTGTGCTATAAAAGGGGGGAGGGATCCATGCTACGGGCATTCAGGCATTTTCACTCATTTTCAAAAAACAATCAAACCATCTTAAGCATTCACCATTGTTTTCCCAAAAGTCCTAGAGAGTTGTAGAAAAATACTCTGTAATTTGAGGGGAAAACAGAGGAACCATCCCCGGTATCCCAGAGACAGCCACTACTGAACATGCTCGGATTCAACAAGTTCAAACTTTGCAAGTTTTTGAAGCTTGAATAGCTATCAAAGTCTGTAACTTATGAGCTCAGTTGAACCTTGCACCATGTCTTAGTAAGCATTGTAATAATAACTTAATAAAAATCAATGAAATATACCTCATGTAATTAGAGGATCCCTAGCTTGTTCTTATGTTACATATTTCCTTTTGTCATTTGCAATTTTTTTCCTTTACTGCATAAATGTCATTCAATACAAATATTTTTTGCTTTCTTTTTGTTGGCTATTTGTATTATAGGAAGTATGTTTTGTGCACCAATTGATTCTTAAAACAGCCCTTTAGCTGCGGAGAGTCAATCCCAGTCCACCAAAAACATCTCACACGGCCCAAAATCCTTGGGCCATAGTGCTGAAGAAAAAAGGCACTCTCACAGTCACCAATCCACCACCACAGCCACCAAGCCCACAGGAAAAAAAAAAAATCAAACACCGTACCACCAAACCATAGCCACAACAACCACCATCGCTACCACCATAGCCATCAAACTCGCAGAAGAAAAAAAAAATCAAACATCATTCCACCATCACAGCCATCAAACCCACAGAAGAAAAAAAAATCAAACATCATCCCACCACAACAGCCATCAAACCCATAGAAGAAAAAAAAATCAAACATCATCCCACCACTACAGCCATCAAACCCATAGAAAAAAAAAAAATCAAACATCATTCCACTTCCATAGCCGGTGGATCGACGGCGTGGGCAGGGGCTTGGGTCGGCGTTGGGCAGGGGCTTGGGTCGGCGCTGGGTGGGGGGCTTGGGTCAGCGTTGTCGGCGCTGGGCAGGAGAAGAAAGAAGAAAGGAGAAGCCGGCGATGAGCTCTTCAAGCTCCACCGGGATTTTGGCCTAAGCATACCAGAGGGGAAAAAAAAAATTTGAGGAAGAAAGAAAAAAGGAGAAGCCTGAGAGACAGAGAGAGAGAGAGAAGGAAATGTTTTATTAATGTGAGAAGAGAGAGAAGATAATAAAAAAATAATTTTTTTTTTTAGCTATGTGCTACAGTGCACATCTATCTATAGATGTGCACTGTAGCAATTCATCTATAATTTATAAGTATGGCTCCACTGCTGTAAGCTATTTTTTGTGATTTTGAAGCTAAATTTTAGCATTATAACATTATAACTCCACTGCTGTGAATGCTCTGATAACTCATAACTCTAAATCTAAAAACGAGAAAAATTTGTTCTCATTTCTCATAATTTTAACTCTTTTTTGAGTAATGGGTTACAGAAATTAAGAATGAAAATTAACCAAATAACCTTACTTGATATGGGGCTCACGAAAAATAAATGAGTAATGAAAACTGAGTAATAAGTGTTGAAAGCACCCTAAACCAAATACCTTTTTACTGTCCTTAGAGCATCTCCAGCAGAATAACCAAATTTACATTTAGCGTTTGTCTACCAACTTTTTCAAATACACTTCCAACAGATTCTCTATCTCATTCTCTATCTCATTTAAATATTATTTCTTCATTCATTCTTTATCATCATTTATTCTTTCTATATTTATTCCCAACAATTATATTTTTTAATGAAAAGTGTTATATTTATAACATTTTTTGCAATACTTTAACAACAAAATTTATGTTAAAATTTGTTACTAGTTCTAATTTGAACTCACCACTGAAATTATTATTTTTTTCTGACAAATATTAACTAATAACAATTTATTACTTAAAATTTACTGTGAAAATATTATAGTAGAATTTCTTAATTAAGATTTTTCATTTTTTATATTATTTTTCTACCTTTCCATTCATTTTCATCCACGTTTTTTTTCTTTTTTTCCTTTTTTCTTTTTCTTGTTTTTCTCCTCCAGACAAAACACACAAACCCTTCCTTTTTATTTTCTTTTTCACCTCACAAGAACATTCCAGTGAAGCACATGAGAGAGAGAGAGAGAGCTTGGGTCTCCACCGCTCCAGCCCTTCACCGCCGCGACAGCATCTCCACCGCCGCTCGTCGTCCTCCCCACCAATCGGCTTGGGTCAAATCTTTTTTCTTTTTTTTTTTTTTTTTTTCATATTTGCTTGTTCTGATTCAATTTTATTTTAAGAATTGGATTTTGTTTTGTATTTTGTGTTTGGATTAAATCTTTTGCTCACAAACAGGTCCCTCATCTTTTTTTTTTTTTTTTCTTCTTCTGATTTCGTTTTGTTTATGAGAAAAAAAAAGAAGCAACGGCAACAGAGAGAATGAGAGAATGAGAGAGAAAAAGAAATCTAGAGGAGAGAGAAAGAATTAATATAAAAAAGAGTGGGTGTAATATTTTATTCAAGATATTCAATGGCTAATGAATAGTAGCCCATCAGACTTGATGGGCTACTGTTCATAAGCCAAAAAAAAAAAAAAAATTGGGTATGCCTAATCTGCTGGAGGAGGTTTTTTTACTTACATTCTCTATTATAGCTAGGATTTGGGGGATGCCTCTATTGCTGGAGATGCTCTTACTAACTGATACCTAAACATTTGTAATTTGCACTCATGGAATGGAAGAGTGGCCGCCAAAGTAACAATGTGAACTGTGGATTGTGGAGTGTGTGAGTTGGTTTTATTTTTCTTTCCTAGTTTTTTGTTTTTGTCTTTTTTTTTTTGGGTGCTTCTAGAGGCCCATTGGAGTTTCTGGTTATACAGGGTGAGTTAAAATCTCTCCATTTCTTCTTTGAATCCTTCTCTCTTGGGAAACGTTGCATTCCATATCCATCTATATATTTTTGGGTAATACTCGTATCTCTTTTTATATATCAAGGGGGATTTTACAAATGGAACACTGACTTTTTTTTATGGATAGAACACTGACAATTGGTCCATGCTTCCAAGTTCCAAGTTGGCTCTTTATCAAATAGAAAGTAGAGGAAAAAAATCCAAGCACGACCTTCTTTTATCTATTATATAAGCACCTATCTAGGTTGAGGGGGTTTTGTTTTGGGTATTTGAGTTTAATTTGGTCTGAGGTAATTGAGACTTAGAAATCTAGCGTGAAATTAGATTTGTGTACATAACATGGTAGGTAAAATTTTATGGGAAAAATGGGCTTTTGTCATTATTTTTTAAAAATATTTAGCACAACATCTCTGTATAAAATCAATATTCCCAAAATTGAGTTATATGTAATGTTGAGATTCACTTAAATTTTCAAAAAAAATTAAGTGGCAAAATATGCATAGAACTCAACATTGCTAATGTCGAGTTCCACCTGTAACTCGATTTTTTTTAAATCGAGTTTCAAAACAGAGACACGATGCTTAATAGTTTCAAAATAGGGATATTATACTAGATATTTTAAAAAATAAGGACAAAAGCCCATTTTCCCCGAATTTTACTTTAAGGTAGGGACAACTGTTTTTGTTTGTTTTTTCTTAGTTACTTACATGCAATTTAGTAGAAGTTGTGTAATTGAATTAATCATCTATTGAATGGATATGAATCGAGACAAGGAGTAAAATAACATTGAGAAAATTCATATCCTGAATTAACCATCTTTCTGGTGTATATGCATGTAAGGTATTGTAGGGATACGATTTTCAGACCAAGCCCAAAATGTATGGAATCTTATCCCAGTGAGCCCAGTACAATAAATTTATAGAGAGTGAGTCAAAGAGCTAGACTTTAGTGCATGGATAACAGTTAATATGGTTTTGGAGGATGAGCAAACAAGAATTGAACTCGGTTTGTGCGAGAAAGTTTGTCTTCGGTACAATTCGAGGAGCTCTACTCCAGTATATATTAGATGACAATGGTTACAGGAGTTGTTGAGATTGCTATATTGCTTTCTCTATGCCACTCCCCCTGTTCTCTGAGGTCTTTACCTTTATTTATACTACATCTCTTCTTTCATCTTTACCCTACACGTGGACAATTGATGGTTTATGCTGATACTTGTCCCATCATCCCCCTCTAGAAGTCTTCTAAGAGGGTTGTAAGGTTACAAAAATACTGTTCAGAGGTCACTTCCTCATTAATGCAGCCAGAGAGTGAGCTACAGAGCATTTAATGTGGTGGTAGCAGCTTTCCCTTAGATATTTTTGGGTTCCCATCTTTCTTGTACATTTATGGCACACGTCCCTATCACTAGAACTTCCTAGAAGGTCACTTTGATCATTAAGATCTATACCTGATCTGCGTTTAGTTTATTCGAGGAGATATTCCTCCTCGGACTCGGACTACTCACGATCTCAACCAAAGCCCCATGCTCTCGGCCAAAGCCCAAGACCCAATTGTATGACTTGGGCTCATGACCCCACTGGTATCTATTACAATTTCTTATCAAGATTGTTAGATACATTTACTTTTTGCGGTTATAAAAGATAGCATAGATGAAAGTTACGAAAGTTAATGGACATTCCATAGGAAAAGGATATGGGAGTTGTAGAAGGCATTCAATTCCGAATAAGAACCAAGCCAACCAACTTAAGAGGTTACCATCACTCCAAAGAGTACTGTAGGATGAACGTAGACAAGAATTCACCAAGATGACAAAAGACTTGGAATCAAGAGAGCCTAGGCCATCATGACACAACATAGGATTTAAATCAACCATTATTTAGCTAACTTGTCAAATATTGATAAGGCCTCTATGCAAAAAGGGGGAATTTAAAAAAGGGAAAAAAATTTCCAAAACCCCCCATTTGATTTCTCCATAAAACATAAAAAAAAACCCTAAAATTTTGGACATAACACTAAACCCCATATGTCTTGTTTTATGTGTAAATTGTTAATTGTGTTGCACTTAACTCTATTAAGGTTATTGAGTGTAAAACAAGACAAAAACTGCTTACATTTTTTTTATGTGACAATTTGGAACTACATTTTCACATAAAACAATAGCACATAGGTGTTTGTGTTCTGCTCAAAAACCTTAAGAGGCTCCATATTTTAGGAAAAACCCACATGCGGTTTTGTGTGTGTATGTGTGTGTGTGTGTGTGTGTAGAGAGAGAGAGAGAGAGACCATGCAAATGCTAGAGTTTTCCCAAGCTTCAACCAATATCTGAGCTTTTGGTTGTCTTTGGTTGTCACAAGATCACAACGCCAATGTCAACTTTGGATCAAACAAGTGAGGATTGAGACCATACCTAAAACCAATCGCTCTAGTGAAACATATATCACATTGCTTGCTCCATTTTATGGATTTCATGGGTATTAAATCAAATTTATTAAAAAAAAAAAAAAAAACGATATAATGCATGATCTCAAATGTTCTCTTAAATTCACAAATTATAATGCATAAGTACTAAACTAATTACTATATCCTATCTTTGATTAAGAAAACAATAATATACACAACTACAGTAACCATGTATATATGCATAGTTACTGTAGCATAAATATACAAAGTTTTAGAATGACTGATGTGAGAAGTTTTGTGACTTAATTGTGTAAAATTTATCTATTTTTCTATTATACAAGAGCTGGTGTGGATGCTCTTACGAGAGGAAGTATACTCTGTTTTAGGTGTACGCTTCCTCCCACTCAGTGATGGCTCAAAGATTTTTTTTTAGGGAGATCAATAGTGTCAGAACTAAGAATAGTCTGGAGAGAAGGTTTATTTATCTTTTTTTTTTAATGAAGAAGCAATTTTCACAGTAATACTACTGACGCAACACTTTCATACTAAAATTTAGGTAGTAAGTTGTTAAAGGTATGTAAAAAACTGATATTAATTGTGAGTCTAAATCAAAACCAATTACAACATACTACTTAACCTTTATTATAAAATTACTGTAAAAGTAACACTGAGATAATTATATTCAAACTTATTTCAACTAGGTTTAAACAAAATTAAGGTTTAGAGTGTTCAAATATTTTATTTAGCGGTCAAAAAAATACAATTTAAATACAAATTTTTTTTTTTTGGGGCCAGGTCAGGGGTTCAAATGAGCCCCTTGAGCTGGCTGTAATACCGCTCATGCTCCCACTCAAAGTTGAGTGAGAGGAAACGTACATTAGAAATTAAAGATCTGTTTGGATAGAGTTTATTTTGTTGAAATTAAAAACTGAAAACTGAAAATACTGTAACAAAATAATTTTTAAATGTATGAATAGTATTATAAAATCAATTTTTAATAAAAAAATTACTAAAAAGTGATATTTGTGAGTCTCGTAAATAATATATAGATCCACCGATATAATAAAAGGGACGAAAAATAAGAAAAGTGCAGCCATTATTTATAAACAGTAGCCATTGTCTCTTGCTGCAGATGAAAAAAAAAAAAAAAAAGAAGGGAGGAGGAGCAAACGCAACTCACAAAACGCAACGCTGGTTTCAGTACCATCCAAACTAACGCTAAGTGCCGGTTTGGATAGCAAGGTAAGGTGCGGCGCGTTTTCACTTGTTGCGTTTTCACTTTCTTCTTCTTTTTTTTTTTTTTTTTTTTTTTGGCAGGCTTTTTTGACTTTGGGAGACAAAATGTACTGTGCATGAACAGTGTGGCACTGTTCATGCACTGTTTATACATTAAAAAATATTAAAAATGGGATCCACGGAACTATTTACACATTTAAAAATTATTTTGCTACAGTGTTTTCAGCAACAATCAGTTTTCAGCAACTTTCAGCAACAATAAGCTCTATCCAAACAGACCCAAGTGTATTTTCTCTATCACGGGGTGGGGTCATTGGCGTTGTCAGGCCAATCCATCGTCCATTGTTCAAGTTCCTTTATGGTAATCCCATCCAAAAGCTCATTCTCTTCGTGACTGCTCTCTGCCACGTCTTTCACAATCTGTGTATCACTCTCTTCCATCATCTCCACATTAACATTTGGATTAACCTCCTGAGCTTGTTCATCATGATGATCATCTCTTTCAACCTCATAGTCTGACAATGGGAAATTAAGCTTGGCTCTAGGTCCACGGAACTTGATGGCAGCCTTATCGTAAGCCCTGGCAGCCTCCTCTGCCGTCTTGAAGGTGCCAAGCCACACCCGCTTCGCTTCCCTCGGGTTTCGAATCTCAGACGCCCATTTCCCCCACGGCCTCTGCCTCACTCCCCTATATCTCTTCTCATTGTCATCCTTCTTCTTCTTCTTCTTCTTCCTAGTTTCGCTGGCCCCACTGGTTGAAGGCAATGATGATGCGGCAGTACTACTACCCTGGAGTGCTTCTAGTACTTGAAGCTGTTGTGGGGTGTGAGTATCAACCCCATCGGTGATCACGTGCTTGAAAGCTGACACCAAAATGTCGTGTTCTTCTTCCTTTGTTACTCGAATATGATGCATATTTGCACGAATATAATTAATACGATCCTATAAGCGGTTTTTGGACAAATTGAGCTTTGTATGACGAAAATTAATGCAAATTGGAGGTGGACACGTTGCCTTGCGTTTCAGCATTCGAATGCGGAGGAGGTGGGCAAGTGATTTTGGTCTATATATAGAGGGTTGGGTCATGGGTGGGAAGGGGAGTTCATGTGGCTGCCACCTCGTACGCAGTGCTTACGCGGAGGTCGATCATTTCGCCTGAATTTTTTAATATGGCATAGCTGGTAGGTCCCACCAGCTGTGGGAAAAGAGAAACATAGACTCACAGAGTGTATTTTTTTCTTTATCCTGTATGGCTCCTTTACTCTGTATGGCACGTGCATGAAGCTCTCTCAAGAGGATATGACTGTTCCACGTGGCTGTGGGGTCCAAAATATCAAAATATCATCTTGCACTGGCTGGATTATGCAAAGGAAGGGTAAGGGATGTTGAGTTGATTGGTTACGTACGCAGTGACGCGATGGCGAGAGAGGAACTCCAAAATCCAAATAATACATCTATTTGGCTAGCTAGTTGCTTCTGCACAAAGGAACTTAATTCCCAACTTTTTAAAAAAATTTCCATAAATTGAAATGCAACCATTACATGTTTCTCATTTCATACAGGCAAACAAACAGCATGCTTTTTAAAGTAGAACATCTACTACTGATCGCCACGTTGTCATAATGTGACAGCATTCGCATTTTATTTTTTTTTGAATGAGGTGACAGCTTTCGCATTTGCTTTGCAAAATATTATGCTTGTGCAAATTAAATAGCGCATTTTTATTTCAAATATGCCTAAGCCAAAAAAATCATCAACAGTAGATTATCAATCAATTAGCAAAAATGTTATTTAATTAAGGTGTTTTCTAGGAGCATAGACACCGGCTTGTGCAAAGAAAAAATCACTTTTTACCATAATCCTAATATGTTCAACTATAGGAAAATAAATTGTAAATCCATTTGTAAGTGATAATCTACTGTTGACAACTTCAATAAATTGTAAAAAATGATGTGGTTCTAGAACATCTATCATTTAAAATAACATAAGAGTCCAATATACATAAAAACACCATATCGGCTTATCTACATAGTAGCAATTAATGTATTTTAGCTATAGTCCTCTAAAAATATTTTTAGAACATTATAGTTTAGGTAAATCATTATTTTATTCTCTCTCTCTCTCTCAAATGCTTGAGAGATGTCTCTAAGATTTTCATCTTAAATCACTCCGTGCGATGCATAGGAAATCCATTAGATTCTCATTGCTGGATCTCGGAAGTAATTTGGATCTCATCGTTGGATTCTTCAGTGTTGTTGAGATGGTAAAGGTGTGGGGGCTAACAGTTTGGGCTAAAGACAATATTTCATGGTGATGGTGTTGGTGAATTTGCAGGTGGGTATTTAAACATATAGACACACCACACATACTTGTTCTAGTACCACATATATTATAAATTATCTAAATTATTTTATTTGTTAGTGTTTGAGTCATTGTATATTCCCACCAAAAACTCTGTAAACTTTCAATTTGGAACAATTATTAAAATATAAACCCACTTCTTTTCCTTCTTTGCGTCCATATCACAGTCTATAATATGTTTTTTTAACAAATGATGCTATTAAAATTGGAGTTTTTTTTTTTTTTTTGGCACTTGTGTGTATTAAGAAAAATTAAGTTATTTAAACTGTAAACTAGGAGATTCATTTTATTGTGAATTTAAAATTCAAAATAACATACAACAAATTGATGAGGTTACCATATTTATTTAATCCTAGGGCTCGGTCATTTCGTTTTTTTGGATAGTTAGAAACACTAATAAATGTTAACTAATTGAACTATAAGCCTATAAGGCTCTTAGATTTGTAATGGTCATCATATGATATACTCATACTTTTTTCTTCTTCTTCTTCTTCTTCTTCTTCTTCTTCTTCTTCTTTTTTTTTTGTTTTTTTTCTTCTTTCTGGCTTAATCAAAGATGCTAAATCCATACTTAAAGATGTGTTAGGGATGGAATTGGGAAACCATTATGTAGTAACAATTAAATTAATTGACATAACTCACTTGAGAGCATGCATGAGACCAGGTCAAAACCTTGTATAAAGAAGATAGAGTTTGTATTCTTTTATTGGAGAAGTACACTCATACGTAGTGTCAGTACTTTTGGAACAACAGCCCGGTTGCTTAGCTCCTGCTGGCTGTTGAAAAGGTCCAAAATGTCCAAACTAAATGCACAACCTTAAACATGTAAAATTGGATTAATGCAAAATCATGGATCTCATAGTGGCAATTCAAAAATTGAACTACTGCCATTCTGGGCCCGCCACCAACCTTCATGTGTGATCGAATTAGAACACACACTTCCACATCTCTTTTCCTCTTGTCCATTTCATTACCAGGTTTCTCACGCAAAAAGAACAATATTATTGACTAGTGAGACTTTATCGTGTGACAGTTTATAGTGTTGTAATATCATTAAATTCATTATTTTTTAATAGTTTAACTTTTTAGGACATTGAAAAATAGACTATATTTCTCATTTTTTAAAATGTTGAATAACCCATGCTTGAAGTCGAAGCTTTGTTTTAATTTAAACTCATTGGAAAATAATTTTTACAGTACTATTCAACTTTGTAATAACTAACCAAAAAAATTTCTTGCCCGAATTTAACATTTGCTTGAACTTCCTATCTACTTTTCAAAACATTTTTTTCACATAAATATATCGGGAGGAAAGGTTATGATAGCAAGCCCCTCCCCAGCCAGAGAGCTCCCAGGACAAGGGAACGGTGGTCAACCATCCACTCTCTAGATTCATATTGATCAATATATCTTTTGCGTCCTGCTAGTTCGCTGAGTAGGCTTACTCTACCATGGGGCAACAAAGGCTAGAACTATTCTTGCCAAAAACAATAGGAACCAGGGACAAATCTATATATTGACTAGGGGGGCAACGACCCTCATAATTTTTTTTTTTTTTAATATTAGTATATTAATAAGTACTAATTTTCGCAATTTTGTTCAAGAAAATTACATTTTATCCCCTTAACAATACCATCAATTCTTTTAAGAGTAATATTATAGTCACACTTTTTTATAACATTTTTACAAACTATTGAGGTAGCAAATTTGTATTGATTTGCACACTTGCATTACTTTTTACTTATCAATTATCACTCATTATATTAGCAATTTATAAAAAATTTGTAGTTTTTGCATTTTCCACCTTTTAAAGGCCATAAAAATTAATAGATTAAATCTAAAACAAAATATATAATAATAAAGCTAAAAAAAATTAAGCCCGATTAATCTATTTTACCAAAAACAAACAATTTGGCCATTTAAAAAGTTTTAAACAAAAATCATTAATTAGTGATAAAGTAATAGAATTAAAGGTCGAAACTGCTGCACACAGCTAGTAACAGAATTGCCCTAACTCTAAATCTTGACCCCAATCTTGATAGGAACTTACCTCTTATTGTAAGAATTGTCTACAGCTCTTAAAAAGTTGGCGACATAGCATTTCTTAAAAAATATTAAAAACATCTAAAATCAAGCGAATAAAACCACTAAACTTAGAAATATTTCGAAAATTACAATTAAAAATCAAAATGAACCAATACTAAAAATTAGGATGCAGATTCTGTCCAATTTGAGAGCATGCGCGAGACCATGTCAAACCTTTACTGCTTCAGATAAGGTAAGCCTCACATGACAACAAAATGACATAAAAAATAGACTTTTGCAGTACTATTGGTTGCTGAGATACTCAGGAAAAAAAATGCAATTGCACTATTCCTGTTGCGGCCATTGTGGGGTCTATCTTTATGTGAAGGCATTTATGTGAAAAAGAGGATCACATGTTTTGAAAACATTAATGGATTTTCTCCTTGCTGCAACTTCATAGTTGGTTACGTCTTGACTCTTGAGAGTCGTAAAGAATCTTAAAAAAAACCAAATGATACATATTGCTTTTTTTTTTAAGAAACATATATTTTCTTCTTCCGTACAGTCATACAGTCAAGCCGCAAGTTTTTTTTTTTAAGCACATGCATTTACCTGGTTGCCACACAAAACATTGTTTGTGATGTTGAAGACAAATGAGTATGAAACTGTGATAAGAAAGAGTCCCATTTAAAAGAGAAAAAAGAAAAAAGAAAAAAAAAAGTCTACAATGCTCACGTGTACGGTAAAAAAAAAAAAGGTCTAGATTGCAACCCCTTAAAGGTATCTTCAATAATCTTTTTAAATTTTAGTACTATTTAGAGTAAAATAGTTATTTTTACTTTTTATCTATTTATTTTTTAAGTTATACTTTCCTACAAATTTTCTATTTTTTTTTATTTCATTTAAATATTATTTTTTTATTCTTTTTTTTAACTTTCTTTTTCTTTTATAATATTTTTATAATCTTAATTTATTCACTCCTAACATATATATATTTTTAAATCTCCCAATAGTAAAAATTTTAAATTTTTTGTTTTTGTTTTTTTTTTTTTTTATGGATTTTGTGAAGCACTTACAAAACAATATAGTAAGTTGTTAGTTTTTATTAATTTGAAATTTATCAAATTTACGTTGTGCAATTTTTTTTAAAATTCTATGTGTTTTGAAATTTATCAAACTTAGTCTTGAAATTAGCTCATTAACTTTTTTCTAAAAAATTCATTAACTTTACCCCCATTTGGGATTGTTGTTGTTGTTGTTGTTGTTGTTATTATTATTATTATTTTAGTGAATATGATTAATTATTATTGTAAGGACCAAATTTGAATTCCTAATCCAAAAAATAGATGGACTAAGGCCCAAAAAGCCAAAAATAATGAATTTGTAGAGAATGTGTTAGAAAACTGAGTTTTAGTGAATCAAACAACAAATAAGGTAGACCTTGATGACAATGGGATGAAGATATACAAGTTTAAACTAAAGAAAATTGTTCTCGGCAAAGTCCAAGGAGACTAGTCCTTATATATTTCTCTCAAGTTTGATTACAAGTTTGGTTCTTGATTGCTACAATGTTTCTCTCTTGATTTTTTGATCCCCTTCCTTTGGGGGTCTCCACTCTCATTTATACTATGCCTCTTCTTTCATCTTTACCTTACACGTGGACAGCTGATGGCTTATGCTGATCCTTGTCCTAACAGCCTCCTCCAAAAGTCTTTGGGGGTGGTTGTAAGGCTGAAAAAGTACTGTTCAGATATCATTTCCTCATTAATGTAGCTAGAGAGTTAGCTACAGAGCATTCAATGCGGTGGTAGTAGCTTTCCCTTAGATATTTTTGAGTTCTCATCCTTCTTGTATGTTTATGATGCCGGTCCCTATCACTGAAACTTCCTGGAAAGCCACTTTGATTTTAGGATACACATTTGAGCTGTGCTTAGCTTATCCGAGGAGATATTCCTCCTCGGACCACCTTCCCACTCACATTTGAGCTTTGATTTACACACGTGGGAGTGTTGTTTTGAGCACCCCATAATTGTCACTGACACTTCGGAGCCCGTGAGGCGTCAATAATTGCTCCAGGCAGCACTTTGTTCCCCACATCCAACGGTGAAGTGCACATCCAACGTTGATATTTCTCTTTGGATTTTGAGCAGGATAACTCCCACTCAATTTCGCCCTCTATATGAGGCACTTGGGGAAATCAGTTTCCTCATTTCACAAGTCCTCAAGTTTTTTTAGAGACTCCCAACTCTCAAATCTTCAACTCTTCTTAAACTTTCAAGATTTCTCGATCCTCTCCCTTTAAAATTTAAACCTTTGAGAAGCACCGGAGGCACCACAAGTGTTGATTTTCGTAAGTTTCTTCTTTTCCTAGGTTCATTTCTTCTCGGCTGGTCTCCTCGGCCTTCCAATTCATATTATTTCCCTTGAAACTTCATTCGTTTCCTTGTAGTTTGTACAAATGGGTAGGTTTAAGCACCTTGTAGACTCCCCTGCAAAAATAGAGGCTTATAAGGCCAAATGTCACATACCACAAGAAGTTGCTCTGTGGTATTGTGCTCCAGACCAACTATTAACACATAGAGAAGAGGGGGAAGTCATCATCCCTATGATAGCTTTTATAGAAGGGGGAATGACGCTTCCTATGGGTAGAATAACCCGAGACTACCTCATTAACCATTGGTTATGTCCTCATCAATACGCACCCAACCTCATTAGGGTCATAGGCAACGTCGATGCTCTAAACAAGCATCTGGGTTTGGGGCTCACCTGGCATGATGTGGTCTATATGTACGAGTGTCACTCACTCGCTAACGCAGGGTTTTACTTCAAGTCCAAATCGCCTATCGTTAGGCTCGTCTCATGCCTTCCCAAATCTAATAAGGGTATGAAAGACGACTACCTGATAGTTTTGGGAGCGTGGCATAATGGCCTTCACTACTCCGTCCAAGAGGGAGAGCCTAGTGGGATACCTTAGAGTTAGATTCCTTAGCAAGAGATTTAGATCTTTTGACCCTAACTATGTTATTATTTCTCTTTCGTTTTGCTTTCTCTGATGACGGATTTTAATTCATTAACCATGTTTTGCTCCTTGGCTATTTTTGCAGACAAGAGGCACGTAGCGCCCAGGCTCAGTTTGACCAACGTTGTAGCTCTCAAATATTTGCTGAGGTCTGAGATCTTCGTAAGTGCAGATAGGCAGTTACGAGCCGTCCACTTGATCTTGGACTTCGAGCCCATCTCAGAGATATATCAAGAAATAGGCCATTCCATAAGAGCAGGTGACCTGCGGCTGGCTCGAATTGACGTGTCAATCCTAAATTTCCTAGCCCAAGAAAACCTTCCATCGGTCGTACTGCCACTTCAACGGCTTCTGCCTGAAGCAACAGCAACATCAAGGGAGGAGATTACCTCTTCACGCTTACCACTCGATGAGGAGATAGACAAATTTTACTTTGAAGAAGAGGAGACTCAAGGGGCTCAAGTAGTTCACATCTTAGATGCCAAGGAAGAGCTTGATAAGCACTCAGGTGTTCATGCCTCGATTCTGGTGATTACCCGTTCAAATAGCACCTCCGAAGAAAAGGAAGACGAGATGGCATTGAATCGAGGGAACAATGGCCTAAAAGAGCTCATGGCCGCAAGGAACAAGGGGTCAACTTCCAAAGAAGTCCCCAAGTCCCAAGATCCTCCCACTCTTCCTCCTCCTCCCTCTCTACCCCTACTAACCTCAAACTGCATGCTATTCCAAATCTAAAAAAAAAAAAAAAAAAAAAGATCAATGCAGGAGCTTGAGGAAGGGGAGGTGGCCCCTCTGAAGGGTACTAAACAACAGAAAATGTTCAAAAACCCCAAGGACAAGAGGGCCACTTCTGTGGACAGCCAGGAGGAGCAAATTGGAGCCGAGGTGTGCCTTCCGCACCACACCTGGTCTCCTCAGCTAAAGGTGGATGGGGATACCATCCCTTGGAACGCCTTTGTCAGGGATTTCCAAAAAGGTCATTCTGCTCATATAGCTAAAGCCTTGAAGCAGCCACTTCTTCTACCCCAGGACATGGACGCTGTGAGGAAGATGAGGTAGCCAAACCTCTTTATGTCCCTAAAAAGGGACCTTGCCATGGTAAGCTCACAGCCACACACTTTTTATTTATTTAAGTACTAATACATTTTTTCTCTCTCTTTTGTTCATATGGGTTGCTATATTTTTTTTTGTGCAGATCACCCAGGAGGTCTTTGTGGCTAAGGAATGGGTCAAGGAGGCCTGAAGCGATATTAAGAACGAGGTCCACCTTTGCCTCGAGACTGAAAAGGCCTTGAGGGCCGCAAAGGAGGAAAACAAGGAGCTGCTCTCCAAGCTTACTGCCGAGGAGAGGGAAAGAAAGAATGCTGAGGCAGGATTAAAGAATGCCCAGACTTAAGCTAAGGACAAGTGCAAGTTGCTTTATCAGACTGAGATAGAGCTGGCCACTTCAAGGCAACTTATGCTGTAGCTGAAGGCAGATCTGCAGAAGGCTAAGGAGGTAGCTCAGTTGGCCAAGGAGGCAGCAGAGGTTGAAAAGCAAGCATCCTACACCCTCGGTATGGAAGAAACACAAGGCAGGCTCACTGAGGAGCTAGCCGAGGTATGCAGGGATTACTGCATGGTAACATGGGCAGAAGCTCTCAACCTTGCAAGAGTCCCTGTAGACTTGGAGTGGAGGCAACTGGGGAATGTATACTACCACCCCAAGATCCGTAAAATCCTGATTGCCCTTCCATCTCCCTCTGCCAAGCTCCTAAGTCTTCAGAGTAGCCCTTGACTACCCAGGCTACTCTCCCCCTTCCTGAGACTTCGAAAGGACCCAGCCAAGCTGGTGATCAAAGCCAAGGGGCTGAAGGGGCCAAAGAGAAAGGTAAAGGCAAGGAGACTAAGCCCTCCTCAGAGGCCAAGGATGCTGCTAAGGCCAAAGCAAAGGAGACAGAGGCCAAGACCAAAGATTTTTCTCCTTAGGCCAAGGATGTTCCTGCCTCCAAGCCAAACTTTTTTTCTTTTTCTTTTTCTTTTTCTTTTTCTTTGTTTTTTTTTTTTTTTTTTTTTTTTTGTAGTGGCATTCTGTCATTGTATATAATGTACTCCCTCTTCTGTTTAATGAAAATGTTTTCCTTTTTATCTCTTGTACCCTTTACTTTATGTGCTTTGAAGCTTATTACTATTACAAATAACATTGAAATGTTGCTACTCCGTCTTTAATAAAAAATAACAACAGTACAGTGCTAACAATTTAAGTAATTTGATCAAGTACCAACAATAAAGAGGTTTACCACATACTTGTATTGAGAATTGAACCTTCTACAATGAAGGCTGAAACTAATGGAGATAAATATATACTTTGTAAAAAATAAAAGGGGCAGACTACCTTCATCCTGCTCATCACTTAGATAAGTAAATAAGGACTTCAACTTACTCAAAGCCATTAATCTGAGGAGTTGGGTATAATCCTGGATCTATTTTGACACTCAATAAAAGACCAATAGATATCACAATATTAATTTTCCCCAAGTATGTGATCCAAGGGACCAGTTATGACTAGGGTTCTGTTTACCACTTATAAAGATGTCATTGAGTGTTAATTTTTCCAAAGTATGAGATTTGAGGAACCAGGCATGACTAAAGTTCTGTATAACACTTATAAAGATGTCATTGAGTGTTAATTTTCCCAAAATATGTGGTCGGAGGAGCTAGGCATGACTAAGGTTCTGTTTAACACTTATAAAGATGCCACTAAGTGTTAATTTTCCCAAAGTATGTGGTCCGAGGAATCAGGTATGACTAAGGTTCTGTTTAACACTTATGAAGATATTATTGAGTGTCAATTTTCTCAAAGTATGTGGTCCGAGGAACTAGGCATAACTAAAATTCGATTTAACACTTATAAAGATAATAATGGGAAGTATGATGTATTTACACAATAAATGAACATATGACAAAGGAAAATTTCATTAATAATAATACATCTTCAGGCTGTTTACATTCTAAGAGTATGGTATTACATGTTCATCTAGATCTTTGAGAAAATATGCTCATATACCAGCTACCGAGGTGATGCGATATAGCCTCTCCTAATTGGGCCCCAACTTTGCCCATGTTGGGTTCTTTGCAGTACCTAGAACCTTTCTCAACACCAAGTCACCAGGTGCTAACGGTCTCAACTTCACATTAGTATCATAACCCTACTTGAGTTTGTGTTGGTAATATGCTAATTAGACCATTGCATTTTTTCTCCTTTCTTCAATAAAATCGAAGCTTTTTTCTAGCAATCCATTGTTATCACTCGGATTGAAAGAACTTGTTCTAAGTGTTGGGAAGCTAATCTCTAAGGGAATAATTGCTTCGGCTCCATAAGTCATTGAAAAGGGGGTCTCCCCTGTTGATATGCGAGGTGTGGTTCAGTACGTCCAGAGGACATGCAATAGCTCTTCCACCCATTTTTCCTTCACATCATCCAACCTTTTCTTGAGTCCATTCACTATGACCTTGTTAATAGCCTCGGCTTGTCCATTCCCTTGGGGATAAGCTAGAGTAGAATATCTATTCGTAATTCCCAAGTCACAACAGTATCTCCTAAAAGATTTGCTATCAAACTGAAGGTCATTGTCCGAGATAAGGGTACGAGGGACCCTGAACCGTGTGACAATGTTTTTCCAAATAAATTTCTTGGCATCTACATCCCTGATATTCGCCAAGGGTTCAGCCTCGACCCACTTAGTGAAATAATCTGTGCCGACTAGCAAATATCTCTTATTTCCTGCTGTCTTGGGGAAAGGACCTACAATGTCTAAGCCCTATTGAGCGAATGGCCAAGAGCTAGACATAGGATTAAGGACTCCTCCTAGTTAGTGTATGTTTGATGTAAATCGTTGACACTAGTCACACTTTTACATACTCTTATGCCTTTTTTTGCATGTTTGGCCACTAATAGCCCTAAGTGATGGCTCTGTGAGACAAAGATTTGCCTCCAGTGTGGCTCTCACATATCTCTTCATGTAACTCTTCAAGGAGTAATTCTGATGCCTCGAGGTGCATGCATAGCAGGTATGGCCCAGAAAATGAGCGTTTGTATAATTTTTGGTCCTCGGACAGCCAGAACCGAGGAGCCTTTCTGCATACCTTGTCAGCTTTTGATTTCTCCTCGGGCAGGATACCCTCCTTCAAAAATAGTACCAGGGGGTCCATCCAGCTAGGCCCCAGTCTAACTTGATAAACATGGACCACCTCTCTTTTCATCTCTGTAGACTTGTACAAGTCCTCTATAAGAATAATCTGAGGTAAGTTCTATGTCGAAGAGGTTGCAAGTTTGGCTAGGGAATCAGCATGTGTGTTTCCACTTTTAGGGATATGCAATAGGTTGAGAGTCCAAATCTTCTGTCCCACTTTTCTTGCTCCACTCTATACTCCACTAATAAAAACTTACTACATGTTCACTTGATAAATTAAATACTACAATTAATTAATATTGGTAATATTAAAAAGTCAATAATGGTAGTATTTAATTAATCAGGTGAACATGTGGTAAGTTTTTATTGGTGGAATATAAAGTAGAACAAAAAAAGTGGGATAGAAGATTTGGACTCATAGGTTGAAAGATTCAAACCCTGACTACAAATGCCTAACTTGACTCAAGTACCCTTGCATTCTCTCATCTCTCACTTCTAACTCTCCCTTCACCTGGCCGACGAACAATCTTGAGTCCGAAAACATCTCTACTACCTTTCTGCCCATTTTTTGAACCATGGCCATTCCCGTCAGTAGAGCCTCATATTCAGCCTCATTATTTGTAGCCGAGAATTCCAACCTTAATGTTTTCTCAATTGTGATTTTTTCAGGAGATACCAAGATTAGCCCTACTCCAAATCCCCTATGGTTCATTGCACTATCAACGTAGACCTTTAAAAACAAGGATTCTTGTATGGAGATTACTCCAACCGATTTTCCATCCATGTTCTACTCCTCTACCCACTCTTCTAATGGGGTTTCAGCAAACTAAGCTACTAAGTCGGCAAGGACCTGACCCTTGACAGAGGTGCGAGGCATGTATTTGATATCAAAAGCCCTTAGAATCGTGCCCCACTTTGCAATTCTCCCTATGTAATCAGCGCTCTGAAATAGAGATCTAAGTGGGAGCTGGCTTAGGATAAAAACTGTGTGTGACTGGAAATAGTGGGGGAGCTTACATGTAGCATACACCACTGCTAGGATGGCCCTCTCTAGTGGCAAGTAACGAACCTCAGCCTCATGTAATAACTTGTTCACATAATAAACCGACCTCTGTACACCATTATCAACCCGTATTAGCACCAAACTCACCGCGTGGGAGGCCACTGCAATGTAGATAAACAAAACCTCATCCACCTCGAGTCTGGACATGACGAAAGGCCGAAACAGATATTCTTTCAACTGTTGGAAGGCCAAGACACATTCCTTGGTCCATTCAAATCCCTTCCACTTGTTCAATAACTGGAAGAAAGGCTTGCACCTGTCTGCTGACCGAGAGATGAATCGGTTTAAAGCAGCGGTCATCCTTGTTAGCTTTTGGACCTCTTTGGGATTCCAAGGTGGCTGTAAGTTATTGATTGCCATAATTTGGTCAGGGCTGACTTCAATTCTGCGGTGTGTGACCATGTAGCCCAAGAACTTCCCTGATCCGACACCAAAAGAACACTTGATTGCATTTAATCGCAGCTTGTGTCTCCTCAAGATTTCAAAAATATTCCCGAGATCATTAACGTGCTCAGATTCTGACTTGCTCTTGACCACCATGTCATCTATATAGACTTCAATGTCTTTTCCTAACTGTGGTTTAAACATCCTGGTCATCATCCTCTAGTAGGTAGCCCTTTCATTCTTTAAACCAAAGGGCATCACCTTGTAATGGTCATTCCCGATAGGAGTAACAAAAGTTGTCCTCTCTTGATCGTCCAAGGCCAAAAGTATCTGGTGGTAGCCTTGAAAAGTATCTAAAAAGCTCATCTAAGGATGACCTACAGTGGCATTTACTAGTTGGTCGATCCGAGGCATAGGGAAAGGGTCTTTTGGGCATGCTTTGTTTAAATCCATGAAGTCTACACATACCCGCCACTTTCCATTTTTCTTCTTCACAACCACAATGTTGGCCAACCATTCAGGGTAGAACACTTCTTTAATAGCTCCAGCCTGTTTAAGCTTCATCACTTCGTCTTTAACAACGTCAGAATGATCTTTAGATGAACGCCGAGGTGGTTGCTTTCTAGGGATAACAGATGGATTGACGTTCAAATGATGACAGATAAAGCTTAGATCCACCCTTGGAGCTTTGTAAGTATTCTAAGCAAATACATCAATGTTCCTCTTGAGAAATTCCACCAACTCCTTATTCTCTTGAGGTGGTAGCTAAGCTCCAACCTGAAAAAACTTCTTTGGATCATCACTTACAGCAAATTTCTCTAAATCCTCATATTAAGCCTCCTCGGCTGGCCCCTTCACAGGTAATACCAGAGACTTTGATTACTAGAAGCCTTCCTCAATAGAGGCCGAGGACTTAGCCGTAGGCTGATGCAAAATTGTAGACACGAGGCACTGTCTAGCTACGAACTAACTCCTTACTAGCTCCTCAATCCGATCCCCCGACGGATACTTCACTTTCTGATGCAGAGTTGAAGAAACAGCCCCTAGGGTATGAAGCCAAGGTCTGGCCACGATGGCCGTGTAGGGGGAGTACGCATCCATCACAATAAAGTCCACTTCAACTACCTTTTATCTTGCCTGTACGGGTAACCTAATCTGGCCCTTTGGAATGACAACTTTCCCATCAAAACTTACTAGAGGTGAATCGTAAGTTGTCAGATTTTCAAGTTTTAAGTTCAGTCCTCTGTACAAGTCAGGGTACATGATTTCTGCACAACTACCTTGGTTTACCATTACTCTCCTCACATCATACCCCCTGTGGACGACTAATTTTCTTAATTCGAAATAAATCAAACAAGTAAAATAGTTGCACAAATGCGAATTTGTATTGATGATTGTGTGGTACACTTCTCTGTGATTACAAAAGTGTGATCCTCTGATTCGATCTCCTTGCAAGACTTATTGATTAGGATTTGTGGTAATGTAATTATGACTTGAACACAAAATATCCTTCAATTTGGTTGAGGGATGGATCGAAGATTGTTAAAACAGAATTACAATGAATTTCTGGCTATGAGCTTGTTAGAAATCCTTTGTTCTTCCCGTTCTTCGTGTTCTTCGTGTGTTCTTCGTGTTCTTGGATTTGTGGTGGAAGTTCTTCGGAGCTTTAGAGGCTTGAATCCGTAGAGCTTCACTGATTTGTGGTTTGTTGATGTTTTCGGACACTTTAGGCTTGATTCCCGCGAACTTTTGGATCTAGGCAGATGGTTTGGATGATTCTGCTTCGAATGTTCTTCGATTTTGAGGTTGAAGTTCTTGAAGTTCTTGAAGGCTTCGAGGCTTGATTCCTGCAGAGCTTCTCTACTTCGGTGCTTCAGATGGCTTTTTGTTCCTCCCAAATGACTTAGGAAGGCTTCTATTTATAGGAGTTTGGAGGTGGATGAGCGACACATGGCGGCGTCTGATTGGTGACACATGTCACAGTCTGATTGGTTCGCCTGCGTCATCGCTTACACGTGCGAGGTTGCTTGGGTCATCGCTTACACGTGCGCTGATGCATGATTGGTTTTTTTGCATAACACTTGGCAAATTTTCATTAGCTTCTAAATAGTAATAGTAAACCCTAGCAACAATACGTAGCACTTTGTAATTAACTGTATTTTGTGGACTTAGTAGTGTGACGTGTCAGCTTGTGATAGGTCGGGAATTTTCCCTCTCTACACCCCCATATTCTGAGGGTGATCACCAAAGCGTCATCATGTGGTTAGCTGGTTCCAATCTTGTCTTCGTCCAAGAAACTCAGCGACGATCGAACCTTCACTCCAACTCTCTTCAGCCCAGAGTTAGAGTCCTCGGCTAGTAGCCTAGCTACAGACATCACCTTGGAAGGGTTAGAACCAATTCTCCCAGGTGCAGCAAAATTAACATTGATTGTACCTAACAGGGGCCTCGAAAGAGCATTCCCCTGAGTCCCTGACCTTGATTGGTCCCCTTGTTCGTTGGGTCGATACAGAAATCGCTGCAACCTTCCCTTTCTAACCAGTTGTTTCAGATGGCTCTACAGTGTTCTACAGTCTTCAGTGGTATGTCCCTGCTCTTAGTGGTACTGGTAATAAAGGCTCTGGTTGCGCCTCAAAGACTCTCCACTCATCTTATTCGGCCATTTGAAGTATGACTCGTTTTTTATCTTTTTCAAAACTTGATGCACCAGTTCTCGGAACACAATGTTAACCATTTGAGGAGCTGTATGCTCAGACTGCCCAGCAAAATCCCTCCGGGGTTTGTTATTGTTGTAGCTGTCCTAAAATCTCTCATCTCTTAAGGGATAACCTTACCCTTTCCCTTGCCTTGCTGCTAGTCCTCCTCAACCCTCTTATACTTATTAATCCGATCCATGAACTAGCGTATACTGGTAATAAGTTTCCTTGTCAAAAACTTCCTTAAGCCATGCTCGGTAGGTAGGTCGAGCTTGAAAGTGCTGATGGCTATATCGTTAAAATCATCATCTATCTTGTTGAACATCTCCCAATATCTGTCCAAATATGTCTTCAGGATTTCTCCTTCTCTTATGGATAGAGACAACAAAGAAGTTAAAGGCTGAGGAACCTTGCTGCACGTAATAAAGCGAGATCCAAACGCCTGGGTGAGTTGCTTAAAGGAATCAATGGAACCTACCCTCAGACCATCAAATCACCTCATAGCCATAAGCCCCAAGCTGGATGGGAATACCTTGCACATCAAGGCCTCGTTCTTGGAGTGTACAGTCATCCTTTGATTGAAGTGGCTAACATGCTTCACAAGGTCTGTTCTACCATTGTACATGGTGAATGCGGGCTGAGTGAACCTCTGAAGAAGTCTCCCTCTTTCAATCCTGCACGTGAAAGATAACTTGGAAATTTGGTTGAGTGCTTTACTCATAGCATCGTTTCCTAGGCCTCTTGAAGATGAATCTCTGTTTCTGCACTCATGGTGGTAGTCTTCATTGTACGAGAAAGACTCGCTAGAAGGAGTCCTCGATCTACGCCTATAGCTACCATCCTTCTCACCGTCAGAAGAGAAGTAAGAATTGGAAGGAGTTCGCATTTTCCGTTTATGGCGTAAGTTTCTCTTCAAGTGATCAATCTCCAGTTGCATGACTTTGGTGTTTTTCTAATGGGAGAGATGGCTTTTACCCCGAGATTGGCTCTTACTGGTATGGGTAGTATGTACACTTTCCTCCCAGTCCCTTTTTAGTTCAAGATCACAAAAGTAATCTTGACGTTGAGACCCCATAGACTCTACCTGGTGTGGACTTGAACATACCATTGTTGAAAGTTAGGTTCACTATAACCAGTAATTCCCATAGACGGGGCCAATTATAAGGACCAGATTTGAATTCCTAGCCCAAAGGATAAATGGACTAAGGTCCAAAAAGTCCAAAATAATGAATTTATAAAGAATGAGTTAGAAAACTGGGTTTTAGTGAATCAAACAACAAATAAGGTAGACCTTAATGACAATGGGATGAAGATATACAAGTTTAAACTAAATAAAATTGTCCTCGGCAAAGTTCGAGGAGAATAGTCCTTATATATTTCTCTCAAGTTTGATTACAAGTTTGGTTCCTGATTGCTACAATGTTTCTCTCTTGATTTTTTGATCCCCTTCCTTTGGGGTCTTCACTCTCATTTATACTACATCTCTTCTTTCATCTTTACCCTACACATGGACAGCTGATGGCTTATGCTAATCCTTGTCCCATCAACCTCCTCCAGAAGTCTTTGGGGGTGGTTGTAAGGCTAAAAAGGTACTGTTCAGAAATCACTTCCTCATTAATGCGGCCAAAAAGTTAGCTACAGAGCATTCAATGCGATGGTAGTAGCTTTCTCTTAGATATTTTTGAGTTCCCATGCTTCTTGTACGTTTATGATGCACGTCCTTATCACTGGAGTTTCCTAGAAAGCTACCTTGATTATTAGGATACACATTTAAGTTGTGCTTAGCTTATCCGAGGAGATATTCCTCCTCGAACCACCTTCCCATTTGTATCTCACTCATGGGATTCTAAGCTTGACCCGTCTACTATCATTTATTTGTCCTCGAATCACCACGCTTTCAATCAGAGCCCAAGGCCCAATATATGAGTTGGGCCCTTAACCCTACAATTATCATTAGCTCATTTTTTAATTCCTTTCAAATTTAATTAACCCCATTTTTCCAGGATTTTTTTTTTTTCAAAATAACACTTATTTTCAAACAATTTCATTAGTTAGCACTTAGCATCGTTTTCAAATGGTTCAATCCAAGCCGAGGGGTTTAGGTTAGGGAGATCTGGGTTTGTGGGTTCACTTCGAGCTTGGGTTTGTGGGTTTCGCCGCTTGAGTTCGTCGGATTTGTTGCTTGGGTTCGTGGGTTTGCTGTTGGGTTCACCATTAGGTTCATCGCCTGTGTTTGTGTTTTTGTTATTTCTTTGTTTGTGTATGTTTAAATAAAATTTCCATTCCATAGAGTATGGAAGCTTATTCAACCAAAGATTAGGTGGATTTTTTTATTTTATTTTATTTTAATTTCTCACCACACACCTCTTGCGCTATTTTGCAACCCCACAGACCAATGACCACCACAAACCAAAGTTTATTATATGAAAAATCTCATCTCAGAGAGAGAGAGAGAGAGAGAGAGAGAGAGAGAGAGAGAGAGAGAGAGAGAGAGAGAGAGAGAGAGAGAGAGAGTCGTTCTCCACCACTGCTTGTCCTTTTCCACCTCCAACAACATGCAGCCCAGATTGCTCTCTCTCTTTTCTCTTTTTTCTTTTTTTACTTTTATTGTTTTGATTTCATTTGGTTTATGAGAAAAATTGTTTTTTTGTTTGGATGTGTTTTATGTTTTGTAGCTGTCGAGACAAAAAAGAGAGAGAATGAGGAAGAAACAGAAATGGAGGAAAGATGAAAAAACCATTTTTTATTCAACAGGGTAATTATTTTATGAGAGAATAATATTTGGAGTTGTTACAGTAATTGTTACAGTGCTCTCTTCTTCAAGAGAGCTACTGTAGCAACTCTTAAAAAAAAATAGAGTTAGAGAAGCTATTGGAAGATGTTTTTGTGTGTTTGCTTTCCAAAATTGGCTTTAAAGAGCCTATTGGTGATGCTCTTAAAGCCTATTAAAAATCAGTTATTTATGCATTAAAAATTAATTTTCGTAGATTATAATCTAAGGTATAAAAAGACAAATTACATTGACTGAAGTAAATTAGTACATTATCAAATCCAATTTCAAAGCTTTCATCTTCATCTTTTGCCTCCTAAAGATCAATTGCTGAACTTGAACATAGAAAGTGTAGGATTTATTATTATTATTATTATTATTATTATTATTATTATTTTTGCAAAAATAAGAACCAAAACTGTTTTTTGGAGACTGAATTTGAAAATGATCTATGCAACCCCAATACTAAAAGCAGACTCAAATGCAATAGTAGAAACATGAATAACAAACACATGTCGTGCTCGTTGTGCAAGGATTTATTATATGATTGAATTCACCCTTTCTCTGTCTAAATATTAAAATTTTCCTACAATGGATCTTCCAAATTTGGCCGCGCACTTACGGCCTTGCTTGAGGACCCAATTGTGTAATGCCCATACAATCTATCTAAAACATCCCACACCTCAGCTAACATCTCATTTGCCAGTTCCTTATCATACCAAACCAAAACTTTACACACTTCACTTTCACAAACAACATTAAATTAATTTTATTGATACTTTCCCAATAATTGTCATCTTTCCTCTTCATACTCTCAACCATGTCCTTCAAGAAAGGATCACCACCATTGCCACACATATCATTTATGTTGTTTTAAATCTACACAAATTTATTAAAATATATATATATTAGAAGTGACAAACAAAGAACCTAAAAACTGTAAGCTCAATTATTAGATTTTTTTAGAATTCACCTGCAGTTGGCTCACTATCGCTGGGCTCATTTGGAGTAGTTGGGTTTTATCAAGAAGAATCTGCATCTATCTGCAAAACAATAAATCACACAAATTAGAAATCACATCTACACACTTCACACAAATTAATATGTTGGAATACCAATAAATTGCATACACTTCACAATTCACACAATAACAAAAGTTGAAAAAAACCTATCATTTGGGAGTATAAGTTATAACAACAGAAGTAGTTTGAAAAAGGCACCATTCTCTACAAAAGCATGAAGAATTAAAATATATTCTACGAATAAAGTATTTTTAGTAAGTAAAAAAACATGGGGTACCTAATTGAACATTTTTTTTAATGAGTAAGAGATATTTTATAATTTTTATCAACGATGATAGTACAATAAAATAATCTTCCCTTAAACCTAATAATGTCAAAAGGTAAGCTGCAGACTATGAGAAAAGCATAACAAATTAACAATTAACCCAATAACCAAAAATAGTTCCCTTTCCACCAAAGTCAAACTTTTAAACCTAAGACAAAAGTTCAACCAGGTCTAAACAAAATGACTATTAGCCTAATAAAGAAGTCATCTTAACTATGAAATTACCCAACTCATTACTAAGGAAAAATAGTGTCAAACTAAAAATATCATCAACATAAAATAACCAAGTTAGAAAATGTGTGATGTGAGGGAGAATGCGGCTGTGGAGCCAACAAACAAAGAAAGGGAGGATGCATAATCGACCCATAGAACATGAAGTTTTTTCGTTATTTTCGGTTGACTGGTTATAGGGGTTCTGTTAGGACAGCAGAGCAGGTCAAGTTGGTAACTACAACAACAGGGAAAAATGAGGAGTTGGACAATGGGAGCCTCTGTCAGCAGCACAGTCAACATATAGTTAGTTAGTAGTGAATCTGTTTCGCCAGCTGTACAAAGAGTTAGTTGGTTGAACTGTACAAGAGTTAATTAGAGATAATCTGTAACTGAGTTTAGCCATTAGAGATAATCTGTAGAATCTGTATGAACAATTCAAGCAATGAAGAATGTACTTTTTGAGAAGAATGAAGAATGTACTTGGTTGTTAATTTCCTTCTCCCCCAACCTTCCTAATTCTTTGAGTAATGTGGCTTAATTGCTATTAGTTAGTTAGCTATTAGTGTAATGACAATAATACCCCTGTATTCTATTAGTAGAGAATAACTGAATGATGTATAAATAACTAAAAGTTGTAAGGGAACATCAAGAACTAAGGATACAGTCTCTTTTGTTAGCCTTCCTATTCTCTCTTTCTCTCTCTCTCTAAATCTCCCCAGCACCATGGAGGTCAGCTTTCCTTGAACTCAGCTATTCCCTTTCAAAATTCTGTGATAACAGAATCTTATCATTTGGTATCAGAGCAGGTAAATCCTGTAATCCCTAACTCCCACCATGACTGAAACATGATCTTCCACAATTATCAATGACACCATAGCTTCCCCTAAAACCACCTCAGATCAGTATAGCAAAGACCTTCAAGAAATCCACAAAATAACTTGTATCCATACCTCTATCTTGGATGAAATGAGTCAACAACTAGCTACAATCTTATAGAAGTTGAATTCTACAGAAGAAGATTAACAAAACCATGAAAACCAACGTACCCCTGGAAACCACACAAATCACAACCTAGTTCCTACTCTGTCCTTGAATCTAGAATTCACAAGATTTTCTGGAGAAGAACCAACTGCTTGGGTTTACAAAGCCAATCAGTACTTCAAGTACAACAAGATGCCAGCTAACGAGCAATTACTAATGGCTTCCTTCCCCATGGATGGTGAAGCTTCGGTTTGGTTCCCTGTTCACTCATAGTCAGCATTGCAAAGAAGTTAATCCTATCTTTTGTGGTCAGATATTGGAACTCCTAAAACAACTTCTTATACAATTTTGACGCCTTAATCATGACTAGTTACTAATATCCACAAGAACAAACAAATTTTTAACTATAGCAATGTACATATTGATTAATAATGTAAAACATCCTCTTAATCAATGCTTAACCCAACAAATAGACAACGCCATAATTACCACTTACCAGCAATAAGTATAGCATCAAAACCGCTAAAACAACAATAAATTACTAATTTAGCATAAAAACCACATCCTTCAACCCAAAAATAGAACCCCCCAAAAAAATGGATAGGCCTGGTTCAGACTTCTGAGGTTCAAATATACCCAACACAAATGAGCTAATACACTAAATCATCAACATAAATATTTATAAAATAAATAAATAAATAAAAAACCCCACACACACACACACAAACATTAGCATAACAGAAAAACCTAAGCTATGAAATACCAATCAACAAATTCAGAGATAGATTTTAACTTAGATAAAACATCTCTGATACCATGTCAGAAAATATGTGATATAGTTTTAAAACCATTATAAAGCATATGAGAAAATATGAAAATTAATAAGGCATAGAGATTAAGAACAAGAAAAAGAGAGATAGAACACAGGGAATGTGGTTCAGCCTTAAAACATCTACATTCACAGTGGAAAGTTCTTGATGGCCACATCTTTACTTTTAAACTCTGTATCACAATGAACCCATCAAAGGGTATTTATAGCAGGCTAAATCCTAAAATTACGTGACTTGGACTACAAGTAGGACTAGGATTACTAAGCTCGCACCCCAAAAACTATTAGAATTAGTGAATTACTTTACTTGTACTCCAAGTAGGATTAGATACAATGAAATTGGACTAAATTTATATAAAAGACTTCGGCCTTGATATCTCTAACAATGGAAAATATCAAGATATATCACTAAAAGTTGTGAACCAATGATAGATTATTGGATTCACCTAATATAAAATACCCTAACTTAGAAGTTCATCTAGAGAGAGAGAGAGAGAGAGAGAGAGAGAGGATAATAAATACCCTTTCAAGCTGGCAATAGATTAATCGTTGGCCAACACCTCTAATTGTTAGTTTAATCGGTTTGGTTGGTATAATGAATACCCTTAGAAATTATGGTGGTGTTATTAAAGCCTACACAGTACTAAAAACCCAAACTTATTTATTAAACACTACAAGAGAACTCATATTAACAATGGTTATTATATGGTAAAAATGAAAACAAAGTGGGAAAATGGAAGAGAACAAGGAGGCACAAATCATTCCTTGCAAGGAAATTCAATGATTTGCAACAATAATTGCCACATCTGAACAAACTTACCCATAACAACTATTGCTACAGCAGATGAGATGACAAGAACATGTTATGAAACATCCCCTGTCCAAGTCCAGATGCTTGCTTGTAATGAGACGTTCCCAAAGCCTTTTAGAACAATGACATTGCTGCTGAGTTGGCTGAATGTCCACTATTTCCAAATGCATATCCTTAGAAATGTCAAACTGTAAAACCATGGCTGCTTTGGTTTGTTAGCAATAGCATAATTTGACTCCTGCCCTACTTTGAGACCACAAACTCTACGTGAACAAAGACATCACTTCATTTTTTCTTTTCCTTCGGTCACTCCAGTCCATTATCATATATGTAGATTTTTTGCTATTTTCATTCTCCCACGTCTCGCAAAACAATTCAACTGCCAAATAGTGAGACTCATATGGCTGGTATGTTATACTTAGGCCCACACTCCATGATATTGACCATTTCTGGGCCGGCAAGAACTCATCTAGTGAGCCTTCACACCATGACACTGATACAAGCATTTCCATTTGAGGAACCAACAGTAAATAGGGATCAAGAGAATCCTACCTATCTGGGTTCTCTGGCCAGATACCCAACCTAATTGGTATAGGAGACCCAATTTGGGATTTAGTTGACCATCAAAACATTATAGATATGGCATCTCCCTTTGTACTGAACCTGTTGCTAGCAGCATTGGACCACTATGAGCTACAAGATTTCTTGGAGCTTCTGTATCATATCACTTCATGATATTGTGCATGAATCTTTCCAGCTTAATCAATCCACAATATAATTCAGGACAATGCCTCATCTTGAAGTCCATTTCCCACAATTAGACTAAATCCATGTAGTTTTCTCAAATTTCTTCGTTCCATATCAGACCTCACTCTTCTGGCATCTGTCCACCTTCCAACTGCTGCATAGATGTTGTAAAGCATCACATATGATCTGGAATTTTCTGGGTCCATTTCTAAGAGCATCCCACCAATTTTCTCTCCAAGTTCAACATTACCATGGATTCTGCAAGCACCCAACAAAGAGTCAAGCAGGCTTACAGAAGGTTTACAAGGCAGTCCTTTAACAATTTCATACGCTTCATTCAAGTGACCTGTTCTCCCAAGAAGGTCAACCATGCAAGAATAGTGCTCCATTTTTGGTGTTATTCCGTATTCTAGCATAGAGTTGAATGCCATGCGGCCTTGCTCAACTAAGCCAGAATGGCTGCAAGCTGATAAAATATTCAAATAAATAACATCATCAGGTCTCATCCCTGAAAGTTCCATCTGGGACAAAAGGTGTAGGGCAGCTTCACCATCCCCATGCAACCCATACCCATTTATCATTGCACTCCAAGATATAGCATCCTTTTCAACCAACCCATCAAACAGTTTCTCTGCTTTTAAAATGTAGCCACATCTTGCATACAAATCCATTAATGCATTACAGACGACCACGTATCTGTCAAAGCCCATGCGTATTAGGTAAGCCAGTACAGAATGAGTAAGATTGATGCTATTTATTTGAACACAAGCCGAAATTAAACTCAGAACTGTAATTTTTTCAGGCTGCAGTCCCAGTTGAAGCAAATCACAGAAGAATGCAACTGCTTTTATGGCATTTTTTGCTTGAACATGTACAGACATAATAGCATTCCACAAAGAAATATCCCCCTTTTTCCCCATTTGGAATACCAATAGACATAAATTTATATTTTCAAATCTGGCATACATGAATATAAGAGATGAAACAAGAGGGGTTTCTTTTACAACTCCTGTTCTAACCGCAAAAGCATGTATAGACTTACCCTGCAACTGCGTGCAGCATAGAGGTAATAAATTTAGCAAGGTTACATAATTTGGCCTCTGATCTTCTCTTATCATATGACTAAATAAGACCAAAACCTCATTCTGTAAGTTGTGATATCGGCAGCCAGTAATTAGAGCATTCCAAGACACAACATTTCTTTGAGGCATGACTTTAAAAAGTGACCTCCCAGCTTCAAGATCTCTGCAGTAGCAATACATGCTAATGAGGGCATTTAGTAAAGAAACATCAGAGGCAATCCCAGTTTTTATAGCAAAACCATGAATAGCCATTCCTTGCAACAAATCTTTTCTCTCACTAAAAACAGGCAGAATACTTATCAGGGTAACCAAATCCAACTCCATGCCATCTTTATGCATCTGGTGAAGAAGAGCAGTAGCCTTCTCTACATCACCATTGTGTACATACCCAGATATCAAAGTATTCCATGATACAAGATTTCTTATAGCCGTCATGTTAAATAACTGAACAGAAGAGGAGAGCTGATGACAATCAGAATAAAAGGCCAATAGTGCGTTTGTCACCTTAAGGTCTGACGCAAGTTGCTTTCTAACACTAAATGCATGGGCAGACTTGCCCAGCAAAACAGCCTGTAGCTTGGAGCAGGCAGAAAGAACACTAACAATGGAGACTGCATCTGGATTGCATCTAGCAAACTGCATTTCACGAAATGTGGCCAAACTTGCATACCATTGCCCATTATGCACATACCCAGAAATCATAGAATTCCATGACAGGAGATTTCTATTGGACATCTGCTCAAAAAGTATGTACGCTGAATTGACATCTCCGAGCCTTGAATACATAGATACAAGGGCTGTTAACACGGGAAGTTGATACCCTGACCCATGCTTTATAACACATGCATGGAGGGATTCACCAAACCAAAGGCTATTGGAGTTCTCACATGATGGGATGATGGACACAAAAGTGACCAAATTAGGCTGCAAGCCAGCACGGATCATTTGCCGGAACATCTCAAAGGCTTCAAAATTGTTTTGCCTCTGTGTATATGCAGATATCATAGCATTCCAAATAGTAACATTCTTTTCCAGAATTAAATCAAACAAACTTCTAGCAGCCAATAAATCCATGTCAATAGCATACATTGAAATTAAAGCAGGCACCAAAAAATTATTTGAAAAATATCCAGATTTGACAGCAAATCCATGAAGACATTTACCAATATTTAAACATCCCAAACGAGAGCAGACAGGAATTACACTGGCAAAAGTGCTGACATTGGGCTTCAAACCCATCACAAGAATCTGCCTGAAAACCTCCAAGGCTTCCTGATCAAACCCATTTGAAGAATAACCAGCAATCAATGCATTCCAACAAACCAAGTCTGGTTGTGGAATTCTATCAATCAGCTTACATGCGTTCCCCATTGAACCAGACTTCGCATACAAATCAATCAAAGCAGTCTGTATAACTAAATTTTGCTCAAACCCAGTTCTCAAAACAACACAATGAACCTCCTTTCCTGTCCATAATGCATTCAGAGCCGAACACGCCTTGATGACAAATGGAAAAGTGTAATCATCAGAAGGGCAACCTGAAACCCAACAACTCAGATAGAGAAATAAGACTTCTTTATATAGACAAATATTGCATAGACACCTGATCATCAAATTCTGCAAGACCAAGCTCGGCTTTTCAATTCGTCGGAATAAAGAGAGAGCTAAATCTGGAGCGCCCAGATGAAAGCAAGTCCTAAGGAATTCTCCTATGATAAACTCGTGCTGAACTAGACCCTTCACGATTAGAACTGACATCATAGGCTTCAAGTCTTCTACGTTTCGGCAAAGCCTTATCAGACGAAGACATTCGGTTCCTATGGGATTGCTTGCATTTGCATAGTGTAAAGGAAAGTTGTTCACGGATCGTTTAGCTGTTAAACGAGAGAGTTTTGAGGGAGATAGAAGCGTGGCAAAGAATCTGAAAGAGGGTGACGATAGATTTGGAAGAGAGAGTACAGGAAGAAAACTCAATGGAATAAGGGTCAAAACCAAGTTCACGTTTGCTGTCAACCATGGCACATGTTTTCTGGGTTTCCCGCCATTTACTGTCCTTACCAACTGAAACCTAAACATTTGTAATTTGCACTCATGGAATGGAAGAGTGGCCGCCAAAGCAACAATGTGAACTGAGGATTGTGGAGTGTGTGAGTTAGTTTTATTTTTCTTTTATTTTTTTTGGGTCCATTTAGAGGCCCATTGGAGTTCCTGGTAATACAGGGTGAGCTAAAATCTCTCCATTTCTTCTTTGAATCCTTCTCTCTTACAAATGGAACACTGACTTTTTTTTTTTTTTTTTAAATGGATGGAACACTGACAATTGGTCCATGCTTCCAAGTTCCAAGTTGGCTCTTTATCAAATTAAAAAAAAAAAATCCAAGCACGACCTTCTTCTATCCATTATATAAGGACCTATCTAGGTTGAGGGGTTTTGTTTTGGGTATTTTGGAATTGATATGAGGTAATTGGAACTTAGAAATCTAGCATCAAATTAGATTCGTGTACATAACAAGTTACGTAGAATTTTACTTTAAAAAGATAGGGACAACTATTTTTGTTTGTTTTTCCTTAGTTACTTACATGCGATTTAGTAGAAGTTGTGTAAATAAATTAATTATCTATTGAATGGATATGAATCGAGACAAGAAGTAAAATAACATTGAGAAAATTTGTATCATGAATTAACCATCTTTGTGGTGTATATGCATGTAAGGTATCTATTACAATTTCTTATCAAGATTGTTAGATACATTTACTTTGTGCGGTTATAAAAGATAGCATAGATGAAAGTTACAAATGTTAATGGAAATTCTATAGGAAAGGGATGTGGGAGTTGTAGAAGGCATTCAATTCCAAATAAGAACCAAGCCAACCAATTTAAGAGGTTACCATCACTCCAAAGAGTACCGTAGGATGAACGTAGACAAGAATTCACCAAGACGACAAAAGACTTGGAATCAAGAGAGCCTATGCCATCATGAAACAACATAGGAATTTTTTTTTTTTTTTTTTTTTTTTTTTTTGAGAAACAAACACACACATAAGGGAGAGAGAAAGAAGTTCTAATATAAAGGCATACTACAATTCCACTCAAAAGTCATGGTAACTTTTAAGGGATGGTGGATTTAAATCAACTATTACTTAGCTAACTTGTCAGATATTGATAAGGCCTCTATGCAAAAAAAGAGAATTTAAAAAAAGGAATTTTTTTTTCCCCAAAAAACCCCTATTTGATAATAATAATAATAATAATAATAATAATAAATAAATAAATAAATAAATAAAATAAAAAACACTAAAATTTTGGACATAACACTAAACCCCATATGTCTTGTTTTATGTGTAAATTGTTAATTGTGTTGCACTTAACTCTATTAAGATTATTGAGTGTAAAACAAGACAAACTCCTTATATTTTTGCTTATGTGAAATTTTGGACCTATATTTTCACATAAAACAATATCACATGGATGTTTATGTTCTGCTTAAAAACCTTAGGTGAATTAAGTTTTATACAAGTGTTTATCACATAGGCGTTTGTGTTCTGCTCAAAAACCTTAGGAGAATTAAGTTTTATACAAGTGTTACACTCAAGACCTTAAGAGGCTCCATATTTTAGGAAAAACCCACATGCAGTTTTGTGTGTGTGTCTCTGTGTGTGTGTATATATATATATATATATATAGAGAGAGAGAGAGAGGGAGACCATGCAAACGCTGGAGTTTTCCTAAGCTTCAACCAATATCTGAGCTTTTGGTTGTCTTTGTGACAAATACCTGAGCTTTTGGTTGTCTTTTGCTGTCACAAAGACAACGCCAGTGTCAACTTTGCATCAAATAAGTGAGGATTGAGACCATACCCAAAGCCAATCGCTCTAGTGAAACATATATCACATTGCTTGCTCCATTTTTTATGCATTTCATAGGTATTAAAAAAAAAAAAAAAAAAATGCATGATCTCAAAGGTTCTCTTAAACTCTCAAATTATAATGCATAAGTAGTAAACTAATTACCATATCCTGCCTTTGATTAAAATAATTCATTCATTCAAGAAGATAAACAGTCAGACAAATAAATAAAATGGCTGTTTAGCAACAACAAAAAAAGGCTTGGATTACCTGACATTGCTATAATATCAAATGTCCCGGAAGGAACTTCATATTGCTAATATAAATTACACACGGTTGTAAATGATCGTCTGCCGTACCCATAATAAGTCTAATAACCTTCTTATTTTTTTCTTTTTTTCCTTTTTTTGGGGGGGGGGGGGGGTGGGGCTATAGTACATAAACAGCGACAGCATTGTCCAGAAACAACCCCTCTGCAAAGGATCAAACTCTCAACACAATCTCCCAATAATATTCTTGAGTTCTAGAACCCATATGTAGTTCTCCTCATAATCCGCATAAACTCCTCAACATTAACTTCTCCATCATCTGTACATTTTAAAGGCCATCACATCCAAAATCAGCATTTCATAACAAATTCTTGAAAAAAAAAATTGACATTGTTAAATCTACAAAATTTCACAGTCTAGCTTACTGTTCCACACTTGAAGCTCTTGAAAAGACAAATTTCACCCTTGGATTTATATGTGTAAGTGTAGAGTTGGTTCTTGCATTTTCAATTAGAATAATTCACCCCTTGGAGATTATGGTTGCAACCATTTTCCTTTCTTTTTTTCAATTGGTAAGTGACACACACCTAATGGATCTTGAATCTACGACCTTCCCTTCCGTTCCATTGTAAACAAGGAAGTGCCATTAAATCTTAATACTTCTTACATGATATTATATTCTCATTATCAAACACATTTAAGTACCCAAAAAAAGAGGGGGGGGGGGGGGGGGGGGGAATGGTGCTTACAAGATTGAGTCAAGATGGGATGTGAACCACATAGTTCGAGGGAAAAAAAACATGCAATAATTGATGCCACTTGGGGAAATTAATTTACAAAAAAGTGCCCATGGGAAGATGCAAGAACAAAATTGAAGTTCAAACATAAAGTCCAAGGAGTTATTGCTCAAATTGAAATGCATGGACTAAATTGACATGATGACACTCACATGAAAATCCATGGCCCCCAAATGATATTTACACAAGCTAGAAGATCATCTTTTATATATAGAGAGGTTCAAGTTATACCTAGTGTTCCTATGTACTCGGCTGTGTTATTTTTTTAATAAAATTTTTATGTTACTTATTAAAAAAAAAAAAAAAAGTTACACCTAGTGTAACTTTTGCCAATATTACATCCCTTATAAAATTATATTGAAGGTGTCAAATCCACTGTTTGATATTGTTTCCATATGCCATCCATTTTTGCAAAATGATCAAAATTTAATAACTATCTCATCTATAAAATATTTATATTTAAATTAAAATTTTTTTTTGTACATTAAAACACATAAAAAAAAAAATTTATAGTTCGGATAGTAAATAACAACCGATTAATACTAGTATGACAAGCATGTTAAGAACATAAAGAGCATGTAAAGGGTGTAGCATTATCAAAGAGTTACATCAAGTGTAACTTTATTTAGACCCTACAAATAGTAAAGCAAAGTGGTAACTGGTAACCAATAAAATCTACATCCAAAATATAAGTATGCAAACTTACTATCACGGTCAGCTGCCTCAATCATCTCTTTTATATCACCGTCAGTGAAGTTCTCATCCAGCTCCTTTACTATGCGCTTAATGTCTGAGACAGATATCTTTCCCTGCATGCAAATGGGAAAAAGAATAAGTTAATGACAAGATGAAACAGAGAAAAAAAAAATATATATATATATATATATATATGTATAAACAGAACAGAACATTACATTGTTATCTTGGTCAATAATGTGGAATGCTTTCATGAGCTCCTCCTTAGTGTCCCTTTCTCCAATTTTGGCTGTCATCATGTGCACAAATTCATCAAAATCAATTGCTCCACTGCCATCCTTGTCCACATCTGCAATCATTTGATTGATTTGCTAGAATGACACAATACAGAATTATGTTAGCCATGTAGTCAAAACTAAAAAATCAAAATTTGATAGAAAGATGCACTATATGGCTATAATTTTATGGGCATTTTGGCCAACACCAAATGTGAGAGAAAACTATATAGTACTCAATATAAGTCAAGAACCCCTCAAGCAACATGCAGAGATTCTCCTAGGACAACCTAAGGAGAACTAGATACATCACATTAGCTACTAAGAATCACCCTAAAGAAGGAAGTCCAGCATATGCCCCCGTCTTAATCAAGTAGACTTACTGCTGCAACCAAAATTTATCAAAAAAGAGCTAATAACACAACGTACAAGCACTACTGCCACAAGGAGAGAGAGTTTCTGTCTCCATTTCTAATCACCAACGCCCATTTTCTTTTCTTCTAGAACTGACCTTCAGATATAAACGAACCACACTCTTCAAAAACACATGCAGACACACTTGTACACAGACACATGCACTTTACCACACAGGAAAAAAATAAAAAATAAAAAATAACAACGGAATAAACAGGTGCAAAGAAACTACCTCTTCTGTCATTTCAAAACCAAGAGCCCTGTCAAAAGAAAACATACCTGTTGTAATGTTTCATGAGGAATCAACTTGAAAATTCTTAGTAAATTTGACATGAACTTCTTACCTCATGGCAACATTCAGCTCCTTGGCATCAATGGTGCCTAAACAACAAGGTCAAACAAAAAAATTATTGAAATTAAAAAATTTAAAAATTTAAAAAAAAAAAAAAAAAAAATTACAAACACGACAACAGATAATTTCAATACCTGAGCCATCAGTGTCAAATAACTCAAATGCTTCCTTGATCTCTTGCCTTTTCTGCTGAGTTAACCCATGATGGCGTCCTCTGGGTTTATCTTTCCTAGATGCCCCTCTATATTGAGTTGACTGATAAGGAGATAGAATATTTGGGAAAAAAAGTATCATTAACCAAGTATAGGTCTCTATAAAAGATCAAGAACAAGGTATATGGCTTTATTAACATTTTAATAGCAGGTGTAATGCATGTATATCACACATGATCCAAAGTGACACCATGTTTTCAAAAAAAATTCTCAACATTCATCTCCTGTCTTCATGTGATCCTCCACAACTAACTAATACAATCGCAATAAACTGAAAACCATGAAGAACACAGTCACGAGCCATTAGAGCAGACTCTCAGAATCTTAATCCCCCCTCGAAAAAGGACCTTACATTTTTTTTTTCTTATATCAGCAAAGAAAATGAAACCGAGAATATACCGATCAATTAGCAACTCAATGTCCCTAAAAATATCCTAAACATATTCGAAAAACGGCAAATTTCTTAATATATCATGACCTTAAGGATTTCCTATGAAATTAAACTAACCCTGCCGTCTTTCTTCTGATTAATCCTTGTTTCCCTTGTTTTAAACTGTAAGAAAAAAAAATCCCAATTGATAATTTTTTGCTAATTAATCCCAATTGATAATTATATCATATAATTACACTGCTTTTAACCATATGACCATTCCTACACATATGACCCTATAAAATATCACTTCAAATATATTAATCTATCAAGTAATTACCAAGGATCAGAAACCAAAATCTAGCTCAAGAAATATTAGAATCATTAAGATTCACAGCGAGTAAGGAATAAAGTTCGGAAAGATCAGAACTTTTAATCTCAAAATTTGACATTATCAAAGACAAAATCATTAAATTGGGAAAGTAAACTAGGGGTTTCGTAAGGACAACTTACCATTGTTTGGTTCGGTGAGTTCGTAAAGCGTTAAGGTTGTCAAGGATAGTCCTCGAAGAAACCTGGGAAATCCAAAAATATGTCAAATGTCAATACGTTCCTTTTCGCTTTGAAGTTTTTGTATACTCTGGATCAAATATAAATGTGTTCCAACTTTTTATAATAAATAAATATTAAAAAAAAAAAAAAAAGTGTTGATTTGAACGTGTGGGCTCGAAGTGTTTGTGAACTTGGGTCATGGGCTGGGCCTGGGTTTTTTGAGTAACAGGGTTTGGTAAATTCTGGACTCAGGCCTAGCCGGGTTGGTGTACTGACTCGTCCTAGACTCTAGGTTCGGTCGGAGATTTAAATAGATAAAGGATGTTCACTATAAAATAAAATTCTTTTTCATTGTGCCACTTATATTCTGTTTGAAAATCCGCCTGTGGATTTGCTAGCTATTTTCAACTTTGATCTTGCTGGGCTGTATTTAAGCAGGCGTTGCCCTGTTGAGCCTTTGGCTATTTAGTTTTGTTAATGCAATTCCTTTCTTACCAAAAAAAAAAAATTATTGTTCTCTCTTCTCAAAACCCACCAAAAGCAAAGAAGTATACCATGTTTTGGGTAGATGCTTCCTCCCTCTTACAAGTTGGTAGGACATATCAGTTGTGAGAGGGGAGAAACATACACCCGAAACAGGGTATGTTTTCTCCAATAGCACAGGTGGGCACACTACCAGCACCCAAAACTCCACATAGGAAGAAAAAACAGCCACCAAAACAGCGCCAGGCACCAAACCACCTCCAACCACCCAAAAAACAACCACCAACAACCAAAAATTTAGATCATAGAGGAGCAAAAAAAAAAAAAAAAAAAAAAACCCAAGAAACAAAGAACATAATTTGAAAATCTAACCCAATGGAGGTGAGATCGAGTAGCAACCAAAAACCCAAGATCGTCGTAGCTTGTTAATCGGACGCAAGGGTGATGCAAGAGAGAAGAGAAGATGGGTTTGTGCAAGGAAGAGGCGTAATGAGTTTGGTAGCACCGGTGATGGTGGTTGGCGTCGGTCAGTGGGTGGTCATCGGTGTGAGATTGGTTGTGCGAGATGGGCGGAGATGAGAGGGCTGTGAGCTTGTGAGTGAGAGAGCTGAGAGATGGAGAGGGGGAGAAGAACTCCAACGTGTGTATGCGTTTGTGGGAGGGGGGACTTTTAGAAACTGAGAAAGTGTTGGGAAGTGGGGGATAAGAAAGTGTTAAATGATTTACCCATTGTTAGAGCATTCCCATTAAGAGTGTCAAATGCCAAATATTTGGCATTTCACACTCCAAACCTTAAAAAACACTCTTTATCAAGAGTTTTAAATCCTATAATTTTTACAATTGATGAACAGTGCGGTCTCAAATTTGAGACCGCACTGTTCATCAATTGTAAAACTTAAATTATTTTTTTAATTCACGTGGGCCCACTTTCTTTTCTTCCTATTATTTATCTGATTATCTCTGTCTTCCTATCACTTCTCTCTTCCCTCTTCTCTTTTCTCTGTACCATGGTTCAGCGTGGTCCGATGGTCAGGGTCGTGGTCTGATGGGTTTGAGTCCGATTGGATGGTTCGATGGTCTTGGATGGTGGCGGTGATGATTCGTGGTCGGCGATTGTGGTCTGATGGGCATGGGTCGTGGGTCTGACGGTCCAATGGTCATGGTGGAGGTTCGGCGATGGAGGTTTTTTTTTTTTTTTTTTTTTTTTTTTTTTTTTTTTTTTCTGTTGTGGTTTGTGGTCGTCGTTTTGGTTCGGCGTGGGTCGTGGGTCACCGATCCAGGGTTTATGTGTGTGTGATGGGCATGGGTCGTGGGTCTGACGGTCCAATGGTCATGGTGGAGGTTCGGCGATGGAGGTTTCTTCTTCTTCTTCTTCTTCTTCTTCTTCTTCTTCTTCTTCTTTTTTTTTTTTTTTTTTTTTTTTTTTTTTTTTTCTGCTGTGGTTTGTGGTCGTGGTTTTGGTTCGGCGTGGGTCATGGGTCACCGATCCTGGGTTTATGTGTGTGTGATGGGTTTTGGTTCACTGATCTGGTTTTGGTTTGGTGTGATGGGTCTGCTAGTGGGTTTGCTGGTTGTTTTTGTGGTGGTTGGGTGGTGGTTGGTTGTAATTTTCGTGGATGGTGGTGGTTATGTTTTGGTTTTTTTCTTTTTCTGTTCTTCCTACAGAGGGTTGTGGCGATGGTGGTGGATATGGTGGAAGGCGGCGCTGGGTGTGAAAGAGAGACACAAAGGAGAGAGAGTCAGAGAAAGAGACTGAAAAAATAAAAAAAAATAAAAAATGATAAAGAAAGAATATTTAAATAAAGTGTTAAAAAAAATAGAAGTTTTGATGGAAAGGATGATGTAAAATGGTGTGTTATATGTTATAAAAATAGGTTTTGAGAGGGTAAATGCTAAATATTATGCAATCCTTGATGGGAATGCTCTTAAAGTGTAAAACATTTTACAGCTTTTTCCTTTCACCTAAATTATTTTATATATTGACCAATTATTTAATGCAAAATAAATATTGTAAAATGTGAAAATATTTCCTTAAATATATTTTACATCAAAACAAATGATATATGAGATTAAATTATATAAGTTTTTGACACCTTGCAAAATAATAGACACAGCTACTTAATCAATTCAAATACTTATCTGAAAAATCAATTTAACTTGGAGTTTATTGAAATGTTATTAAATATAACAAGATGTATTAAATTTTAAGTAAAAAATTGATATGACAATCTCTAATTTGATTGTGTAAAATATGAGTTTTATACTCTATTTTTACCAAATTCGAAAACATTATATATAGGACTCAAAAGTAAAAATATACTAGAATAGATAGTCTTTATTATTATTATTATTATTTTGTATTTAAGCGTACATTGTAAAGGACATGTATTTGGATAATTCATTTTTGTATTCTTGCATCTCTTTTTTCTATAAATGAGATGTCATTCAGTTGTATCAGATTAATTAAATGAAATGTCATTCACAAAAAAAAAAAAAAAAAAAAAAAAAAAAAAAAAAAAAAAAAAAAAAAGATTAACGAATAATAATAGAAGCCTTTCAACAGTTCTTTTTCACTTTTCTTTTGAAATCCTCCAAAACCAAGCTTTTGGACTTGTTAGGAGATTGTTTCCTTAATTTGGTCTATTGATATATGAGGGTGAGTCAGTCACATTAGACATGATAAACTTGTGAGGGAAATATTGATCGATAAAAAAGAAGATGCCTTTGGGTGCATGATAATGTTATCTCAGAATGAATGTCTGTCAAAGAGAAAGTAATGTAGACAGATGATCAAACAATGTCTAGCCACTGTATACCATGGACCATGGTGATAACTTTGGAGTTCCCCATCAGGCCTGTCCTATGGGGACCCAAGAATTGTGTATAGGTACTGCCCCAAAAGCTCCTTGGGACCCAGTCTTGGGCCTGCTAGGCTCAAATCCCTCTAGGCCTCCACAATTGTACCCTGCCCTTAAGTCAAATGTTCAACACAATTTGGTAATAGTTGTTGACATAATAAATAAATCACTTGTGAGTTTTATCACCTAAAAAATTTTAGTGAATCAATTTAATTAATAGAAAATTTAGGGAAAATTAATTATATGTTTATACTATGTATCAGATTAGGTCTTAGACTTTTACTTTTGTTAACTATAGTCTTTAACTTATGAAACAATTTCTATTTGAAGTTTATGCTCATTGTTGTTACTTATTTTCGTTATTCTAGGCAATAATGCAATAGAGAAAACCAAAAAATTAAACTAGTGGTAAAACTTGATGTTTCCACTTAGGGAATTAACTTCTTCTTCTTGTTTGCCTTTTGTTTTTGTAATTACTTTCCCACTATAAATGTTTTTTTTCTCTCTGAATCCTTTTTGTTCGAATGGTTACCAAATTGATTTGTTAACAGGCAAGGTCAAATGCAGAATTTAATTGATATTTTCCCCTTTTTCTCAACTTTAATATTGCTAAGAACAACATGAATTTGAGACTTTAATTAACAAAATTAAAAATTTAGGACATAATTTGAAATATGGTATTGTAGATAAGCTGAAAGTATAGTAGATAAAACTAAAAAATAGTTGAAATAGTACAGTAAGACTTATGAATAGTATCAAAAAATGTAATGAGACTCATGAATAGTAATAAAAATAAATTAAATAATAATAAAAAATTGCTTTTTTAAGCCAATGCCAAACGCAAACTTATTTTCTTTTTTTATGTAATTTTTCTAATAAATTATTACGTCCAATTGGCAGACTTTAACCATGACGTCATGTGAGAGAAGGATACATTTTGCCAACTTGACCTAAGAGTTTCACAAATAATATGATTGAAAATTATGAAATTTTTTTTTGTGGTTCATTTAAAATTTGGTATGATAGTGTTATATTATTATTATTATTAGGTAAATAACATTACCAAAAACGAGATGGAATATATACAATATGAATTTATATACATTGAGTATTGTAGGGATAAGGGCCCAAAATCATATGTTGGCCCTTGGGCTTGGCCGAGAACATAGGTGAGCCGAGGACGATAAAACAGTAGTTAGCAGTTTGAAGCTCAGACCTTTATGAACATGATATGACTGGGAAGGGAGTCCAAGGAGGAATACCTTCTCGGACATTCTAAACATGAGCCAGATATGGATCTCATTGATCAAAACTACCTTCTAGGAAGCTCCAGCAACAGGGACGTGTATCTCAAGTGTACCGGAGGGCTGGGATTTTAGAAATATATAAGGGAAAGCTACTACCACCACATTAAATGCATTGCAGTTACTTTTCTGGCCGCATTTATGTGGAGAAGATTCTTGAACAATGCTGCATCGGCTACCACGACTCATAGAAAGCCAAAGAGGGTGTCTGATGGGACAATCACTCAAGTAAGGGGTTAAATGATCAACAAGTGTAGGATCAAGATGATCCAAGGGGATCTATATAATGTAAGAAACCCTCCATGAGAGAGGGATCGAAAAACACAGAGAAAGAATACTGTAGCAATTAAAGTTGCACTTGTAGCCAGTTTAATTGATTTATAATAAGATTTTCCTCCTCAGACAGTACATTCATTTAGTCCTATGCGCTTTGTTCTTACATGATTATCTTTCAAGTCCATTCTAGCCGTTGTTAAATTCATTAAGGCCTATAGTTCTTTGACCTACTCTCTACAAATTTATTGTATTGGGCTCACTAAGCCAAGATCCCATACATCTTGGGCTTGGGCTGCAAACCGAGTCCCTACAAGTATATTATGAATTTGAATACAATATTTTGGATTAAAAGAATGGCAATATATGTTATCTTTTTAATAACGTTTCAATTAGTAGCATATATAGTGTTATCTTAATTTATTTTATAAGATATTATTAAAACTCAAATAATAATTAAGACAATATCAACGTTTCATACCGGTTTAAATGTCGGCCGTACCGTTCATGTACCGGCCAATTTCAGGCAATACTGGTCTGTACCGGGCGTACCGGTAGGTACAAAATTTTTTTTTTTTTTGTAATTTTTGAATTTTTGTTAGGGCAGAATGATAATTTATTTGCATTAACTAATTAGTATTATTTGTTTTCTTAGTATGCAATGGTAACTTTTAAGCTTTCTATTTTTTATATTGTATTTTTTTTTTTTTAAATTGATACTAAAGTCTAAAACCATGAATAATTAGTTCTGAATTGAGGAAATGTTTTATGGTAAACTTTTATATTTATTATAATACACACACACACACACACACACACACACACACATATATATATATATATTTATAAATATAAAAAATAGTGGTAAACCTGAAACGGTACACCAGTATTGACTGATATTCGAAATATATCGTACCGCTGGCCAAATCAGTACAGCCTCCGGTAGGGTATTGACTCCAGAGTTATATACTTAAGTTATCTTAATTTATTTTATAAGATATTATTAAAACTCACATAATAATTTAATTTAATTGATATTTAATATTTAATATTTTGTTTTTAAATTTTAGCTGTGTTTCAAGCAAAATAATAGGGGAATGAAGGTGATCATGTTTAATATACACCTTCATTCACTTAGCAAAGAAAGAAAAATAATAAAAGTATTTATTATAAAACTGGTTTTATTATTTTATTTAAATTCTAATATACATTCATATGGTATATAATAATGAAATCTAATCATCCAAACTATAGAAAATCTAAATAGATTACAAATTTTCAAGGTTATAATAAAATTACGAAAATTTTGATGTCTAATATAAAGGTAAATTACACCAACCTTATTTGATAAAATGACACGTTCCCCCCCCCCCCCCCCCCCCCCCCCCCCAAAGGCAAACATACAACAATTTAATTTTCACTATTGAAATATTCTATATTTTAAAATATTCATATAAATTTATACATACTGCATACATCAGAGGAGTGTGTCATTCAACCACAAATCTTGAGGATGTGATTATCATTTGGTCAATAATTTAATATAAATCTTTTTTGAAAATGAAATATTCCGTTTAAATAACCGTTCGATTTGAGAGGGCATGGACCCATTTTTTTTTTTTTTTGTGGAGAAGGAGAGGGCATGGACTTAAACCTTTAACCTTTTCCAATAAAGAAAATATTAAAGTGTACAAAATGAATACCTATTTAAAAACCATCTACTAGCTAGGCATACTTATTACAATGAGTCGTTATATATAAAGACACAAACTCACTGCTTGTTACTTGCAAAAAAGGAAATCAATGATCAATCACTGTTTGTTGGAAGATAGCTAGAAACTAGATCGATGAGCTGTAGTAAAAGAGATAGTAGCATTGTTGGACCCCTAGATATATATATATATATATATATGAATATGATCAATTGAATTAGAGGGGTCATGGTGTACAAGTGGGAAATAGTTTATTATGTTTAGTCTTGGCCACGCATATTGGCCGAAGATTCTTTCCAAAACTTTGCGGGAAGTCCTTGCTCAGGTACTGGAAATGGGGCATATTGTACTCCACTGCTAGACACCACTACTTCCCACCTGCAAGTAAGACCATCAAAATTAGAGATAAGGTGCGTTTGGATAAATTGTTGTAAAATGATGGGGTTTTGGTTTTAAAATAAGCATTTATAAAATATCCGAAATGTTCTACGTACACCAAAAATTTCCATCAAATATTTTACTTTTACCTACAACTTACAAGTGTATCACTGTATCGTAATGGGATTTTATTTTTATTTTTTATTTTTATGAAATTGTAGTGGGATTTAGCCATTTAGGTGTGAAGATTAATGAGAGAGTGAAAATTTCGGGAAATTTACGTAGTGTATTACTCTTGAAATTTTTGGAAATATTATTGATTTCAACCACTGGCAGAATAATGAATGACACATGTGGGATGTGGCAGAAAGAAATAATTAAATTTTTGTTTGCCATATATTGAGGAGACCAAAGACGTATTAAGGATATAAAACAATTAATCATCCATGTTCACAAATCTTTTTTTTTTTTTTTTTTTTTGAGAAGATTATCATATTCACAAATCTTGTCACTAATAATAAGTTTTTTTACTTTAGTTTTTAATTATGCTATTATGATTTGATGTCTATATCTTATTTCATTACCCTCTTTTTTTTTTGGCTGAATTTCTTATTTCATTCCTTATATACCTGAACTTGTTGACCAAGTGGTGGATCAAAATGAGCATTTCTAGCTTGGCGACTTCATTTCCAGGACATGCATGAACTCCAATCCCAAATGGCATGAATGTATTGTGTTTTGGTCCAACCTTCATGCCAAAAAAATAAAACAAAGACACGCAAAGACTTAAATCAACAATTTAATAATAGTAACTGGAACTATAATATAGCTATATACACATTCAAAAACCTAATTATACAGATCAATAATCTTTACTTAGGATATAAATATATATAAACCGTCTCATACCTCAAACCTTGCAGTATTAAATGTTTGCGGCTCCGTAAAGAAATTTGGATTGTGATGGATATTGCGAAACAGAGGCAATACCTTCCATCCCTTTGGAATTAGGTATCCTGAAGAGTATCCTCAACATTAGGTGAGTCTCTTTTTACGAATAAGTCACAAACATTTCAAATAAAAATATCGTCAAGTCTATTTAAAACATTTTTAATAAATTTATTTTCACAAAAATTTTTCATAAACCATTCACCTATAATCTGATCTTTGTTGATTTCGAAATTTATTTTTGGATTTGACAAATTTAATAGAATAAAAAGGATGAAGATGAATACTTATAAATTTTATCTAAAAACAAATTGGGTAAATTACATTTCAAACCTCCTAATTTAAGGACTATTTCAAATTATATATCACATTTTCAAAATTTTCTGATCAAATCTTACCCTTTGAAAAATAGTTCAATTCAAACAAAAACCAATAACAACTAATGTCAGTGGAAAAAATTTGAAAAAGGCATTGTATGACTTAGAGTGAAATAATATCCATATATTATAGACATGTTAAAACAACCATACAGTGTCATTTTGTTTAGGCATGTTTTATTTAAGGACCACACCTAAAATGGGTACATATATGGTTTGAATTGAAACGATATTGAAAATGTATGGTTTAATTTAAAAGTTTTAAAATCATTTGGTTAATTTGAAATTATAGCTAATCCATATGATTCAAAATATAATTTACCACCTATCAAAAAAAAAAAATATATATATATATATAATTTACCCAAAAAAATCTATAAAAATAATAGTGGTGTTGTAGAGATCAAATATTTAAATAAAAAAAATTGGAACTTTTACATTAAACATTGTTTCGGATGCAAGGATGTTGTTCTTATGGTAGGATTGAGATCAGGTGCAATACCCTATAAATGGTTGAGATTGATAGTTGCAAAAAGCAACGTTCAATCTCAATAATTGATTAAAAAAATTAAGAAAAATTTTATGAGAAGTAAAAAGTAAAAGTTGAAAAAGAAAAAAATGAAAAAGTAAAAAGTGAAAAAACTTTGTGAGACAAAATTAGTAAATTACATCTAGTGTAATACTCTAAGAGCACGTTTGATACACTGTAATGATTGTTACATGGGAATAGAAATAAGTATTACAATGAATACATTAAGTTAAAATATAATAAGTATTACTATTCATTAGTTTGGTGACCATTTAGAAATAGAATTCTGAATATGCATCCACAATTTAGTAGAGTATAAAAAGAATGTGTAATTAAATCATTTTTAAGTCAAATTTTCTAAAATACACTTATTTTAGGGTATTCAAAATAGAGTTAATAATTAACCACAAGGAAAATTTTTTCCTTTTGAAGATGTGGCAACTAATGGCTTTTTAAGAAATTTTTAAAAAAAATTATTATATAAGGTGAAAAAATAGATATTCAGTACTTTTAATAATGAATAATTATTTCTCATTTTGAAGAATAGTTATTCATAAGGAATAATTATTCATCGTAATAAAAATATAACCAAACAACCCAATAATTATGCCATAGAAATATCTATTACATTACAGTGTCTATTACAATCTATCAAACGTGCCCTAAGTATTGCACCGGATCCTGCAAGCCTAAGTATAATTATGCAAGCCTGCTTGTGGTCTATAAATACAGCCATAATTGGGCTATGGAAGTTACTGTGCAAGACAAACCTATCTAGCTAGTTGATGAAAAAATAAAAAATAAAAGGAAACCAATCGGTGTGGTCCTACGCACCGAAGTTCTTGGACTGTCCTCTAACATTGAAGCCATGACATATGTTGTACGTGCATGGTTACCTTGGCTAGTTGGGTTAAGCTAGATGTGACTTTGCTAATATTGAAAGAAAAATTTCGTATAATTTGGCAAATTTTATTTCTTTTTAACGCGTTATTAAACAGCAGGTTGAATAAAAACTGTAACCAACCGATTGAACTAAGCTTTTTCCATTGCGTTTATGACTTACCATTATATTCGACATCAGTAACAGCTTCCCTAAAGGTGAAAGATATGATGCTTGCCATCCTCAAGCTCTCCATTATAACCTGAAGTTAATATTTTTTTTTTTTGGTTAAACCTGAAGTTAATATTTGACACTGCCACTTAGTTGTTATAGTATGAATTTCCTAAATATTTTGTGTGATATATACAATGAAATTTGTGCTTATGTGCATTGTGCATACCCTCTTGGTAAGAGGCATATTTCTGGTCTGAGCCCATGTCAAGGGCAGGTTTCCTCCATTGTTTGCTTCAAAAAATAGCTTTTGTTCTTTCTGTAACAGCAAATTGTTATTAGGCATCATACATATATAGTTTAGAACAGTCAATAGCTATATGTAAATTAATTTGGAGAAGAAATGAAGTGAATGAGGCACTACAAAGTTCTGACCTTAATAGCTTCTAGGAGTTTTGGGTCATCATGAATGTATTTGAGAATCCATGTTAGAATGCTAGCAGTAGTATCTTGTGCAGCAAATAATACACCAATGATGTTGTCAAGAATTTGATCATCTCTTAATATTTCTCCGTTTTCGTCTTTGAAATTCAATAGACTACCCAAGAAATCGTTTTGCACCGAGTTCTTTTCTTTCCTCACTCTGATTATCTCAAAGAGAATTTGGCCTATCCTTTTCCTTGCCTTCAAAATATTAAACACAACCCCGCCCAAAAAAAAAAAAAAAAGCATCTTAGGTTAAAGTTAAAGGCCTCGCTCCTTGTATTTTGACAAACAACAAAAGAAAGAAAAAGAAGGCACTATCAATAATGCTTACCAAGACTGATGTATTGTATGAAGTACCAGGTAAGCTTAATGGAAAAGAATTGTAACCTTTGTCTAATATGCAGTAATTTTTCCTCAACTTTTCTTTGATTGGAGAATCCAAGTCACCGAAGATGGACAAAACAGCGACATCAAAAGTGAACTGAAATCCCATAAAAAAAAAATTAAAAAATTAAAAATTAAAAATAATAAAAATAAAAGAAGAAAGAGGAGAGAAAAGAATCAAGTGAACTGAAATTAATAATAGAATGGCCCGCTGATAATAAGATTCATTATTTAATTAAAGGGTACGTAGGGAAACAAATTTAACTTCGTTTGGTTTAAAGATGATAAATTCATTTTGTAAGACTTTATTAGTACCGTTTAATAAATTTTTTCTAGTCACAGTTTTTCAATTTCAAATAAAATCAATTCATTAATCATTTAATCACAGTCCTAATAAAATTATTTTTTTCCCGTTTTCTCGTTTTCTTCCGTATCTTCTTGTTATTCTCTCTTCTCTCTTGTATGGGTCCGTTTGGATACAGCTTATTTTACTGAACTGAAAACACTGTAGTAAAATAATTTTTAAATGTGTGAATAGTATCGTGGGATCCATTTTTAATGAAAAAAATGCTAAAAGTTGAGATTTGTGAAACCCATAAGAGCATTATCATCAGGTGTGCTAAATGTGCCAAATGCCAAATATTTGGCACATTTAGCACACCAAATACAAAAACAACCTCCCATGAGGTGTGCCAAATGTCTCAAAAATATGAGACATGCTACAGTACGCTCTCATATTTGAGAGCGTACGGTCAACAATGCCATTTTACTGTTTGCATTATTTAATTCTTTTTTCTCTCTCTTCCTCTCAGTTCTCTCTCTTTCTCGGGCATTCTGAAGCCATCTCTCTCACTCTCTCACTCTCTCTCTCTCTCTGGGGCACTCTCATCTCCGTCTCGCCTCGCCCAGGCTCACCGCCACGCCCACGCCCACGCCGTCTCGCCGTCTCGCCTCGCCCAGGCTCATCGCCATGCCCACGCCCACGCCGTCTCGCCGTCTCGCCTCGCCCAGGCTCATCACCACGCCCACACCCACGCCATCTCGCCGTCTCGCCTCGCCCAGGCTCATCGCCGTCTCGCCACGCCTAGGCTCGCCACTGATCATCGCCGTCTCATCGCCGTCTCGCCACTGATTTGGTGGATTTGGGATGTGGGTTTGTTTAATTTGGTGGATGTGGGTTCGGTGGATGTGGGTTTGTGCGCCGGTGGTGCGTTCGGTGGATGTGGGTTTGTGCGTGGGCTTGTGCGCCAGTGGTGGGTTCGGTGGGTTTGTGCGCCGATCTCTCTGGTTGTGTTTTTTTTTTTTTTTTTTTTTTTTTTTTGAGGTGGCGTTGGTGGATGTGGGTTTGTGCCGGTGGTGGCTGTCGGTGTTGTTGCGGCAGTGGTTGTTGGTGGCCGTTGTTGCGGCAGTATAGGTTGTGCCGTTGTTGTCGTCGTTGCCGATGAGGATGAGAATGAGAATGATAGGGAGAAATTTTACTGAATTTTTTTTTTTTAATGATATTTTAATGGAAATGGATATATTATTTTAATGTATGGGATTGAAAAATAGAACACCTGATAAATGAGATGTTGTAAAATGATGTTGTAAAATAGTAAAGTAGGTTTTTTATGTGTCAAAATGGCATTTTTTATGCAACAGCTGATGAGAATGCTCTAAACAGTGCATAACAAATGCACTGTTCAAGGCTGAAAAGTCAGCATTTGCGGCTACTGTTCATTAAACAGTAGCCGCACAGTAATGCACAGTAACCGCACTACTCCTTTAAACGCCTAGAAAAAAAAAAAAATGAAAACGTAAACGTGAAATGTGGGTTTGGATAAACCCAGCCATAATCTAAATAGTTTCTTTTCTTATAATTTTTTTTTTTTTTTTTTTGAAAATGGACTGGGTATTATTCAATTAATTGGAAACAGAGGAGTCCACATACAAAGCCTCAAGGGCGTAAATATATATAGGTTCCACAAAAATATGGCATGACTTATCTATGTGTTTGATTAGATTTGGTTTTGGTGGTAAATATATACTGTATAATCTATTAATTTTGTTGGTTTTATAGAATGGAAGAATTTAATTATAAGAAAAGTTTGGCTGGAAGTTTCTTTTCTTATAATTAAATTCTTCCATTCTATAAAACCAACAAAATTAATAGATTACACAGTATATATTTACCACCAAAACCAAATCTAATCAAACACATAAATAAGTCATGCCATATTTTTGTGGAACCTATACAATACAACTATTAGATTAAAGGATTAAATTTCATAAAAGTTTGGGGTTTTGAGTTAATTAGTAATTCATCTTAATATTAAAACAAGAGGTTATAGGTTCAAACCGCCTTTATCTTATCTCCCATTTAAATCATTTTCACATGTTAGACCCCACTTGGACACTTTCAAACCATAACACTGTCTTATCTCAAAAATTTGGCCCACTTAGGCACTTTAGCAATCATTTTGGTTCCCCAATTGGCCCACTCATTAGTAAAATAACATTTGCCATTTTTCAATTGTTAATCACTAGAAAAATTATTAGGTTTTGATAACGAAGTACTCTGTCCTCTTATATTTATAGTGAATCTCATTATTAATTTATTTAATAGAATTCACTATGAATGTGAAATGAGGGAACCTATGTCACCCTATTTCTAAAATCTTGAAATTTTATTTGGAGATTAGCTAGCTTAAGTCATGCGCTACAAGTAGCCAACTTGTTATTTATAATTTATTTAATTACTTAACCATTTTAATTATTTGTCCTATTATTTACATGACAATGACTTTGCTCGACAAGTTTTTATCCTCAATTTCCCTGTTTAGAACCATCCTTTATAAATTTTAAATTAAGAACAATCATTCACTGGATTAATGAAATGAAAATTTATAATTAGAGACGACGCTATGAGATAAGACTAACCTTTTTTATCTCATAAAAAGTGTTAACAATCTTCCCACCACACCATGACTCCAAGGTAGATATAGCAATGGCTTCAATGTCAGGAACTAGGTTTCTGATTATTTTCAAGGATAATGAGCCTTGAACTAATTTTCTCATTTGAGAGTGGTATGCACCTTGGTGGAAAAAAATTGCTGAGGGGCCGATCAATTGTTCCTTACTCCGTGGGTACGTGGGCTTGAACAAGTCTGCCTTTGTTACCAACACAAACCTAATGGCCTCAGAGCTAGCCAGCATTACACAGGGGTAGCCAAGGATATGTGTTTTGAATATTTCTCCAAACCTACACGACCATCATCATCATCATCATCATATTCAAAATCATGCAATTCTTTAATATTGGATAAATATGTGACAAAGTGGATAAGGTAAAATGTAGAAACTAAACGAAAAATAAAAAAGAAAAGGAGAAAGTAAGAAAGAAATAAAGAAAGAAGGTTGACATGTTAAGCGTACCTCTTTTGCCTAGTGGCAAAGAAAACATCTGGATTTTGAGAGTATAGTTGTAGGGTTTCTCCTAGATATGACCAGCCCATTGAACCAGGAGGCAGGTTTCTCCTTTGTTGTGGTTTTCCCCAATGTTTTTTTAACAAAGAAAATAGAAGTAGGGCACAGAAGAAACCATAGAGAATAATAATAACACACATTTCTGCTTTCTCTTTTGATATCTCTGGGAAAGGAAAGTTATGTGAAGGATACTGCGGCTCCGGGAGAGTTGAGCGTGCTTATATAGATCTAGAGAACAACTACAAGCTATGATGTTGACCGGTTCTCTTGATTAGTCTATTCACAAAAATGTAACATCAAAAACCTTCTCACATTTCCCCATCAATGTTAAATTGTTAATGATGATGGATATTCAGTTTATTGATTCACTAAAAATTCTTATATTGGCTAACATTTAACAGTGAGCAGAGGCAGAGCTACAGTGTATGTATGTACATATAGCTAACCTGCAGTGACGTAGTTCAGCACAACAAAATACGCTAATCAGTGATGTATGAGAATCAGTTTCCCTAGTTTTTTCCGAAAAAATAGGAGGACAAGATGCATTTACTTTTAAGGATTGTTATTGACTTTAATTTTTATCTCATAATTAAAATTGCTTGTGTTTTAAATATTATAAATATATAATGTCATGTTAAACCAAAAAAAAAAAAAAAAAATTGAAATAATTATTTTGATTTTGTTTGTGTCATTTGGAAATGTTAAACTATCATTTATAGAATATTTGACTTTATAAGAGCTCATAGAATTTTTCTTATTATTTGATTAGTTATAAAAAGTCAAATAAAAGTCATGAATAATATACCTTTTTTTTTTTTTTTTTTGCTGAGAAATATAAATCTATATATATATTGGAACAAAATAATTAAGCTTATACGATTCCTGAAAATAAATTAACATGGGGATCTCACATTCACATGGATTTTATTAGGTTCATAATCAAGGCAAATGTAAGTATAATAACATTTCCAAACATACAGGTTCCAAGGTATCCAACTCCCAAAAATATGGATTTTAGATGAAATGTATTAGATTTCTCGAACTAAACATTACCCAAAAGTGAGGCTTGGTAGGAGCATAATGCTAGCATTAATTAAAATATCCAACTCCCAGGTGATATTTGCAACCAAGCATAATGCTAGCATCTGAGCATTTATTAGATATAACTTATTGGCCAATTTTAATCTGGCTGAGGTACAACTTTTTTTTAGGAATTATTGTTTTTTTTACACATTGTTGTATGTTTACTCCACTTATTTTTAATAATTCGATAGCTACAATAATAAAAAAGAGAATTATAAATATTTCTATTGAAAATACTAAAAAATGTCAATTGAGGTACAAAATTTTTAACATATTTTTAAACAAAATAAACCAATGAAAATATTTTATATCAAATACAAATAGAAATGACAATTATGACAACATGCTTAGAATTAATTATTTCAATATTATGTACTTCACATAATGCAGTGATTCAAACCTCACATAATGCAGTGATTCAAAAACAAGAAGTTATGTATAAAAATAGTGTCACCTTTAATTGTCATAAATAAAATTTCATATTTGTACAAATATTAATTCTAGAGAAACTGAATCTGCCTAGAACCTACCTTGATCCCAAATTTAATGATGGAGCTGCTACTTGAGTACTATTTGAAGCACACAATTTATGTTAGTGTTCCTTTATAACTTGACAAATTGGGTTTCTCACCAAAAATGCATATGTTTAATTGTGTACACTGGTAAAAAAAAATAAAGCATGATTTAAGATTTTTGAAGTTTTTAGGTTGTTCAATACAAAATTCTTTAAAATCTTATCTATCTGTTATGATCAAATGTTAATGTGTTAAGCAAATTCGAGTCAAAACACACTTTTTGAAATATTTAAGTTTAATTTTAATTTTCTAAAAAAAAAAAAAACTATCAATTCAAAGTCCCATTTCAATTCGCTATACTTTTCTAATTTGTCTTTTTCAATCACTATTAAGTATTAACTCCACTATCTATCATTATCCTCTCTATCAACAAAAAAAAAAAAAAAAAACTACTATCGCTACAGTACTGTTCAAGTTCACATAATGAACGTTATCTAAAACAGAAAGTTTAGCACACCGACCCTATGCATAATGCAAGGTCCCAGTTTTTTGTTGGATAAATTTGATCAAATGTGAAATGGCTGTTATAAAAAATTTTAAAAAAATACTCCGTAATAATAATAAAAAATTGATCAAATGGTCTCGATCGTATGAACTGTCGAGTGCCGACTGCCGACCCAAAGTACCACAAGTCGGTGGTATATATTAGAGGATTCGAGAATGAGACCGAAGGAGTACGATACGAGGCTGTCCTCCCGGTAAGTACTGAGCGGTTGTTGATCTCAAATGTATCAATGAAAGGTGGCTGTCTGTCACCATCTGATCAGCTACGTGTCGAGATCGTGATGGTATTTTAGAATAGAGGTACCAAGCTAGGGTCCATATTTTACTCAATGATTTACATTGTTGCCTAGTGCCTAGCATTAATTTTGCCTCAAGAAAGTTCAAAAATTAACCTGCAAAGCAATTATTAGATATTAGCTTGGATATATATATATATATATATATATATATATATGTAAAGTTGTAATTTATAACTGTGTTTTTATTGGCTTTTATTCTGTACCAAATTTGATTGTAATTATTATCAATCGTTTATACCCTATATTTATTGTGGGATTTATTGTAAGGGTTGTGTGTGAGAGAGAGAGAGTGTGAAGACTCAAGAAATTGAAAACTGAAGAGTTTTTGCAGGTATCTCGCTACTAAGCATCCCGTGAAATGGTGCATGTGCCCTGCACGTGCTGGAAGCTAAAGAGTCATACCAAGCTGTCGTTTTCGCGAGTGTCTCGCTGGTAAGGCCTTCCCGTGAGACAATCGCGAAACATTCTGCTTGGAGGATTTTTATGAGTGACCTTCTTACTCTTCACCCACTCTATATATATACCCTTATTACCCACATATGTTGGTGTGGCCATTCAGAGAGAAAAACCCTAGATAGGTTTTCTACAACTCACCCACCCATCTTTTGAGAGAGAGAGCTACTCCTCCTTAATGAGAAATCATTGTAGCCTCTTCTCCATCCCTCTCCCATTATCATACCTTGAGAGGAGATTTGTGCCCAAACACTTACCACACCTTTGAGAGTGTTGAGTGACATTTTGGTGCTGCTGGGAAGTATTGGAAGGAGCCTAGAATGGCAAATGCAACATGGAGCTTGTTGCGGGATCTGGAGAGCTAGACAAGACACGGTTCCGAGAAGTCTTGTTGGAGTAGGAGCTTGGAGGGCTTAGATACATCGGGTAGACTAGGCTTGGAGGGTCTCTTGCTAACCCATGTATTCCAACTGATTGTCTAGTGAATCGATTTTCGCTTGGAGGGCGGCGGAGAGGTTTTTCACCTAGTTCTTCGGTTTCCTCTTCGATAACACGTCTCGGTGTTATCTGTATTTGCATCCTTCTTCCCTACTCTTGTTTATTTCATTTTTACTGCCATGTTGCTTTAAATATGGATTAGAGTAGGTGTCTTGCTTATACGCTTGTGTTTACACTATTCCGCACTTAGTATTAAGTTAGTGTAAAATCAACAAAGCCGTTATTTTAATTGGGGGTCTAAATTGCTCTTGTGTTTTCAACACGATTTTCGAGCTTTCAATTGGTATCAGAGCAGGTACACTTGTTTTGGTTTAAATACCTAAGTGTGATCCTTGACCCCTTGTGTTTATTTGCCATGAATTGTGCTATGTATGCCTCTTTGTATGATTTGGTTGGTGATAAATGTAACATGCCATGTGTTTGTGAAAATGCCTCTATGAGTGATAATCCTCATAATTGTGATGCTATGTTACATGAATCTTTGGGTGTTGTTGATATTCCTAACACCAAACTCTTAAAGAAAAATGCTAAGAAATTTCAAAAGAATTTAAGCAAGTTATTTTGTGAAAATGATGATTTGATTGCTAAGCTCAATGAATCCATCAAATTGGTTGAAAAATATAAGAAACTTACTGAAAATTCTTTTGAAAAGCTGAAAGAGTTTAAATGTTTGAATATGTACTTGGATGCTAAACTTGTTTTGTCTAACAAACTTGTTGATGATCTTAAATCTGAAAATGAATCTCTTAAGATGCATGCCAAGTGTTTGATTGCTGAACCTATTATTAAAAATGATGAAAATATATGTTGCAATCATGTTGTGGTACCCGAGTTTGTGCCTAATGTGTGTTCTGCCTCAAAGGACAAATCGGTGTACATTCCTCCACATAAAAGAAATCAAAAAGTGGAGAGAAAGGCTCTTAAGCCTAAGCCTCTGTTTAGGTCCCATTCTAAGGAATTGAATAGATCTAAGTTTGTTCCAACTTGCCACCATTGTAGTGTGATTGGTCATATAAGGCCTCAATGTTCTAAGTTGAAGAGAGAACAAAATCAAGTTGCTAGATCCATTTCCAAAAAGCCTAATGGACCTAAACACATTGTCTGTCACCATTGTGATGCTTCTGGTCATTTAAGACCTCATTGCTCTAAGTTCCATGCTCTTAAAAGAATTAAAAGAAAAGAGAAATTTGAGCTTCTTGGAAGTTATGCTAAAAATGATAAACCGGTTTTGAGTGAAGATAGTATGTTGTTAAAGAAATTATTTAATACTTTTAACTCCTTGACTATGTGCATCTCCGGTTCTTATTCTTCCAACCCTTATCTCACTTCTCATGAGACATTCATTCCAAACAATCATTCCGTTTGGATGAGGAAGGGTTCCTATGGTTGAGCTTATGCTCTTTTGGTCATTGATCTAATTCTTTCGATCTTTGTAGGACCATTCATGCATTAGATGCTTCATTGTTATGCATTTGTGGATCATGCATCTCTTTATATGCATTGTTTGTGTTTTTGTTTTTGATCTTAATTTTTTTTGCTTTTGTTTTGTGTGAGTAAAAATCCAAAACCACAAAAAAAGTGAAAAATTCAAAAAGTTTGATCGTATATGTTTAAGCACATATCTTATGTGAGTTTGGCCTCGTACCTTCGTACTAATGGCGTAGTGCATTTACAAGCTTAGCTTGTTTTGTATGCACCTAGTTCTATGTGGAAGAAATCTTGAAAACTATATGTGACTGTTGTAAATAGATCTTCAAGCTTGTCATGAATGATTGGTCAATAGTCTTGTTGGTCTTGATACTTGCATAGACTTGTGTCTATATCTCTTCCCACTTTATTTTTATGTTTTTGCAAAAAGAGCTCACTAAATGTAAATCTCAAAATGAAAAGAGATATTGAGCTGCAAAATCCTGTCGCACATACTAGTATTTGACTAGGAAAAAGGGAAAGCGACTCTTTTAATGTAAATTTTATGGTGCTCAAAAAGCTAAAGGCTAATCATCAATGTTGAAATATCATAAATTTCAAGCACCTATCTCAAAATGAGATGTTTTGTCCATACAAAATAAAATGGACCAATTGTTATGCTTTATGTAGAAGCCAAATGAAAAGCTTCTAAGTTATGTACTCAATGTGTGGGAGGTCATATATACTCATTTCTATAATAGAGATTGTCCACTTGATTTCGTATTAGTTGTGTATGACTCGATTGAATTGATCATTGAAGCTTCACTCTAGTCTAAGAACTATTCCACACTTGATTCTCACACACAACACACAAGACTTTTGTTCAATGAATGTCTATTTCATTTGTGTGATTGTACATGTTCAAATGTGATGTGTGTGTGCTCAACCTTATGTGGTTCAAACCAAAAAGATTTTTGTTCTTTTTGTTTGCTTTTGGAAGTGATTTGTATCACCCATATTTTTCAAAGTTTTCAAATTGTTTTTGTGTGAAAAACATGTTTTTTGGGTGTTTTCATGACTTATTTCATGTTTAAGTTCAGTCACGAGTGAAAGGGTCCAATTCGCAAGTTTTTTAGCTTTGGACAGAGAGTTTTGCGACTGTTTCGCGGCTGTTTCGCAAGTAATGCTTACCTGCGAGATACCAGCGAAATTTTCCAGATCAGCTTTTTAAAGGGCATTTCGTGGGGTCATTTGTTTTAAACGTCTCCCATCCTCTCCCAAACCCCTGGTTTAATGTTTCTACATCAAAACCCAACTAAATTCAAGTGTTTTTCATTCCATAAACATCTCTAAGGTAATCTTTAACTCTTTTCATTGATTTTGATCCTTAGATTACGTTTTTGGGGGTTTTATGTTCATAGTTGGGATTTTCTCAAATGGGAGTTAGAAAACTTATTTTCTGTCAATCTTTTTGATTGAGCTTTGTTTTAAATGATGATTTGGTTTGGTTGTTGGCCCCTTGTGGCAAAAATAACATGTATTTAGGCAAGTTTTTCATATGTTCTTGCATTGTTTATCATACATATGTAGTCTGTGCACTCTAAGTGTTTGATAAAATGCCCAAATGGCATTTTCTCGTTGTTTTGGACTCCGATGAGTTCCAAACTTTGGGGATCACCATGATTATTCATGTTTATCATGTTGTGATCATTAGTGGTGTGTTTTGTACACTTTGCCCCTTAAGTGCCTTACTCATGCATTAGTCATGCATCACACATGCACACTAGATATAATTTGCTGCACACACTTAACACTTGACATGTTTTTGCATTCACTCATGCTAGTTAAGTCTTTTTAGACCTCTTAGCACATATAACATGTTCTTGTGTCCATGTCATGCCTAGGTCCATATCATGTTCCATCATCCTTGGCATGTCATGTTCTTTATGCTTTGTAGCATTTTTTTAATGTTTGTATTATGTTTGAGCTTCAGTTTCTCATTCATCTTGCACTCCTCATGCATCATCTTCATATCTTCTTTTCTTTCCCTCCTTCCTCTTGATTAATTTGTCTATTCGTGACAAAAAGGGGGAGAGTATCATCATTTCCATATGACTCATGTGCACACTCTTAGGGAAAGAAATTCTACCTTGTGCACATTCGTAGGGGGAGAAAGCCGTAGGGGAGATGCATATACCAAGGGGGAGAAGACATTCTTTTTGAGAAAACCTTGATTTACTTTATGCTTGTTTTCTCGTTACTTTATGATGCTTTGATATGCTTTTTTGCTCTCATTGCATCGTGTTTATGTGTTGGACATGCTTTTATCCTTATGCTATTGTGCTTTATTGGTTGCATGTTCAGATGATCACTTTCTTTGCTATATGATCGTTGTAGTCATTTCTATATGACTGTTTTGGTGTTTGATCAAGTTGCTCACATGTTTCACATCTTGATTACTTGATCACAATTTACTTGTTACATTATACTTGTCCGTTTATTACTTGCTTTAACCTGAGGGTCTAATGTGTTTTGTGCAAGTGTTTCAGGTTACAGGTATATATGTTCCAAGTTCATCACAACTCCTATGATTCATGATAAGGGGAGTGATATGATAGGGAAGTATTTTATATTTTGTACCCATGTTGCTTATGTAAGCTTTAAGGGTTTGTTTCATGCATTATTTTGTAGGTCTTTATGGTTTGTGTCATGCATTTGCTATACCATGCTTATGCAGCCTTTATGCATGTTTGCTTGTTGTTCAATTTCATGTATTTTACTTCAAGTACATCACTCTTGTGCCCTTGTAGGATTGTTCCTAGATACATATACGTTCTATGCATTGGTTGAGTGATGAACACTCTTGTGCCCTTGTAGGATGGTTCCTAGATGCATATACGTTCTATGCATTGGTTGAGTGATGAACACTCTTGTGCCCTAGTAAGATTGTTCCTAGATGCAAATATTTCGTGTATTTCGCATTAGTTGAGTGTTGGAGTTGCAAATGATACTCTTTATATGAGCTTATCATCTTGCATATCCAGTTGTTCATTCCTTATGTGAATGAACATAGTAATTGCTTGTGTATAGTGATTACTTGTCTAATTTTGCCATGATCTAGTGTTTCTATTTCATTTTGCTTAATCATGCAATTATTGCTCCATATGCTTTTCAAGTTTTCTGCATACAATGATGTTATTGTGTTATTGTGTTTCAGGAGTTACTTGTTCATATGTTTCAAGAGCTTTTCAGAATCTAGAATTAGGTGTGAGTGAGTTTTGCCTTTATTCCCAAACTCACGTTTAAGTCTAGAGTCTGTTTTAAGGTTTTGTCACGGAATAGCCAAAGGGGGAGATTGTAAAGTTGTAATTTACAACTGTATTTTTGTTAGCTTTTATTCCGTGCCAAATTTGATTGTAATTATTATCAATCGTTTATACCCTGTATTTATTGTGGGATTTATTGTAAGGGTTATGTGTGAGAGAGAGAGAGAGTGTGAAGACTCAAGAAATTGAAGACTGAAGAGTTTTCGCGGGTATCTCGCTACTAAGCATCCCACGAAATGGTGCATGTGCCCTGCACGTGCTGGAAGCTAAAGAGTCATGCCAGGCTGTCGTTTTCGCGAGTGTCTCGCTGGTAAGGCCTCCCCGCGAGACAGTCGCGAAACATTCTGCCTGGAGGATTTTTATGAGTGACCTTCTTACCCTTCACCCACTCTATATATATACCCTTATTACCCACATATGTTGGTGTGGCCATTCAGAGAGAAAAACCCTAGATAGGTTTTCTACAACTCACCCACCCATCTTTTGAGAGAGAGAGCTACTCCTCCTTAGTGAGAAATTATTGTAGCCTCTTCTCCATCCCTCTCCCATTATCATACCTTGAGAGGAGATTTGTGCCCAAACATTTATCACACCTTTGAGAGTGTTGAGTGACGTTTTGGTGCTGCTGGGAAGCATTGGAAGGAGCCTAGAATGGCAAATGAAACATGGAGCTTGTTGCGGGATTCGGAGAGCTAGACAAGACACGGTTCCGAGAAGCCTTGTTGGAGTAAGAGCTTGGAGGGCTTAGGTACATCGGGTAAACTAGGCTTGGAGGGTCTCTTGCTAACCCATGTATTCCAACTGATTGTCTAGTGGATCGATTTCCGCTTGGAGGGCGGCAGAGAGGTTTTTCGTCGAGTTCTTCGGTTTCCTCTTCGATAACACGTCTCGGTGTTATCTGTGTTTGCATCCTTCTTCCCTACTCTTGTTTATTTCATTTTTACTGCCATGTTGCTTTAAATATGGATTAGAGTAGGTGTCTTGCTTATACGCTTGTGTTTACACTATTCTATACTTAATATTAAGTTAGTACAAAATCAACCAAGCCGTTATTTTAATTGGGGGTCTAAATTGCTCTTGTGTTTTCAACACAATTTTCGAGCTTTCAATATATATATATTTCATGTTGAATATAGTTGAATAGATACGGAAGAGGGAAGACTAAAATAGAAATACAAGAATACGAGGATTACGTGGTTCAGCTTTATGGCCTACGTCCATGGAGGAAACCCTTAAGAGTTACATTTTTATTATATAAAAGTGAGTACAAAAATTTTGTTACAATGAACCATAACATAAGTGTATATATATTATATAGTAGACTAAACCCTAGACTAATAGACTTCTAGTACAAGTAGAAGACCTGACTTGCACAAAAAGTAGAATTAAACTTGAGCCTATACTAATAGACTAATATATCTTTAACAGCAATGACTGGTTTTGAATTTGATTGAGTAGTATGATCACGCTTTCAAAACCACATCAATTCTTGAACTATTTTTATAATTATAAAAACAAAATTTATAACTAAGTAATTAATCATGTTTTCAATTTGATATGATACTTGTGGAAGTAGTAATTTATAGGCTAAAATGCAAAACTTACTTTCTAAGTTTTACTAGAATTCATTTTAATCTTCTTACTTTGATTTCATTCCTTTCAGTATTTTAAGTTTCAAGTTTATTCATTTGAGGCATCTTCATCAACTTTTGTTAAATATTGTGATTCGTTGTCCAAATTTTTAATTTTTTATTCTTTTCAATTTTTTTTAAAAAAAAATTAAAAAATCCAATTAATAATTGAAAATTTTTTCCAAAATTTTTTTAAAATGAAATTAATTGAAGTTGACAAAAAGACTTTAATTGAATAAACTTGAAACTTAAAAAACTAAAATGAACAAAAATAAAGTTAAAGAATTGAAATTAATTATGTTGAAATTTAGAATGTGAATTTTGCATTTTAGCGTAATTTGTATGCTCACATGAAAGAGTGATAAGAGATAAGGTGACATTCTCACCTTGAGAAGGGACAAAGGATATTTAAATGATATTGCCGAATAGATGGGAATTGGGATCCCAATTTTTTAGACAGTCCGAATAGTATGGTCTTGTGGTGTAAATTTTTCTTGATTTAATGTGCTAATAGTCATTAATTAATTTAATTCAGGAGGAATTGCTTAATATTTAAGGTAAAAATAATCAAAGGTTATTTTGCTATGTAGGTTTTATCATGTCCCAAGCTTTGGTAAGATAATCTTATCGGATTTTTTGTATGGGGGGCAATGGGCTACCACGGATTTTAAAGAAAAACTATTTATCTTTTGATCTTATGAGACATCTCTATTAATTCCGGAGACCCACTTCATGAGATAATTGGTGCATTATACAAAGATAAATATAGAGTATTTACATATTCAATCGAGTGATTATTCTGTAAGACAGCAAGGGTTAAAGTACATCATACGTGGTAAACACTTTTTATGACTCGCAAGACTCGATCTGCCACTTCTTGTCCAAATTGCTTAGGCATGCTAGAGCTCAAGTCCATCTCTATCGCCTTGCTTTTAATCAAGCTATCTCTCTTTTCCAATATTGCTCTCTCAGTTTCCCCTACCTCCACAACTTCACCAACACACATATCAATCCAAATTCTCATCATGTCATTCGATATGGGACGAACATGTTCACGTATAATTTCTTCCACACGTTCTGGTCCAGCACCATCCTCACATTTTATGCTAACCACGATTCCAGTAGGCGATACCACGCGACGAAAATGTAGGGAGGACGAGAAGTAGGGTTGAACCTCAGGGAGTTGGTCTAGTCGTTGCCTGAATTTTTCGAGTTGGGTATCTTCATAATAGGTTTTGAGGTAGTCTGGACTGAAAACAATGTCTTTGCGAGGAATCAAGTCGAGGAAGAGGATAAGAAATGTGGGGCTGCATTTTACAAGCTCGAATTGGAAGTGGGGCACGTCTGTTGATGACTTGAGGAAGCCAGCGATGTTGGTTATGTCCAAGGCACCACCGGTTGGTTGCTCCAAGTGAAGCCAACTTGCAAGTACGAAATCAATCTGGACCATACAATATAGATTATATACCATGCATATCAAGTATTTACGGCAGCAATATTGTTACTATGTGTAAGTCTTGGCTCTTTTCGAGCAAAGCACAGGGGTTTTTGTCCACTCGTTCATATGCAGAAGAATTCTAAATGATAGAAATTGGCAGCATAATAGTAATAGAATAGATAGTTGGGGCATTTTTAGTTTTCTTTTTAATATAAAAAAAGACAAATATTTGAGCCATGCTTGAGAAGTATAGTTAATTTTGCAGCTAAAGTATAAAATTAGAGAGGAAAGAGAATTTTTACTTAGCGTTAACGAAAAAAAAAAAATGAAGTATCAATGGCTGCCAGTTGTCCAATATGGCAATATTTGACTAATTTCATAAGATATTTGGGCTACTTGCGTAAGCAAGAAATTGATTATTATACTCACAGCAGGACCACGCCTTCTAGGATTCTTGATTTGAGAAAGTTCAATATTTTTATAACGTATGTAACATACATTAATTATCTATTTTTTTTATTAAAAAAATTTATAAAAAATTGAAAAAATTGTAAAGAAAAATTAGTTACTTTTTTATTTTTTCATAAAATATTTCTTAAAATAGTTTATTAATATATATTCTTAGGCATTTGTTAGTAAAACTCTTTTTATAATTTTTTTTTTTTGAGTTATTGTGAGTCATAGTATAACTTTTTTCAAAAAAAAATATATTTTAATTTGGAGGAAAATGACTAATTAACATTATTTTTAAAATATATAGCAATATGTTCTTATTTTAAAGCTTGGTTTTAATAAAATCGAGTTTCATGTAAAATTTGATATTCTCAAAACATAGTTTTATATATATTTTTAAGTATAATTTGACATTAGTAGTTTCACCTAAAACTCAATTTCATTAAAATCAACTTCTTAAAAAAAAAAAAAAAAAAGCATTTTGATAGATATTTTGAAAAAAGTACTATATATTCTGCTACACATTTTAAAAATAAAGAACATTTAGTCAATTTTCCCGTTAATTTGACTATTAATAAATTGAAATATCACTTATTGCGTACATGAACTCTTCTTTAGTTCAGTCAAATTCAAGTGATGTGTGACATGTGTCAATCTTGCCAAACTTACCACACAAAAAATCTTGCAAAGTTGACATCCTCACTCTTTTCTTTTCTTTTCTTTTTCCTTTTTTTTTTTTTTTCTTTTTTTTTTTTTTTTTTTTTTTTGTGGGAAAATGACTAGTACAGAAGTTCAAATTTGTGACTTGTTAAATTCAAGAGCTCTCCTGTAAAATGCAGCCTGTGTATTATGTGTACACTAGATTATGCATAATAGCAACTACATTAGTATAATTAAAGAATTTTATAATTGTTGGCATAAATCATGATTAGTTATTTATCTTTAAAAAAATCATGATACATTATGATTAGGAAAAATTACAATTTACCCATATGTGATTTAAAATTTGATGTTTTACTCATTGAAATTAGTTCAGTTAGAATTTCGTAACATATCTCTATTATCTCTATTAAAAACATGGCTATATATGTAATTTTACACCACTTTTACATATCTCTCATCCAAAAACACAAAATAATAATAATAATAATAATAATACTAATACAAGATCAAATAAAATAAAAAAAGATTCAGCAAAACACTTTTATCATAAGATTTCAAATCACAAGTAGACAATTCAAATTTCAGTCAAATTTCAAGTGAGTAAAGTGTCAAATTTCAAATTACAAGTAGACAACTTAAATTTCTGTCAAACCACATGTAGATAAGTTGTTATTTGCACTAGTCATTAATGCATTATAAAAATAGTTTCAGTAATAGGTTAATAATAAAATCGATTCTAATAACAATATGCAACTTTCGAACACCAGCTAAAAAACTCCTCCTCTTTTTATTTTTTCCTCTTTGGAAAGATAACTAATATATGGTTCTTTCTAACTTAATAAAATATCATTTTGGCATAATTGCCAATTCCAATCAACTCAAACTAGCAAAACTTTGTTGCCTCCCTCCATTGAGAGAGATCTATTCTATAGTTCCTGTAGGGAAGATAGGCCTAGGAATGTATATTGGGCCATGGGTCTTGTTCGAGGACATTTAGTAGTCCGAAAATAGGTAAACGTTAATGTAGAGGTTTGGGCTAATGAATGGAGGAAGGTGTTTGGTCATGAGGGTTCAAAAAGTTGGTCCGAGGACAAATGCTTCCTCGACTTAACAAAGCAAAGTTCATAAGGGTTGACATGCCATCAAGAGCGACGTTCTGGGTAGTTCTAATGGTAAGGACAAGCATCAGGAAGGAATAAAACAAGCGGAAGGTAAGAAATATCTAAGGAAAAGCTGCTACCACCGCATTAAATGCTCTGCAGCTAACTCTTTGACCGTATTAATGTGGAGGTGATACCTGAACAGTAATATTCAGCCTTACAGCTACTTCTAAAAATTTCAAGAAGGTGCTGATGGGACAAGGGTTAAAGCTAGCCATCTGATCTACATGTGGAGAGTTGAGATGGAGCAAAGGAGGGCAAAATAAAAAAGAAAAATCCCATTATAGAGGGATCATCTGAGAATTTGTAGGGAAAAACACTGTAGTACTAAGAACTATAATTGTAATAAACTCTAAGAGAAATATATTCAAGAATTACTCTTCTCGAACTTTGCCAAGGAAGAATTTCTTTGCAATGAACTTGTTTTTCTTTGTTTTTCCTTACTTTCTTACCATCTTTAGTCCATTGCGAGCATTGTCCAATTCATTGAAACTTAGTTTTTAGCCCACTCTCTATAAATTCTTTGTATTGGGCTCTTTGGGCCTTAATCCTTTTACATTTTGGGCTTAAGATCCAAAACTTGCCTTTACAATTGGTGCCGTCTGTGGGGGAACTTGATCTTTGGTAAGTTCAACGTCTAACTATGGTAGGTTCAAAGCCAAACTGGGAGGAGTCTGTTGGTTCCCAACGTCAAGATCAGTTTCTCAATCTTGAGCAAAGAAGGGACCGGAAGGTTAATGTACACACCACACATACTAGTAGGAGTCAGTCTCGAAGTGAGAGTCACCTCTCTTATGAAAAGAATACTAGAAGCATGCAACTGGAGATTGACCGCTTGTAGAGAAGGTTGTGCCGCGAGTGGCAGAGAAGGACTCTTTCAAATTCTGACCCTTCTTTTGATGATGATAGAGATGGTAGCTATAGGCCTAGGTCCAAGACTCCTCCTAGTGAGTCTTCTTCGCACGATAAGGATCGTCATTATAAGCGGAGGAGTAAGAATCCGTCCCGCAAAGGTTTGGGCAATGATGCTATGAACAGGGCTCTTAACCAGATTTCTAAATCACCGTTTACTCGTAAAATTAAAGGAGGAAACTTCCTCGGCGGTTTACTCAGCCAACATTCACCATGTATAATGGCAAAATGGACCCTGTGGAGCACATTAGCTACTTTAACCAAAGAATAGTTGTTTACTCAAAGAATGAAGCCCTGATGTGCAAAGTGTTCCATTTAGTTTGGGACCTGCGACAATGAAATGGTTCGACGGTCTGAAAGAAGATTCTATTAGCTCTTTTAAGAAGTTTACTAGGGCATTTGGGGCTCGTATTGTAACTTGCAGTAGGGTTCCTCGGCCATTGGACTCTCTGTTGTCTATGACTATGCGAAAGGGGAAATCCTGAAAACGTATTCTGACAGATACTGGGAAATGTTTAAGGAGATAAATGGGAACTTTAATGATGTGGCCAGAAGGACTTTCAAGGTCGGCTTACTCGCCAAGCATGATTTGAGAAAATCTTTGACAAGTAAGCCTGTTAGGCGTGTATATCAGCTTATGGACCGCATTGACAAATATAAACAGGTTGAGAAGGACCAACAATAAGGAAAAGGGAAAGCTAAGGTGGTCTTCTAAGATAGAAGGGATGTTAGGTCAGATAGATACAGCAATAACCGACCTCAGAGAGATTTTGCTGGGCAATCTGGATTTACTGCTACTCAGGTGGTTAGCATTGTGTTCCGAGAGCCTGTGCACCAAATCTTAGAAAAAAATTAAGAGTGAGCCGTACTTTAAATGGCTAAATAAGATGGATAGAGACCCCATAAAGTGTAACCAAAGCCTTCACTGCCAATACCATTAGGAGCGGGGGCACACTACAGAAGATTGCAGGACGTTGTAGAGTCATTTGGAGAAATTGATTAAGATTGGGAAGTTAAAGCAATTCATGTATCAACCCAACGGATAGGGTAGTCAGACAGGGCCAGGGGCTCAAAGAGATGTTTTTACAAGACCACCTCTAGGTACAATTAGTGTCATTCTTGCCGCTCCAGAAATGACTAGTTCTCAACCATCAGGGTGATATCTATAGCTCAGCCATCTGCAGATGACTCATCCCCTGATCTGAAGAGGGGTAGAATGGAGGTCCGGCCGGCATTGAACTTTTCAGATGAAGATAAAGTTGGAACCTTGCAGGCACATGATGATGCCCTCATGGTCACCTTCAAGATAGGTGGGCATGGTGCGAAAAAGGGTGTTGGTAGATCAAGGCAGTGGCATAGAGATCATGTACCCTAACCTATTTAAGGGGCTCAAGTTGAGGACCAAGGACATGGCCTACTATGATTCCCCTTTAATAGGGTTTGATGGGAAGATTGTCTTTCCGAAAGGCCAAATCCGACTACCTGTTCAGGCAGGGACAGAGGTCGTGGAGGTGAACTTCATGGTGTAGATGCCTACTCTCCCTATACTACTATTGTGGCAAGACCAGTTTCACACCATGGGAGCTGTATCTTTCACCTTACACTTGAAAGTGAAGTATCCGTCCTGTGATCAGGTTGAGGAGCTGGTTGAGAGCCAGTCTATGGCTAGGTAGTGCTCGGTGGCTGCAATTAGACATCAAATTGGAGTTGAGTCCTCGACCTCTGCTAAACAGGGTTTATAGCAATTAACGATGCCAATGTTGTCCACGAATGTGGTGATAGAAGAGGCAAAGTGTGAGGATTTGAAAAAAGTCATTATTAAGGATGACGAGGAGAAGTTCTTCCAAGTTGGAGTTCGATTGCCTCCTCAAGAAAAGGAAGGCGAGGAGAAATTAGGGGAGCCAATGAAGAAAGGGCTCAAAATAAGGAAAAATAGAAGAGAAAATAAGTGAAAATATTGAAAAGACTTACGGAAGGGGAGAAGGGCTCCTCAGACTAATTCTTGAAATTTAGGAGTGCAAAAAGTAAAGCAAATGATTTCTTCAAGCAGTATATGTATCAAAGGGAAAAGGCAAGCGGGAGAATTCCTGCCCAAGTCCCAATAAAATCCCCAGCCGTTGGATCTCCATCATACTGTGGAACGTGGGGGACATGGAACCGCAGAAATTAAATGAAGGCACATCTCGGATGCCAAAACGTCAGAAGCGTGCTTTGGGCAGTTGAAAAGACACTTGCACAGACAGAGGTGACGTATGGTAAGAGTAGGGTAATTGTAGTAATATTGAAATCCTTCTTTTTTTTCCTAATGAGAAAAATAGGAGAATTTCGAGAGGCTATTGTAGGGAAGATAGGCTCAGGAAGGTATATTGGGTCGTGGGCCCTATCCGAGGGCATTTAGTAGTCCGAGGATAGGTAAACGTTAATGTAGAGGTTCGGGCTAATGAATGGAGGGAGGTGTTTGATCATGAGGGTCCAGAAAGGTGGTTTAAGAGCAAATGCTTCCTCGGCTTAACAGAGCAGAGGTCAAAAGGGTTGACATGCCATTAAAAGCAACGTTCTAGGCAATTCTAATGGTAAGGATAAGCATTAGGAAGGAATAAGACAGGGGGAAGGTAAGAAATATCTAAAAAAATTTTGCTACTACCGCATTAAATGCTCTGTAGCTAACTCTCTAGCCGCATTAATGTGGAGATGATACCTAAACAGTAATATTCAGCCTTACAGCTACTTCTAAAAATTTCAGGAAGGTGCTGATGTGACAAGAGTTAAAGCTAGCTATCTGATCTACACGTGGAGAGCTGAGATGGAACAAATGAGAGTAATATAAAGAAGAAAAATCTCATTACAGGGGAATCATCTGAGAATTTGTAAGAAAAAACATTGTAACTCTAAGAACTATGATTGTAATTAAGTTTAAGAGAAATATATTCAAAAACTATTCTCCTCAGACTTTGCTGAGGAAGAATTTCTTTGCAATGAACTTGTTTTTCTTTGTTTTTCCTTACTTTCTTACCATTTTTAGTCCATTGCGAGCGTTATCCAATTCATTGAACCCTAGTTTTTAGCCCACTATTTACAAATTCTTTATATTGTACTCTTTGAGCCTCAATCATTTTACCTTTTGGGCTTAGATCCAAAAGTTGCCTTTAGTGTTCCGTTTTAATAACCTCAACTAACATATGAAAATTGATTTCTTTCAACAAAAACAAGAAAAAGGAGAACTACTCTAAAAAATAAATTCTTACTTTAAGTAGAAATTAAAAAAAAAAAAAAGAACAAAGCATGACAAAAATATAGTGGACATGTACAAGGTTAAAACTTAAAAGCAAGAATATAGGAATTATTATTAAGATTTTATTCCACATCTCTAATTTTAATTTTATTAGCAACAGAAGTTTCAAACATACTTAAAAGCTATCACAAAATTCAGCCTTAAAAATCTTAATCTTAATTTAGGCTTTGAAATCAATAAGCATATAAACATATAATTTTTCTCTAAAAGAAAAAAGAGAACTTATTAAAAAAACATGAACATTTATGTGTGGAGATCTAGAAGAGACAGTACATACAGGAGAGGAGTCGATGCCGCATCTAATGTGAAGAGTGCCTTGAGAAGTACCACTCTCATTTTGGTAGTGTTCAACGTCAGGAGGGACCGAAGAAGGAAGAAGATGATGAGAACCAAGGCGATTCTCCATGGCTGAGATGAGGTCCACCATGGTATCCCTATGTGGGTCTGTTAGGTATGGGAATTCCATGAGTTTGGACCCTCCAATTAGCTGCTGTTTCTCCATAGATGATCTACAAGGAAACGATGGTCTTGTTCTTGGTATTTTTGGGGCCAGAAGAATTGCAGGTGCTAGTGCACATGGTGAAAGAAACGTACAAGACATTGTGATGTGAGACGCTTTTTCTCACTCTCACTCTCACTCTCTCACACGCACATATATGCACCACACAATTATTCTTTTGATTTTTTTTTTCCTTTAATTCCTTCCTCTCTTTTTTTTTTTTTTTTTTTCCTTTTCTAAACAATTTGATGCGTGTGCGACTTGAATTGCCAGAGTCTCATTTGGTGTTCGCGCGTGACCTATTTTTCTTTGTAGGATTTTTTGAGTTTTTTTAAAATTTTTGAGTAAGTAATTTTAATGTAATCTCAGGTAACAGAGGATGATTTTTTTTTTTTCGCACATTTATAACGAGGTTTATTTATTAAATACATGATGAAGTTCATACATATGAGAGTATGAGAGTATGAGGGGTTGAAGTACCATTTTTCTGTGTCGAGAATAGTTAAGAATTTTTCATCCATAGTAATCTTTCAAACTAAAAAAAAAAAAAGGATGAGATGACCGAAGATTTGAAGAGAGCAATCGAATACCGTATGAAAATGGAGGGCAGTAAGCAAAAAAAATAATCCTTCAAGAATCAAAGATGGACCAACGGAGAGAAAAGTGTGCTTTTTTTTATGTTGGCCTTTTATTTTCAGTCAATAAATTTTTTGGCAAAATTTTAATCTTGATTTTCATGTTTTTAGAGAGGGAAAAAGACCATTCACCTTATGTTCATTTGGAAAATTTTTACTGCTCTAAAATTTTTTAAATTAGAGTAATACTATGAGCTCATTTGGATAATCGTTTTGATAATCAAAATGCGCGTTTTTGTATGAAAATGCTAAAACTCAAATGTTTGGCATTGCGTTTATAAAGAAATCATATTTTTCAAATTGCCAAAAACCCAGGTTTTCAAAACACAATGAGCTCAAGCTTTTCCAAAACACCGATGAAAATGCAAATATGAGTGTCCTTTCGTTTTATTTTTCTTATTTTTTTTATTTTTTAATTTTTAAGAAAACTTTTTCTTATTTTATAACAAGTCATTACCCTATAAAAAAAAATGCTATTATTATATGCCTCATTACAAGTTACAAGATGACAAAGGAGCCTTAACAACATAGTTATGTCCATTTTGGTAAATTACACCTACCATATACATTTTACACCAATTTCATCCAAATGTTCAATTTATAAATACCACACTTTTTCATTGTTTTACCAAACGGTTAAGTGTGATTTGATAAATAGTGTTTTTAAAATGCACATTTTAAAAACACTATTTTTTAAAACAGTTTATCTAAACAAACCTTAAATAGTTGCAAAAAAAGTGCACATCTAAAGAGAGGATTTTTTTTTTAATAAATTTCATTTATTGGCTATTATTTGGACATTAATTATTGCTAATATTTGGACATTAATTAAAATTTTTAGTGTATTTTATAAACTAAAAGAGAGGTCTAAATTGAAATTTGTGTGCTGTAATTATGTGAGACAAATAATATATTCTAAATTTTTATTGCCTAAATGGCCTAGTGGTGCTTCATACATCCTCCCTCTTTCATACATTATGAGAGAGAATCAATAGATCTAGTACATTAGATATCTTATCTATATACAGAATTACGTGTAATTTGTTAAGGCTTTCTTTATAAATTACGTCAACATATTTTGTTAGATATACAATTTTTAAAGCATTTGTTTCTTAGATATATAAGCTTAGTCAAACACTCAAACTCAAATTATTTTTATCTCACTAAAATAAGTTATTCCAATATGCATGTTTTTTTATTACAGCTTAGTTTAGAAATTAAGCAAACTTATTTTGTTAGCTACACTTAATCAAAGCCTCATTCTTTCTTAGATACAGCTTACTCAATTCCAACTAAAAAAGAAAAAAAAAAGAAAAAAAAAAAGAAAAGAAAAGAAATCTCATTAGAATAAGTTGTACCAAAGTCACACTATGTTGTGGAATTATTGCAAGAGTTTAATTGTTGTAGGCAGAAAATCAATTATGACCAATCATATTACTAATGAAAATGGACGGTTAGATCAATATGAAAATGTAATCAAACATAAAAAATGAAAATGAAAATTTTGAAACATAAATTGTCAAACTAGAAACAAACTAAACTTTGGGCCCAAAGTGTACATAATTTTTAGTTCAAGACATGATTTTGATCTTAGTTTAGTTTAGGAGCCCTAAAATTTTCCTTAGCTTACTAGGAAATAAAAACAATTAGGCATAGGTGTTCACCTTTAAAAAATAAAAATCCTATGGTTGACGACGATTCCATATAAACGGTAAATGATAAAGGATAAACCCACACACACGTCAGCCCAAAAATCTAACACACAAATCCAAACATTCAAAAACATAGCCAGGGCACCGAAATGTGAACTATATATATATATATATATATATGTATAATGAGCAAAGTTAGAACAATAATAAGGCGGTAGAACCAGCCAAGCAGTATATATCAAAATAATTGAAAGCAATTAATGAAAGCAATTTAGAACCGTCCAGTATGGCGGTAATCCGTCCAAGGTGGCGGTAGCAACAAGCAATATAATGAACATAAATAACTGAAAATACTTCTTTATTGAAAGTAGGTAAACACTTACAGTAGTAATAGTCAATACAACAAGATCTCAACAGTTGAGGTTAACAGTTACAAAGCTTGAACTAGTCCTAGTTACAAGGTTTGTATGAACAAGGTTATGGTGAACAAGATTGTAGTCAACAAGGTAATAGGAGAACTCTCTCAAAGAAGGCAAACTCTCTAGAGGAAGTTCTAACAAAAGTTCTGAACAAGTTCTAAATTTTGTTCTGTCTGTAACATAAGGGACAGCCCCCCTTAAATAGGCAAAATTCTGAATGAATAGTAACGGATGAATAGTGCCAGATGAATAGTGACAGGTGAATAGTGACAGATGAATAGTAAAAGTGCATCTTTTTCTTTTTGACTCCAAGTCATGGGAGAAATCAGGAGCATCTTTACGGGAGGGTATAGGCCTTCATTTTTAGGCATAGACCTCATCATTTTTGTCCTTAAAGAAGCCATCAAAAGAAACCAAATTTTGAACTATGATGGGAGTCTTCAGAGTATGCAACACTTCCAACATGAAAGGCATAAAATCAACAAGATTTCTGACAAAGGCTAGTGGGAATATCATCAAGGTTAATAGGAATATCATCATGTGCGCATGTTCTTGAATAGTGGCCATTATGCTGGCTAGGCAAATAGGGAATAGTAGTAACATTAATCTTGGAAACACAAGGAATCTCCTTTTCAGTAGCATGAACAATAACAGTAATATTTTGGCCGTTTGTGCTGGCCAAGCAAATAGGGTGAATCATTCAATCTTTTGCCAAATCATCAGCTTCATCATCATCATGTCCAAACCACTCCTCATTGTAGGGGTAGTAAGGATCTTTTGCAACAGAGGCTTCAGAAGATCTTTCATCATCCAAATCAGCCTTTTCCTTTTTTAACATTTCAATAAGGGCATTTAGCGCTTCAGGGTCCTTGCGGATATCATCCAATGGGGAACTCACTTTATTGGGTTTAACAGATGGCTTAGTAGATTTAGAAGAGGAAGCAGAAGCATCAGTAGTGATGGGGGATCGACTAACTGAACAATTAGCAATGGGGAGAGAAGCAACGGAAGAAGATTCTCTGGAAACACTAGCAATAATCCTCTGAGTATGAGGGAATTTACCCCACCATTTTACATACCAACATCTTTGGAGCACATCACCTTCTTTTTCATATTGCCATTTTAATATCCAGGAAATCTTGTATCGTTTAACAAAGTGGAGTAAAGGAGGGAACTTGGCACCATAAGAATCAACTTTATAGAACTTCTTGAAACATTCAAAGGCCTCAAGCAATGGTTCAGGAAGTATGTCATTAATAGGGCCAAATTGAGTCCACCAACGATTGAACCAAAGAGGCAGGGTGCCATGGAAATTACTATCAAAGTTAACAAACCAAGAATGAGACATGTCTTCATTTTGGTGAAGCATAAATCTTGTCCAAGCAGTAATATAATCATAGTAAGAATAAGGGATGAGGGAACCAGGCATTGTTTTGGTAAAACTGGGAGAAGGTCCCCACTCTTCTTCAGTAATAACATTGACTATGTAAACACCATGATAGATGATCTTGGAGGTATCAGCTTTGTCAGTAATGGTTTTAATAATAATAGATTTTTCATGACCCAAAAGACCAGAATAGTATTGTAACTTCTTCTCACTATGCTCGGGAATCCAATGAAATCTTGGGGGAAAATAGCTTCTAGCAAGTGTGAGAGGATTAGAAACAGAGGCTCTATTAGGTTCAATATAAAACATGTTTTGGAAATATTGTTTTTTAACATATTGAGGAGCATTGGGGTTCTTGGGATAAACAGTTTTAGTTGGTCGGTGAACAGGGGTTAATGCATAAGGATCATATGAGGAGGCAAGAACAGAAGAATAGTTGGGTTTGGGAATAGTACCTAATGGGGTGAAGCGGTTAACAATGTCCATAGAGGAAACAGGTTTACTAACAGGGTCCAGAGAGGAAGCAGGTTTAATAATTGGGTTAATAGTGGCAGGTGTCTTGTCTTTCGACCTTCTACTGGTCATTAGGACACTGCAAAAATTCACGGGTAAGGAAATCAGGGATGGAGTTTTGAGATCCTTTAATATATTCAATATCAAAGTCAAAAACACTTAAAATAGCTTGCCATCTAGCAAAAATATGTTTTGAAGCAATATTTTCAACATCCTTTTCAATAACATATTTAGCACTTTTGCAATCAATTCGTAGTAAAAACTTTTGGTTTAATAAATCACTTTGAAATTTTGAAATGCATAATACTATAGATAAAATCTCCTTTTTAATAGTACTATAGTTTAACTGTGCATTATTCCAAATTCCAGAATAGAAACGGACAATTTGTTCAGGTGACTCAGGAGAAACTCTTTGTTTCAGAATACCACCATAACCAATGTCAGAGGCATCGGTTTCAACAATTTTGAATGCATCAACAGTAGGAATACCAAGACAGGGCAATGTCTTAACATGAGATTTGATTTGTTTAACAAGGGATGTATGAACATCAGACCAAGAAGGAGGATTACTCTTTAACCTATCAAAAAGAGGTTTACATTGTTTTCTCATATCTTTGTAGAAATCAGCAACATAATTCAATGACCCAAGAAATCTTTGAAGCTGGGTTTTGTCAGTAATAACATCAGGAAATTTATCAGCAAATTGAATGGCTCTATCAATAGGACGAATTTGTCCTTCAGAGATGTCATAGCCAAGAAAACGAACTTTTGTTTGAAACAGTTTAATTTTCTTAGCAGAAACAACAAGACCATTTCTTTTGATAGTTTCTAGAAACGAATACAAATATTTCCAGTGTTCATCAATAGATCTGGAGTAAACAAGGACATCATCAATATAAACAATAGTAAAGTGACTGAAGCAGTTGAAAATATCATTCATGATGTTTTGGAATTCACTAGGAGCATTTTTAAGACCAAAAGGCATCACATTCCACTCGTAATGACCAAAAGGAGTGGTGAAAGCAGTTTTGTACCTATCCTTCTCACTAATCTGGATTTGCCAAAACCCAGATTTCATATCAAACTTAGAAAACACTACAGCCTCACTCAATCTATGGACAAGATCATTCTTATTGGGAATAGGGTACCTGATCCATTCTAAAACCTTATTCAAGGGTTTATAGTTGATAACTAGGCGAGGAGTTCCTCTCTCAATTTCAGCATTCTTTTGAACATAGAAAGCAGAGCAAGACCAAGGCGACTTGCTATTCCTAATCAGTTTTTTCTTAAGCAAATCATGGATTTCTCTTTTGCAAAATTCAACAGTTTCAGCATTCATTTGAATAGGACGAGCTTTAGTGGGGATGTTTTTCTCATCAAAATCTTTAACATAGGGCAAGTCAACAATATGTTTCTTCCTATGCCAAAAAGCATTAGGAACATCAGAGCAAACATCATTAATCAACATTTTTTGAAAATTGTCAATTTTTGATAGCAACAATTTATCAGAAAGCTGTTCAGCAATTTTCTTGAATCTAACTTCTTGTTGAAGAAAGCTAAGATGTTTGAGTTTTGCATGAACCAGATTGGAAGCATTATCAATATCAATCTCATGATTTGAAGCAAATTTGAATTTTACTTTTTGACCAAAAGGATCAGTGGTAATACCATCATGTTCAACAAGAAAAGGATACAAAGCATTTATGAAAGGCAAGCCAAGAATTACTTTATCAGTCATATTTTTTACTAAAACAGAAGGAATCTTGAAACATATGTTATCATGACAAACATGTGCATTATTCAGTTCGTATTTAATCTTCATTCGGGAACCATTAGCAGAAACTAATCGTTCAGTTGATTTTTCAAAATATTTCGAAGGGATCAATCCTTCTTGGATACAATTTATATCCGCACCAGAATCAATCATAGCAATCACAGTGAAATGGTAATCATAAGCAACAACAATTTTGACTTTTGTAAACCATTTTGGAGGGAGTATTTTATTAACAAGAGCAAATTGAACAATACCTTTATCAGAAAGAAGAGCCTGTTGACTAGATTCTCCTTCATCTTTAAACTCATTTTGTTCATTATTAGTTTTGTCAAGTTTTTCATCAATTTTAACCATTAACATTTCTTGATTAAGATTATCATTTTTAATATTTTCACGTTTTAACTTACTTATCTCTTGTTTAACAATATTAATTTCATGTTGCAAATCATTAACAGTTAAAATTCTGGGTTTCTTTTTATTGAGGTTTTTCAAAGTTTCTTCAAGGCTTATTATTGATTTGAGTTTTTTACTAGCTTCATTTTTCAACAAGTTTTTATTTTCTTCACCATTAGTGAGAACATTAATAGATTTAATACCATGACAACATGAATCTCTGCAATCAAGTTTAATATTAGGAGAATCAGAAGAATCATCAGCAGAATGATAGCAAGAATCAGTTGAAGAAGAAAAATCATCTTCAGACGAATTGTTTGACTCAAGGATTCTGAATAATTCTTCTTGATCATGATCATCAATTTTCAACATGTTAAACTTGTTTTTAATCTTACCAGGTTTTTCACAATTGAAACATTTACCTTTACCTGACCTTTGGTTAACATGTTTTTTAGAAACATTTTTCCTTTTAGCATAGAAATTATTAAAGTTGGTTTTATGTTTTTTATGGTTATAATTTTTGTGACTTTTATCGTTTTTACCTTTTTGCTTAGAAGGAGCAATAGAAGGTAAACCATATTGTTCACAAAAATTACCCATTTCATATTTAGCTTTTCTTTTGTTTTTTAATTGGTGTTTCAACAGATTTTCATCATTGCACATATTAATTCCAAGTTTTTTAATAGTGCTTAAAATATCACCATAAGTTAAATTATCATAGTCAATAGAATCATTTTTACCAATTAATTCTTGTTTTACCTTATGAGCAAAGATAGGAGGTAGACCGTCAATAAACTTTTCTTTCCAATAAGGCTTGAAACAGTCTTTCCGTTGCATCACTCTGGAAAGGAAAACATCTTGGTACCATCTATAATCAGACATAGTAGGGCATCTCAAATTATTCAACAAATCAGAAATTCGAGATGAAACATTAGATGGAGTACCAACAAAATGTTTGATAATAGTATAAATCAAGGTATTAACACCATCAGGAACACCTCGACCAATACGATCATCAAAAATAGGCAAGCCTTCATCATTCTTTTTAACAGCATGTTTAATAGAATCTCTGGAATCTTCTGTGAGATATGAATCCCACCATCCACGAAGAGTACCAGAAAAGCCAGTAGTAAGAAGGTCAACAATTTCAGATTGTTCAAAATCATGATTATTTTGGTAAGCAATACCAACCATGGACATATGTCCCATTTTGTTAATAATTTCTTGTTCAGAAAAACCATCAACATTCCATTCATAAATCTTATCAGCAGAGACAGAAAACTGAGTTTGAAAAGGTCTTTCTTCAAACTGCATATCAGAAGGAGTAGGTTTTGAATACCAATTTTTTGTAAGAAACATGGGCTTGGAATTGCCAACAAATCTTTTAATTTTGGGTAAACCATCATCAAAAACATTTTTTGCAGAGACAGAAGAAACAGTATCAGAATCTGCATTTTCATCAGAAACAATTTCATTTTTTGAAATAGTTCGAGCAGCAGGAGTACTTGTGGAAGTACCTTCAGGTTTAACTTTTAAATCATCATGCATTTTGTCAACAGTTTCAAGAATTATAGACTGAGAAGTCTTAAACTTGAATTTGTTATCATGACTGGGTAAATTAATCAAAGGTACCTCAGTCTTGATAGAAACAGGTTTTTGAACAGAAACAGATTTTCCAACAATCTTTTCTTCAACACGGTCAGGATTATATATATATAATCCTGACACTGTCCTTGCAAAGTGAAATTGCATTTGATGCTAGAAGGCCGAAAAATAAAACTTTGAGAAAATATGTAGTTGTATGTATTTGTCTATTTCGAATTAACCTTTGAAAGATATTTCAGATAAATTTTTCAGTGTTGGGAGATAAAAGGATTAAACGAGCTAATATATACTAGGAACCTTCAGCCAAAAACCTGAAATTTTTTCCATTAACAAAAACTTTTCTAGTTTATACTTTATAATAGTTAATGGTCACGAATGATATCAAATTACCAATTGTCCCAAAAGTGGAGGAGATAAGGATTGCTTTGATACCATGTGATGATACCGAGATCGTCAGTTACTCAGGTTTGTCCAAATAGGTCAGCACTAACGCGTCTTCATACTTACAAGGTTAAGAACAGAGTCCTCTTTGAGTGGTTACCAGTGTGGTGTTGGCCACAAAATTTTCAATGATAAAATCAGTGAATGAAATTTGTAGAAAAGGCTTGGTTGTGAGAGCTAAAATGAGTAGCAAAAGATTTAGTATTTTTTTGTGTGTACCTTGTTTAGTTCTTAAATGCATATATATATATATATACATATTCTTCTAGCCGTTGTATTCCATTTATGGTGGCATAAGTGCTTCTTTTGTAACGCTTTTAGGCTCATTCAATGTGGACTTTGATGGGTATCCCAACGGTTTTCTTGCTGATTTGTAACCGTCCAGGATATTGAATGCCCTCTTTATGGCTTCTTTTTCATCGTCCATGCTGCGTCTATGTGAATGATGGTGTCTAATGAGTTCATCTGGACAATGGCATTTATTGGGCCTATCACCATATTAAATTTAATTATTTAACCACATTGTTCTAACAAATGAATAAACCAAGAAACCTTGTTCAGTTGTAAGATAAAACAGGAGAGCATATGTATATTCAACAAGTGCCTTATGTACTTTGGTTTTTTGGTTAATACACAAAAATTCGAAACATACATAATACACTGACCAAATTAGCTTCTCATACAGTGAAAACATCTCGCATGGCTCCTAAGATTCTGTCCGCTACTTCTGGCCCAAACAACCTCGGAAAGTTCGAGCCTAGATCAACCTCAATAGTCTTGATCTTAATCAACCCATCCCTCTTTTCTAAAATAGCTCTCTCTGCCTCTCCCACTTCTCTCTTCCCACAAGCACATTGATCCAACCAGATTCCCAGCACTTCCTTTGCAATGGGATCCACATGATCTTTTATGACCTCCTCCACGCGTCCTGGCTGACTTGCCTCTGTCTCAATACGAACCATAATAGCAGTGGGAGAGACTAAGGAACGGATGTAAAGTGATGAAGAGATATAGGGTTTAACCTCAGGAATTTTCTCAAGTATCTGCTTACGTGTGTCCAGCTGGGTCTCTTCATAGAAAGTGTGAAGGTAGTCTGGACAAAGGACAAGGTCTTTTCGAGGAGGCAAATCAAGAATAAGGATTAATGATGTTGGGCTGCTCTGAATGAGTTCAATAAGAAAATTTGGTGCATCAGTTAAAGGGTTCAGAAAGGCTGAAAGGCTTGTGATGTTCAATGCTCCTCCTGTTGGTAGCTCACAGTGTATCCAGCTACCTAATATAAAATCAATCTGATAAAATAATGTTTAGAATTCAGACCCCAAAAAAAGGGTACGCCCTTTTCAAAAGTAAAGAAAAAATTAAGGTGCATTAAATACAAAACATACAATATATGTTGTTCACACCAATTGTCAAAGATCGATGGTGAACAATTATTGTGAAACAGTTGCCCTACAAGGAACATAGAAGAGAACAGATGCTGCCATGCTCCAATACACCAACTCATTACAACTGAACCCAAATATAACTGGGCTAGAACTAGGTTGAGCATGGCAAGACCAGAAAACTATCCACCATTCTAAGGAAGTTCAGACATTACATTGTGGCTAACCAACAAGAAACACACTTGATTCAAACAGCTCGAGCAAACAGCATTCAGGCCTTGAAGAACAAAGGACTGAATCCAATGGCTGTTTGCTCAAGCTTACAACAATTTGGGCTTGTTGAATCATCATCCCGGAGAAAACACTGTTTGTTAAATTAACAACTGCAACCCAACCTAAATAATTTTGCAATTGCAAATGAAGTCCAAGCCACAGACTTAAAAAACAAAATCCCATGATCACCTTAGTAAGGCAAAGTAGATGCCAATTTCCCCAAGACTAATCTCACAGTTGCAATCATAATTATGATATTAATTCCCATAAGCGAGCATGAAAAAAAATTACTTTGATTTTATTTCTCCTGCTATATTACACTTATATGTTAAGATAAAGGTGGATTTGACTACTAGAAATGATGTCCATACACCAAAAAATTTCAGACCCACGGGCTACTGTACAAAGTAACTTGCTAGCAATCTTTGGGAACAGAATTTTGCGTAATGTTGCTACTACTTTTTCAAATTCTTATGCCATTTTCCCTAAACAACTTCAAAAATCGCACCCAGCATTCCCACCTTTCAAACACCCACCAACTATTGTATGCCAGAAACTACATCTCTCAGGCAGACACATCAAACAACCTATGAGCAACAGCCAAATCACCATGTCTACATTACACCTTATGTTTGCATAAATAATTGTTTTAAAAGTCAGACTGATAGCAGTAGGGGGGGGAGAGGTTGCGAAGCGTGTCTGGGTGTTTAAAGGGAAGCCTAAAGCAAATAAGTTTTCAATGAGCAACCTTGTTGTCGTTTTCAGTGAAAAAAAAAATGATATTAGTTTTCGTGCCATTTAAACGACCTAGCGGTTGAAACGATAACGAACACGTTGTCGTTACTAACAACTAAAACGGCATAAATTCTGTGCCGTTTATCAAAAGGAGTGAGGAAAAATGAAATCACACCTGAGAGTGGGAAGGCTTGTTGCCAGATCTGGTGTGAAGTGAAGCATGGGCGGACCCACTTTGGTTCTGGTAGTACTGTACATCCGGCGGTAGACTACAGGGGAGGAGCTGCGACCCAAGGCGGTTCTCCACCGTTGATACAAGATCAACCATCAGGTTTCTGTGTGGGGCCGACAAGTATGGGAACTCCTTGAATTTTGCTAGCCCGAATTCGTTGTTCAACTCCATCTGAGATGATGATGCTGAGGAGCAACAGGAGGAGAAGGTTTTAGACCTTGACCTTGAGGAACTTGGTGGGAAGTGGCTGCTGAAGAAGATCACAGGCAGTCTGAGTGTCACAGCCATTTATTATTCCTTCTACTCACCGCGCTGTCCCATGTCTATCTATGTCTAATCTGTCTACTACATGCATGCCGAAACGGTGCGTTTTGTAGAGCGGTTATAGGATGCTGTTTGCATCAAAAATAAATTTTTTTTTTTAAATAAGTTTTTTTTTTTTTTTTTTTTTTAACGAACAAAAAGGTTTTGAATACCATTCCATACCGACTTATTTTGATGCACTATTTTGAGATTATTGTTAATATATATAATACGATATAAATTAATAATTTTAAAGTGGAGGTTTAAAAAATCTTTCAATAAACTAATTAGATTAGTTATTAAAAAACTAAAACAATTCGGGTTTTTTTTTTTTTTTTTTTTGGGGTAAATAAACATGAATGTTGGGACATTTGTAAAATCATGATGGTACAAAAGGTAAACAAATCGAACGATGCAAATTGAACAGAAATCATTATTCACCGTAGCCATCTTATAACAAGACAACACACCAACTAAACCATTTTGATAAGGCCATTTGTACCACTATCGCATGTAGAAACTAATTGGCCCATTGTTATTTACTCCAAAGCACTGGTTTGAGTGTGCTAAATACTAAATTTTAGCATTTTAAAAAACCAAACACCAAAAAATGACCTCTATTGGATATGTTAGATACCAAATAAAGAAAAAAAAAATTGCCACAGTGTACTACTACTAGCAATGCTGCTTTGTTTTTTTTATTCTATTTTCTCTCTTATTTCATACTTCTCTCCCCTCTCACTCTCTCTTCTCTATGCCTAGGGCTGTAAATGAGCCGAGCTTTGTCGAGTAGTACATGTTCAAGTTTGACTCGACAGGAAAAATCAAAATCTTGAGTTTGGCTTGAGCTTGTGACAAGCCTAAAAATAGTGTTTGAGCTTAAGCTCATGGAAAATCCAAAAAACTTGAGCTTGACTTGGTTTGACTTGATTAATTAGTCAAGCCAAACTCAAGCTTAATATCAAGCTTAAACTTGAGCTTAGGTCAAGTTTTTGAGCTTGAGATCTAAAAAAATTACATTATTAAATGCTTAAATCTCTAAAATTAAGAAAAAAGAAAAAGAAAATAGTATATTCATTTTATCATGCATCTAGTCCTACTTATGATTAGCCATTATTCAAATTAACATAATTAAATTCATTCATTCATCATTCATTGTCTATAATTTCAACGATTGTTCAAAATATAATTTTTACATTCACGTTAGATGGTAAAGGACTAGAAAAATACCTGTTTGTAACTGTGGGTGTAAAAGCCCAACGTCATGTATTGGGCCTGGGGCCCAATTCGAATATCGTTATGTGTCCGAAGAGAAGAAAGGGATTAGGAATGAGTCCATGTGGGGGAAATGCACCTGGAAATGAATGAAAGAAGAAGTCCGAAGATAACCCAATTGGTCCGAAGAGGTCCCTCTCCTCGGATCACAAGGGAACTTGATCAAGCAAATATACTGAAGTCCTGAGTGACCTTCCCAACTATCTCCACGATAAGGACAAACTCTGGGCATGCCTAGAGATGATAAAAACAGAAAAATATCTAAAAGGAAAAGCTGCTACCACCGCATTTAATGCATTGCAGCAACTTTCCTGGCCGCATTTATGTGGAGAAGACCCTTGAACAGTGCAACTTCAGCTACTACCACTCACGGCAAACTAAAGCAGACGTCTGATGTGACATGTACTCAAGTGAATGCTTAGATGAAGAACAGATGTATGGTGAAAATAAGGAAGAAGAAGAATATATAAATGAAATATTCACTTTTCCATGAATAATAAGCCTCTTCGGATTTGAGTATTATTCATTCTTCAAGTGTTTTTACTTCAATTTATTCTAATTTGCTAAAGTGAATCGTTGCTAAGTCCATAACCAGCCCAGCTTTTTTACCTACTTTCTACAAATTCATTGTTCTGAGTTCATTGGGCTCACAATTTGAAAATTTTGGGCTTGGCCTACCAAATTTGGACCCGAGAGTAACTATTATGAATGAAAAAATACTAACATGTTTCATAACTTTACTTTAGATGATTGATAGAGAATGATCATATATAACCTACTTAATTATTTATTTATTTTTAAATGTAAGTATAGTCTAAAGTGGTTCTTGATTAATTTAAAGGAAGGAAAAAATTAAGGTAATATAGGTAGTGATCTCATGTTTGGCAATGTCATTATTAAGATATGTGTAATGAGTATATTTAGCTAACACATATAAACTTATAAATGAGTCTATATTTGAATTGTTGTGTATCAAGCATAATAGCTCACGAGCTTGTTTGTAAACAAATTTTTTTGCATAGACTCAGCTTGTTTATTAAACGAGTCTAAAACTAAGGCTCAAGCTTATCTTATTTATAAACAAACAAACATGAACAAGCTTTTTATCGAGCCGAGCCCGAGTTGTTCATGATCAGCTTGGTTCATTTATAACCCTATTACTATGCCTCTCTCACCCTCTCTTCTCTTTGTCTCTCACTCTCTCAGAGCCATGTCACCAATCCCTCTCCTCTCTTCCCTAGTTGTGGCTTTTTATTTTTTTATTTTTTGTGGTTGAGATCAACATTGCTTACGGTGGTGGGGTCAATGACGGCTCTAGGAATTTTGTTCAAGGGGGTCATTAAGGAACTTAAACTAAACAAAATTTAATTAAAAAAAAAAAGAATTTGAATATATTGAGTTATCGAAAAAAAAAACGCAAATATATGAAGTTTTATAATTTTCTTCTGAGTTTTCATATTTTAAAATTGTAAGGACGCAATTTGGGTGCTCGACCCAAGTAATGGATGAATTTAGGCCCAAAAAGCCCAATACAATAAATTTGTAGAGAGTGGGTTAGAAAACTGGGCTTTAATGAGTTGGACAACAAGTGAAATGGATTCAGATGACAAGAAAAGGAAAATAGACTGGTTTAAGTTAAAGGAAATCGTCCTCGGCAAAGTCCAAGGAGACCAGTTCTTATATCTATCTCTCAAGTTTGGTTACAAATTCAGTTCTTGATGGCTACAATGTTTTTCTCTTAGTTTCTCAATCTCCTTCTCTCATTGCCTCCTTCTTCTTTTATACTCTCTTCCCCTTTCATCTTTACCCTCCATATGCAGGCCAGATGATTGGTGTTGATATATGTCCCATCAGTATCTTCCTGAAGTCTTCATGTAGTAGCTGTAAGGTTGAAAACCACTGTTCAGGTATCACTGTTGACACCCCATTTTGCAACCCGTATTTAACCTCACATGGAGGGTAAAAGGGGTTCTTTCACCTCATAAATATGCATCTTGATTCTGGCCATTAGATCCTTAATCTCATTTCACCAAAATGATCTTAATGTTGTAACGATCAAATCAACTGGTCATAAGCCCTAATCGGACCACTAGATTGAAAGTTATCATCAAGTCAAGTTTTAATGGCTAAGATGCACTATCACAAATTGAGTCCGACTATATGTGATTATGAACAATTGATTTTAATTGGTTATAAGTGTAATCAATTGGAGATCAATGATGTGTCATAATTTAATTGGTTAGGACTACATTTTATGGTGAGGTTGCATACACCTAATTAATTAGATAGTTAAACATTAATTCTTCAATGAGTAATTTGTGAAATTATCTTTTAATTAGTGTAAATTTGGAACCAATTGAGTCTGAAATTGGAGTGATTGGAGCTATTTAATGTTAATTGGGGACTAATTTGGGACCTATTAATGTTAATTGTGCTGAAAGCATTTTCTAACAAATGACCTTTGCTCACTATTTCATCAATATCTCTCAGAATATTTTGAATTTGTGAATAAGGTTAATTTTCCCAGAAACTAGACATCCGGGGCTTCAATTTGAGCATAAGAACGAGGCAATTCCAATCAGAATTGAGTCAGATATGATTTTTTGAAGTTAGCTCTACAAGCTGTTACAGCAGCTACGGGAAAACCGAATTTTGGCTTGTTCCTCACTCCTACCAATCTTTCCATTTAATGCACCAGATTTTCCCTAAGGCTAAAATGAGGTCTAGGTTCATAATCCTTGTCAACCCTCATTAAATAGCCTTCCATTCATATTCCCCCCACTACTACTATATAAACCCTCCCTCTCATTCATTCCAGAGCAGACCAAAACCCCCCTCTCTTCTCCTCTCTTGAGTTCTAGTGAAGTAGAGTAGTCTTGTCATATCTTGGTCTTCCTGAGACTCAAGGTATTGAGTGAGACTCACTCTCCCTCTCCTAATTCTTCTTTTCCCTCCACCCTTAGGGTCTCTACTAAGAGTCTCCTCCTCCACCCTATGGATCTTGCATGAAGGTAGAATCTCTTTCCCTGACTAGTTTTTGTATTTCCATGATGAGAGTTTAAGATTAAAGCATGATAGTAATCACTTAAATTCCCTTGAATATGTTTGAATGTTCTTAAATGTTCTTATGTGTTCTTCACATGTTCTTGGTTGTTCATCACGTTCATGCATATCACTAGATTTAATCTTAAATCCACATCAAAAATATGAAAAACATGTTTGTCTAACAATTCTTTCAAATCTTTGAATCTAGGTTATCACCATCCACACACATTCACTAGAATTTATTTTTTCAATCTAAATGTAATGTTCAATAAATTGAATTAGGGTTTATCACATGCACACACATTGAATTTAACATGTAAATTAATTGACATATTGGATGATATGATATGAATGTTGGCCACCATAGTCTAGAAGACCGGTTTCACCGGGCAAGGTGGGTGCCTAACACCTTCCCACCTTGTAACATAGCCTCCGAACTTAGATCAAGGGTTAGTAGATCAAATGCTTATCCTTGTAATTTCCAATTTCTAGATTGTAACTAAGAAACAAAGTCATGTACTTTATCTTAGATTGTATCTAGGACCAAAGCCATGTAATTTCCTATGTTCAATGTAAATTCAATTTCAAATTAATAAAATGATGAATTTTTCAATTATGGTTTTCTTATTTATTCCAACAATTAAATAAGTGGCGACTCCATTGTAAAACCCTTAATCTAAAGGGGAAAATATAACTAGTCGAACCTCCATTTTGAGAGGCAATAACACGACTCCACCCATTCACGTGGGTTTGGCCCAACATTCCTATAAAAAAGGGGGCCGGGGGCGCGGTCTCTCACAATCACCTCCACATTAATGCAGCCAGAGGGTTAGTTGCAAAATATTTAATGCGGTGGTAGCAGCTTTCTCCTTAGATATTTTAGGACTCCCCATGTCCTATACTTCTGTAATGATCCAACAAAATTTCCAGGAATGTTCCCCTGGATGGCAGACCACCTCTTCGGACCTCGGCTTTGGTCAGCCGAAGAGGCATTCATCCTCGGCCCACCCTTCTGAGCCTTTATGACCAAAACTAACTTTCTCATTTACTAACGCGAACTCCCTTGATAACGTTTACCCCTCCTTGGACGACCTTTTATCCTCAAATTGGGCCTAATATATATATATAGATAATGAGCTCTCGACCCAATGCCCTTATACTTAATATTCATGCATTTAAATAAGCTAGTATTAATTTGTTTATTTAAATAGTAGGAATTTAGGGTATGAAAAATTTACAATTATAAAATGCAAAGATAATCTTTACAATTATAGTAGGGATTTAGGGATTAAATTGAAAACAACTTCAAAAATATAAGGACCAAAATAGAAGCTCTAAAAAAGTGGTAATTAAAATGGGAATTGACCCAAAATGAAGGGATGAAAAAGGAATTTTTCACCTTTTAGCTTTCTTCTTTTTCATCTAACAAAATCCAAACTTGGTGTAATGCAACAAAGACAATTCGAGCAATAGCATGCTAATTACTCCAAATATGTGTGAGCTTGCATACACACACAAACATGCATATGTGAAAGTTTATTACAACACATTTTAGAGAAGGGAAAAATTAATGGATATCCTAAGGGTATTGATTTAGGAAATATTTTTAAAATTTTTTATGGGAAAAGATAAAAATAACGGATTTATTTTTATAGTTTTTTTTTTTTATATTTTTAGTGAAAGTGGTATTTTTTTTTTTAAATTGTTCATTATCAAATGTTCTAAGAGCCCCGTTAACCCGATTATTCTCTGTAATATTGAAAAATCAACAAGACAATCAAATGGGTATTACACATCAATAATCATTATATTATAATTTATTCTCGCATACAAAAGATGCATGTCCCTATGTTTGAAATGTACTCATCCTTTTCTTCCATTAAAAAACAATCTTTCAAACGTCTTAAAAACAATTTGCGCGGACATTGATGTCTAATGTTCCCACAGTACCTCACACCGTGATTATATATATATATATATAATTGGTCTACAAATTACAGTTTCTATACATCTCCGCAAACAGAAAAGCATTATGATACAGGACAAAATGGGCTTTTGCCCTTAAATTTTTTTTTTATTTAGCAATTTGTCCCTATTTCGAAACTATATAGGGAAATGCCCCTATTTCGATATTCGATTACCCTAAAATCGAGTTTTAATGAAATACTCGATTTGTAGAAAATCGAGTATGCCCGATCAAACTTAAAAATTAAAAAAAAAAAAAAAAATTGCATGGAACTCGATTTTATGGAAATCGAGTATCAAAACACCACTATAGGGCTTAAAAATGCCACTATATGTCTCCCTAAACCTAGTATGGGGCAATAGGACTTATAAAAAAAAAAAATTTTGCAGAAAAACGCCGCTATAGGGCTTAAAAACGTCACTATAGGGCTTAAAAATGCCGCTATAGGTCTCCCTGAATATGGGGCAATCACACTTGTAAAAAAATTTTGCATGGAACTCGATTTCCTGAAGCTCAAGTTCCATGCAAATTTTTTTTTTTTTTTTTAAGTTAGATCGGGCATAACTTGATTTTCTACGACTCGAGTATTTCATTGAAACTCGATTTTAGGGTAATCGAGTATTGAAACAGGGGCATATCCCTATATAGTTTCAAAATAGGGGCAAATTGCTAAATAAAAAAAAAAAATTAGGGGCAAAAGGCTAGAATGTCCTTATGATACAATACCTACTAGATTCCTTTCTCCTCTATAAACATTTCCCTATAGGTTGGTTGATACTTATATATATAGCAAGACTATTAAACAGAAGAAAAAAGGGAAAACATTAAGTCAGGCTTGGCATAAATCACTAGAGTGTTTTACGCCAGCCAATAGATGTTTGCCACATCAGGCCCATCACTTAAAGAAATAGAATGACTCTAAATAAAAAAAAATAAAAATAAAAATAAGTTCACACTCACAGCTTACTTCATGCCGTTCGCCTCTGCTTCCTCTACTTCCTTCACACCGAACCTCCACCACCGCCACACAGATCGCCGAAGCAGAACGATTTCGAAGAAGAAAGAGTTCTCGCTGTGCCCTCTGCTTCCTCCTCTGGAGTTGTGAAATGGGTCAATTTTCTTTGTGAGTGAAAATTGTGAAATGGGTCTGTGTGTGGTGTGGGTGAAATTTTGAAGGCTTTGTGTAACTGTGTTGGTGTCGTGTCTCCGTGTGTATTGTGAATGTGTATGGGTGATGTATAAAGGGATTTTGTCACTTTTCTTTCTCTCTACTGTTTTTTCCACGTCCTTCTCTCTGCTTTGCTTTCATGTTCCTGTTTGGCTGAAAAGGGAATACAAAAATTAAATTTTGAGAATCTAAGTCAGATCAAAAGAAATAGCCGGTGAGGAAATGAAACAAAGGGGGTGAGGAATCTCTCTGTAGTGTTTGGTTTGGTCTTTGAATGTTGAATAATGAGATCCTTGCTATTTTTGCTGCTCTTTTTTTTGCTTCCATTCTCTTTCTGAGCTTTTTCGTCGGTTTTCTTTCTTTTGGGTTTTTTTTTTTTTTTTGCTGCGTTTTGGGTGAATTTTTCTGGGTGTATGAATATCTGGTGTTTTGCTTGCTAGGTTTGCTAATGCTATGTTTGGTTGGGACGTGTGAGAGGAATTTTTGTGGGGGGAGTTAAGGCTATATTTGTTTTACTAATTTTTGTGAATAATAAGGAAAAAGTAATTTTAGGTTCGGGCAAGCAAAGGACAGCACAACCCCAGAGGAAGAAGCAGAAGGCAAGGTGAGAACTCTTTCTTCTTCGAAATCGTTCTGCTCTGGCGATTTGTGTGGCGGTGGTGGAGGTTTGGTGTGAAGGAAGTAGAGGAAGCAGAGGTGAACGACGTGAAGGAAGCAGAGGTTGTGAGCGTGAACTTTTTTTATTTTTTTATTTTTTAAAGTCATTTTGTTTCTTTAAGTGATGAGCCTGACATGGCAAACACCTATTGGTTGGCGTAAAACCAGTGTTTCACGCCAAGCCTGACCTAATGTTTTCTCAAGAAAAAAACATCGCATGCGACAACGTTTTGCTTAATGAAAGGAAGCAGGGCATTGCAACGTTGTCGCTCTAATAAGAAACTATTAAGTGAAGCACGTGATAAGAAGCTGAGAAGAAACAGTATTGCAATTTTGTTTATAAAAGCCAACTTTTTGGATCAACTTAAATCAGTTAGGAACATATGTTAAGCATATATATACCACATATTATGGAGCTAAGTGAAAATTAAGGAGTTAGTTATTATTGCATAGAATTAAGTTATTTTCCTTTATTTATTTTCTATATCTATAATACTATTTAAGAAGCTTCCCCTGTTTGGATCGGATTTTTTTTTTTTTGTTCCAAAATACCCCTATTTGCCTAGGTTTTTTTTTTTTTTTTTTTTTTTTTTGAAAACCCTATTTCCCTAGGTTTAAGTAGAGAGAAAACTAAAGGATAACAAAGTAAAAATACATCTTTAACTTCCACTAAAACATTGCCTATAAAATAAAATCACTCTCCCACTAACCTACTTATTCAGAAGTAAACTTCACTTTTAAACTTTTCTTTTTCTTTATTTTTTTAATTAATTGGCCGAAAATATATATATATATATATATTTAATAAACCTATGTTAAAAAGTTTTTATTTTATTTTATAAACTTTGGAAACCCATGTTAAAAAGTTAAAACCCTACTGTGGCATTTGGTACGAGGTAATATTTTAGGATTCCTACGAATGTTTAAAGATTCTCATGTTTTGTTGCAAATCACACTAAGGAATAAGATGTCAGGGGAATCTGGATTCCCCCTTTAAACCCCTCTCAATAGGAATGTGGATTCCCTTTAAAACAAGTAGGTATCCAGATTCCCAAGCTTAAAGGAAATTGTATTTTTTATAAATTGACAATTTTAACCATTTTTTCCTTATCATTTAAGCAATTAAAATAAAATATAAAACAAATCATCAATATCTTTTCCCGGCAAAATAACATAAATAGGATAGACAACTCTGTTGATATATTCTTTAACAAAGTTCTATTTAGGTTTCACGTGTGGGGAAAAAAAAAAGTTTGAAGGGAACCCTCCATTATTGCTAGGTATTCACTTTTGCTGTTGTGTGTGTGTTGCTCAACAAATTATTAATAATTTATATTTTGTTTTTCATTATTTATTTGGAGGAATATTTTTTTTAAAGGACTTGGTAGTTCACATTCAAATCTTAGGATAGAATGGAAAAAATAAATAATTCATTTAAGATTCTTGTGAATAAACTAAACATTATCATCTCACATTCCTAGGAATCTTAAGAGATTTCCAATGAAACCAAACATAGGAATAACTATATTTTTAGGTATCCAGATTGTAAGGAATCACATTCCTAAGAATCTAGATGCCAAGAGTAATGTGGATTCCCCCGTATCAAACGCCACCTACATTCCTTCCCTTGCCGTCCACTTTTTTTTTTTTTTTTTGGAGAAATGTTATATCTATAACATTTTCACAACGTTACCTATAAAATAGAATAAATTTAAAAGTTTTTTATAAAAGAAAGTATTAAGAGATTTGAATTTCCTCCATAACTTTACATTTACACTTTTCTCTTCTTCTTTCTTTTTTTTTTTTTTTTTTTTTTTTTTTTTTTTTTTTTTTTTGATGTGATCTTTTTCTTTTTTGATTTTCCGAAATTTTTTTTTTTTTTTGGGTTATCTATTTCATTTTTTTTAAACCCACATCTAACTTCCCCTAAGTTGGTTGTTTTCTTTTTTTCTTTCTTTCACTCTTTTTTTTATATACTTACCTCTTTGTTTTTTTTAAATTTTTTATTATTCCTTTTTGATATTAGGTTCTCTCTTTTTTCTTTTTTTTGAATTCACATTTCCCTTACTCCTACTCCCTAATATGAGATCTCACGTTTTTTTTTTTTTTTTTTCCAAATCAATTTTTCTTTATTTATCTATTTTTTTATTTATAACAATTCTTCTTGTAGGTGAGAAGGCCCAACGCCAAGTATTGGGCCCAGGGCCCGATTTGAATATCACCGCTTGTCCGAAGAGGTAAAAGGGATCAGCGCTTAGTCCGTTTGTTGGAAATGCAACCAAGGGACGAATGTTGCATCCGAAGACAACCTAGTTGGTCCGAAGAGGTTCAACTCATCGGAACGCAGGAAAACTTGATCAAGTTGACATACTGAAGATCCCAGCAAACCTCCCAGAAGATTCCACGGTGAGGAGTGAATTCTGGGCACACCTGGGGGTGTGAAGTACATAAAATATCTTAAGGGAAAAGCTGCTACCACCGTATTTAATGCACTGCAGCAACTTTCCTGGCCGCATTTATGTGGAGAAGACACCTGAACAGTGCAACCTCAACTACCACCACTCATGACAGACTAAAGCAAACTTCTGATGTGACTAGTACTCAAGTGGGCGCTTAGATGAAGAACAAGTGGACGATGAAGATGAGGAAGAAGGAGTATATATAAAGGGAATAGGCCTCACAGAAAGAATAAGAAAAATTTTAGTCATTTAAGTCTGTAAACTTTTAACCTCCTCGGATTCAAGAGGATCCCTACTGAATGCTAGTTTGAATACCATTTTATTCCTTGTTTGTCTGTTTGAACCGTTGTTGAATCCATTTTTAGCCATGTTGTTCAACACACTCTCTACAAATTTATTGTTAAGGGATTCATTGGGTTGAGTCTACAAAGTCCATACTTGGCCCATCAAAAATTGACCCTACAATTGGCACCGTCTGTGGGGACAGCTTGAGCAAAGGTGGGAGCAACACCTCAGAAACGATTGAACTGAGGAAACGACCAATGGAGTCCAGATCATCTCAGCACACCGATCCTTTTCTTAATCTGGAACAGAGACAGGATCGTGAAGGCAGCGTACACACCACATATGACGATCAAAATCAGTCACATGGAGAGAGTCACGTGTCCCATGCAGAGAAAAACCAAAGCATGCAGTTGGAGATTCAAAGGCTAAAGAGAGAGTTGTACCATGCAAAGAGAAAGCGCATTTCCTTATACTCTGATGAAGATTCTGAGGACAAGCGGGACGTCGACTACAGGCGGAAGCCTCGAACGCCAGTCAGTGAGCCCTTCCCCTATGAGGAAATGCACCACCGTGAGAGGAACCCTCAGAGCCCCTTCCCTAGGAGCGCAGGGAACGATGCTATGAGTAAAGCTCTGGATCAGATCTCCAGATCTCCTTTTACAAGTAACATCGAGAATGCCAGACTTCCTCGGCATTTCCACCAGCCTACATTCACCATCTACAATGGCCGGACTAACCAGTGGAACATGTGAGTCATTTCAACTAGCGGATGGCCGTTCACTCCAGGGACGAGGCCCTAATATGCAAGGTTTTCCCATCCAATTTGGGACCAATAGCCATGAGATGGTTTGATAGTCTGAAAGCAAACACTATTAGCTCTTTCTAAGAGCTAACTCAGGCATTTGGGTCACGTTTTGTCACGTGCCGAAGGGTTTCGCAATCCATGGCCTCCCTATTGTCTGTCAGCATGAGGGAGGGTGAGACTTTGAAGTCATATTCAGATAGGTTCTGGGAAACGTATAACGAGATGGAAGAAAATTGTGACTTGGTGGCCATCAGCTCTTTTAAGCTAGGCCTTCCCACTGAACATCTCTTAAGGACGTCCCTAACGACCAAACCTGCTACCAGTGTGCGCCAGTTGATGGATAGGATTGACAAGTACAAAAGAGTTGAAGAAGACCAACAGCAGAGTAAAGGAAAGGATAAGGTTATCCCTCAAGAGAGGAGGGATTTCAGGTCGGATCGACAGGGCCATAACCGGCAGAGAAAGGATTGGGTCGGACAAGGTTCAACGAATTTTTAAGCAGTCAATGCTGTATTTCGTGAGCCCGTGCACCAAGTTCTGGAGAGAATCAAGAATGAGCCTTTCTTCAAGAGGCCAAACAAGATAGCCGGAAATCCTGAAAGGTGCAACCACAATCTCTACTGCTAATATCATCTTGACCATGGGCATATTACTGAAGACTGTAGGAGTTTGTGGAACCATTTGGATCAACTTGTCAGCGAGGGCAAGCTAAAACAACTTTTGCACCACTCATATGATCAGGGAAGTCAGGAAAACGCAGGGTCTCGGAGAGAGGACCTTGTGAAACCCCCTTTGGGCACAATAAATGTTATCTTTGCCGCACCAGGGAGGACAGGGTCTTGCCCATCCAGAGTATTGTCAGTTACTCGGCTGCCCTCAGAGAGTGTTAACAGAGAGCCGAAGAGGCTTAGGACGGGGGCTATACCCGTTTTGGGCTTTTTGGAGGATGATAAAATCGGAACTATACAGCCGCATGATGATGCTCTAGTGGTTACTCTCAGAATAGGGGGATACGACGTGAGGAGAGTAATGGTGGATCAGGGTAGCGCTGCAGAAATAATGTATCCGGACCTCTATAAGGGGCTGAACTTGACTCTCGAAGACTTGGCACCTTACAGCTCCCCTCTGGTGAGTTTTGATGGCAAAGTGGTCATCCTGAAAGGCCAGATCAGACTACCCGTGCAAACTGGGTCTGAAACGGTGGAGGTAGACTTTATAGTGGTGGATGCCTACTCACCCTACACCGCAATAGTGGCTAGACCTTGGCTTCATACCCTCGGGGCCGTATCCTCCACTCTTCATCAGAAGGTTAAATATCCATCCGAAGGGCGAATTGAGGAGATCCGAGGAGATCAATCTACATCTAGACAATGTCTAATGGCAGCTATCCATTACAAACCTTAAGCTGAGTCCTCGGATCATAGCGATGAGGGTTAATAGCAGTTAAAACCTTCGGTGTTGGACACCGAAACCCAGGCCGAAGGGGCAGAATGTGAAAGCTTAGTGAAGGTAGTTGTTGATGACGACCCCGAGAAGTTCTTTTAAGTTGGATCCATGCTGCCTCCTCAAGAGAAGGAAGAGTTGATAGAGTTCCTCAGAACCAACGCTGATGTGTTTGCATGGGACTCAGCAGAAGCCCTAGGAGTAAGTCCGGAGTTCATTTGCCATCATCTGAACGTTAATCCCGCAATCATCCCCAAGAAACAACCACTCCAACGTCCATCAAGGGAACACGCAGACGCGGTCAGGGAAGAAGTGATGAAACTCACGCAGGCAGAAGCTATTAAGGAAATTTTTTATCCTGAATGGCTGGCTAACACGGTGGTGGTAAAGAAGAAAAACGGAAAATGGCGGGTGTGTGTAGATTTCATAGATCTTAACAGAGCTTGTCCGAAGGATCCGTTTCCAATGCCGAAAATAGATCGACTAGTTGATGCAACTGTTGGGCACCCTTGGATGAGTTTCCAGGACGCATTTCAAGGTTACCATCAAATACCACTAGCTCGCGGTGATCAGGAGAAAACAGCTTTCGTGACCCCAGTGAGGAACTACCACTACAAGGTAATGCCCTTCGGCCTGAAAAACGCAGGGACTACCTATCAGAGGATGATGACCAGAATGTTTGAACCGCAGTTGGGTAAAAGCATGGAGGTTTATATTGATGATATGGTGGTAAAAAGCAAGATTATTGCAGGACACATTGGGGACCTCAGGGACGTTTTTGAAATTCTGAGAGAACATAGATTACGCTTGTACGCGTCTAAGTGTTCGTTTGGTGTGGGATCAGGCAAGTTCTTGGGATATATGGTGACTCATAGGGGGATTGAAGTTAACCCCGATCAGATAAAAGCCATCAACAACTTACGAGCTCCTCGGAACCCCAAGGAAATCCAGAAGCTGACAGGAATGACTGCTGCCCTCAATAGGTTCATTTCCAGATCAGCTGACAGGTGTAGACCTTTCTTCTCGCTGATCAACAACTGGAAGGGTTTCGAATGGACTGAGGAATGCGCTATTGCTTTCTAGCAACTTAAAGACTACCTAGCTCGACCTCCAATTATGTCCAGTCTAGAGCCAGATGAGGTCTTATTCGCATACATCGCTATAGCCCCTAATGCAGTAAGCTTAGTGTTGATCTGGACAGACTCTGGTATACAAAAACCAGTCTACTACGTAAGTAAGTCATTGCTTGAAAGCCGATGGAAAAGGCCATCCTGGCAGTAGTGCTAGGGACGAAGAAGCTGCCTCACTATTTCCAAGCCCACACCGTTATAGTCCTCACCCAACTACCGCTCAGGGCCATACTCCGAAGCACCGACTACACTGGAAGGATTGCCAAATGGGGTACGAGCCTAGGAGCTTTCGATATCAAGTACATGCCTCGCACATCAATGAAGGGCCAGGTCCTTGTTGACTTGGTCGCCGAGTTCACGGAGCCCCATTTAGATGAGGTAACACCAACACCGGGCTTAGATGGAAGGTCCGTTGGCATGGTTTCTCTACAGAGCCCGTTGCCCTGGGAAGTGTACGTAGACAGCGCATCGAATCAGAGAGGTTCAGGGGTGGGGCTAGTGCTGATATCCCCAGAGAAAATTGTCATTGAAAAAGCGTTAAGGCTGGATTTCTCTGCGACGAATAATGAGGCAAAGTATGAGGCTCTTTTAATGGGGATGACGATGGTACGAAGGATGGGAGGAAAGTCAGTCCAGATGTTCTTGGACTCAAAATTAATTATCGGTATGCAAGGGTATCTGAGTCGAGCCAAATCACTGCAGACACAGTTTGAAACTTTTAACCTGCAGCACGTCCCCCGAAACAGCAACACGCATGCTGATTCTTTAGCCACGCTCGCCACCTCTTCGGCGCAAGAATTGCCAAGGGTTATCCTCATTGAGGACATGCAAAGACCAACGGAATTAAGAAAAGAGGCAGTCCAGGTTCATCACATCAGGGCCGCCCTAAGCTGGATGGACCCTATCATCAAGTTCTTGAAGGATGATGTGTTGCCCGAAGAAAAAGGGGAAGCAAATAAAGTACGGAGGAAAGCTACTCGTTTCTGGTTATCCGAGGACTATAAACTTTATAAGCGCTCCTATTCAGGTCCATACTTATTGTGCATGCACCCTGAAGCAGCTGAATCACTACTAGAGGAATTGCACGAAGGGATCTGTGGAAGCCATACTGGTGGGAGATCTTTGGCTCACCGAGCCATTACTCAAGGTTATTGGTGGCCTAATATGCAGAAAGAGACCCATGAGTACGTTACAAAGGTGATCAATGCCAGCGGTTTGCGCCAAACATACATCAGCCCGGAGGCATTCTTAATCCGCTATCCAGCCCATGGCCTTTCGCTAAATGGGGTTTGGATATCGTAGGCCCATTCCCTAAGGCAGCGGGAAACAAGAAGTACCTTCTGGTCGGCACGGACTATTTCACCAAATAGGTCGAAGTTGAACCTCTAGCAAACATCAGGGATGTAGATGTGAAGAAATTTATCTGGAAAAATATCGTCACTCGATTTGGGGTCCCCCATACCCTCATATCGGACAATGGACTTCAATTTGACAGCAAACCTTTCAGGAATTATTGTAGTGAGCTGGGAATCACAAACAGATACTCTACCCCTGCTTATCCCCAGGGAAATGGGCAAGCAGAAGCTGTTAATAAAGTCATAGTTAACACATTGAAGAAAAGACTAGACGAGGCTAAGGGTAGATGGGTGGAAGAGTTGCCGCACGTGTTATGGGCATATAGAACTACGCCTCGTAGGTCTACAGGGGAGACCCCCTTTTCAATGACCTATGGGGCTGAAGCTGTCATACCTCTGGAGACGGGGTTTCCAACGTATAGGACTAGCTTTTTTAATCCGATCGGCAACGATGGGCAGCTGGAAAAGAGTTTGGATCTGATTGAAGAACGGAGGGAAAAGGCAATGGTCCAACTGGCGCATTACCAACAAAAGCTCAAGCAGGGCTATGATGCCAACGTAAGGTTGAGACCTTTAGAGCCTGGAGATTTAGTGTTGAGGAAAGTGGTAGGTACTGCAAAGAATCCAGCTTGGGGAAAACTTGGCCCAAATTGGGAAAGACCATACCGCATCACTTCAAGAGCTGGCATTGGAGCATATTTCTTGGAAGATCTGGATAATCATGTAGTACCCCGGCCGTGGAATGTAAATAACCTGAAAATGTATTATTATTGACTGTACTTTTTCTTTTTGAGATGGTGCCATTTTATTGTGATAATAATTCTCTCAAAGTATTTAAACTTAAATTCAATCATGCCTGTAGTTCTCGGACTAGATGATTTGGGTTAGTTAACACTCATTTACGTTCCTCTTAAAGTGTTTAAACTTAAATTCAATCATGCTTGTAGTCCTCGGACTAGATGATTTGGGTTAGTTAACACTCATTACGTTCCTCTTAAAGTGTTTAAACTTAAATTCAATCATGCCTGTAGTCCTCGGACCAGATGATTTGAGTTAGTTTACACTCATTTACGTTCCTCTTAAAGTGTTTAAACTTAAATTCAATCATGCCTGTAGTCCTCGGACCAGATGATCTGGGTTAGTTAACACTCATTTACGTTCCTCTTAAAGTGTTTAAACTTAAATTCAATCATGCCTGTTGTCATCGGACCAGATGATCTGGGTTAGTTAACACTCATTTACGTTCCTCTTAAAGTGTTTAAACTTAAATCCAATCATGCCTATTGTCCTCGGACTAGATGATCTGGGTTAGTTAATACTTATGATCTTCCCAAGTGTTTAAACGTAGTTCTACGAACAGTTTTTCTCAAGTGTTATTGTCTACGTTATTAGTCTAGTCTGGTGTTTGGTAGAAAATGTGAATTTAAGCTCAATTACGTCAACTGTTATTATCATGAGGCCTCGTTTAGCCATGTTTAAAAGATTACCATGGTTTTGGTTGATTCAGTTATCAAATTGTCGTTATTAGCCGTGATGGCACAATCCAACATATACCATAAAAGCAACAAAGACAGAAAGTAAACCATTTCATTCATTAAAGAGGTAATTTTGTTACAAAATAAATGATAATGGGTCCTAACTATTACAAGTTCAAAAAGTGCATCCTAAGCCTTTTTTTGAGGCACTGGGTCAGTCTTTGGCAGATCGCCCGCATCACCGGTCTGAAGAGGTGCCTAGCTTGTCTCAGCTGGGACTGGAAGATTCTGACCGGCCGAGGAAGCTTCCAAGGTATCTGGCAGGTCGCAGATGTCAGGGTGGTAGTAAACATTCCTAGGCTGCCTCAAGGCAGACTCTAGGGGGACTCCAGCCGCATCAAGGCTTTTGTCCCACGTGATGTCGCAGTACTCCCTGCAGACCTTTGCAAACTCCTCGATCAGCCTAGTTTGGGTCTCCTGCACCCCCAGCATATAGGCAGCCTGCTTCTCAGCCTCAACTGCTTCCTTGGCCAATTGAGCGTCCTCCTTGGCCAATTTAGCAGCATCCTTAGTTTTGTTAAGCTCAGCCTGAAGTTCTTTCACCAGCGCCTTCTCTGTTTCCAGATTGATTTCGGTAGTATACAGCTTCTGGCGTTGGTCTTCGGCTTGCTTTGTAGTAGTCTTCAGGCCTGCCTCCAGATTCTTCTTTGCCTTCATCTCCTCCTTTAGTTGCTCGGAGATGCGGGCGCACTCATCTTTTACACTACCCAATGCTTTCTCGGCCTCCTCCCTAGAATGGGCTTCGGCTTGCACTTCAACATGTTTCTTTTTATTCCACTCTTCAGCCACGTAAATTTGTTGAGTAATCTGCATGGCAAACAAAGAATTTTATGTTAGTTGTGAACGCATATAAGAGCTATGAGTCACTTATCTTACCATGGCTATATCCCTTTTTAGGGATAGAAAGAGCTCCTGTTGGTTAAAGCGCCGATAGGACTCCATGTACTTTGGAAGGAGCAGAGGCTGCTCCAGTGCCTTCGCAATGTGTCTGGCCTTCCCTCCAGCATAGTTTCTGAGGGAGGCATCATACGGGATGGCTACACCATCCAGTGTCAGCTTCGGGGACCATACCCGTGCTCCTCGCCGCACGTCTGTGGCCAAGGGTTCTTCCCTGCTCTCAGTAGAAGAAGCCCTTTTGCTTCTCGTGTCGTGGGCTGTTTTTTGCTGCTTGGTCCCCTTCGGAGGTGCCACCTCGCCATCTTCAATATCCGTCACCACCCTCTTCTTTTTCAGATCCGGTAGTGGCTTTAGGCCAAGATCTTTTGGGGCTTGGGGAAGAGGAGGAGGTGGTGGGAGATTAACCGTGGGCTGGGATATACCAGTACCCTTGGTCACGGCCTTCGGCCTCCTGTTTTTCATCAAGTCTGTTAGACTCTGCATGTCTTCTTCAGAGGAGTCGTCAGGCACTGCTATATTTAAAGGTGAAGCAACTGATTGCCTATCAAACACCTCGTCGGCAGCCAAAATTTGAACTTCCTCCGAGGTTTCCCCTTCAAACTTGAACTGATCAATCTGCTCGTCAAGCGAAGGGGTTGAAGAAGCTACTTTTTCTCCCTCTACTGCCGGCTGAAGAGGGACCTGCTGAACAGGCTGGACGAGCAATGAAATGCCCTGTGGGTTTGGATGAGGCACAGGGGCAAGGTTAAATGGGGCCAGAAAATCCTTCCGAGCAACGTCGATGCGTCTAATGCGGGGGTCTCCAAGCGTTATCGCATTGCCGACTGGCTGGAAATCCTTTGTCTTCGGAGTATAGCCAAGGATGAGATGCACGGCCCTAAGCTGCCCGTCTTCGCTTGCAAAGATCTCTGACCGAAGAAGGAAGTTAAGCGCTGCTGTGTTTGTAAGGCTCAGCCGAGGAGCAACATGATTCCTATTTGTGACATCAAAATGGAGTTGTCAGAAAACTTAAAACATGATTGAGAAGGCCAGATTATTGAGAACAAAAACTCTAACTCTATTGTGGGGAAACCTAAGTAAGAGATATCCCACTTGGCTCTCCTGGCCGGGTAGGGCAATGAAGCCCGTCATGCCACACGCCCGAGACGATCAGAAAGTCGTCTTTCATCCCTTTGTTAGACTTGGGGAGGCAAGAGAAAAGTCTGACTTCATCGGATCGGGATCTAAGATAGTATCCCGACCCTTGCTTGGAACGACATTCGTACATGTATACCACGTCGAGCTAGGTGAGCCCCAACCCCATATGTTGGTTCAGATCGTTGACTGCTCCTAAAATCCTAAACACGTTAGCCGCACACTGCTCAAGGCAGAGCCTATGGTTTAGGAGATAATCTCTAGTGACCCGACCCATGGGGATGGTCATCCCTCCTTCCAAGAAGGCGATAATGGGGATTGCAACTTCGCCCTCCTTTCAGTCTAATAGTAACCCTTCCGTAGAGCAATATCTTAAGCCCACATCCTGGGGAATGTGATACATTGCCCTAAACTTCTCTATCTGGGAAGGACTATTCACCAGATATTTGAACCTACCCATTTTCAGTTAAAATAGCAGGGAACAACACAGAACAATGGTGGGAGAATGAATATCCAATGGCCGAAGAGGCAGATTGAAAAGAACACGAAAATCTTAAGTCAGGAACTTACGCGAAATCAAATTGAAGGACAGCCTTTGGGTTCGTAGGAAGATCGTGTCTGACTCTGGGACGAGTTGAAGTTGATGACAGGAAAGGCTTTGTGAGCGTGGATGCTTGAGTTCGCTGAGAAATCTGAAACTTGCAAAGTGAGAGAAAATAACCCCCTCTGGGACTTTATATAGAGGCAGGCAAAATGGTGGGATTTATCCCGCCAAAATTTTGAGAAAAATCGCGTCCGTTGGATTTGTAACGTACAGTTGGATTCCTTAGACAAGACACCGCCTGGATCAATTAATGGCGCCTCGGAAACGGTGCAACAACAGCGGCAATAAAGAAGCGCCTAAATTTATGCGTCTATGCACGTGTGGATTTAGAAATTCAATGCTTTTATTTGGCAAAAGATCAAAATCCCATTTTTTCCCTTCGGATGCGAGGGAAAAATTAGAATTTTGAGGGGCTATTGTGGGTGAGAAGGCCCAACGCCAAGTATTGGGCCCAGGGCCCGATTTGAATATCACCGTTTGTCCGAAGAGGTGAAAGGGATCAGCGCTTAGTCCGTTTGTTGGAAATGCAACCAAGGGACGAATGTTGCATCCGAAGGCAACCTAGTTGGTCCGAAGAGGTTCAACTCATCGAAACGCAGGAAAACTTGATCAAGTTGACATACTGAAGATCCCAGCAAACCTCCCAGAAGATTCCACGGTGAGGAGTGAATTCTGGGCACACCTGGGGGTGTGAAGTACATAAAATATCTTAAGGGAAAAGCTGCTACCACCACATTTAATGCACTGTAGTAACTTTCCTGGCCGCATTTATGTGGAGAAGACACCTGAACAGTGCAACCTCAACTACCACCACTCATGACAGACTAAAGCAAACTTCTGATGTGACTAGTACTCAAGTGGGCGCTTAGATGAAGAACAAGTGGACGATGAAGATGAGAAAGAAAGAGTATATATAAAGGGAATAGGCCTCACAGAAAGAAGAAGAAAAATTTTAGTCATTTAAGTCTGTAAACTTTTAACCTCTTCGGATTTAAGAGGATCCCTACTGAATGCTAGTCTGAATACCATTTTATTCCTTGTTTGTCTGTTTGAACTATTGTTGAATCCATTTTTAGCCCAGTTGTTCAACCCACTCTCTACAAATTTATTGTTAAGGGATTCATTGGGCTAAGTCTACAAAGTCCATACTTGGCCCATCAAAAATTGACCCTACACTTCTTATTTTGAAATTGAAGAGAGGAAAAAGAAAAACACTCATACTATAAGACTATCACTATAACTTTTCATCCATATCCCTTAAATTTAGACACTACTACTCTCTTGTTGGTTTTCAAATTGCTAACCATATCACCACAATTTGGTTGGATCATTTTTCTACATGAAAACTCCCACATCCATCATTCTCATATCTCTCTCCCTTTTCTGCTTATTCCATACCCATTTGTTTTTGCACCCTCACATGAATTCTCCAACTTCAATTTCAATCCATGTGAGTTTTTATTTTTATTTTTTTTCTCTATTAAACTTTGGTTGATAATGGGTTCTATTTTTTTCCCCTTTTATGAATCTTTTGTTTTTTTTGAACACATGAATCTTATTTTTGATAATACGGTTGTAAATTTTAGGAGCAAATGTAGCATAGTGTTTGTGGTGAAGGAGTAGCACAAATACAATGAACTTTTATTTTTTTATTTTATAATAAGTAGTAAAATTTTCTAGTCCATTTTTTTTATACACTCTTTTTAAGGAGTTTTTTTTTTTTTTTCTCTCTCTCTCTCTCTCTCTCTCTCATGTCAAATAAAATTTTGTCTAATTATTTTAATATTTTGCAGCATCATCCGGGCTTATGTAAAGGAAGCAATTGTGGAGTTCAATGTCATTGAATCAATGAAGCTTTATGATGTTGCTTCAAATATAATTTTTTTTTTTTTTTTTTTCAGATTGATGAATACTCCTGGACATCAAATCCTTTCATTCCAAAGGCATTACTAGGATTCACAAGGCTATGAGGAGCATTGAATGAGAGAGAGAGAGAGAGTCCATTGGATAATATAGAAGAAATATCTTACCCATTGATAATTTTTGTTTGAAGAACTATGTTTGCAATTTGTTACTCATCCCTTTTATGATTCTTTTACATGTATAATTTTAATCATATATATACCTTTCCCTGCTTTTTTAAAAACAAGATCGACAGATCTAAAATTTCCCTCTCTTAAAACTTTAAACCTTCTTCATCTTCCTTCCACTTTTGCCTTTTCTTTTAAGAAATATGTGGGTGTTTCACATGAAATTGAGACTCTAGCACTCAAACTGGCTGTTGGCTATCTGATAGGGAAGGGTACTCATTGCTTGATAAACAAAGTTTTTGGTTAGGAATTATCTCTATCTAAGGTTCTACCAATATTTGAATTCTATTCTTCATCTTAAATTTAGATAACTAGAAAAGCAAAACTTTATCCTTTTTTTTTTAAAATTTGTAACGGTATTTTTTGGGGTAGTAAAATGTTATAGCTCTAATTAAATGCTATTAAATGTTGCAGTGATGTGATAAAGATAATTTGTGTTTTTTGGACACCATACACTAAGAAAGAAACTATTTTTAGGCTTCTAACGACACTAAGTGAGGGTTTGAATAGAGCTTATAGTTGCGGTGCGTTTTACCTCAGTTACGTTTCCTCCTTTTTTCTTTTTCTTTTTTTTTTTTTTGCCGCATTGTTTGACTTTTGAGGGACAAAAATTACTATGCATGAACAGTGCAGCACTGTTCATGCACTGTTCATACATTAAAAAATATTAAAAATAAGTCCCACGATACTATTTATACATTTATAAATTATTTTGCTACAGAATTTTTAGCAACAATCAGTTTTCAACAACTTTCAGCAACGATAAGCTGTATTCAAACGGACCCTAAGTATCCTTTACCCATTGTGTTGAGTTTCTTGGTTTGGAAACTTATTCTAGCAAATTGGTGTACTTACTACTTGCTACTTATAATCTTATAACCCCCCACCCCCCACACCAAAAAAAAAAGCAGCTAATAGGTGCAACTATGCAAGCTGATTATAAATGTGATTGCAGGTTCACTACTATACGGCCAATCTGCCATACATACAATCACATAATAGTGCTAGCCTCATACAAAATATTCACCAGTAGCTGAAAGCATGAAACTTCTACTCCAAATTATTTCCAAAGTTTCTTAATCTTTTTTTTTTTTTTAGAGAACCTTGGTCCTTAATCTGTTGCATATTAATTTTATATGATCATATGGATTATGTATTGTTGGCTTTTGATATTGAATACTTATAAACACATGGGTCATATGCTTACAATTGTTTTGGAGGGTTTTATTCCATAAATAATCGAATGGGTTATTTCTAACTAACTTCTGAGCACACGCTCAGAGGCTCTTCTATTTTTTGGGTAAGGGTTAATTTAGAACATTTATTATAATTTGAAATTACTACATTTTCCAATCACACACCCAAAAAAAAAAAAAAACCTAGGGGTGTGATGAAAAATTATTTCACCACATATAATACTCATCACACCCCTAAGTTTTTTTTTTTTTTTTTGGTGATTGGAAAATGAAATAATTCTCAATTATAATAAATGCTCTAAATTAACATTTACCCAAAAAATAGAAGAGTCTTACGCGCGTACTCAGAGGTTAGTTATTATTTAAAGGGTTTTTCCTATTTGGATTCCTCATTTTTTTAGTTCAAAAATGCCTTTACACTTTTATATTTAAGTAGAGACAAAACTAAATGACAATCAGGTAAAAATCACACTAAAATATTGCCTAAAAAATAAGATCACTCTTTTTGTTAATTTTCAAATTACTTATCTACTTATAAATTAGATTCTCAAAATAAAAATTATATATATAAAATAAAAACACAGGTTTTTTTTTGCTATAAAAAAGCCTCATCGCACGCATGAAGTACGTGTAATGAAGCCAGTACTACTATTTAAAGGGCTTCTCCTATTTGGAATCCTCATTTTTTTTGTTTAAAAATATCCCTACACCATTATCTTTAAGTGAAGACAAAACTAAATTAAGGATAATCTAGTAAAAATACAACTCTAACTCTCACTAAAATATTACCTAAAGAATAGGATGACTCTTCTGTTGAATTTCATATATATAAGATAGAGAGTTAGAAACAGTTAAGTATAACGCAGATAATACAGCTAACCAGGAATTAAGGAGTTAGTTATTACTGTGCGTATAGAATTCAATTATTTTCCTTTTCTTAATTTGGTCATGGTCTGTTACTTGTATATAATAAAGAGTATCTAAATTGTAATTCATTCATTCACTTTCATTCATTTCAATAAAATTGCTCTCCATTTCAATTTAGAGATTGATCAGTAATTATTCTGAGTGAGAGAGTGAAATTTAATAAAGATGTTGATGAATGTTGAGATAATCTCGAAGGAGATTATTAAGCCATCATCTCCAACCCCTCATCACCTTAGGAACTTCAAGCTTTCCTTCTTAGACCAAATTGCACCTCCCACTTATATCCCTATCATTTTCTTTTATCAGTGTAAGCAATGTGTGGATGTTGATCACTACGAAAGAACTGGTTCGCTAAAAGAGTCTTTAGCTGAAACCCTTACTCGCTTCTATCCATTGGCTGGAACACTTATTAATGAAGATTTCTCTATCAACTGTAACGATGAGGGTGTAGACTATGTTCAGGCTCGTGTCCCATGCATGCTATCACAAGTGGTAGAGAAAGACAACGGGCAAGCTTTGATCCAATTGCTACCATTTGAGCCCTATCGTAGTTGTAGCGATCAATTTGGAAAAGAAGTTCTCCTGGCTGTCCAATATAATATTTTTGACTGTGGTGGAGTAGCGATTTCCTTTTGTTTTTCACATAAGGTTGCTGATGGAGCATCAGCAATCAACTTCATTACTGCATGGGCTGGTATGTCTTGAGGAGCAAGTGAAATTATAAGCCCCAGTTTTGATGCAGCCATCCATTTTCCTCCAAGAGATATATTTGGGTTCACCCTGAGTACTACAATTGCAAAAGAAAAGCTTGTGACCAAAAGATTTGTGTTCGACAAATCAAGCACAGCCGCCCTAAGAAAAGAAGCCTCTCTTGCATTTGGACCAAAAGACAAGGGCCCGTCACGTGTGGAGGCCATTTCAGCATTCATTTGCAGGCGTTTCATTGCAATAGCTCAATCAAAACCTGGAAACAAAGCAAAGCTATTCACAGCACTTCATGCTGTGAACTTGCGCGAGAGAATGGAACCACACCTTCCAGTGAACTCATTTGGGAATCTTGTCACGGTTGCGTTATCAGAGGTTAAGATTGAGAAAGACGATTGTTTATGGGAGAACCAACTTAGGAATGCAATTAGGGAAATCAATGTTGACTACGTGAAGAAACTACAAGATGGAGTGGACTACTTGAATTTTATGACCAACTTTAAGAATCAACTCGCAAAAGGTGAGAGACGGTCTTCTGTAACTTTACTAGCTGGTGTAGCTTCCCTATCTATGAAATTGATTTTGGAATGGGGAAGCCCACTTGGGTGTGTAGTCCCAACAGGCCTTATAAGAACGTGGTGGTCATGATGAGTTCCAAAGATGGTTATGGAATTGAAGCGTGGGTAAACATGAATGAAGAAGACATGGCCATGTTTGAACATGATCCGGAGCTCCTCTCATTTGTTTCTTCAACCGATCGAGAATGAAAGATTGCTCGCCTTGAATAAACACTCGCTTAAGCTTTTCATTTGGATCTATGTGCCTTTGTTTTTAATCTTCTTTTATGGTACTGTCTTCTGTTGTATTTTGGTTGTGTTGGCATTGGCTTAAAAATGGTTTTTTTTTTTTTTTTTAAATTATTATTTAACTTATTTTTGCTACTATTCAGCTTATTTATATTACTATTTATTGGTACTGTTGCACTTTTTAATACTATTCATGTGTCTCATTATATTATTTAACTACTGTTGAGGTACATTTCTTTACACCTAATATTATTTAAATAACACATATTTATTTATTTTCAAATGTCACAAACAAATCATTGGGCATGCCTAAATATTTTTTAACTATCACTATGCTAGCTCACAACCTTTCTTCTTTTTACTACAAAATTGGGCTACGAATGCAAAACACTATAGGATATTTTCTCGTAAATACCAAATTATTTATTAAGCAAGATAAAATCTAATTCTAGAGCCCAAGAATTGTATACTTAGCAAACATTTGAAAAAACCCATGATTCAAATTCATGTCAGTACTATTTTTTTTTTCAATGGGATTTAACCCTATAATCAAAGCCTATGATTCAAACCCATGGAAAATTATTCATAAAAAAGCACAGTTCCCACTAGCAATATCAAAAACCCATTTTTCATTGACAATATCAAAAGCCCAGTTTTCATTGGCAATATCAAAAGCCTAGTTCTCGTTGTCAATATCGAAAGCCCAATTTATGTTAGCACTATTTTATCAAAAAGCCCATGATTATTAACGCTTGGCAAAGAAAAAAAATATCATGGTATAATTATTGCCTAAATATCACTATGGCAAAAACCATGACAATCGTCTTATAAAATCTCATGGGGAGTTATCTTGAAGATTATGTTCTCATATTATAAACCCATGAAATACATGGTCATCATTTGCATCACAACATCCATAATATATATCTTCAAACGCTCATGGTAAATAGTCCCACAAGCTTATCATTTGAATTATGATGTGATTGTTAGAAGCCATGAACATTATTTATGATATGGAATTCATCATAGTAAATGTTATTTGCAAAGGTATTTTGAAAGTTGTTCTATTGTTTCAAACATTACAACTAATTGCCCAAAGGCCCATTGCAAGGATCTATGAAAACCCAAAAGAATATTTACTAATAAAAGTCCAGGAGGAATGAAAACTCATGACAACATGTGTTGTTGATGTCCATTTTGTAGAATGCACACAACCCAACCCAAAGGAACCAACCCATGTGAGCAAGCCCAATCCAAAAGACCCTAGCAAGAGGCAGAGGATTGAAAAAGGTCAACTAGCCCTTGTTCATCCCTAACCAAAGTACAACTGG